>VDFB02086081.1:58106729-58500498 GCA_007258455.2 Sequoia sempervirens | reverse complement strand
TCTATAAGGCCTCTTGGAGCATCTTGTGGTATGTAGGTGATGTTTGAATCAAGTCCCAAAGGGAGATTTTGGCTGGAGTATTATGAAGTTGCTCAACAAGATCAAATTTTTTACCACTATATTGAGGAAGGCTATGTGGGGTGGAAGATATGGTTGAGGAAATAGAATGGGTATTAGTGTTTGTTTTGATTGCTTATTATTTCTAGTGTTATATGTGTGAGCCATCGTGTGATAACTTGGTTGTTATAACACATCTTGGTGTGCATGATTACTTTAAGTGAGTTGTTTTGCAAAGTTCAGGATATGGCCATGAGGTTTTGGAGGTAATATAATGAGAGGTCGTTTAGATGGTCCAATAATTAAATGAGGTCAAATAGTCAATTGTGTGTTTATAACTTCACTGAGTTAACTACTTGTTGATAATATTCTATCGATGGGGGATCTAGTTTTAATGTAGAATCTTCATCTATGTCATTCATCTTACCATCATTTGAAAAATGAAATGTATCAATGATTACATCCTCTTGCACCACGATATCTTCCCAAGTAGGAGAGGTAATGGGAGAGGAACAAACATGATTCTCATGATTCTCAATGATTGGAACCTCTTGCACCAAGATACACTCATGATGTAGTGCCCCTTTGTGTTTCACCTTGACAGTGTTGCTCGTTTGTGATATGGTTCTCCTCTTTTGTTGTTGTGTTTTGTCATTCACTTTGCTTCGGGTACTGTTTGAAATAATTGTTTGATTAGTGCTTGAGTAATTATTATTTTAAGTTAAATTAAAGATTATGGCGGATAAAACAAGTATTTGATAATTTTAAATAAAGATTTTAATATATTTGTAATTTTATTTAAATCAAGGTTTTATATTTTGACCCTGGTTAGTGGTCAAGTGATTAATTGGTATTTAGTTTAGTTAATTTAATTTAAGTTGTTGCTATGAAACCTTGAATATCTTATGCATTAAAAATAAATTGTTAAATATTGGGGTAAACTTTGATAAATAAGTATATAGATATAAATAAATATATATGCATATAATAATAATAATTGATAATAAAACGAATTTATAATGTACTATTTTAATATTTCAACATCATTGTTGTTAATGTACTTGTTGCATATCCTGGTAAGGATTATATTTTTTTGATAATCATCAATATAGACATTGTGACTCTAGATCACGTGGTTTTAGGCGTTTCACGTGATATAGTTATTCGCATTAGCTTCATCGGTATTATCCTCATTATATCTTTATCAAAATTATTCTCGTATAGTTTTTAGTCTATAGTGAAATGGTCGATAATGATATTATTAGTAATATTCTAAGTATGACATTAATATGGTTATGTGAGAGGGATTTTAGTGATAATAGAGTTAATAATGTTGATATTAACATTAACAATAACAATATTGGTATTAATCCTTATGCTAATAATAATGTCAAATAGTATTACCTATAACAATGTTTGATAGATGTAAGAATTAATGTAAATAAAATAATAAAGTGAAAGGCAGTAGGGAAAGGAAAGTATAAATAAAAAATAAAAAAATTAAAGACAAAATGAAATATGCAAAAGGAGTGAAAAAGAGTAAAAAAGGTAGTAAGTGGAGGAAAAAGAAAGAGTGAGAAATAAAGAATAAATAATAGATGTAAAGGTAGTAATGTTCCTACTAAAATGTGATAAGGAGGAAATAAATAAGCAAGAATATAGAGGAGGGAAGTAAAAATAAGAATTAGAATTAATCAGAAATTTTAAATTAATTTTTAGTAATATTAAACGCACAAGTAACATATTTTGAATATTTTATCTTTAATAAAGTCGCAACATATGTCAAACATATTTCTTTAGTTAAAATATTCAATTATTTTAAGATTTAATTTAGTTAGCTCATAAACAAGAAATGATGCATCTTATAGAACATAGTCAAACAACAATTCCTCTTTTAAATATCAAATATTTTTAGCTTTTAACCTGGGGGAGGTGTAAAACATTCATGGAGGCATTCTGCCAAACCTTCCACGCGTCTTCTCTATACTTCCTGTTTGCATACGTGCCTACCAAGCCAGGAGGCTGCTGGTAAAGGTAGCAAAGCCTGGCTTACACGTGAATGGGCAGTCCAGGTGCCTTGTCGATGGCTCCATATTATTTTTTGGGGCATTCATGTCTACCAGGGAGGATGGCAGCCGCAGAATCGGACAAGCCCCCTTTCCAAATTCTTGGGTGGATACCTTATCCTGTTGCAAGCTCCCTTTTCTGGCGCAGGCAGAGTACATGCTGAGAAAAAAAGGCACACACATCTTGTGGGAAGGTTCAAGGTAAGTTACAGGTATGTTTGCTGCGTTTGATCTCATTATAAAAGCAATTCTGTTTTGATCTGTCAAATGAAAGTTTGATTATGCGAGGTTAAATGATTGTGCTTGTTTGTGTGTTTAATTGTATAATTTGTCAACAAATGGAAGAAAGGGTAACCAAATGAATGACATTTCTGATTTTCCTCAGTCTTAGTACACATTGTGATGAAATCTTTAAACAAAAGAGGATGCTACTTCATTAGAAGCTCAGTTCGTTTGTACCATCTTAAGGGATGCCTTAGAAGGAGAATAACATAGGTTGTATGAAGACATTACTCGGAATTTGTTTGAACCGTTGCAATAAAGCCCGCACCTCTTGAACCTTTTTAAAATTTGAGAGAGATCTCTTAAGATCTCCCAACTTCAATCGAACCTGTTCCAACCCAAAGTATGGCAACACAAGTCCTTTGGCCACTGACTTTCCTTGACCGACGCCTTGCAGTAGCGGCCAGCGGTGTCATAATCACCTGCGTTATGATCAGATCGTGCAAGATTGTAATATGGATGAGATTTCATGAGGGGGTGGTCGGTAGAAACAAGAGCTATCTCAGCCAACCGTTCCCCTGCCCACGCCCTGCTCCAAGCTGTCCCTTTGGCGCAGGCAGGGAGAACGCTGGCACGCGCTGTGGGGTTTGATCTTTACACCAGCCTATTGCATTTGCTTGAAAGTTTCTTAAGCCTTATCAACGAATGTATTCCAGGAATTTTGAGCAATCATCACATTTCAAGAGATGACATCTTTTTTTTGAGGCATTCTGTCAAACAGTTCGCGTGCCTTCTCTTTACTTACCCATTCTGCATACCATTCTACATACATGTCTACCAAGGTAGTTGCAACTACATCTGAGAAACGTTGTTTAGAAGGTGTAAATGGGTGTATATATATCTATACATATTCCCCAAGTTGTTTACAATGAATCGACATCTTATATTGCCTGGTAATTAGTGTAACACAGGTGTATATGTATGCGTATATATCTATACATATACACATGTATCAATAAAGAGAGAGTTTGTGGGTATATACATATACATATTCAGTTCTATTCACAAACTTACTGAGATCTATTCAGATTTATGTTCATGGATCATTGTTAAAAATTTGTTGAAATACCCATACAAATGAATGCCTGGTTCTGCGTACTATTCCTTCTGAAAAGTCTGTTTCTCTTCAAGAATTTGAATACTTCATTGGAATTGCACTTTTAAGGGGAATATTGGTAATTGATTATTTAATATAATATCTTTAAGGGGATAGTTATTGGTAATTGATTATTTAACTGCTACTTAGAAATGAGTTGTACATGAGGGTGGAATAGTAAGAATAGTTTAATTAAATTAAAAGATACAGATTAAAGGGGGAATATTGATTATTTTTATACTAGTAAAATTGTCAATTTGTAAATTAGTAAAATTGTTATCTAAATTCATTAATTAGAATACTGCTATTATAGTTATTTACAAATGTAGCTATTGGTGGTAAATAGTCTCTATCGAATTGAGTGGCTCATGAGAAATTAAGGGATCATTCTCAATGCTATAATGCTATAATTGGTTGTGCATATTAAATAATGTGTTGATCAATGGGAAATGGGTTAATTGTGGGTTATCGTACGATGGTTAAGTCATTGTGCATAGTGGAATATTTGTGAGATTTTATTCAATGTTTTAGTTCTTTGTATATTCAAAGTCTTCCATAGGCTTGGGAATCGTGTTATTGGCTTAATGTTTGTATTAAACCTTGAGTTAGTTGATATGATATTTGGAGTGTCTATTTGAAGGGGTTTTAGCCATGCTTTGTTCACTTGCTTCTTGGATGCCTTTGTGTGCGAGTTGGTGCATGCCTCGCCTTATGTGATTATACATATGGTTTTATATGTTGTGCAAGATGGCTTGCCCAGTTAGTGAATTTTTGAGTCATGTTAGTCCTCTTGTGTCATGCTACCATCTTCTTGTCTTCTTGGGTGGTGGTACCTTATCGTTATCTCCTAGCATGAGGGGTGGGCCTTAGGGTTCCACGTGGTCGAGTGGAACATGCTATGCACCCCATTGGGTTCCCGGTCAGTATTCGCGAAGCGCAGAGTTCGTATTGTTGCAAAAGATCCAGAGCTTCGACATAGTTCAATTATATCATGTTCAGTTTTGTATTACTCTAGTATTTGTTGTATCTTTCCCACTTTGTGTCGGGAAGCACGGATGTGCATATGTACTCCTAAAATGGATGTAATGTAATATTTTACCTTTGTATACCTTATAAGGTTAATGATTCGTGGTGGCCATTATTTGATGTGTTGTATATGTGGAAATATGCTCCATGGAATTCACATGATGATAGTTTGTTTATGGGTATTGGGAATGAGTTAATCTTGTTGATGTTGAGTTTTCATATGTGGATGTCCTTGGTGGATTATAATGGATGTTTGATTATTTTTATGTATGCTATATCATGGTTTCTCAAAGTAATGCTTGGAATTCGTTTGTTAATGTCATGGTATGATTTTAGCTTGGAATTCGTTTGTTAATGTCATGGTATGATTTTAGGTTTCGTGATGTCGTCACATGTACCCTAGAGGATGTAGTTGATATTGTAATTATATAATAGCCTTATATGTAGTGTATGTTCATGTTCATCTGATGTAATGTTCTACTTTCAAAAAAAAATTGTGCAGTAATAGGTTAGTTTTTAGTTGTCCTTTGGGGTTCGCATGGCAAGGTGTTACACATGAGTAGGAGAGATATTGGGAGAAGAACGAACATAATTGTCATGATTGTCAATGATTGCATTCTCTTGTACCAAGATACCCTCACAAGTAGGAGAGAAATTGGGAGAGGGATCAATGAAAAATAACAAGAGAGGAACTCATTGTCATATGTGTGTGAGAACAATTCTTTAAATTGCTTAATAAAGTTTGACAATAAGATATCATTTGTGATAACACAAGATTTTTGTAATGAAAACATTATGCTATGTCCTATGGATCGAACTAGTGATGCACAAAAAAAATAGATAGTTTGCAAAATAGAATTCTAGAAAATAAATTGGATCTAAACAGAGATTCCAAATAGAGAGACTTGCATAGAAAATTTTATCCCAAATTGGCTAGATAGGGGTGCTATGCGCCCAAGACAAAATAGGTATTTTTAGAAAATTTAGGATTTAGAAACCATCAACAATGTTTAAGGTCTCAGGTTGCAGAGGTTCAAGTCAAGGGGTAAACATATAATTTTGGAAATGTATAAAAACCTAGTTTTTGTATGTGAAGCACACACATGCATGCAATTTTGATGTTTACAATATATCCGAATGATAAATTTTAAAATTAAAATATTGTAATTGACTGATTTTTTTAGAAAATGGAGAAAAATAATGCATTTTGATCTTTGAAATACAACTGATATATTTTTTTTCACTTTTTTCAATGTTTTTCAATAAAATATGCATGTAATTTTATCAAATTTCCACAACTTGAGATGTTATTCAAATTTCCTCATGAAATAACTCAAATATAAGCCCTCAAACAACGAAAAAATAGATCTGAAATTATGCAATTTGGATGTTTACAATATATCCAAATGATAAATTTTAGAACTAAAATATTGTAATTGACTAATTTTTTTAGAAAATGTAGAAAAACAATGCTTTTTGATCTTTTGAAATGCAAATGATATATAACTTTTCACCTTTTTTGATATTTTTCAATAAAATATGCATGCAATTTTGTCAAATTTCCACAACCTGAGATGGTATTCAAATTTCCTCATGAAATAACTCAGATCTAAGCCCCCAAAAAGGGAAAAGTCGGACCAAAAATTATGCAATTTACTTCAAATTATTTGCATGTTTTCCCTTTAATGAATAATGATCAAACAATGCAAATGCATGGTTTTGAACATTAAATAAATGCAAGATCCTCAAAGCACCTAGGATTTTTAAATAATTTTTAGAATTTTATTTTTTTTAAATTAGAAAAATGCAAGTGCAAGATATGTCGGGTTCACCAAAATCTTGAGTAAGAAAAGTGATCCTAGATCCAATTAGGTTTTTCTAGGATTATCTCCTTTTCACTTCACTCCACATTCAAACATAAACCAACTAGGGTTTTATGATTGGATTGTTGCCACAAGAGAGAGCCAACCTCCTAGGGTTTATGTTGTCTTGAGTTGTAAAAGAGATAAATTTGATGTGTGGTTTAACAAACCAATGTGATATATAACCATAGATCTAAAAATGTAATTTATCACACAGACGAAAATGACAAGTTACAAAAAAAGCTTTAGATCTAGACTAAGATACAGAGAGGAACCTATTACTAAAATTTGGAGTTGATTTACAGGGTCAGAGGAGTGGGGCTAGACCATCCTCCTCTTTTACCAGATCTATAAAGTTTGAATTGTGGATTAAGGTCTACATTGTGTTTTCTGAAACTATCACCTACTGAAACCTTTGGATTTGACCTGTACACATGAAAAGAGGGGGAAAGGTTTTGTTGTATAGGGGCTTGTCTAAGTTAACCCTATTTTGGTATTTCTACCTCCATGTATAGCAAATAATGATGATCAAGAGCGCATACCCTAGGTTAGGCAAAGGCCAAAACAAGAATAATTGACTAAAATGATAAACGATAAATGACAATGTTACCTTGATGTGAAATCCTTGATGAAGTGATGCCACACACAATTTTCCACAAAAGATGATTGATGAATGCCTTGAATGCTTGATAGACCTGCAAAAGTTTAGCTCCAAAAACATAATAGATTGTTGCAACTAGCATGTAGAGGAAAACTCAATACATCTTCATGATTTGGCATGATTGATCATAATAGCTCCCTTGCACATAATTTTCTTCATTCTTCTTGATGTCTTGTAAGCTTGATCTTGATTGATGAAAGTGTCAAGTAATAATGTTGCTAAATTTTCCTTTGAATTGCCTTGACTAATTTTAGGATCTTCAATTTGCTCAATAGATTTTCTAGGTGTGCTTCCAGGATTTCAAATGATAAATGACTAGTATTTAAATAAAAAGGAATTTTTTTTAAATGTTGTTATTTCTCATCACCGCGCAAGGGGAGAGGATACTTTAAATAACACACTTTCAGTGGATTGACTCATATGTGTGCAAGTGCACAAAACACAATATACACTTGTTTTTTTTAAGTACACCAATGTAAATATGCAAGTTATATGTAAATTTTAAAAGTCTAAAAAGAAGTGTTGATGTGCTTAGACAAAATTGTTTATTTTAAACCCAAACGAAGATGAAAGTTGTGGGTATATTTTAAAACACCAACGAAATGTTTGAGACAAGATTCTTTTTAGCGCACCAATTTAAATATTCAAGATAAGTTTATTTTAAAGCACTAATTGAAATGTTATAGATAATCCAAGTGATCACCACAAGCTAGAAACAGAAGATTAGTAACACAAAATCCTTATCTTATTAAAAATTAGAAAACATAAAAGTATACATCAATATTTTATACCTTTCTTTATGTGATATTCAGTTGTAGTGCATGAATGTTGACTGTGGTGCAAGATTTGACTAATGTGGTGCATAGAGTCGACTGTGGTGCAGGATGAACAAGATGTGGTGCACAAAACATCGACTATGGTGCAGGGTTTAAGGATTGTGTTGTATTGGTTCAGACTTGCAAAAACACAGAGAATAAACATGACAGATACGGCTCGACAAACTTTGTATGTGTCACACAATTGATCAGATGCATTGAATGAGATAGAGACTACTGTGCAAGATTTGACGAATGCATTGCACTTCATGTAGCTTCAAAAATTATTAATTCTATATAGAAAATTGTTATTTACACAATTTCATGTCAGGTTCACCAGAATATAACTTGGAAAAATGAACATTAGTCTTAATGGAGATAAGGAATTATAGTAGTTAACCACAAATCCGCAATTCAATACCTAAAATGCAGCTCAAATTAATCAATAGAAATATAAGCAACATGAATGAAATCATATTCAAATAAACAATACATCTACCTTCATCGTGTTGTCATGGATTACTTACATCATCCTTTTTTGCTTTGTTTTCCTCTTAGAATTTAGTATGCACTTCTTTCGCCTTAAGCTTCAAATATGTAGAATGATAGCAATGATGCAAAACTCCAAAGTTTGTGGCTAGCCATCAACGTGATGTGAGAGATGATTTTATAGAAATGGGTGATTTGAATGAACAATCCAAATTAAGATGTGCAAGATCAAGATCAATGGTTGAGAATTATTGAGAGGAATTGATTACCCAATTAACTAACTGCAACTGGTTGTAGGATTCCAATTAACTGGTTGCATGAAGAATTGATTGAAGAGTCAACTATATTGACAATCAGTTAACTAAATTGATTGATTTGAAGAATTGATGTGAGTGGGAGTAAAGTGAATTGAGTGATCAATGAACTAGAATTGATTATCCAATCGATTGGAAAAGAGTGTTAGAGAGTATTAGAGAGTGTTAGTTAAGTTTGAGGGAATTAATTAACTATTGGAGGAACATGCAAGTGATGATTAATTAATAAATAAAATATTTATTTATTAATAGATAATGTTGAGACGAAATAGGGGAATTAAATAATTAATTTAATTATTTAATCTAGAAGTGTGGAAGTGGTTAATTAAATCATTAATCAATTATTTAATTTAAGAAGGGCGTTGAATGTTAATTAAACACCTAATGATAATTATTTAATTAAAATAGAGGAACAAGTGTAATTAACAATGTAATTAAATAAATAAGGTTTATTTAATTATTTATTTAATTAATTAGGAATATTAATGATAATTAGGACATAATAAATAAATTTAATTAATAGAAAAGGTGAATTAGCATCAATTATTTAAACAATGTAAAGTCACTTAATTAATAGCAGAATATGATATTTGATATAATTAAGTAATAAGGTATTATTTAAAAGGGTGAAAATTGATAAAATTGAGAAGGGGATGAATTATTCATGTATGTTTTGATAAATGCAAAGCTTTACTTCCTTTACAATCCATATCCTTTATGCACCATCCCTTCACCTAAATACTTTTATATTTTCTATCTATAATCTACTTTATTTTCTTGGACTCGTTTGTCTAGTTCAAGCAAAAAAAATTATATGTTTTCTTGGTCTCATGAATCTAGTGTGGGACCTTGCAATTGAGGTTAGATCTTAGAGAAGAGAAGGTCATCTAATCCAACACAACACTGAATAACTCTACACTAATCTTAATCTATCAAACTTCTCCAAGAAAAAAGAGAAGAGAATGCTCTAAATTAGCTTTTAATAGACACCTCACTTATATTTCAAAATACACATATCTATCTACCTAAAAATAGAGACATACTTATCTTTAAAAATTATATAATTTTACCTCTTTTATATACATTTATGTCAAATGTAAATATATATCTTTAAAATTTGAAAAAATGCACATATCTATCTACTTAAAAATAGAGACATACGTATCTTTAAAAATTATATAATTTTATATAATTATCCTTTATTATAGACACTTCACATATAGCCTATTTTTAAAGACACTTCACATATAGCCTATTTTATATACATCTACGTCAAATAGAAATATAATCTTTAAAATTTTGAAAAAAATACCACATACCTATCTACCTAAAAATAGGAACATACTTATCTTCAAAAATTATATAATTTAATATAATTATCCTTAAAAAAAAATGTAAAAGACGTCTATAAAAAAGTAAACACATACTTATCTTCAATTTTTTTTTAAATACTACATATCTATCTTTAGATTAAATTTATGTAAAAAGTAATCCATAGAAAAAATTAAATATCTTTGACACTCTTTACAATAAAAAAGTAAACACATACTTATCTTTAAATTTTTTTAAAATACTACATATCTATCTTTACATAAATTTATGTAAAAAGTAATCCATAGAAAAAGTTAAATATCTTTGACACTCTTTACAAGTATGTGTAGAAGTCTATGTAAAAAGTATATCATTATCCTTAAAAAATATATTTAAAAGAAAATTTATGTAAAAGACTATCTTTACAAAATATATGTAAAAGTCTATGTAAGGTCTCATTCAGCTACCAACTGATAGCTTTTATTCTTTGAAAAAAGTTTACTTTGCTCAATTAAAAAAATACACATTAAAAAATATATAATCATCCGACGAAAAAGGTATAAAGAGATAGAACATAAACCATAAACCTCATGCATCTGTCAGCCATATGCTAGTAATAATCGTAAGTTTCTTTTCAACTTTTATTTTTTTATTATTTAAATCTTATTTTTTAATAATCTTTTTATTAATTAATTTTATAAAAAATAATAATTAAACTCTAATACACGTCTAAAAATTATTAGACGCATATTAAAATTTAATTATTTTTTTTTATAAAATTAATTAACTAACCATCGAACTTTCACTAACTTTACCCTTAAATATTTATTACCCATTCTACTGTATTGACTCGTTCATAGGATTTTATTCTAATCTATTGGACTCATTCATAGGATTTTAAATGTAATGCTTTAATACATTAACAGTAGGAAGGATTCATACCCCCTCATTTACTATTTTTTGGAAGGAAAAAGACAAATAATATTATACTCATCACAATGAATGGTGAATTAGAAGACAATAACATTTGATGATATATATATATATATCAAGTCTGGAGAATACAATTACAATCCATGGACAGCTTTCATGGTGAGATAAATTGTAATAATACCTTTTACAGCTGCTACCATGTCAAATGAGAGTACTTCCTTAACAAACTCCCACCTACAACTTGCAGAAAAGAACAGCACTTGTTGATCTAGAATCATTCTGCGCTTACCTACCTTTAATGGTGGATTGGCTACCCACCCCTTTATTCTCATTATAATATATATATGCAGAGTATAACCCCTTCTACAGGACAACAGAGAAAAAACAGATAATCAGTGAATAAGGCCGGCCTCAACTCAACCAACCCTCTTCACCTGCAGAGCTTACCTGCACAGAAAGAAATGTTTGCTGAGCATCCCGCTCAGGCCAATTTAAACCCTCGACGGAGACCTCGATTTGATGGAAATCCTATGCTACAAATTTATGTCAGTTGACGTAAGGAGCAAAGCAAATTCGGGCCAGATTGTTCTTCCCTATTAAAACTTGGGGCAACCATGGCACCGAATTCGATTCAGAGAATACATCTAACAAATTCCGGTAAAATAGAGAGCAAATAGATCACGTTAGACCAGGCCTAACAGGCGCCTCAGATCCCTCGTTGCAGAGCTATCAATCTGCGGGAACTCTTCATCGGTTGAAGCCTTTTCTTCTGCGGCAGACGCCGTCTTCTTGACTGAAAACTTAGGCAACGGCAGGCAGTTCGGCGACGGAGAATTGGCAAACGCAGGGCCGGCCCATTCCTCTGACCTCGGCTTTGCCTTTGACGTTTTCATAAAGGTCACAGGTTCGAACCCTGCAGATCTCCTCGCCGGGGCTGCAAACTCAGCTTTGGGAGGGCTAACGCCAAGCCGCCCCATCGCGTGACTCGTACTCTCCACTGCCTGTCCCCTCTTCAAGATCGTCACTTGCCCCATCACCATATTATTCTTAGCCTGCTCTTTAAGGTTCGATTTCCCGTTCTGTCTCTGAAAATTCTGGCTCTTGACGGATCTTTTCCCAGCCTCCACCTCAGGAGACTTTAATGGCCGTTTCTTCTCCTGCTGTGTATGCGCTGATTTCTTCTTGCTCGGAGACTTTGATTTCGTTTTCGCAGGAGCCCGATAGACGGCCCCCATGAATCCCTCGTAAGGACTCAGACAATTCTGTGCCTGCAGAACAGCCGTCCCCATCTTTAGCCCTCTTTTCTCAAAACAAGAGCTCCCCTAATTCGTAAATACAGATTCGCAGACAGAATTCAGATTATGCTTGAATGTTGTTGGAAGGCACAGCTCTAAGGCCATGAAATAGGCGTCATGTCTGTTGAGCGCGTCCCGTGCTGCTTCCATGAAGACTCTTGGAAGCCCAATCTGCCCTTCCTCCCTTTATAGACCTCACCGCTTTGATATTTCCTTCAATGTGAGGTCCTTGGTTGTTCCAAGGTCGGTGTACTTAATTAGATTAAAATATTATTATTTCGTAGCTTAAAAGTAGTTTAAGCTTCTTAAGCGGGATATTAACCTTTAGCGTGAAATAAGACGCGTACCGGAAGAATGGGTAGGTGATTTTGACGTGCGAGGCAAGTTGTTGCCATCTGGCATGAAAGCTCCTGTTTTTATGAAAGCGTATGCCGCGTGGCGGTTGACTGAGTGTTTTATTCGCTATTTTGAATCCCTCATTAAGTCCGCCCGCCTAAGGTTTTTGCTTTGAAACCGTCAACACGCACGCCACAGAAAATAGTGCGGCCCACTGCCCAAAATAGTCGATGTTATTATTAGTAGCTTACTTAAAACTGTTTTATTTTTTCTTAACCCGCTAAAAATAATTTTTTTTTTTTTTTTTGCTTTTTAAGTTGCTATTGGCTGCCCGCTAGAGCACGGTATCTGTGCCGCTTGTTTTTCACGTTGAACGTGTGGGTTTAGTAGTTTTATTATTTATTATTTATTTTGTTTATGTTAATAAATTTATTATTACATGATACATCCAAGGTGTTCTAGAATGGTAGTAGGGTATGTAATCTCATCATGGAGATCATGAGTATTAAAAGAAATAAAACCAAAAAATTAAAATATAGTGGATATAATTAAATATAGAAATAAAATATTGTAATATAAAATAAATATGTATATTATTATTTTTAAATGGAGAATGACTATTTGGTGGGATCTATGTGAAGCGAAGTCTAACATGCATCATTATAATCTCTATCTGCATGAGTTGTCATATTCTTATGCAGGGGTTTATCCAAAGAATACCTCTAAAATTATTATTTATTTTAAAATAATAAGTAAAATTTTATGTGTCCATATAATTATGCGAGAGGCATCTAGTGACATCCAAAAATCTATGTAAAGTTTTTGAAGCTGCATTTAAGGAAGTCGTGTGCAACTTGAGTAACAAAAAAATCAAATAAAAGAGATTTGATGAAACAAAAAAATCAAATCAAAGATATTTGATGAAACAAAAAGAACAAATAAATAAATAAATAATAATAATTCAAATATTTGCATAAACTAAAAGAACAAACAAATAAATAATATTTTTGATTGAAAACAAAGATCATAAAGATAAATCAATCAAAAAAGAAAATTAGAATGATAACTTGGCCTATTTTATGTATATTAATATTTAATATATGTATGCTAGTTAATAAAATATTTCTAAAGTGAAATAAAATAATTATTAATAAATAAATAAAGGATAAAGCATTAATTTTAAATTAAATAAACAATCATTATAATAATTATTTATGTATATTTAATATCTTTATGTATATATTTTTATTTACCGACTTATCTATCTTAAAGATAATCTATATACTAGCACTTGCACCTAAAGGAGGTTTAAGGATTACGTGGATAGAAAACTATTGTATGTTAATATGTTAGGTAGTGCATGTTTGTGCATGCAAATTCTAGTTGCATGTGGCTGGATTAAACAATTAATAATAAATGCTAAATAATGGAATGAAATAAACTTTGACAAATCTAAGTTTTTTTTTAAGAAATTAAATATTATTTGATTATGAAATATTTGCATGCAAATTTAAAACATAAAGCAATGCAAATGAAAAAAAAGTTGTCATCAAATTGACAAAAAATACTACAAGTGGAAATAGAATGTTCTCGTCTTTGTCAAATCAATATTTATCTGACTTTTATGTGATAAGTGATATTTTGGAGGCTTTTACTATTAAATGACTAGTTTACATTAAACCACAGCTGAAGTTTTTTTCTCATGACTCAATAGTGGTTTAGACTCAAATCTCACACTATATGTAGCCTATTGGCTAAAAATAGTCTTCAGCCATTTTGTTGATAAATATTACTATTGTGTTGGTGTTTTTGTATTAGTAATATTTATCACCTCTATATTTTTTTTTCATTAGCTAACTTAAAATAAATAAATAATAACAATAGATTGTTTTTAAGATAGATATGCTAGTAAATAAAAAAGCTCCCAACATAAAAACTAAATCAAAAACACCATATTTTTAAATAAAATAAATAAACTAGAGCTATTTTATTTATTTATTATGTTTATTTAGTTCAAAATTATTTAAGTTTGGATTTTACTTTCTTATTATTTCCAACTTAAACCTTTCTTATTTCATAAAATAACTATATATATCTTAAATACATTTATCCAAAAAAATTATCCACAAATATTTTTAAGAACTATTTTTATTTTAAAAACAATGATTTTATGTCATCAATGGAAGACCAACTTTAGATGTTCACTTATACATTGTAAAATAGTGAGCTCAAACAATATTTTCAAGGGAAGTCCCAATGCCATTCTCTATATTTTATTTGTAATATATTACCAATTATAATCTTCTTACAAATGCCTTAATCCTCTTAGTTTTGTCACATGCAATGCTTTCAAGACCTTAAAATATTGATAATAATTGTGTTTATTAGAACATTAGTTGAGGTATGATCATTTATCAATGATATATTAGTTCATGTTGTTGGGATCTCAACAACAATCCATCTTCCCCTACATATATGATAAATTTGTGTGCAAAATGTGGAATCTTAGATAGGGCGCATGAGTTGTTTAACCAAATGTCTCTAAGAAATGTGGCCTTAGGTAATGTTGTGAGGGTAGGGTAGGTTCAAATTGGGTTTTTGAGACTGAGTTAAGAGATGAACCATAATCATTCTATCTAGCATCTCCTAATATCTTACCACTAACCATTAAGGTTATTTTTAATATAAATGACAAGTATGAATACTTTCTAGACCATGCTCTACACTATCATGAGAATATTTGGTTGCACTATCTAGCAATTGAAATCAAAGGTTGAGAATATTATTACTAGCAAGTGTACATCTTCATGCTATGATATATTAAATATACTAGTGTCTATTGTCTTGATCATGACTTCAATATGTATTGAAATGGTGAGCATTCACAAAGAGATTGAATCAAACCATTATTGCACAAAAAGTAATACATAATATTTTATTATAATTTTTGGATGATCCACAATGCTTTAAAATGTGGCTTTATAAATCCATATTTTCTCATACCAAACCTACAAGAATAACTTCCCAAAAACTAACAACTAACAATTTATTTATTTATCAAATTAACTATTCTCTAATCTATTTATTATTTACTTATTAAAATATATTATTATAGTCTACACTATATAAAAGATGTAATAAATCTAACAATATTGGGTGTGCTTAAAGTAAGATTATAAGTATTGTTGTAATCCTTAAAGTTCTCATATAATATTTGTGTGGCCCTTATTGATGTAGGATGTGCTTTGATTAAATGGAATGTCATAATATATAGTATGGTTAAGATGCTTGTTATTAGTTAATCATATTATTTGTAGGACATCATTTGGAACCATATTGAGAATTTAGCATAATTGTTTCCTTGCTACCCTATGATTTGTTATAAGCGGATGCATTTTGTTTTAAATAAGTTGTTATGCATAATTTTTGGGTATGGACTATATTATGGTAATTTGTCCTTATAAGACGCTATTAAAATATATGATATAAATTATTTAAGATGGATGATATTCTAATACTCAATATTTCAAGTGAAGGATATAATATTAATATTTCTCATATATGTGTGGATGTGGTATAACCATGTAAATCTTGAGTTTCTTGATGGTGATGATAAATCTCACTAGTATGATATGTTAGATTGGATGGTACTTCCCCATATAGGATAATTTTATCATTAGTTTGGTTCAAGTATGTTGTTCATACTATCTCTATATCATATAGATAATGTATTGTTATATTTAATAACTGATGGCATTATTGAGCTAACACCATTTTACCCTAGTTATATGAACAACATTTGAGTTCCATTGGGGTAATGAGTATAGACTTGTGACAATGAAATTTTCCTAAAGTTACAATCATTGTATACAATTATTAATGTTGATTATTAAATATTTATTGAAAAGATTAATGTAGTAGTATATGGTCTCTTCTAGTGAGTTTTATGAAAAGGTCATGGTGTAGTTATTTCTTGTTGATAATTAGTCAACCTAGCCTATGTCTTAAAGGAATGAACCAATAAGGGTTCTAGCAAATCTATGCTAAAATGGAAATTATAATGGTGGAGAGGTCTAAAATTGAGATCTTGGTGTCCTTTGAATTTTCTTCATACATGTTTGTTAAAGTGTGAACTTAATTAGGCTTTCCTTACCTACAATTAGTTATTATTGATTAGTGGGAATCATTAAATAGAATCTTGTTGGGCTATGCAATAGCAATCTTAATGAAACTTTATGAGCTATGGCCTTGTTTTAGAATGGATATTGGTAAATGGCGGTTGTTTATATTGTTGAATTTTAATCCTTCCTATTATTTTCCTTCTATAGTGTTCTTTCTATTTCCCTTCTATGGGAAATTTATTTTGAGAGGTTATGACACCCTAGGGATAGGAACCTCTAGGTATGTTTCTTGAGAGATTATTGTGAGGATAACTATATGGAACTTCAATATCATTTAAAGTAGGTATGTAGGTAGTCCTTGGGTGAAATATGCTCATGTGACCCAATTCATTATAGAGGAGTTTGATAAATCCTCTAAAGTTTGGGGTGTTCCTAAACTAAATCAACCTCCCTTAGACTTTAATATGCTTTAGCTAGAGGCTAAATTATGCATCAAATGGTTTTGAACTCACCTATCCAATTAATATGCCCCCACTATATAGGTTTGATCCAATCAAGGTAATCCATCATCATAAATCATACCTCCTCTAAGGTTTGTGGTATATATGGTTTTCCTAATTCTACTCCAATTTTGAATGAACTTTTAGAATCATTATCATCAAAGTCTGTCTTGATTTGAATGTTTGAGAATGTCTCTAATCTTATTTGAACTAAAATAATTGGAGTCTTATGTTGAACACTATGGCCTTGTGTCTTGAATCATTGACAAGTATAGGAGGGTATAGGTTATCCTCAAGATCTAGTGAGGCTTATTCTTCTTGAAATAAGGGCATGATAAACTTTCCCATGATATGGCTATGAATGAGACAAAGAAATTTTTTAATGTGTATTTAATGATGCTAAATTAATCAATTATGAAGTGAATGAACATTATTTGTTTTATGAGTTTGTATTGGTTTATGTATATATGTTTACCTAGAGGCCCACTCATGTGGGTTCAATGCATTGCTTTTGTGTTGATAATTTATTCTCTAGACCTACAAAACTTGATGTATAGGTTTATAGATCATTTTGTGTGGCTTATAATCGGGTTGAATTCATGAGTATTTGTAAATCACAATGATATCTAAACTGTGTAATTGTCTATAAGATGCCCCACATTTGTGAACAAAGTTTAATATAGGTGTGGATAGTTAGCTATCACCAATACCATGCATGTGATGGATTATAGGTGTTATTCACCATATCTTAAAGATTAAAGTTGATTTTCACTAGTAGTATGGAGGCGGAGAATGCCAAGAGCTATCCATGATATGATGTAGGAAAAATCTAGTTGGCTATCACTAGTATTGTGAAAGTGGAAGATGATAGGGTGTAACTATTGTATCTTAGGGTTTAGCCACTTGTTGCTAGTATCATTGAGGTGATATATGTCAAGCACTACCCATGGTATGATAGGTTTTAGCCAAGTTACTGTTGCAAGGTGTGTGCCCTTGGTCTCCTTGTGTTATGCAGTACAATGCTCGGGTTCATGACATGGCTTAACTACCTCTCATGGATCCATTAACTCTAGCGGTTGTATCAGGCATTAACAGGTTGATCTTTTGGTGCAACGGTAATCATCTATGCAACAATTGGTATCAGAGCCTAGGCCACGAATTAAAACCCCTCACTTGCATTGGGGGGATTGTTACAAGGTGTGTGCCCTTGGTCTCCTTGGGTTGTGCAGCACAACACTCGGGTTCGTGACATGGCTTGACCACCTCCTGTGGATTCATTAACTCTAGTGATTGTATCAGACACTAACAACTTGATATTTTGGTGCAATGGCAAACATTTGTGCAACAACAACCGTTTTTGCAACAATTACACCATTACCATGTAAATGACAGATGTTAGGAGCTACCCCATACCATGTTCAATTAACTTTTACTAGTGGCATGGAGGGGATGAATGTTAAGATCCTTGAATTAAAAAAAAAATAGTGGAATATGGAAACCTTATTAACGACCTTATATAATGTGTGTTATTACACTTACACCTTACTAGTAATTATAGCAAGTAGTATATGATGCTTAGATGGTGCAATGAATTGATGAAAAAAAAGGGACCCATAGTGTAGTATGAGACGTGCATCAACATTCCTTTTCTTGTCTAGGATGCTCCATAAAAGTAAGTTTCAGTGAAATAGATAATGGAAAGATGCATAGAGTAGTGTCACATCCACCTCTCATTGCTAGTTGATCAATATGTATGTGTGATTCAATCATTGTGTACTTGTATAAAACTAGTGTCAGATATTGTGTATGGTGTTATACTTATGCTCTTGCTAGTGATGACAACACTTGTAGTATGGAATGCTTGCCTGACATCATTGGTGATGGTGGATTGGAAAAATATATGGGACCCATAATCCAATATGGGATATATTGACATTCCTTTTTTAGATAGGATCTACTTACAAGGTTATGTGTTAGTGAACAAGAAGAAGGAAATGATGCTTGTAGTAAGGTTGCAACTACTTTATTACTAACTAATCACTATGTGTACTTTTGAGGTTGTTAAGTTATTAACATCATGTATATGCATTGGGTGTTTGAGCTAGTCACATTGTATATATGTAATGTTATTACACTGTGTATATGTAATATATAAGTGTGAATTATTGATGTTATGTATATATGTTGTATGCCTTTAGCTAGTTACCTTGTGTACCTATGATGTGGGTATGAACTAGTCACCTTGTGTATAGGTGATGTATGCTTGAGGTAACCCCCATGTGCACTTGTGAGGTGTATAAGAGCTAAACAACTATGTATGTGTAACCCAAGTGGGAGCTACCCATGTTGTGTATAGATGATGTATGCTTGAACCAATCACTATGAGAACATGTGATGTTTGAATGATACGGTCCTTATGTGGTTTAAATGTTATCATGGAACCAACTATTGTTTGGAATGTGTTTGATATCATTCTATTGTAATTAGATTAAATTGAAAGCATAGGGTCAACAAATAGTTATGGTTTAAAAAAGGTCAAAGATCTCATTCTCGATGTAAGGATGTAATTTCATTATTATTGGTGTACGGACTATGGAGTATCTAATTCTAATAAAGGATATGTAGGTAAGGACATTATGAATGAACCCTCGAAGTTCAAGTTTGGGTCTAAGGATGACCTTGGAAAATTAACACATTTAGTGTGAGTATACAAGTGGTGGCATAGAGTCATCGCCACAACTCTAGTTGGAAAGTTATTTAAGATAACACTTTTAAATTAAATGAAAGCTGTTTGACTAATCAGATTAAATTATTTATTGTAAATTAAAAAAATAGTAATGACCAAGATGCTTATTATACCTTGGTCACACCTTTCAATCACAATACTTATATTTTTTTTAATTGTAATGCATACTCATCACACCACCACTATATTTTGAAAGTTTTATTCCAATTTTACAAATAAAATTATTAATTCCTTCCATAAACACTTTTTAAATTTTTCTTATATAATATTTTTTATGTCTACCTTTACATAATAAGCATCAATTGAAATCTATGCTATTTTAAGTGAAGACCGTTTTGGTTGTAGTCAGACTAAAGACCGCTGCAGTCAAAGGCACGGGCTTCTTCACGAGAGTAGAAGTAGAGGAAAAAATTTCTGCTAAAATCATTGAATGATGTCAGCCCTGGGCCCATATGTGGATGGGGACTAGACTACCCATTCCACCTTATAAAACAAATGTTTAGAAAAGGGAGTTGATTTTGGTGGTTAAACGCCAACCTTCCTCACATGTGGACCACAATTTTATCAAATTATTACACGGGACCACCCCACCCTTATATATATATATATATATATATATATATATTTCATTCTCCTCCCTTTCTTAAAATGAAGTTTTTAGAATTAAGAGAATGATTTTGGTCTTAAAATGAAGTTGACCTCTAATTAGATGTACTAGTTATAACAAAATATCCTTAATTATTACATGATGGCCTTGTTTGTTAGATGTCACATCATATGTGCCAAAGTCTCTGTCAAAATTTTATTTTGCAATTTATCAAGAGTGAGCCCCTTCAACAATGTCAATGTCAAGGCATAAATATTCACAAAACCCCAAGATTGATTTTTAGTGTTAAAGATGGTTTGCAAGATATGATTGGATGGGTCATATTCATGATGATCAACATAGTGAGGTTTCCATGTGGGAGAAACAAAAAGTGGGCACTCTACTAGGCCCTTGCTTAAGATTACCAATGTAAAACAAATTGTCTATCCATATGACATGACACATAGTAGAAAATATTTTTTTTTTAAATGTCAATATCTACAAATCTCTATGGGTCCATTAAACCCCTAACAATCTATGAAAAATAATTCATAATAAATGAAGATTTAGGAATATGTCCTTATAAGCTGATCCCTATAGAGTAGAATAATTCTTCTATAAAAAAGTACTTATTAGAAATGAACTCACCAAATTGCAATGGCTACTTATTTGGAACATCGAATACTGTTGGGTGGAGATGAGGTATGAACATGAGAATGTGAAAATACTAACAACTAAAATTATGCTTGAATAGTGGGGTATGCCAATCTCTTTAGAGGCTTATCTTAAAGCTTGGCTAGACCCTAGTTGTGTTGCTACAATATTTTTGGATTTCTCATTAGCTTAGGAAAATAATATTTTGGGATTTGAGCTTTTCTCAATGTACCATTATTTGCATCAACATCAAACACTTTGTTGGGCATATCATGATTAGTTTTATGGTTACCAACCATGGCCCACCATTTCTCACTCTTTACTTGAGGCAATTTATTTGTTGCTTTGGATGTTGGCTTAGCCTTGAGAACAACTAAAGGACAATCTTCGGCATAATGTTTAAGGGATTGAAAATAAGAAACAACAATTTGGTATATTAATGTAAAGGACATGTTAGACATGGTGTAAATGACCAATTTAAATTCAATGGACTCCTTGAGATCCTTATATCTTTTTCAACATAAAATCTTTTCTAATAATGAATATAACTCATTCAACTTGAAATACACCACTCTCCCCATAGAAGTTTCTATATAGTCCAAGAAATGTTAACATAATAAAGGTAAACTTGGGAACTCAAGTCAAATTGTCACTTTAAAAGAACACTAGTCTAACACAACAAAATCTTGAGTCCATATGATTTTTTTTAGAACTATAGATATAGTAAGGATCATGCTCGAGAATACTTGTCTTCCAAAAAAATAGAAGAGAAAATTCATTGGTTAGGTTCTTGACAATATGTAGCCTAACAACATAAGGGACCAATACAAAGTAAAACCAACTCTTAATCATGTTTTTAGATAGGATTATGTACCCACAAAATTATCTAAAAACCAAGATCAAAATTGTTAGACCATGGGATCAAGAGTTTTCATTTGAAGTTGTAAAGATTATCTTATGCCTTGAAATTAGGAGTTCGTTGATGTTTAGTATCTTATAATATAAAAGAGACTATACACATACTAGAGGAATGTTTAGGGTGATCTCTATAGCATCCCAAGGATGCCTTGGAACATGGGTGTAGGTGCCTAACTTAGTCGAAAATTAAACATAAAAAAATCATCATTTTTCATGTGTGGTTAAAAAGCAACAACCATAGATTTTTTTCCTTGACTGTGAGGATTGTGAATTTTCCTCTTAATGGAATAGAAAAACATTCCATCTATGATATTTTTGAGGTTGTCTCCTAGTAGAAGCAATGATTTTTTCACTACACAAATAGAGCATGGAATATGAATATTTTTTAATATTTCAATTTGACTTCTCAATTCTTGAGCTTCCTTTTGGAACCAAGGATGACGAGACATTATAAAATATTTCTAAAATATGATTGAGGGGTTGGTAAAATATTATTTACATAACCTTCACTCTATGTTTATTATGATTATTGTAAGACCATTGATAAGGTTTTTCAAGGTGTAGAGGTGTTTAATAGGTGTTTTGATATTATTCTAATTGTTTGAATATCTCTATTTCACTCTTAAGTTATAGAAAGCACTTGTATTTGACTAGAAGAAAGTGCATGAGGAGGGAAAAATCACTCTTCTATATTTTTACTCCCTTTTGAGGGTTTTTATAGGTGTAGTCATTTGTACATCAATATATGTGTGTGTTTTTTTTTA
Source organism: Sequoia sempervirens (assembly GCA_007258455.2). Classification (NCBI taxonomy): domain Eukaryota; kingdom Viridiplantae; phylum Streptophyta; class Pinopsida; order Cupressales; family Cupressaceae; genus Sequoia; species Sequoia sempervirens. The sequence continues at coordinate 58,477,666 of VDFB02086081.1, read as the reverse complement.
TATTGATTTATCTCAAGCTACATGTTTATTATTTATTTTCTAATAGATATGAAAATGTTAGACTATTAAAACATCATTTGTAATTGGATAGACAATATTTTGTAGGCATTTGCAAGGTTGAAAACAAATTATATATAAATCTATAATTTTTGGGAGTGTATTTCCAACACTTTATAGATAAAGTAGTATGATAACATAGTTGTAGAAATCATTGCAAATTTTTCATACATTATACTATCAACAAGATAAACTAGAAGTGATGATTTATTCTGTTTTGATCCTAAGAATAGAATTAGAGAGTGGAAAATGAAAATTAGTTAATAAAAAGAGAAGAGGATAGTAGAGAAGCTCAATTTTGTTAGGATTGGGTGTTGTACACATTATAAATCCTAGGAAGAATATAATTATTTGATAATTGTGATGTGTTGGTAATATTTTGATCTCTAACAGAATGGGTGCCACCCTTGGAGTAATCCATTATTTCCCTTGGATGATAATTGTGAAAAGAAAGGAAAAAGGATCCCTTCAAAAGGTTTATGATGATGAGATGTTTCATAAAACCTTATGGATCTTAATAGGTGCCTTTCACCACAAATTTCATTAGGAAAGAGATCACAAGGTGTAAATATTGACTTTCAACCTCAAAGGTGATCCAATCAAACTTGGATATCAGTCCTTAGGAAAATAGGACATATCTAAAACCAAATTGAAATGATTTGAAATACTCAAACTAAATGATCAATAAGACCTACTACCTAAAATGAGACTCCCAAAAAATACAAAGGAAAAAATGAAAATTTGTAGGAAGATCTGAGAAGGGATTGAACACATGTACCTGCCACCAAAAACTTGTTTTGAGGAGTGCAAAGGGACTCATTCACCCCTGGGCGGATGGGTCTCAGTCTAGGGCTCCAAAATAACTTTTGGCAGTCCTCTAATGCTAGATCTTATAAGCTTCGGTTTGACACAAATCTCACTGTCAAAAAGTGGAAATAAATTCTACAACTTAGTTTTCATAGCTTGACAACAATGATGACAACTTATGCAACAATGAAAAATTGCTCTTCAAGATCTCTCCAATCCTTCTTCAACCTATAATCTGCACATACACAAAGAGGAAAAAAATAAAATTGAATGGGGGTTTGCCTTGGTCAAACCCCAAGTTTGGTAATTAAACCTTGATAGAAATATAATGACAAAGGAGAAGGAAATGATGAATCAAAAATGCTTGCTACAACTCACCACCCTTCAATGGCTTCCCTTAGAGAGCTAAATTCAAACACATCACTCCAAGGAACTTGATCTTTCTTTGCTTGATGGATTTGGATACTTAGCATGCTTGGATGCTTTATGATCAACAATGTATATTAACCTTCACGAGATGAAATGAACACACATAGACTTGAACATGATGTTAGGATCTTGATTGCTGCAATAAACGATTGATAAATCTACTCTTGAATGCTCTTGACAATAATATTTTCTCATAGGATCTCTTGATTATGCAACTTGCTAGGTGTTAGATCTCAAATGATAAAAAGATTGAATTTATAGGTGTTTATCTAATTTCTTGAAAATTAGATTCCAAAAGCTAACAATTGCAATTTGAATTTAAATCATTAAAATGTTTTCAAAAAATATATTTTAAAATAGGTCTTGGCACTTAAAGGGGACCTATTTGCCTAGCCTATAAGTCTAGGACACACATATTCCATAGTAATTTAATTATTAATTGCATTTATTAAATGTTGGTTCTCCTTTCAAAAAACAGGAAAAATAAGGCTTTGGAATGCATAATTTGGAAAATTAGAAGTTTAATTAAGTCTAATAAATTAAGGGACCTAAACATAGTGTGAAATTGTAAAGGTTTACAGTTTCCTACACTATATTTAGCCCCCACTTTAGTGAGAGTATGAACTTATGCCCAGACTCACACTAAAGTAGACAAATATGTGTCAAGAGGGGTCCAAATGCACAAATGTTAATGAGATAGGATGAAAAAGATCAACAAGGATGATCAAGCCCTCAAGATCGAAGATCCCATGGTAAACCAACATAAGCACAAAGGACACACATGAATGCAAGATATGTGCAAGAAGACAAGATAGACAAGCATAAAATGTCAAAGCCAATGCAAAAATGAAAAAAAGGAAAGGATGGACTAGCAAGTTACGTTATGCCATGCCCATAAAATATGCTCACAAGGGCTAGTGCAGTTTGGTATACACTAGGTGAGCCCCAAAGGAAAAATCAGAAACACGCACTAGGTGTACAAGGTGTGTATCCATAAAAAAGGTGGCAGATGGGACAGACACACCAGGTCTACAAGTGTGCTCCCATACGTCAACCATACCAAAATTTATACTCCCTAATAACTTTGATAAGGTGCCACAAAATGGTCAATGTGCTATGCAAATGCCACACTAAGTCCAACTCCTGCAAATAAAAGTGAAGCCAAAATGTCAAATTGAAAATGAAACTCAATTTAGGAGGTGTTAACACCAAAATGAAATAATGTCAATGTATGCCCCCACTTTAAAGGAATTTCTAAAAACCATGTTGTGAGCAATTACTTTAAAGTAGAAATGATAAATGTCAATTGATAAAAAGGAAATGAGGGCTTATTTGGAAAGCCCTATTCCAATGATATGTTTCCAAATAAAGTCGCATTATTGAAAAGGGTTTCCCCCACATGCAATCTCAAAAGATAACACATAAGGTATCTATAGATTTAGGTTCAATGTATGTCTTTGCTACAATGATATAATAGAGCTTGTAATCGTCATCATTCCCCAAATAATTTGTAGAACAACAAACACAAGGGAAGAATGATAGATAGAAAGTGAGAGAAAAGAAAATATTTTGGGTCAAAATGGAAGAGACTTTGGATGTCTTAACGCCTTGCATCGTCCCCAAAAGAAAAAAACAAGACAATAGAAAAGACAATGTTTACAACAAATAGAAGAATGGAGATACAAATAGAAGAATGTCATGACAAACTTGCTTCCTTTGTATCCTTGCACCAATAGAGGAACAAGGGTCATCCAAAGAAACCTGACAAACATAAAGACACACCAAGCAACATAATACATGGGAGCACATTATGTACATGCAATCACAAAGAAGACAAAAATAAAAGAAAGAGAGTATTTCACATGTGATCCAACCTAAAGTGGGTTGCCTGCATCCCAATCTTGCTCATCATATACAGAAAGAAGATAACTAGCCAAAGGGACTACAACAAGTACCATACTAGGAGTATCACTAGGTTCAACATGTGTTGGGTCACTCTTTATTGGAGGATCATCAATGTAGTTGTCCCCATCTAAATTCATAGAAGTGGAAAACAATAAATTCAATTTATTATGCACTTCATCAATTTTAGCAATCTCGTCATCATCATCCAAGTTAATCACAACAGGATATCTAATGACATTATCCATTGTATGTTCTTGTTTTTGTTGTGGTGGAGAAGTTTCATGTTGTGGTGAGGGTGGAGAATCATCATGTTTTATTTGAGTTGGTTGTTGATCTTGGATTATTGGTTTATTATTTTCTTCTAATTGATGAGAAATGGTATGGCATCTACACCTACGCTCTTTAACATTTTGGTTTCTTCTTTCATAGTTTTCAAGTTGTGACAGTGTAGGAGTGGGTTTATAAACCATCAATCTCTTGTCTTCCCTTAAGGGAGGAATGAAAGGGACCTCCATGGGTTGTGAAACGACTTAATTTATCTTTAGGTTTGTAAACTTGTTTTGTTTTAGGAGGCACAAATGGAATTGTATGATTATCTCTCTTGTAGGACATAGGTGGTGGAATAGCATTATACTTAGTTTGATTATTCAGGAGATATTTTGGTTCAACAATGGGAGTGGGAGGAACAACTATGGATCTTTCAGTTTCAGGCAGGATATTGGCAAGGGATAACTCTGCTATACACTTTTCTTTGAACTTTTGATATGATTCAAAGAATAAATCCTCACAAGGTGCAATAGGTTCCATAGGTTCGGGCCAAAAGAAGTCCAATGAAAATTCCCCATGGGAAGAAAAAGGATTAAATCCACTATGATGCACTGCAAAAACATGGCTTTCAAATAGAAATCTCAAGCACTTGTGGATGACAGACAAGACAACATTCATGGAGCATAGCCATGAATAGCCTAACTTCACACAAAATTGATCTAATGTCAGGATGATGAAGAATGATACATTTAATTATTTCGGTCCAAATTTTAATGGAAGAATGATCAAACCTATTGTAGGGTGAGAAAAACCATCATGTTTTTTGATCCATGCTTTTGACTATTCATAAAAATCTTGGTAAAGTTCATGCACAAATAAGAATTCCTCAGTGATCACATTCTCTACACACACGAGATCAATTCATATCCCATTTGTAGGCTTGTCATTGATTCTTTCGACTATGTAAAGAGGACCATCAAGTGCATGTTTAATTATACCACTATTTGAAAAAACAATGTCAAGAGACAATTTGTTTTGGCCCTTATGAAGTTGAACATCAATGAATCTGTAACATGCCCATTGTTCTAGCCAATAATTTTTCTATGTTTTACCCACAAGTGAATAGTTTATGAATCAAACATAATGAGAAATAAAAAATTCTTTTATTTTCAATAATAAATGAATCATTTGAAACATAACCTTCCCAAACATTTCCATTACATAATCAAAGAATATTTTCAATAATATAAGTATGATTTCACTTTACGTAAATATATTCAAGATAGTTTATTTCACCTTTACAATTTCTATATAGATGGACACATGAATACATACATAGCTTAAATAAGCTTACATGAACTAGAAATACAAACTAATACAAATATCTCAGCATCGGTGCATACATTCTAGATGTCCCCTTTCCTTGGTGCATACCTTCTAGTTGTCCCCAATACTAGCGCATACATCTCAATTCTTGAATCAGCAATACCAATGGTCCAAAATGTCCTCCTTCCAAATCTTGGCCACCAACTGCATGAGGAGAAGCATCACTCAAGTGATTTTTTGTCAACCATGGACTTACTACGGTCCCCCGCACATCTACCAAACTTGTTAAGATGGCCCTCCCTTCGACGAAGATATTGGTTTGGTAACCTCATCCTTCAAATATCTTTTCTTGAGCATAGTGATGTTTCCTACATATCTAGAGCTACCATAATGTCTACTTCTACATGTATGATTACCTTAGCCTAGAATGTAAATTGGATCACACACTGAACTAACAATGTAGACAGTGGCTACCTACACTACTTTGGCCAAATATTCATCACCCAATAACTTCGAGTGAGGTCATTTGTTCACCACATTTAATTGCTCAATTTGTATTGACCATTAGTATTCTATTTGAAGGATATCACCTTTCATGTGGAATATCCTAATCACAGGAATAAATTTCCCCTTAACTTGTATCTAAATGACATTGCTACTAAGTATCTCAAAGCAACTCCATCTTACCAATTAACCATACAGATAAACATAATGTCACAACATTAAATGATTCTATTTCAAAAGTACAATCTCAACAATAAAAGTCTCCATACAAGTGTGTAATCTCAACAATAAATGATTCCCATCAAAAGTATAATCTCATCAATAAATTACCTCAATCAAAAGTATAATCTTCAACAATAAATGACCTCAAAAAGTATAATCTTCAACAATAAATGATCTCTATCAAAAGTATAACCTTCATCAATAAATGACTACTATCAAAGATAAAAACAACAATCAAATGATCAATCTGATTATATAGGTTAATCCCTACCTATGTCCTTTAACCAATAATCAAGTAAACATCCCAACCAAGTAGGTTATTCTCAACCTAGGGTTTAAATCAAAGTAAAGTAACGATCAAGTGATCAATCAAGTATAATTTTGTGAAGCATAATTTTTTTCATAAGGTTTCAACTTTCTTGATTCATAAGCAATTACTTGCCCTTCTTCCATTAAAACTCCACCTAAGCCTTCTTCTGATGCATCAGTGATGATAGTGTAGTCACCATTACGATTTGGTACTTTCAAAATTGGAGCAGCAGTTAACTTCTCTTTCAGTAGATCAAATGTTGCTTGGATTTTTTCTATCCACTCAAACTTCTTCCCTTTCCTCTACAAAGAAGTAATTTGAAAGGCTATTTTGGAGAAGTTTGCAAAAAACTTCCTATAATATCCCGCCAAACCCATAAAACTTCTTACCTCAGAAACATTTTTAGGCATTGGTCATTCCAATACTGCCTTGATCTTGGTTGGATCAACTGAGATACCATCAGTTGATATCACATGTCCTAGGTACTACACTTTCTTCTAGAAGAAAGTACATTTAGAGAGTTTCCCATATAAGTTATGTTCTCTCATTTTTGTAGAATTATCTCCAAATGCTTACAATGATCCTCCTCATTCTTTGAATAAATTAGAATATCATCTAGGAATACTAAAAAAAACTTATCTAGGCAATCCCTAAACACATTGTTCATTAGGTTCATAAATTCGCCGACACATTAGTTAGTCCAAATGGTAGAACTATAAACTCATAATGCTCATACCTTGTTCTAAAATTAGTCTTGAAGATGTCCTCATCTTTGATTCTTAACTGGTGTTATCTAGGTCGTAGATCAATCTTAGAGAACACATCTCTCCACATTTCATCAAAAAGGTCATCAATGTGTGTCAATGGATATTTGTTCTTTACCGTAGCTTTATTAAGCATCTGATAATCTATGCACAACCACAAAATACCATCCTTCTTCTTTACAAAGATTACTGGTGCTCCCCAGGGTGATACACTTGGTCTTATCAGTCCCTTAGTTAACAATTCATCTAGTTGTGCCTTAAGCTCCATTAACTCAGTTGTTGTCATTCTATAAGGAACTTTGGAAATAGGTTTTGATCTTGGCACTATCTCTATGGAGAAATAAAAAATCATTTTTGGTGGTAGTCTAGGTAATTCTTTTGGAAATACATCCACAAACTTTCATAGGAAGGATATCTTTCCATATCTGTTTCTCCAATTTCCATCATTTCACCTTCTTCCACCTCTTGGTAATCCTTTGTTCCATAGTTGACCATACCATCTTGAGAATCTAATTCCTTATATTACTCAAGCTTTTCCATCTTTACTACAAAAATATTACATAGAAAAACAAGGTAGCTCAATCCTAGCTTCGAACAAACATTGTTCCACCATTGCTCTTGTCTGGTTTGCATATTCTACAACCCATGACTTTTCCATGTAACTAGATTTCGTAGTTATTTTATTTGTTATTCTAGGTGAAACAAAAAATTTAGTTGCTCCAGTATCTATAAGTATGGAAATAGGTAAGCCAAATAAAATACTTGGAGTCTCTACTAGAGTAACTTGATACTCTGCTTGACGATCATCCATAACAACATGAATCTTCTATTGGAACACCACTTGTTGGGAAGGAAGTGCATTTCCATAAGGTCATGATCTAGAATGCTTATTAGGACAATTCAAAGCATAATGGTCTCCTCCACGTGTGAAGCATCTCATTGTTGGTCCTTTCTTCCTTGTAGGTTCACTAGATGTACTAGCATTATTTCCAACATTGTTCACATTACCACTATTGAAATTATTCCTTCTGCATTTCTTCCTTGATTCTTTTCCATTATTTTAGGGTCCCTTATCCCCTTGCTTATGAAAATCTTGCACTCCTTCAAACTTCCTTGGATTTGGTTTAACTTGAGCTCCTATGAATTTCTTACGGTTTAAGCTCCTATGAAATTCTTATGGTTTCTATTTTCTTGGCGGATGGAGATGGCTTTGAGCTTCTGCTCCTCATAAACTAGATCCATAGTGGTTGGACCATGAACATCTACTTCACCACCAATTTGGCTATTAAGCCTCACGATGAATTTCCTTATGCAGAAACGTTCATCCTTTTGATACATTGGTACATAATGTAACAGACGGGTAAAATTTTCCCAATACTCATTTACTAACATCTCTCCCTATCTCAGATTTTGAGAATCAGTGAGTTTCTAGTCAAAAAAGAGTTGTGGTAACCATCTTTTCCATAATATTTCCATAAACTCGTTCCATGTAAGTTTTAGAGAACTAAGGTCGAGTTCCATTTTCTTGTTCATCCACCAGCTAGAGGCTTCTCCTACTAACTGATAGGCTCCCCATAATGCTTTCGTGACCTCAGAATAGTTTATGATCTTGAAATATTTCTCCATTTGGATCAACCATGCCTCAACTTCTTCCTTTTTGGTGCTACCTTCAAATTTGGGTGGGGTTATTTTCCTCATGTCCCTAGAAAGTTCAGTAGCCATAAACTTCCTACTAGTTCCTTCAGATAGAGAATGTGATTTCTCTTTCTCATGTTCGTGGTTTTGATCATGATTGTGAGAATTTTCTCCCTCATCCTCATTAATTGGAACGTCCTGATCTACTCTATCTTTTTCCCTTATATCTTGCTCAAGATTCCCCAACCTTGCATTGGTTTCATGAATGATATCCAAAATTCTATCCAATTTAGCTTCATCACCTACCGAACCTTGTCCAACTTCTTGAATCCCTCCAAGATTGGTCCTTGTTCTCACCATCCTTGCAAGAAAAGGATTATACCTAGAGGTTCTTCTTTATTAGATTCAATCATGTTCTAACTATCTTATGGACAACATTTAAATGAGCATTCAATTGCACATAAAAGAAATTTCACATAAGATTTGAGCACAAGCTTTTGATAAACACGATTTTTTTATTATTCTTTAGGATCTCAATATCCTTTCAATTACATAGAATGACTATTCAAATAGTCAAGTGGAGAGTATCCCTTCGATTCACTCTTTGACACATAACTCAATGGGGTATACCTATAGATTTTTGTTCATCACTCATTTGTTCTTCTCCATCCCAAAATGGATAGTAACCTTCAGATTTATCATCCGATGCATAGTTGCGGGGAACATAACCCTCTGATTCATTACTTGAGGAAATTATAATTACTTCTGACATAGGAAAACTCTAGGGTCTCTAAATATGAATGTTGTGTTGCAAGTATGAGTAAGTTTGGTGGTGTTGTCATTGATGTCAACACAATACATGTTGTTGTAGTTTGTGCATGTATAGTTGAGATATTTTTGAGATGTTGTTGAGATGTTATGAGTACATGAAGCTATCTTTATGATGTTACAGATGTGCTGAAATGATGAGTTACCAAGTGCTTTTGAGAAAATTAATAAATAGTGAAGACTGAGTTATGTGTGTGTTCAGAATGTGCTTTGGTTTGTGCTCCACATTTCTTCTATATTGGTCCTATTCTTGTGTGGATCTAAAGTGTTGTTTATTGGCATACGATGGTGATATCTCCTGGATTGTAGCTTCTGGATTGATGGAAAGTGTAAATTGTGTTCACCATTGTGTAAACCGGTTTGGTAGAGTTGTTTATCTGTGAACTGGGAGAAATGTTTCTACTCCATAGTTCTCTGTTGAGTTAGTTATGGTCTTGTGGATCTGGTAGAAGGTTTTCTATGGTGATATCTGCATTATGGAAAAAGTGTTTGTGGTTTGGTGCTCTGGAAGATGAGTTTCAAAGCTTTTGTGTGTGTCTGTACATTTTGGTTGGACTGGTGAGAAGTGTTTTGAGTTTGAAGTTTGTTTCAGCTGATGCAGATGAATCTAATGGTATCCTAGATGTGCTTTGGTGCATGATGAAATGTGTCATGTGGTTTACATGTTATCTTCTTGGTATGGAAGCATGTACTTCAAAGTTCATTTGTGTTTTCATTAGGTTTGGATGACCTAGTGTTTACACTTCATACGAAGGATAAGTTTTAATTAAAGAAGCATGTGATTGATCCAAGATGTTGTTTTGGGTCGTAGTTAAGTATTGGTGTGGTCTACTCTCATTCCTTTCCATCGTGGGAATGTTGAGTTTCTGACCTATTTTGAATTTGTAAAATGAAGCATGTATAGTTGACCTTGGAGAAATTTTCTAGGGTTGAAGATGGTATAAATACAAGTCGTGGTGCGAAGGATTATATCATACAAAGTAACGAAGTAATCCACATGTGTGAGAAGCAAATTTGTGAGAAAGTGAGTTGAGGTAGTAGTACTTTAATGTGTTAGATTCCTGAAAGCAGTGAGTTGATGGTTTCTGCAATCTCCTGATCAACACTGCAGATGTGTGTAATTTGTTGTGGTGGATCTTTCTATTATCTTTTGTATATGTAGGCAGTGAGCCTCCTTTTGGAAAGTGAGTCCTATCTGCAGGCAGTGAGCCTTTGTATCTGGACAATGAGTCCTTTGGGGTAGTGAGCCTCTTTGTATTTGGTTTTGCAGATACTTTATATTGTGAGTTAATCTTCACCATGGTTTTTCCCTTATTGGGTTTTCCACGTAAATCTAGTGTTCATTGTGTTAATATTGCTTTCTGTTATCTGCATTTCATGTTCATACTTAATAACAAAATTGAGTGATTGTGAAGTTGATAAGTGTGTGAAGTTTTGTGTTTGAATTTGGTGACAACTAATTCAACCCCCCTCTCAGTTGTCTTGTTCCTTTCAACATGCTGGACTGACACTCCCTTCCGAGGGCATATCTATGGAAAGTGACAAGGAATCAAACGTTGTTGGTGAAGTTGGAGGTTGTTAAAAGGCGCAGGACAACTAAGAGGGGGGGTGAATCAGTTGTCACAAAAATTCAAACTTAAAACTTCAACACTTATCAATTCCTTAACCACACTATTTTGTTATTAAGTATGAACATGAAACACAAATAACAGAAAGTAAAATCAACACAATGAACACTAGATTTTTACATGGAAAACCCAATAGGGGAAAAAACACGGTGAGGATTAACTTACAATATAAAGAGATTTCAAAATTGAATACAAAGGCTCACTTCCTACTAATACAAAAGAGAACAAAAGATCCACCACAACAATTAACTCACATCTACAACCTTGATTAAAAGATTGCAGAAACCTTCAGCTCACTGCCTTCGGGAATCTAACATAATGAATTACTACTGCCTCAACTCACTTTCACACACTTTTTCTCTTTTGATTTGTGGCTTACTTCATCACTTTGCATCACCATCCAATTCTTCCCAATTCAACTTGCATTTATACCATCTTCGTCCTTAGAAACTTTCTCCAAGGTTAGCCACATACACCTTATTTCATAAATTCAAATTAGGTCAGAAACTCAACATTCCCGTGGTGGAAAATAATGAGAGTTGACCAATAAAAAATTTATCCAAGACCAAAAGATAATGTCTTAGATCAAACACACGCTTCTTTAATTAAATTTTATTCTTCAAATGAAGTGTAAACACTAGGTCAGTCAAACCTAATGAAAACACAAATGAACATTGATGTACACGCTTCCCAACAAGAAGATAGCACACAAATGATGCAACATGCTTCATTATGCATGAGAACATATCTCAGGTTCCTTCAAATACATCCACAAAAAGTGCAACAATCTTCAAACATTGAACTCCTTCCATCAGTCCATCCAGACTGTACAATCACATACAACAATTCTGAAACAACTTCTGAATTACCAATCCACAAAATTATTTTCTAGTACCCAAAGAACACAACTTTGAGACACATTCCAAATCCAAAAGATCTGAAATAGAACAACAGAGGACTGCAGAGCAGAAACATTTCTCCTAGTCACATAAAGCTAACTCTGGCAGAGCGGTGCACACACCGGTGAATGTAACTTTCACATTCCATCAAATCAGAAGCTACAACTCAGGAGATATCACCACTAGATCACCATTAGAAAACATTCAGATCCGCACAAGCATGGGATCAACATAGGAGAAACACAGAGCACATCTCAGAGCACATTCATAACTCTGACTTCTCTCTTTATTAATTTTCTCAAAAGCACTTGGAAACTCATCATTTCAACACATTTGCAACATCATAAAGATAGCTCCATGTACTCACATCTCAAAAACATCTCAACTATACATGTACAATCTGTAACATACTAAACTATGTTGACATCAATGAAAACATTAATGACAACACCACCAAACATGCTCATACTTGCAACAATCTCCCCCTTTGTCATTGATGGCAACACATGATGTGAAAAACCATCAAAGACAACATTCTACACAATATTCCAGGAGAACACTTTCTCTTCCTCTGCTACTATTTTTCACATGAATTTCTCTCCCCCTTTGACATCAATGGAAAATATTAAAAACTCTAATTACTCCCCCTTAGGAATGCACCCATACAACTCATACTGCAACAATGAAAACCTTTTCTACTCTCCCTGTAGAGTAGACCCATTCATCAGTCCAGATAAATGAAGAATTTGTGAATTCACTAGACTGATGCACCTTTATGTGCACCTAGTTCAGAAGGCCAATGACCCCCAACCTCTCCCTAAGATACTCAAAAGTATCCTTCGGAAGAGCCTTAGTAAATACATCTGCAATTTGTTCCTTTGTTGTCACATACTCCAACCTAACTTCATTCTCCAACATTTTTTCTCTTATGAAATGATATTTGATATATATGTGTTTTGTTCTTGAATGCATATCTGGATTCTTTGAAATGTTTATAGCACTTGTGTTGTCACAAAAAATAGGAATAGGCTCATCACATATTACTCCAATATCTTTCAGAGTTTGCTTCATCCACAAAACCTGTGTATAGCAGGATGCAACAACAATATATTCTGCCACTGTAGTGAATAAAGAAACCGAGTCTTGTTTCTTACTCAACCAAGAAACCAATATTTCACCAAGAAAGAAAGCACCCCCACTGGTACTCTTCCATCCATCCACACAACCAGCCCAATCTGCATCGGTATAAGCACTGAAGGTGAAATCAGCTCCCTTAGGATACCATAAGCCATAATCCGGTTTACCTTTGAGATATCTATATATCCTCTTTACAGTTGTAACATGTGCCTCTTTAAGATCTACTTGAAATATGACAACTACACACACTGCATGCATAATATTTGGTCTGGTAGTAGTAAAATACAATAGCCCACCAATCATAGATCTATATTTGCTTTGATAAGTTTTAGTAGATTCATCATCTTTACTCAGCTTACATCCGGTTATCATAGGAGTACTAACCGGTTTGGAGTCATCCTTTCCAAACTTCTTTAACAACTCTTTTACATACTTAGATTGTGAAATGAATATCCCTTTATCAGTTTGATTTACTTGAAGACCAAGAAAGAAATTCAACTCACCAATCATGGACATTTCAAAAAAAATTTGCATTTCTTCTTCAAATCTTTTACACATGCCTTCATTTCCACCAAAGATGATGTCATCAACATATACAACTACTATCATCATTTTGTTACCTTGCACTTTGAAGTAAATATTTTTGTCAACAGAGCCTTTGTTGAATCCTTGTTTTGTTAGGTATCTATCCAATCTTGCATACCAAGATTTGGGAGCTTGCTTCAGTCCATACAATGCCTTCTTCAACTTACAAACCATATCTAGTTTGTTAGATAACTGAAATCCTTCAGGTTGTTCCATGTATACTTCTTCCTCCAATTCACCATTCAGAAATGTTGACTTGACATCCATCTGATATACTTTGAAATTCTTGTAGACAAAAAATGCCAAAAATATTCTAATAGCTTCCATTCTAGCCATAGGGGCAAATGTTTCTTCAAAGTCTATGCCTTCAACTTGTGAGTATCCCTTGCATACAAGTCTTGCATTATTTCTTATAACATCACCATTTTCATTCAGCTTATTTCAGAACACCCATTTTGAACCAGTTACATTCTTATTCATAGGTCTAGGAACTAATTCCCATGTCTGATTCTTTTCTATTTGCTGCAACTCTTCTTTCATATCTTTCATCCAACTCTCATCTTTACATGCTTCACTCACAAACTTAGGTTCTATTTTAGAGAGTAAACATAGATTTACCTTAACTGCTACTTTACTTCTTGTCTTCACACCTTCACTCTTATCTCCAATTATATGTTCCTCTAGATGATTCTTCTGCACATACTTAGGAGTCTTAACAACAAGTTCTAGTTCATTTTCTTCTTCTTCTTCAATATGTTTTTCTTCCTCTTCTTCTTCCTTCTCCTTATTCTCTTCAGGTACTTGTCCACAGATAGGATCATCAGGTTCAAATTTTCTTATCTCAATAGGTCTGTACATGTCTTCATCAACTTTCACATTAGCACTTTCAACAATCTTCCACAATCTTTTATTGAAGCATCTATATGCTTTGTTGGTAGTAGAGTACCCAAGAAAAATTCCTTCATCACATCTAGCATCAAAATTCCCAAGATTTTCATCATCTCTTTTAATGTAACATCTACTTCCAAATACCTTAAAGTACTTCATAGTAGGATTCCTACTAGTCCATAACTCAAAAGGAGTCTTTGTGTTGTTTCCTCTAATTTGAACTCTATTAAGAACATAAACAGCAGTGTGTATTGCCTCTCTCCAATACACATCCAGTACATTTGATTCTTTCATCATGGTTCTTGTAGCTTCTTGTACCATCCAGTTTTTTCTCTCAACTACCCCATTTTGCTGAGGGGTTCTTGAAGCAAAAAAATGTCTTTTTATGCCATGTTCAAAAAATGTATTAAACTCACTAGAAGTGAATTCTCCACCTCTATCAGATCTCAAAAATTTGATTCTCAAATTCACTTCATTTTCCACTCTTTCTTTGAACACTTTAAACCTATCCAGAGCCAAAGTCTTCTCTCTAAGAAAATCTAACCATGTCATTCGAGAATAATCATCAATAAGGAGCATGAAATACCTATCACCATTCAGGCTTCCTATTCTAGTCGGACCACAGAGGTCAATATGAATTAATTCCAGCATTTCGGTAGTAGATTTCTCTTTTCCTTTAAAGTTGCATCTTGTTTGTTTCCCTAACTGACAACTTCTACAAATAGTATTAGTAGGCTTTGTGATTATAGGCATACCTCAGACAACATCTCTTGAATTGATTCAAATGAATAAATTAACAAATTTTACATGTCCCATCTTCCGATGCCATAACCAACTTTCACTAACTTGAGATACAAGGCATTGACCATCAACTCCCTTAAGCTGATAGATGTTTCCATGAGTTCTCTTTCTAGCAGCAACCATATCTCTGGATCCTTTTCTGATTTCACAGGTATTATTCTGAAACACAAGTTTAAAACCATTGCTACACATCTATCCAAACTCACAAGGTTATGCCTCAAACCCTTTACATAATATACATCATAATTTTTGTGTACTCCATCAAAACTAATTGTACCTTTCCCACAAATCTTAGCTCTTGAATCATCACCAAACATGGCCAAACCACCATCATACTTTTCAAGTTTAGTGAACTTACTCTTATCTCTGGTCATGTGATTAGAACATCCACTATCAATCACCCAGTAGTCTTCATCCTGTCTTGCATGAAAGGAAGTGACCAAAGTACCTTCCATCTTATTCTTTTTGTTCTTTGGAGCATTCTTCCTTGCACATTTTCTAGGGTCAGCAGATACAGATTTGTTTTCCAACACTAAAAACAAGCATTCACTATCATCACCCTCATTTTTAGATTCGTCATCAAAAATTTTGGCTTCTTCTTTAACATAATACAAATTATTGTATTTCTTATCCTTTATATCCTTATCTTTATAATCCTTGTTCTTTTTATGTACAACTTTATTCAGACATCTTGAAGCATAATGACCAATATTACCACAATTAAAACATTTAAAGGGAAACATACCTTTATACTTTTTGGTACCTTTCTTCAACTTTTTGGTGAAATTCGCTTCCAACTCATCAGAACCATCACTAGCTAGATCATCTTCAATCTTCATTGCCTTAAATGTTGTTTTTGTCTTTTCTTCTTTCCTGAACTTTCTCATCTCAAATGTTGTCAAGGTGTTGAATAACTGTTCTTTAGTATACTTCTTAGGATCATACATCTCTTCAATAACTGAGATCTTATCACTGTAGCAATCCGGTAGGGTGATTAGGATCTTCTCAATTATATCTTCATCGATCAGTTTTCCCCCTTGATTCTTAACTTCATTTGTTGTCATCTCAACCCTCTGGAAATAGCTTGTGAACTCTTCACCTTCTTCCATTTTCAGATTCTCATATCTGTGATTTGCTGCCAGCTTCTTTGTCAACTTTACTCTTTTATTTCCTTCATACAGTTCTTCCAACTTCTTCCAAACTTCATAAGTAGTGTCTAAAGAAAGAACCTTAGTTCACTTAGTTTTAGATAAAGCACTATAAATGGAATACCTCACTTTCTCATTCTCCTCATAAGCATAAACCTCATCTACAGTAGTAGGACCATTCGCCGGAGCAACATACTTTGTCTCAATAGCCTTCCAGGTCCTATAACCAAGAGAAACAATATATCCTCTCATATGCACTTTCCAATCATTGTAATCAAATCCATCGAACATAGGGATCACCAACTTATGTGCCATCAAATCTTCCTTAAGTGGTTAAGCTCTACACCAAGGAACCAAATTCCCGATACCAATTTTTAAAAGGCATAGGACAATCGAGAGGGGGGGTGAATCAGTTGTCACAAAAATAACCTAATGAAAACACAAATGAACATTGATGTGCATGCTTCCCAACAAGAAGATAGCACACAGATGACACAACACACTTCATTATGCACAAGAACATATCTTAGGCTCCTTCAGATACATCTGCAACAAGTGCAACAATCTTCGAACACCAAACTCCTTCCATCAGTCCATCCAAATTATACAATCACATACAACAATTATGAAACTCAACTTCTAGATCACCAATCCACAAAATTCTTTGCTAGTACCTAGAGAACACAACTTTGAGACACATTCCAAATTCGCAAGATCTGAAATAGAACAACGAAGGATTGCAGAGTAGAAACATTTCTCCTAGTCACAAAAAGCTAACTCTGCCAGAGCGGTTCACAAACCAATGAACGTAACTTTCACATCCCATCAAACCAAAAGCTACAACTCAAGAGATATCACCACTAGATCACCATTAGAAAACCTTCAAATTTGCACAAGCATAGGATCAACACAGGAGAAATGCGGAGCACATCCTAGAGCACATTCATAATTCTAACTTCTCTCTTTATTAATTTTCTCAAAAGTAGTTGGAAACTCATCATTTCAACACATCTACAACATCATAAAGATAGCTCTATGTACTCACAACATCTCAACAACATCTCAACTATACATGTACAATCTGCAACATACTGAACTATGTTGACATCAATGACAACATTAATGACAACACCACCAAACATGCTCATACTTGCAACATAGGTAGATAGTTGTAATTGGCTTCCTCCTTCATCCTTCTTTTTACTTCACTAATTTGAGAAAGAGCGTAACTGAAAGTTTCAGTATCACTTAACTAGATAGAATTATCACAGTTGGTACTCTCTATCATACGAATAATGGCCTCTTTTTCCTTCTTGGCTTTCAGGTAGTGCTTTTTTTATTACTGACTTTCTTGCAGTCAACCTGAGATGCACCATCCGAGCACAAAAATTTTCAAACATTAGTCTTATATTCAATGTTGGATGGAAAGTATGATGATCACATAGGTTCTAGAGCTAAACCTAGCTCTAATACCACCTGTAACATGCCAATTGTTCACACAGGTAAATTTACTAAGTTTTCACTTTCAAGTAAATAAACTATGTTTTAAACCATTGCTATAAAAAAAATATTTTCCAAAGAGAGAAAGAATGAACATATAAGTCATAACAAATTTCATTCATTGATTTCATTTCCAATACAATATTCAACATGCTACAATATTTCCATGATTGTAAACAATTACATACATAGCTCATCTAAGCTTCAAGAAATAGATTCAAATGGTCCAGGAATCTTCTGCAAGTCTTGGTCGCCAGTTGAGGAGGAGAAGCATCACTCAAGTGATTTTCTACCAACGACAAACTCATATGCATTCCCCCACACGTCTATCATTGGATAGATGGCCCTACCCTTTGATGAAGAGATTGGTGAAGTAACCTCATAACTATAACCATACTGAGCTTAGTGTTGTTCCCTACATAACTAGAACTTGTAGACCTTACAATCCTAATCTAGCATGTATAAAAAGGAACATTGTAAACTAATGGTGGAGCCAAAGGAAAACACACTACTTTTTCCAAAGTATTCTCACTTAGTACTTTGAGTGATAGTCATCCTATTCACATACACTACCTAACTCATTCTGACTTTAGACCATCATATCTATGCATAGGTAAACCATCAACTGGTAAACACTAACCTCAGATTTGACCTATTCCTTTTTTTTCCAAATATCAATGGTACCTCTACCAAATGAACATAAGAAAAAGCACAAGTTACCCCCCTTCAATGGATAACCTAACCCTAGGTATAACTCATAGGCTTTCTAAGTCCACAAAACAACTTTACATAAAATAACTTAACAAGCTATTCCCATTTTGTCAAACCTAGTATGTAATACTATAGACGACAATCAACCACTCCTTAATATGGAGTAAATACAAACACTTATAAGGAAATCATATCAACAAGACCTTTCCTCTTTTACAAGCAAATAGACTATTACTCTATTTCAAGCAAACTAGTGCAATTCCAAAATAAACATATAAGGCAATCAATCTTTTAGATTAAAGATAAAACATAAAGATAATAGAATCCATGCCTACTAATTGCTTATTCCAATCAACTCTTTGGACCTCTAGCTTGGCCTCCTCTTAAATTCAACTTAGTAACCAACCACTCTTAACTATTCTCGCTAAAACTTCCTCACGATAGCTCTCAACAAATTAAGAATCCCTCAATGAAAAATACACTAGAAATGGAGCAGCATAATGATGCATAAGAAAGTGTATCCCAATGAGGTGAGTATGCCTCATATGTATACCCAAAAACCAGCTTCTCAAGGCTAAAAACAATGTTCAATCTATGCCACTTCTTAGCCATAAACAATTGACTCGGCTTAACAATAAAAAGGTGGCGGATTCCTATCAGATTACTCATCAAAACTATACAACAAATCGATCTAATGCTTGCCACAACAATTTGACTAATTCATAAAGCACACGCTTTATACAAAATATCAGTTTCCAAGCTTGAAAAACTTCTAAAGGAACTAGAGAATTCATAATATGGTGCCAAGTATTCCACACATTTCCTATTCTCAAGCCTGCGGTTTAAATAGAGGAAATAGTCTATCATAATTTGGTTGCACATCACTCATTCAACTTGGTCAAGGCATGACTATCGACAAATTACAATGGTTCAACCTCTTTCATTTATAATGTTGTTAATATGTTGACTTAGTACGTTGCACCATAAAATGTGTTGCACTTTAATTCTGACGTTCATTATCTTTACACGACAGTCTTTATTCTCATGTATTTCCTTCACACTTTATCTATAATGATAAATGTGGCTTAATACTTACTATTGCACTATTACATATTGCTTTGTATTTCTCATTTAATCGACCATAGCATATATTATATGAATCAACCTTTCATATTGGTATATAATATACATACATATATGTGTGTGTGTGCATGTATATATGTCAATAAATAGCATTCAATGCTATATATATTACATACACGTATGTATATATATTCTAATATATATATATATTTATATATATTCTTTTGCAAATAAATATGTATACATTTGATATTCAAATGAATAAGATCAAGTTAACACTTCATATATAATATCATTTGTATATAAATATACATACCTATATACATGTACATACATATGTATACATCTATCAATATATTCATATGGACATTCCCATTTGTCATTACATGTGTATATCAATACGTGTGTGCATATGTATATATCTCATATATATATACACATTCAATTACACAATCACATACACAAACAATTACTATCTTATTGATAGGTATATATACGTGTAATCTATATATATATACATGTCACATTGTCCTCTCGATATCACCTTGCTCATAAGCAACTCATCCATAAGAGTGCATAGGTGCATCTACCTATGTACTCTCATGTATGTGTCCCTTCATGTGTATGGATTATCATCGACATGCATATGTATATATATATATATCTGTACATCTCATCAATCAAGTATAGTAATATAAAGAAGTACTCGCATGCACGAAGCACTAAACATAATCCAAGAATGCTCCTAACAAAAATCAAGATCCTTTCTAAGACAAACACATCATGCTAAAGGATGACTTACCAATTCCCAAAACTATTTCTTGACTCAACCATTCTATTAGTGAGTGTGTGTGTATAAGCTCAATTAGGTTTCATTATAGGTTACTTCACCAAGTTCTTCTCCTGAGTGATACTTCCCCTCACTTCTGAAGGATTGATTTTGAACCTGCATCCAACTTAACACATTTTCATGGTAGTTAGTCGTTCATCAAAATAAACATTTGCATTATACTTTTCATAGTTAGAATACCGAATTCAATAACCATACATTCCAGATTTCCATTTCGTTAACTAACATCAAATGAAATAAAAATTTGCATTCATACTTTCTTGATAAACAAAGCGTAATCATATATATTTCCAATCAAAATTCCAAATACATTCACATATGCAATAATTTACCCTAACATAGTAATAGTAAATAGGTTAACACACAATGGGGTGTGACACATACAAATCCCATCAAAATATATGATTCAAAATTTTGGTACAACATACTAGGAAACTATTTGACACTATAAAGGGATTTATTCAACCAAACAACCCAACTTGGCCATTCAATGTTGTGCTCTATGGTCCTACCAAAAATATCTATTCCACCAAATCACCATGCAAGAAATTTTAATTCACTGTCATCTACTTGACCTCAAGGTCAAATGGGGAAGAAATAGATAAAATGAATTTGATGGATGAAAGCTTTGTAATTAGAGAAAATATCTCATTATCAATTCCCTCAACCTAGGAGTAACTTTTAGAAACCAATTTTGATTTGTAATTTTCAACATTACAATTTTCACTTAACTTCTACTTGAAACCTATTTGAATCCAACAAATTTTATATCCTTAATCAAATAAACTAGATACTGTGTGATGTTCTTCTTTAGCATTGTCATCTCCCCATATATGATCAACCTCTAATATTTATTCTCATTTATCTCCATTGCCTCCATGGTTCTAGGGTCCTTAATGTTAGAATATAAAGTAAACCATCCTCCTCACGTGGTCCAAAACATAAATTTCCAATGTAACCTCTAGTGCAACCTCCTTAGTCTTTGGCTATAGTTACTCAAGCAACTTCACACTATCCTTTGATTTCTCAATAGTAGGAACTAACACATTCTCCCTAAAAATTGCATTCCAACCATAATATGCTTTTTGGTAATAAAATTCAAAAGCTTGTACCCTTTCATACCTTTGTTACTTAGCTAATGAAGATAAGCATAAAAACTTTGTTGTCCAGCTTATATCTCTTTTCCTTATGCACATGAATGTATATTTCACAACCAAACAAATGGATATGTTGAACTAATATATGAGATCTATTCACTAGATAAAATGCAGTGATAACCTCTGATCCAAACCAGTACCAATTTAAACGTACTCCTATCCCTCTCCATCAATGTCATGTTTATTTTCTCTACAACTACATTTTGCTATGGGGTGTATGGATTTGTCTTATGTCACACTATTCCATTATTCTTGAACAATATCAAGCTCTACCAATTAATACTCTACCATTATATTTTTATAATACAACAATCTTTTTTTCTTATTGGTTCTCTATAAGATCCTTAAACTCTTTGAATTGAATAAAGATATTAGATTTATGCATAATGTGAGCGGGTGAAAATACGTGTTAGAAAACGAGTAGCAACCAAAAGAGTGCAAATAACCAATATAAACACCCTACACCTCAAGATTGGCCTAGTTGGATTCGAAAACAAAGTAAAGATAACAAATGAAGCTAATTTACCTTGTCTTGAATCGATTATTTGGTTGGCCCTTCAATCTTTGATGTTGTATGATCCTTTGATGGCAAAAGATGCAAGTTGTGAGATGCAATGGGGATGGAAAATAGGTGAGAATTAATGAAAGTTCAAGTATTTGGCTAAGTATGGCTCAAGAGAAAAATTTGCAAGAGTTTGGCTAACACAAAATGATCTCTCTCCAAAATGAGAGAAAAAATGGGGTATTTATAGAGAATTTTGAATTCTCTAGGGAAATGGATGGTTGAGATTAAACCAACATGGCCAAGATGTAGGGCTATGGTGAGTTGAGAACTCAAACCCTCACATCTTCACATGTGACATGTGAAGTGGCTTAAGAAAGATGAGGTGTAAATGAGTTGGAAGGAGAGTACATGACATGGAGGTACTACATAGTACCTTGGGATTTGAGCAAGATTTCCTCATAAAGGAGGTCCTTGTCCCCATGTGGGTGAGAGGACATGTGAGGAATTAAAAATTCCTCAAATATCCACATGAGAATGAGAGAAGAATTTAAAATTCTTTCAAATGCATTGGGGGATTAAATGTGAATTAAAATTCACATGGGGAAAGGGGTGCCTTCTCCAAAAGGAGAAAGTCTTTAATAGGGTTGACTTAGGACACATTCCATAAATGACATGGAGATTAGGTTGACCTAGTTAAGTGATCAAGGTTGTGCAAGTACCTGATTAGAGAAATCAATGACATATTAGAGACAAGTGGGAGATTAAGAAGAGTTCACATGTGGCTTGATGTGACAAGTCAAGGATCACATGGGTAAGAGAAAAATGAATTTAATATTCTTTGGAAAGATAAAAGGAATTAAAAATTTCTTGAGAGGTTGATTAGGCTAGTTAATGAAGGATTAGAGGAGGGTTAGGTGGCTAAGAGACATTAGAGATCAACTTGCAAAAGTTGGAGGATGTGACACATCCTAATCAAGGATTAGGCATGTGCACATCCTAATCAAGAATTAGGCATGTGCACATCCCTAATGATGAGATTAAAAGAATAATTATGATTAAGAAAGGGATGTGACATGTGAGGAATTAAAGAGATAAGATATTTATTTATTAATTAAATACCTTAGGGATTTGGCAGAATTAAGGATATTAATTAAATAATAGCGATATTACTTAGTTAATGCAAATAAGGGGATGCTTAGACAAAAGGGGATAAATTTGGATAAATCATGTGTCCAAATTTAGGTGTCTACACAAAAAATAGAATCATTTGTTCTGGGAGAAATCATCAATGAAGGAATAATTATACAAATATTTTCTATGTGAAGGTATATTGATAGGATCAATAACATCACTGTGGATTAAATCTAACAATATCTCAAATAAAATGAAACATGATTTTGTTTTCCATATATGTGTATGTTCACAAAAATCACAATCCAAAGAAAGTAAACCAACCTCTCTATAAGTTTTTTTTTTCTTCAAGGTCCTTAGACCTTTCTAACCTGTGTGGTGCATGCACGCATGCCATATCCTAGTCTTCTTATCCAATAAATTTCTCTTTGAGTTAAGAGCATGCCTAGGTATGATCCACACACAGATAATTGTTATTGAAGTCGTATTATGCTACTAATGTCTAATTATTGTTGAAATGGCAAATTTCTAGACTAGGATGTCACTAAAGTTTGGTAGTGACTATGTTGAAGTGTCATTGGAAGCCATACAAGTATGGCCAAGGTGACACTACTAATGAGGTTCCATCTTGCTATAGAAGATGTTCAAGAACTTTAGAACTATTACATTGAATGTAAGATTGAGCTAGAAGGTGAAACAAGGCTCCAACTTGAACTCACCTAGGAAGCATCATAGCTCCATGAACCATTTACACCCATTCTTGTTGAAGACTACCTGCATAGCTACATTATTCATCTTTCTAAATGATAAAATTTTCCATGTCAAACTTGGGATGCATAAAAATATTGAGATTCCTTTGATCCTCCCATAAAAGAATCTAATCTTGACTTGACTATGCCCAACAATATTGAGGAATGTATTATCACCAAGGTAGAGCTTTACACTATCAATCTTCTCATAATTTGAAGACCAATCCTTGTGGGGAGTCACATGAAAAGAGAAAATAGAGTCAATCATCCATGCATACATAGCCAAGGTTGCAATAAATGCATCAAATTCATCTTAAGAAGTCTTAGAATTGAGACCATCATCTAATCCATTCATTTATGTCTTATCTTTGCAATCTTTTTTGATGAGACATTTCTTACTATAGTTTCAACATTTTACCTTAGATTTACTAAGAGACTTCAATCTCATTCTAGACTTGGGTCTACCTTTGTCCTTCTTTCCTTTCTCGTTTAATCTTCCATGAACAACCACAACATATTTCACAAAATTAGAAATTTTACGTCTCAACTCCTTCAAGAGAAGAGCATCCACTACCTCATCAAGTGTAAGCTTTGAACTTATAATGGCCATCACCAAGTTGTTTTGTGCATTTAGTGACAAACATAACAAATTAAAGTATTTGTCTTCATCATCCATCTACACACCAGTGGACTATACCTATCTCAAAATGATGTTAAATGCATTCAAGTGCTCTCATGTACATTTAGGATCACCAAATCTACCTAGAAAGTCTAATGAGGCTTCTATATTTTCAATCCCACACCAACCATTCTTCATCATTCATTGATGGAGGTTAATTTTTGAAGACTATAACCCATAGATATTGGTGAAATTTTCACTCCAATTCCTTTGAGAATCTCTCTCTCTCTCTCTCCACCTAACCCAACAATTTTCACTCCAATTCTTTTGAGAAAAATTTCAAGAAAGCTAACATCAAGTTCATACCTATGGCTAGTGATTTGGAGTTGATCTACAATTAGACCCACCACTTTTCTAAGGACTCCTAGATGAATATTGCTAACGATCTTGCATGTGTATCCATTCACAAACAAAGAATAGTTTCTTTGTTTCTCAGACAAAGTATGCCAAAGAGCTAAAGGAAATGATTGCAAAACAATTGCAATACCCATGAAACCTCAGTACAACTTTCCAAGGCATGATTCATTTAAAAAAGGTAAATGAACCCCTCCATATAAAATTTGTTAGGAGACTCGTTTATATTGAATATATACTACTGGATCAAGGATATTCTATGAACTATCTCTCTAGGTTTATGGCAGAGCCTACACGACACTAGAAAGATACAAAAAGGGTGTTGAGATACTTTCAACTTCGGGCTAGAGTACAAGAAGAATGGCAAGTTTAGCTTGACTGGTTAATTATATGTTGATTTGGCAAGCTCCATTGACAATCAAAAGTCGATAACTGGATATTATTCTAACATGGGCTCATGAGCAGTCCCTTCTCTTAGTAAAGAGCAACTGAAAAATCCCATTTCCTCAATTGAGACAGTAAAAATCCACACAAGGAACTATATGCAAAATTATCTTGAAGAATCCTAGGTGATATGCATATCCCCTCCAAAAAACCAACAATAATGTACTGCAACAATCAGAGAGCAGGTAAAGAATCCTGTTATGCATGAGGTATCCAAGCACATCAAGGTTCATTGCCACTTCATCCAAGAAAAAAATTAGAATAATGAAATGCAAATGTAGTTCATTTCTACTCATGATTAACCTGCAGATGGTTTTACAGAGCCATTGTCTCCTATCAAATCTGTACAGTTCTAAACTGGGCACTTTGTAATCAACAATGTCCACAAATTAGATTTTGAGGGATGATAGAAATAAGAATAACTAATTAGTAGGAATTGTTTATTAATTGATTAGTTAGTTGAACATTCGTGTAATGATGATTGCTTCAACTAAACCAGTTTTGCTTATAATAAATACATCCCTCACAGTACATCTTGACCTAATACAATATAACATAATTTTTTGTTTTTCATTTTGCTCGGCGATGAAGATTTTTAAAGCTTTACAAGTGTCTTGCCATCCAGTAATTTTGAGATTTGTGTTGTGAAGAGGAATTAGGAATAGCAAAAACTGAACTTACTGCACCTCATGTACACTAGAGACATGTTTGATTTAAAATGTTAAGCATTCTGACCATGGATATTTACACCTTGGATAATATCTGGTTTATCATTAAGGTTATTAGATCAATGTTTCTTCTCAATTAACTGTATATGCATATGAGTTGACATAATTGTTTCCTTACTCATTGAATTCATAAAAAGGAGATCATGTCTTTCATTCAACTTACAATTGATTGAGGAAGAAGGTTACTTCTTTTGATATTGAAACTAGTCGATTAGTGGTGCTGTTAAATTGGTGCTAAGTATGGTAGTTGACAAATTAATGTAGTTCTAACTGATGCTGTTGTTCATTTAGCGCTCAGCATAGGACTGGACAGAATAATGTAGTTCCAAATTCCAATATTGAGTTGACAAATAGAAGAGGAAGGTTGCAGATTCTAAGATGGGCTTAGATCATGTCCATTGACTTACAACTACGTTAACAAAACAGGTTATATCTTTCGATAAGAGTAACCATGGGAGCAATATCATACAACAAAAGTGAAGGTCGGTGTAGATCATACAACAATTGATTTCTATTGAGTAGAAAAAAATGAAGACTGCATCTTTGGATAGTCAGACAATTTGTTTGATGTTACTGCTCAATTACTTCCTAGCATGGGAGTTGGAAACTTTATATAGCTTATAATTGTTTTAACACAAATAAGGGGAAGGTTGCATCTTTAGATACATCCTATGGGACATAATGAGCTGAAAAGAGATTTACATCTTTAGTCTTGCAGATAGGAAGGTGGGCATATATCATTACCAATTGGACTTATTGAGCTCCAAAAAGAGGTTACATCTTTGGACTTAAAGATAGTAAGGTGGGAAGAGATCATGCCCAAAAAGAATTACAATTAGGTTGACAAAATGAAGTTACATCTTTGTAAGAGATTCACTGTTGAGTTAAATTAAACAAGGACAACTAATTGGGGATAGATCATATGCCATTCGACTTCTAGTGAGAAGTGTAGTGGGAAGAAATCTCCCAAATTAAGTTATGAATCCACTCTAGGGGATCTTCAGTTTTCTCTTTTGCTTCTTCAGTTTCAATAGGTGGCACCAATTTCTTCCAAAACCAGTGTTTTCTCCACTGAATAATCATTTCTTCAATGGGTACACCTTTAGTTTCTGGCAAGAAGAGGTATACAAAGACAGTCATAATGCAGATCCAACCTGCAAAGAATGGGAAAATCCCATATCTGAAAACACATAAAAGGGGTAGAAAGGACTGAGTCATTGCAAACATTACAAGGAGGTTCACAGCTACAGTAATGGCCTGTCCAGCAGAGCGTGTTTCTAATGGAAAAATTTCACTTGGCACAACCCATCCAAGAGGGCCCCAGGACCATCCAAAAGCAGCAACAAATAAACAAATAATGATTACCATCAGCTCTAA
The DNA here is from genome assembly GCA_007258455.2 of Sequoia sempervirens. NCBI lineage: Eukaryota > Viridiplantae > Streptophyta > Pinopsida > Cupressales > Cupressaceae > Sequoia > Sequoia sempervirens. The sequence goes on along the minus strand of VDFB02086081.1, from coordinate 58,450,258 downwards.
CAAGTTATTTGAGAGCTCCGTATCTTCTTTATACTTCAAGCCCAATATCACACCCAATGTCACCTGCGAACAGATCAAACCATAAAATTACTAGTGAATTTGCAATACTAATGCTAATGATATTATAAGTTTCAGTAATCCATTATAATCATAACAAATAGGTTTCTGACTAGACATGTTCTTGTTAACATAGGTCTATCTAGAAATCTATTTTTTCTGAGAAAGAAAGTTTCAGAACACCAAAATGCTATCATCAGATTAAAAATTACAGATTCATCCCCATACCTGGCATATTATCATCAGAATTCCTCCCCAAATTAGCAAGGCTCTGCGCCCCCATCTGTCTACTGTGACCATAGAAAAAGCCCCTGCGAACAGGGGCAAAATTCCAGTCAATACAGAAGAATAGAGAGAAGAATTCTCCCCAAGTCCCAAACTCTGGAATAGTATAGGAGCATAGAACAGTAATGGCTTGATACCAGCCAAAATGTGAAATGCTGGCATGCAGATTGCCATTACTAGTTGTGGACGATTTGTTCTTTTTAAAATGTTCCTATATGGATTTTTGATGACTTTAGCCAATTCTCTTGCATCCATCATGTCCTCAAATTCAGCTTGGACATTCTTTGTCCCTCTAATTTTTTCCAAACCAATCCTGCCTTTCTCCACATGACCTTGCTCTATGAGGCAATTGGGGGTCTCAGGGAGAAATAATATCCCTCCAACAGTCAATATAAGTGCAGGAACTGCTGCCAAGCCCAAAGAGAGACGCCATCCCCAATGGTTTATTTTCTGGGTTCCATAGTTTATCATGCTTGCAGTGAAAACCCCAAGGGCTATTGCTACTTCGAACATCGTGTTCAATCCACCCCGGAGATTTGCAGGGGCCAACTCTGAAATATAAACTGGGATTGCCTAGTTCACAAATTCAAATAACAAAGTTTGACTAATCTTTACAAACATTTTGAATAAAATTTGTTCAAAATCACTATTTAATAATAAAAATTGGAAACTCTATGATCTTCAAAACTGTAAACGAAAAACATTGGTACCAGATATTTCGCAATACCTGGTTATAATTTTTAAGGGTCAGATGTTTGTGGTTGCAACTTCTCAACTTAACCAGCTTCAGGGCCTTTGGGCACTGGGCTGGTAGGCACTGAGACAGAGGAGGTTGAGGAAATCTACTGACTTTAAGTTCGACCATCAGGTCAAGAACATCTCTCTTCAGACAAAGACTAGACTAACAGCCTTCAGGGAATTTACACTTCTCTCTCTATCTTCAGTGGTTAAGAAGTTGCATTCATTTTGACCTTCAAAATTATTACACAGACATTCTCGAGAACTCTGGTACTGATGTTTATCTATGGAAGTTTAATGACTTAAGACTTACCTGATTTCCAAAGCCGATTCCCACGCCATATATAATGCGTCCAGTGAAAAGCATGGTCAGGTTTGTGGCTCCGGCTGTGAGAGCTACACCTAGCAGGCAACTGATACCTCCAATGACAATACTATATGTTCGTCCATATTTTCTAGTCACATAAGAAGCACAGAACGAAGCTAAAAGACCTGCAACAAATAATGATGAATTGAACAGGCCGAGATTTTGGTTATCATATCTGCAGTAATTGTTTTCATGTGTCTCTGACTGGCGCTTCCTCTTGTACAAATTTGGGAAGAACTTCATCAGAAAAGGATCCATGGACGCCACTCCTCCTGCAATACCCAAAGATTATCGTAAACCAACTTATCTTGAACTGGCAAACACTAGCTTCCACTGATAGTTATTGCCATTATAAAGGGAAAAATAATCCAATGGAAGTGAAAAAAAAAATTACATAGTTCAAGGGTTTAAAATGTAATGGCAATTGTAAAAATTGGGAATCCATTTTATTTCCCAGACTAATTTAACAAAACCTAGAAATGTGGTTTAAGCTTGCCCCACATCACCTTAAAGGCCACAAACATCATCCATCTCTCTGGATCAACTGGCTTTACAAACCGCATGTCGGTGAAAAATTTCAGATGATCAAAATATCCAGGTGGGCCCTAATGACCCATTACACATTTGTTCTCTAGTTGTATAATAACACAAAGTTTCAGAATTCCTGTTAACAATAAGGCCATTGCTGATACAGGTCTACAACTTAAGATTATTTATAAAGGTTTATAAGAAAGCTAAAGATTATGGGTCATATCTGATGCCAAATTGGAATATAGAACCACTCTTAAAGGAAGACCATAATGACATTTCTTTGCGTTTAACCTGTACATTCTTCGAACTATAGATGCGATTTCCATAACAGTAAACTAACATAAAAGGTGTATCCCTTAATGGCACCCGCTAGGGTTACAGCAATGAAAATCGACTTAAGTATGCCCAAAAGCGCGGATTTAAGGGAACGATCAATGAAAAGGCAGGCTAAACGTGTCCTCTAAACCTGACGCACCTACTATCACATACCCTGAGACCATTTGATGCTGATGAAGCTAAGTAGAAACCACTGGGGAATTTCTCCCATATATATGCCACAGACAATTTCTAGAGTCTGTGAGGGCTACTCTTTTGTGATTTATGATTTAGTTTTAGGCATAGACACTGCTTCCATGAAAGGGAGGTTTCTAAATTTTCTTTCGGTGGAATCCGACAGGTAAATTGTGTAGTTAATGGCATTGAAATAGACCCATTCCTCCTAAAAAAGGCCCTTCAATTTTCTTATGCATCACAATTGGAAGCTTAGCATAACCTACAGAGAATTTAGAAGCTGCAGCAAACCCTGCACGGAAGCGCGTCTTATATTATCTATATATAATAAAAGATACGAGATACTGTCAGGAAGCTTGGCATAACCTACAGAGAATGTAGAAGCTGCAGCAAACCCTTCACTGAAGCGCATCTGATATTATCTATATATAATAAAAGATAAGATACTGTCATTGCCAAAAAAGTAGTGCCATGGCTAGAAACAATAAAAAAAGAAGGGCTTATCTTGCCGGTATCCTAAATAAATGAAACTGATATCCCCCAGAACTGAGAGAGCTATTCACATATTATAAAAAATACCAAACATCTGATAAACATCGTACTCACTAAATATGCCCATTACCATCCTTTTGATAAGGAGAGACTCAGCTTCGAAACATCACTGGAATTACCATTGTCCTAGCTATACAGAATGAAAGAGCTCAGACTTCCACAGCTAAACATTTTGATAAATATATCAGAATTCAACCATGTTTTGATTATCCATTTCTAACTGTTCTGAGATGCTTCTAGATCCTTCGTCGTGGAAATATTGGATCAAATTTCTGAAAAGAGACTCAGAGAAAGTACTAGATCTCTCAGAGATTTCTCTTTCTAATCATTGAAACTTGATGCACAAAAACTTAAGACAGCTATTTCCAAAAGGACTCTAACTCATCTCTAGCAGAGTTCACATCTGTGAAAAAAATTCTAGCATGTCAATTTCTAAGTACAGACTGCACATTTGTTATTACCAGAATTGCCATGAAAATGGATAAACATTATACTAACCAGATACACCAATGTCATAGCCAAAAAGAACACCGCCTAAGGAAGCAACCATGCATGCCACCACCACATAAACAGTAATCTTGCCCTCATATCGATCTGCTCTTTCCTCGCGAATTCCCTTTCCCATTGTGATGCTTGGTTTACTGGTCGAGGAAGAAGGTTCTAGGGGGCATTTCACAAGCGAAGGATCACTAGAAATTAAACATGATATACAGAGATCCAAAGCATTTAGCAAATGCAATACGCTACAAACAAAACACTGTCAATGCAAAAATGTAGGAGAGGATAAAACAGAATTTAATGTTATGGAACGCTTATTGGGCAGGAGAGGAATACGTTTGATATTGCTAATATAGGCTGGAGGCCAGCCTTGCCATGGGAACAAGGTCCAAACACAGCGGGAAAATGATAGAGAAAAAGTGGTATGTCCACAATTTACAATAGATTGTGTAATCTTGGCTCGTGATACCAAGGTGAGGAATTTTTCACCTGTTGGTAATATAAGTATTAGCCTAATAAAATGAAGTAAGGATTGTCATGTCTTTCTCATGGCAAAATGCTTAAAACTAGGTAGTATTGACTGTACTCCTCACCTTAATGGCTTTTTATAGGGATTCCATTCCAAAAGTTCTCCATTCAGTTTTTTTTTTAAATTTTTTTTGTTTTGTTTTGTTGTTTTTTTATTTTTATTTTTTTAAAATTGAATAAAATTTTTAGGAAGATTTTATGGAGGGATGTTTATATATATATATATATGAGATGTCTTAGTATTTGAAGGGTAATTTTGAATGAATTAGGATTGTTTGATAGATAGAGTTGATATTCAAATTTAGGTTTTATTTATCTTGAAGAAGTGTTTTTCTATTTTAAAATAAGTTTTTTTTTTTATTATATTATTTTGTATAAGAAATTGTGTTGTTTTATTAAAAGTAGTTTTAATTTTATTGTAAATAGGATTTTGTAGTAGGTGGCTTTTTGTTTTGGAAATGGGGATATTTTATTAAATAGATTGTTCTAGAGAATTAGGGTTCTTTAGTAGGTAGTTTTATGTCAGGAATATTAGTATAGGGAGTCGAGAGTCTTTATTACGTAGTTTTATCTTGGAAACTAAGACTTTTTTATTAAATAGTTTTGTCTAGGAAATTATGGAGTTTCTATTAATAGTTTTGTCCAAGAAATTGAGATTTTAAAAAAAAAAATATCTAAGACTAGAAAATATAATTTGAACATTTTACTAAACAAATATTATAAATAAAAAATCAAAATACATAAATATAAAATAATTATTATATGGATTAGTATAAATCAAATAATAATTTGTAAATATATCTTAATCCATTTTTAATAAACTCTTAAAATATTTTATGTAATTATACTAATGGATTGTATATTATAATAAAAATATTCATTTGTAAAATTTCCTTTAAATTAATTTTATATATTAACAATATATTTTTTCTTTAATTAATTTTTACTATTATTAATTTTTTTCTTATCAAATTTCCTTTAAATTTAATTTATGCATTACATGTATAAAAGCAACCTCAACAGTATATTTTGTCTTTAATTAATTTTTACTATTATTAAAAGCAACCTTAATAAAAATGATGGTTATTAATGTTGAAGATATATTTTAGTATTTTCTTTTTAAAAATATCTTAAATTCTTATTTTTAAATTTACACATAATAAGAGTTAGTTTTGTTGTATTAAATGTATTTCTATATAAATCTATTTATTCATTTATTATTAGAGAGATGAAAAGGGCACACCTTTACATTTTCTCTCTTTGTATTCCATTTTGTATGGGGTCTTAAGTATATAGATCTAACACTTAAGTATATAGATCTAACACATGATTTTTCCTTATTTGGCACACTCATTGATCCCAAACTTTTTTTATCATCCAAAAATATTATTTTACTTCTACTTAAACTAGTTCTAGTTTATAAATTAGTACTTTCTCTATCCAAGTCAAAGTAACTATCTGACCTAGTTCAAGGACATTATAGTGGCCTTGCCCATCTCTATGTAAAATTTAATTTAATTTTTTTCATTATCTTAATATTACTTTTATCCATTATCATTAATGCCAAAAAGTGGTTTAAATCTATTTCTAAGACTTGTGTAAAAAGAAACCACTCTAAGTTAATTTGGAGATATATTATCAATTACTATCATCCACTATAAAAACCTTATATATTATCAATTACTAGTTATAGAAAATCTTTATTTTATATTATTCACTCCTTTGGTGCATCATCTCTTGCATCAAAAATATAAAAAACTTGATTCTTACATGAAATATATTAGCTTCGAGACTCATTACATCATGTCTTGGTCATTTGTTATAATTATACTATATCATAATCTACTACTTATGCATCTATTACATATTATTCTTTTTGTGTCTTCTAAAATTACATAAAATCTTTAAATTGATCAATGGAGTTTCACTACAACCAAGGAAGTTTTAAGGATTCACCATCATCATGGAAGTATCTAACGGTGCTTTAAAACACCGCCAAGCATTTAAAATTTTAGGTGCATAATGAGGTAAATAGGTTTTATTTAGGTGTTTAATGTAGACTCTAGCCACATTGTATTCGATCTAATCTACAATTGTTGTAGCTATTGATATTGTAGAACTATCTGGATGTAATAAAATTATTAATATAATTAGATAGAGATGATGACTTCATCTATTATTTTCCATTCATCATAATAAGAGGATGAAGAGATATTTTTACTATTTGATATTTAAAATGTAATTACATTGTTGATGCATAAATACTAGTTTAAAATTTGAGCTATCTAAGATCTAATGAATGTCAAGGTTAGTAGTGTCATTAATCAAATAGTAATTATTGTGGAAGGTTAAGAATAAGATTTGCATTTTATCTTAATCGTGGATTTTGCACATTTGTAGTGCTTGAAAAGAAAAAATGGTACAATGAGAATATGTATAGACTACAAAGCACTAACAAAAATACTACCAAGAATAAGTATCTAATTTCTAGGATCAATGAGATTATTAATGAATTATAGGGATTGTTTTACTTTTCAAAAATTTGATCTAAGTTTGTGAAATTGCTAGATCCTTACAGTGTGAGATAAGGATACGTATAAGACAACATTAGATGTCATTGTAGACACTTCCAATTCTTAGCCATGAATTTTGACTTGAAAAATTCTCCAACCACTTTCCATCCATGTATGGATTAGGTGTTTACTAATCAACTAAGAAAAACTGTGTTGGTTTTATTTCATGAGCTATGAGCTATTGATTTACACAAAAATAGGAAGAACACTTGAATAATTTAAATATAGTCCTTGGAATATTAGATAAATAGGCTATCTTTGTAAAAGAATCCAAATGTGAGTTTGGGTTTATAGATATTTTATACTTGGGCCATGTCATTAGCACTCAAGGTGTGTAGGTGGATCAAAAAAAGATCCAAGTCATCTTAGATTGGTCACCTTCTATCATACTAACATAGTTAAGAGGATTCTTTAGCCTTTGTAGTCCTCATAGCCATAAACCCCCATAACTAATACAATTAAAAATGGATTTTTGTTATGGAGTAATATAGATCAAGAGGCCTTCAAGAAGAATAAGAGGTAATGAGTTCATGTCTTGTGCTTGTTATTCTATATTCCTCACAACCATTAATTGTAGAATTTTATGCTTTAGGAGAGGGAATTAGAGAAATATTAGTTGAGAAGGGGAATCCCATAAAATTTAAACATAGGAAATTGAAAGTGTTAGAAAATATATTTTCTATTTATGAAAAGAAGATGATTCTATTATGCATTCTTTTGTAAAGTTAATATAGTATTTGGTTTGTGGTAGATTTTTGGAAAAAATAGACCATAACAAATTGTAGTCATTCTTGGGTCAACAAGACTTGAATGATAAGAAATAAAAATATTTTAAGTAATGTCCAAGTTTATGACTTTGATATAAAATATATGAAGGGTAAAAATAATGAATTTGTTGATGCTCTTTCAAAATACCCACTATTTGTTCTATTTCTATTGTTTCTAGTCAGCAGAAGGTTTCTATTATAATAGAATATGCTAAGGACACATTTATTGCTAACATCTTAGAGAGTAGTGTGAAATATGATAGGTATGTGATAGATATGGTCTCATCTTGTATATAAGGACATAATATATTCTTAGTACTTGAACCTAATATGAACGAAAAGATTTTGAAATAATTACTTAATGTACCTATATAGAACTTGACACCTAGTATTTTATACTATAAGAAGATAAGGGAAATGTTTTATGAAGGAATTTAGGGATGTTGTACTTTGTCTAAAGGACACAAGATTTAACTGCTACAAAGGGAATCTCCCTTGAGAGTTAACATCACACTTTACACTAAAGTTAAGCAAACACAGTTTTAGTAAGCCTACTACTCATATTTTACTAATTACATTTTTTAAATATTGGACTATAAATGGAATTAAAATTGGTAAAAAATCAAACTAAAATTATTGAAAGAACAAGACTAGTGAAAATATCTTAAAATAGAGAGATAGAGAAAATTTATTGATTACATAAATGAAAAGTATAAATACTAAAGAACTAAGGTTTGAAATTTGGAAGCCTCTACCTTAGGCACTAGTGTGAGATGAGGAAACTTGTGTGATGTGTTGTCATCTAGTCTAAAAATAAAACCAAAAGTATGGCTAAGTACAAAAACATCTCATGTATGTATAGAACAAAGAAATAAGAATTTAAATAGAGAAAAATTATAATTATGAGCACAACAATGAAAAAACCTTTTTAAATACTAAAGTGAAATTAACTAAAATATATTTTATTTTGGAAAAAAGATCATCAAAAGAGAGTTTCTTCATCTTCGACAAAACCCATTGAAGATAAGAAAATGAATAAGGATACTTAAAGAATTCAAAAGCATCCAAATGGTATAGTTTACTATGTTTCTTTTCTTTCTCCTTGGATTAAGCTATAAGAAGAGTTGCAACCAATACTTTCTTAATTTTCTCTTTTAGATCTATATAATATGGTTGCTTATAAAACCAATAACATGATATTATGATTTATATGATGTATTGATCAAATGGATAGCATAATAGTACCATGAAATTGGATTAGATAGAAAATAGAGCAACATAAGGCTATGATAAGAATGGATGCCCAAATGGGATGAATGAACTTCAATTTATAGAATTTCCTTAAGGGAAATCAAGAAGAAAGATGCATTGGTTAATGGATGGTTGAGATTGATTGAGGATTAGGGTTTGGATTGAGGCTTAGCCTTGTAACAAGTGTCAAATGAGGGATAAAGGTGTAAAGTGTAGGCTTGAATTTTGGATTATTTCACATGTGTGACCATAAAGGGTGGAGGGATACTTGTTACATGATGAAAAGTTTAGATTGTGATCCATGCAAGAAGATTTAATGGTTGGGACTAAATTGATAATGATTGAGGATTGTGTGGATTTGAATGAGAAATAGTATTGAGGATTAATTAGCCTAAATGAATTAATTATTAATTAAGTAGGTACTAATTAATTGAATTAGTTGGAGGATTTGAGGGATAAGGTTAGACATAGTTAAATAAATGTAAATTTATTTAATTAAAGGTGAGGGAAAAAGGTAAAGGATGAATTATATAAACTATAAATATTTATTTAGTTGGCTAGGATGGGGTAAATTCTAATGTGGTCAAGTATGGATAAAATTAGGTGTCTACATTTTTCCCTTTTTTGTTACGATGTCACAACTATAAGGAGTGGTGTTGTATCAAAGAAGGATAAAAATATAATTTTTAGGAAAGGAATGAAGAATAGTGGCATGATGCCTTAGTCAATGATGAGGATGAGGGAGGATGATGAGGAGGGATTTGGTATTATACTTGATGTTATAAACCAAGGTATAAGGAACTAGGGTGAGAATGTGTCAAGTATGTGATAAAAAGGTCAAATGTAAACATATTCCTTATAACACCATGATATGGAAGACCATTATGTCCATGTGGAAATATGGTACAAAGATCATGATAGATTAAAACAATGATAAAAATTAGAACAAGCAACAAGAAAGCATGTACACCAAGACAAAAATATATTGTGGAGTCATCCATCCTTCCTCACTTGATTGTTTCTTTTCTCTCTTTTGCGGAGGAGTTTTGTCCCACTGAGCTTTCTCCTTTTCTCCATTTTGAGAGAGATTCCATTTACATTTGTACATGGGTACCTAACATGGCCTTGTATCTGGGATCCATCTTTGCATATTTTTTGCATCATTTGCATAATAATCTTCTCCTTAAGTTGCACTTAAAGGGGGTGTTGATGTGAATATATGTCTTGTACCTAGTAATTTATCTCACTAGGTAATTAGGGGACTTATTCACATGATTAAGTTTACTTAGGATATAAGATTCTTTCTAGACGTCTTAGTTGGATTTTCTAGAACTTATCTTATCTAGCTCATAGGATTAAGACACATGTCACAATCATGTTCAATCCTATTCTTCACCTTGCCTATGTAAGGAAGGTCATTGTACTTGTTGATGGTCAAAATAGCACAACAACATGTAAACAAAATATTGCTATTATGTTCCTCCTGAAAGAGAAAGATAACACATGGATACCTAACTCCCAAGGTCCTGGTAATTGGTTCAAGACTGTGTTGATTTCACTCAATGGTTGATGTAACTATAATGTTCAAGGGGCCTGCCGGTGTTGAGCTTCTGGATTGTTATAAGATCAAACACTAAACCTACTTTAACCGGGGGTTTTAAAGAAATAGAAAAAGATAGATCAAAGTTTTGGAACTTAATAGAATGTTAATTCATCCAAGTAATCAAACTTGTTTCCTTCCAAGGAATTCCTAAACTAAAATGCAGAATAAAATCAACTTGTAATTAATACATAGTTTCATTCATTCATAGTGCAAACTTTAACAGCAGATTGCAAATCATCATTTAAACAAAAACATAAGATAAAATTCCATTCCTTGAAAGCTTTCCAAATCAAATAATTAACCCAAGATAAATACCATTTTGGAGCACAATATGAAGTAGATTTAAATCTGGTTGCTTCTACTATTGGTGAAACAGATAAACAATATTTACAAATCTGGCACAATCACCAGTGTAAAGAAAACCCATGTCTTCAGATTATCTCCATCTATACTAAGAAAACTTGAAAGATACATCACTTCCTTCCTATTAAACTAAAAAAAATGCCTAACTTCCTGTAAAACCCTAGGTTGCTAATTCTTAACAAAAGAAAATCTCTTTCTACGAGTGTCTCTCTAAAAAATTTGTATCCTATTTACAAAGAGGCAAAAGTGACATATATACAAAACGCGCCAAAGAAAATGTGTCAGCCCCTGCTTTAGGGTTTACAAAAATGAGTCAGTTACAGAAGGGTTGGCCTTAGAAGAGTTTGAACAAAGTCAAGGATGCATTAAATGCACATACCCTATTCATGTTGGTGAAAGATCACTCCCAGGCATGGCCTTCAGATCTTTTGCAACTATCGTATTAACTCACAACCCTCGTGTCCACCCTCGAGACTTCTTTGCAGATTTGCTTTGAATGTTTTGAAGCATCGCCATTAATATCGATCTACTTTTTATAGTAGAGATCCCAGCTATCATTGAGACTCACGACTTCTTCCTTTATGCTTTCCTCTTATTCTAGATCTTTCTACAAGTTGAGCCCCCCTTGAGAAGCAGCATCTGACCTTTTTTAGTCTAGATCCTCACAGAAAAACACCACTGAGTCACCGAACCGATTCATCACCTTTGATCTCAGAGTAGATCCATGTCGTTTATGATCTGTTGATCTTCTTCACAGGAACGGTCGCAACAATCAAACTGCCAATAGTTCACCTTCAACTTCCTCTAATTGGTTGAACAGGCACCACGTAAGATTTTCAGGTAGTCAAAAGTCGTTCAAACAGAATCGCATGTCCGTGAGACACTAGTCGTGTCTCCCTGATGCTACAATGCTCCAATGTCGTTATCGGCATGACTTACCACTGTCGTCAAGAGTTCAGAATGAGCTACAAGAGTCATACCGATATCAAAGATTGTCGCCCAGACTATCGCTATCGGCCAGATCGGTGAGACCTTTCACTGAAGTCCACAACAGACTCATTGACAAGACCATCGCATTCGGCAAGAGGTCATAGTGAGTGTAAACCCTTAGGCCAAGAGTCTCAGCAATGCTCAGCATGAACACATCCATCGACAGGACCAACAAATCGACAAGAGTCTTGACGAGCCCCCATGTCACACCGAAGTGTTCCTCCATCAATGAGACAATCGCATTCGGCAAGAGGTCATAGCGAGCCCTCAAGAGTTATACCGCAACATTCTTCTATTGGCAAGACATTCTTAGTCGACAAGACATCACACCAAGAACAACTTCCATTGACGAGACCAACAATCATTGATAAGGGTCTCAGCGCACCTTCATGCCACACTGAAGAGTTCCTTCGTTGGCGAGACAAACACATTCGGCAAGACGTCATAGCAAGCTGCAACACATTTCCCCGATGCTACCTGTCGCTTGGAGTCTCACCGAAGCCATACACTTATCGGCGAGACCACATCCATCAGCAGGACATCATACCAAGAGAAAACCCTTCGGCCAAGAGTCTGGATGACCCAAGCATTCCAAAGTTTACACAACTGCTAGTCGGCCAGACAGAAAGAATGTCACACCAACTTTGGTCCTTCAGGAGTTTCATGCCAAATCTGGTTGAGGTACGCTTTCCTATAGACTTCCTTCAACATCATATGTTCTGGATATGCTCAATCTTGCAAAATAATGCCCTCATTAGTCCCCTAAAGCATAGAAAACACATCATTCCTCATCCTGCCTTTCACATATCCTTAGCAAAAAAAGAAACCCAACTCTGGCAGAGGCAGAACCAAAATGAAATCAGAACCGAGACTAGAGTCAGAATGGGAACCGAACACAAACTATTCACTAACTTTACATTCATCACACCGTTCCGGCCCTGACCTCGCAAAAGAAAAAACATGCAAAAAACAAAACCTGACCAACCGACCGAGTGATCAGAACCAAAGGCCAAACAAATGAACCAGGCGGGACCAGGACCGGAACCAAATCCGACCATGAAACTTTTCAAAGTTTTAGGTTTGTTTTCCGTCCTAACCCTGCCTCCGACAACACTCAAAGGGCCAACGAAGAAAAAGATGAGAAGGAAGAAAATGAAGGGGAGAAAGCACCCCATGACAAAACATAAGGAACAAAGGAAAAAAGAACAAGGCCGGCGGAACCGGGACCGGAACAGAACTAGAACCTGGAACTTAGAAAAGTTCCAGAGTTTGGTTTCGGTCCTGGTTTTGCATCCGCCGGAACAAAACCAAAAATGTTCAAGGCAAAAAAAAAGAGGCAGAATCGAAACTGGGAAAGGAACAAAAATCATAACTTGGAAGGAATTCCAAGTTCAGTTTCAGTCCTGGTTTCGTGTCCGCTAGAACAAAAAAGAAAAGGCCCAAGGAGGAAAGGAAAATTACTAAGGCACGGGACACAAAACCAAAGGAAAATGACAAACAAATAGGAGAAAAGGAGCAACCCAAAAGTTAGTCAAAAACAACCAATGAAGAAGAAACAAAAAGAAAAGGCGGAGTCGGAGTCTGGATGGAATCCAAACCAGAAACCCTGAAAGAGCTCACTGTTTAGATTTAGCTCCGGACCCAGCTCCGACAGAGCAAAAGACAGACTTAAGAGAAAAACAAAAGAACTCCTAAGACCCAACCAAACAACCAAAGGTGATGAAAACAAAAGAAAAGGAGGGACCCATTTTGTTCCAAAATAAAATAAAATGGGGTGGTTATGCAAGGCATAACAAATGGCGACTCGGCTGGGGAAATGGTTTAACCATTTTCAAGAAATCAAAGGATTCAGCTACCCAGAACTCCTGGTTTAGAGACATCACAACTCCAGTTAGGTCAGTTTTAACAACCAAGCTTGAGCTAGAATCTCAAATGTAAATCAACACTGGCTACCCCTGAATCTATGTGTGTGCTTAATGGTGCATCACTCTTTTATAAAGTTTTCTTCATCTTTTGAACAACAATGTGTAAGATTTGAACTACATGAGTTGATTCCCTTTAGCTGTTGTGCAATGATATCCTAGGCATTGCTCTGTTGCCAGTCAAGCGTCCATAGCTCTGACGGAGATACCTCTAGTTTTCTCACAACATTGCTCTACTGCCAGTCAGACATCCATAGCCTCGATAGAGATACTGGAATCACCCATTCATATTGAGCTTTATTTTCTTAGATAGTTCTCTTTTCTTTTCTTTTCTCTTGGAGTTTCACATATTTCATTCAATTTTATTTTTTAATATGTCAGATGTCAGACATTTGTACTGGGTTGAAAACTACCATGGACCTCATAACAGCATCCGGGGAATCAAAAATTTCACTCAAATCTTACAACACCATCGCCCTAGGACAAATATATCATTATAAAAGGAGATGTTTTTAATGACTTGTGGTAGATTCAGTGGTAGTTAATAAAGATTGTTTACTTTGCACCTTGTTTTCAAGACTTTCCACAACTCTTATTGATAAAGGGCATAAACAATGAATTTAGGAAAAAATCATCTAATCAGAAAACCTAAAAATATCTAAACCAGCTTCTCTCCTAGTAACCAAAGTATACTTTAGATAACAACCCCCTTTACAACTATATAAAATGAAGGTCCCCACAAGGAAAAACAAAAGAAACAAAAGAAAAGGCCAACAGGGAAAACAACAAAACTATTTACATACAAAACAACAAATTATTTACATATACACAACTCAACAGAATACAAGATCTTTCACGGCCCAAAGTATTGTTTGAGAAACTGTCCATTCATAGGCAATGGAATGGGTTCTCTTGTTAGGCTACTCAGACAGATACATTTTCTCCTAGGATCTCAACAATTTGATAGGGACCTAACCAAAGCTTATCAAACTTCTGGTGATCGCCCTTCTTTTTGTTAGCTTTATCCCATAGCAACACAAGGTCTGATATTATGAAAGCCTTGATTTTGGATCTTTTGTCAAACCAACGTTTGAAAACAATCTGGTGTTTAAAGAATTGTTGTAGAGTAGCATCTCTCTACTCTTCTAATTTCAACAAGCCAACTAACCTTACTTCAATCCTATCATCACTGAAGTAAAATTTATGCATAAACTTAAGGATAGGTATTTGCAAGTGAATAGGGAACATAGGTTCTTAGCCATATACTAGCTTAAATGGTGAAGTCTTTAATGCAACCTTGATCCTAGTCCTATCTGACCATAACACAAACCTTAGCTGGGTATGCTAGTCTCTAGGATTGTTCTCTAACAATTTCTTGATTACTCCTAGGAGATTCTTATTAGTTGATTATGCAACTCCATTTCCTTGTGGGTAATAGTTTGAAGAATACTTTAAAACAATCTTATGATCATAATTCCATGAAATGAACTTGACAGAGGAAAAGGCAGGGCCATTGTCACATATCAGTGCGAAGGGTACTCCAAACCTAGTTGTGATGCATTTAGTGAGGAACTTGATTACTACCTCTGTTGTGCTATTCTTGCAAGGTATAGCTTCTATCCATCTTGTGCAGTAATCCGTGGCAGTCAAAATGAATTTGTGTCTTGTAGAAGAATTTGGGTTAATTACCCCAATAAAATCAAGTGCCCATTGGGCAAATGGCCTTACCTCATATACTGGTTGTAGAGGCATGGATGGATGGCGCTCCCTTGATGCAAAAATTTGACATACATGACATGTCCTTACATGTTGGTGGGCATCCTTAAACACACATGGCCAATAATAACTAGATCTAAGAATCTGATGTGCTAACGAATCTGCAAAACCATGGCCTGTGCCATGTTTCCCATGAAATTCAACAATTGTGTGCATAGCTTCTTGCTGATCAAGGCATCGTAGGTAAACTCCCTCAAAGTTCTTCTTGTATAACAGTCCTCTTTTGAGCATATAATGGGAGATTTTCATTCTCAGTGCTCTCCTCTAAGTTGTATTCATTCCCTTTGGGCATCGATTATTGAGCATGAAATAAATGATATCGGCATACCAAGGGTCATTGGAAAAGGATTGTGTTGTGTATTGTTGACAAATAATGTTCTCACCAGGATCCACCATTGATTTAGACATGCCTTAACCTTGGACAAGTTTCATAGGGAGAATCTCTAGGTCAAACTCCTGTAGAATAGCCATCCATTTCCCCCTTTATTCTCCCAACTTGCTCTACATAAGTAAAGACTTCACAGTAGCATCAGGAACTACAACAATGATCTAACTTTGAAGGATATAGTGCCTAAACTTCTTGATAGCTCTAACCAACGTAAACGCTTATTTCTCAAGAGGTGGATACTTGACTTCAACATTCTTAAACAAAGAACTCATGAAGGCAATTGGCCTTTCATCCCCTTCATCTCTTCGTTGTGTGAGGACAGTGACACATGAGTGTTCAGAGGAAAAAGAATAGATATAAAATGGCTTCAAGTAATCACGAATGGTGAGGACTGGTGCTTCAGATATTGATTGCTTAACCTGAGAAAAAGCAACCTTGGAATCATTATTCCATTCTATTCTAGCATCCTTCTTCATCATTTCATTCAAAGGTTTAACAATCTCTACAAAACCTGTGATAAAATTTCTCACAAATTTGATCTTTCCGAAGAAAGATCTCATCTCCTTCTTACTTCCTAGCATGGCTAACTTTAAAATAGACTCAACTCGGTCTAGATCTATCGATATCCCTCTTTCTGAGATTATGTGTCCCAAAATTTTCCCTTTAGAAACCCCAAACACACATTTTTTTGGATTCAGAGAGACACCATATCAGATACATCTTTCAAGAACTCTAGCCAAGTCTATAGCATGGTTTAGTCTATCTTTAGAGAATACTGTCAGGTCATCCATGTAAATGATGATGCATTTACCAATCAAATCTTTGAACGCTACGTCCATGGCACTCTGAAAGGTTGCTCCAGCATTTATCAAACCAAATGGCATCCTCCTGTAAGCAAATGTTCCCCACTTAGTAGTGAAGGTTTTCTTCATTCTGTCTTCATAATTAACAATCACCTGATTGTATCCAGAATAACCATCTAGGAATGACATCATCTGAGACCCATTGATAGTTTGCAAGACTTCATCTAGAGAAGGGAGTAGGTAGTTATCTTTTTCTGAAGCTCTATTCAGATTCCTGAAATCCACACATAGCCTGATCTCTCCATTCTTCTTACGAACTGGAACCAAGTTAGCCACCCATGTTGAATGTCGTATGGGGAAGATTATTCTTGCAGAAAGCAATTTATGAACTTCCTTAAAGATCAATGGTTCAATCAGGGCATTGACAAGACGTTGTTTCTGTCGAAATGGTCTGACTTCAGGCTTCAAGGGAATAGTATGAGTTATCACAGAAGCATCAAATATTTTTAGATCTTCATACCCCCAAGCTATTGCAACATCTTTCTTTAGTGGCCTCGGTATATCTTTTCTAATTACTCTAGGGAAAACTTTCCCTATGTAAACATTTCTTTTAGGGCCAGAATCAGCTAGGTTAACAGTTTCATATTTGCCTCCTTTATTTTCAGTTAAAACCTTTTCCCGAGCCCTTGGGTCTGAATAAAAAATCCTTTCTAAGGCCACCATTCCCTTGGGAATGCTATTACTTTTTAAATTGAGGATCCCCTCTGGATCACAATCTTCGGGGTTCCAATCTCCTTGATCCCTGTCGGACTCATCGATGATCTATGCTTCAAAAATGTCTGAGCTTGCTAAAAAAGCAAGGATATGTCGATCATCATCAAAAACTTGAAAGTTCTTGACATTATCAGGAATAGCCGGGGTGGATATCAATTCTACTGAGAATCTCTTAAGCTTGGAGCCTTGCATGGGCTCCAGGGTACTTGTAGCAACAACTAATGAATCAGCTATTTGATTGTCTTCTCCAGGGATTAAACTAATCCCAAAAGCATCAAAGTCTTCAATTAGGTTCCATACCCGATTTCTATAAGCTTCTAGCCTTTTATTGTGACATGTGTACTGGCTGTGTACTTGCTTGATAATCACTTCTGAATCTCCTTTGACCATCAAGGCAGTGAATTTATTCTGATGTGCCAACATCAGTCCCCGAGCTAACGCTTCATACTCTTTTATGTTATTAGTGCATCTAAACTGCAACCTATAAGAAGCAAAGAAAGTTTTCCCTTTCGGGCTAGTCAATTCAATTCCAGCACCACACCCTGTTTTAGATTTGGATCCATCAAAAGTGAGGGTCCATAGCTGATCATGAGTTGGGGTTGATTCCTTTGAGGTTGTTGTGGGTGTTTGGATAAGATGAACCATAGGTGGGGGCACTTGATCTTTTGCATCAAGTATTGGGAATGGGTGTTTAATAGGCTTATCAGGTGCAATATCCAATTCTTGCTTAGATATATTATGTAATCCTAGGATATCTTTCCGATAGTCACTTGTATCTTTGATTGATCCCTTGGGTTTTGGTATACTTGTGAGTGCAGGGGTATCAAACAAACCTTGGGGTTGTTCATCGTAACTATGTTGGTCCAACATTATGATTGGGGCAAGTTCAGTTTGAGGAGGGACTTCCTTTGAAGGTATATTATCCCTGGTTAACATTATTGCATTTTTGGCTTCAAATGAGAAGTGGTCTGAAATGGTCTTAAGGTGACTTAGGCTAGTTTCCTCAGTTTGGGAAGCATGGTTTAAAACACTAATGTAGGGTTTGCAGGTCAATTCTGAATGATTTTGGTAATGTGCCCTACACCAATTAGGGAGTAGAAGACTTCGCATATCGATGTCCTCCCCTAAGACTAGTTGATCTTGTTGCAGCTTCCTGATCAATACCTATTGGTTTTCATCAATCATGGGATCGGGGGATTTTTTGTATTGACAAATCTTTAGAATCAAGAACCGAAAAGGTCAAAATTTCTTCTCTTTTATAAACCCCTATCTCGGTTTCAAAATAAGCTACCTTGTTGGGACAATCATACTCAGTGATGATATGTTTGAGGTGAGGTTCAATTTCAATCCTAATCTACGTAGGCACTCCCCTCCATGCCAGCCACATATGTGAAAATTCGAGGGAGAGATATCCCCCTATACTTTTCATTAAATCTCTGCTTAAGAGCATACCATAAGTCTCGGGAATGTCTGCTACCTGAATATCCATATTGGTTAAAATCCTAGGGTCAGACCCTACTTGCACATGTATATTTCTAAATTCTCCAACTACATTAACCTCTGTTTTATCAAGTTGGATGAACTTCTTGTTTGTTTGGACAGGGTTCAATCCCAATTTCTTGCATACATAAAATGGCATCACATTGCCAGAATCCCCTGAATCTAGCAGACAGTTATGTAGGTTCTTCCCACAGATTCTCAAACTCAAAAGAAATGGTGGGGTACCTACCTTGGTTTTGTACAAAGCTGCGTTCATGTCTGCAGTGGGTACCACCTTGGTTTTCCCTTTTGATTTATCAGCTTCTTCCAAAGCTTTCAACACTATCTCTCGTTGGGCAAGGCACCACTTTAGGATGTCAAAGTATGATAAAGAGGTTTTCTATTTCTACATCTCATAAACAATATCAAATTCTATGTTATAGCTTGCATTACATTTGAAAACACCAGATGAATTACCCTTGTTATGGGAGTCAGGTGGACCTTTTGGTGGAGGAGGGTTGTTATCAGCACCCTGATTCAGAGGCAGCATATGGTTAGGTGGTGTTGATGTAGTGAACGTACCCTTATTCTTATTTCTTAAAAAGTGTCCCCCTTTTGTCTGGAAAGCTTGGGCATCATACGCATCTTCCTCTAGTTCATTCTCATTCTGCATTGGGAAGGAAGGTTCTTCTTCAAAGAGGTCATAAGTCATAGTTGTATCCACTGAGTCACCTCCTTTGTTTGAATTCCCTTGGAAAGTTTGGGAATCTTCTTGTGCCATATTGACAACCTTCTCCATTTCAGGGCAGTTTACCTCAGAATGAGTTGCAGTATCATGCAACCTGCACTAGTTAATCATAAAATTGAGGTCAACCACATTCGTAACATGTGGCCTGTCCTCATTAGCTTGATAATTGTGAGGAACTCCTCTGTTATTTGGCCCTGTATTCCATTGTCGATTGTTATTTGGCCTCTGGTTATATCCTCTATTTTTATTTTGATAGCCTTGGTTAGGGGAGTTTTGGCCTTGATAACCCCTCTGGTTGTGATTGTTGTTATTCTGATAATTACCCTGATTGTTATTGCTCTGATTAGGGTAATTACCTTGGTTCTGAGAGGGGTTCAGTTTAAGCTGAGCCATATCATTTGTGACTTGAGACAAAGTTTTCTTTAAGGTCTCCACCTCATTTGTGAGTTGAACTGTCCTTTCACTCTCGACATTCTTAGCAACAGGTGGCTGACTGATAGGATTTTGTGTTCTAGCTTGATTATAATGACCATGTGAACTGTGATGAGCCTGTGATTGTTGAGAGCAGTCAGGAGCTCCACCGGTAAAGAATGGAGCAGGAGATTGAGTCTGCAACTCAGATATAGGTCCATAATGGGAAGGAGACATCCCTAGGACAATAGTGAATAAATGAGTTGGGTTAGGCATCTAATACCCCATTGAATGAAAACCTCCTCCCAAATTTCCTTGTTGAGAGCTAGTTTGTTGTTGTAGCTTGATGGCTAGGTGGTAAAATTTAGACACGGAATCAATATCTGTCGGCTGATAAGTTCTTTGTAGGAACAAGCCAAGCAAAGGGTCTATAACTCTAAAATATGCCTGAATGGCACTATTCGCAGCAACTAGATAGGGGTCCTCCAGTCTCCTATACATTCGTTGAAACCTGGTATTAAACAAGGGCAGGGATTCATATGGCTCCTTCCTAATGGTAGCAAATTGATGGAACAAAATGGCTGGATCCACATAAACTCTGAACTGATTGATGAAAGAATTCTCCAAGTCCGTCCAGCTCCTAATAGAACCTTGTGAAAGATTTAGGTACCAATTGTACGACATATCCCCTAAGGAATAAGGGAACAACCTACAAACTACATCATGGTGAGCTATCTAGGCTTTGGTACAAGCATCCTTAAAAGCTTGTATGTGCTCTTTAGCACTCCTTGATTCGCCATGAAGGTATTTGGGACAAAATATCTCAGGATTCTTAGGCATATCATGAAAGCCTCTAGGAATAGTCCCCAATGGAGAGGGATTATTCATAAAAAGTTCCATTTGTGGCGGTGGTGGGGGTTGAGTCAGTTGTAATGGCACTTGAGATGGATTCGATGGTGGATTAATAGGTGTCCACAGGGGTATTGGTGAAAAACCCGGTGGAGTGAGTGGAGCTGATAAGGGTGGTATGATGGTTGCCCTAGTCATGTGAATCTTGTGTCTTGTTGGGGTCTTGATTTCTATCAAAGGTGGTGGGTTGTCAGTTGATCGAAGAACTCTATGGGACCTCTCTAGTGAGAGAGACCCAAAATTATCCAGTTTTATCTTTTGGCCCTCCTTCTAGCACTAGCTCTATTGATGGTCAAAATAGCACCACATATAAACAAAATATTTCTATTATGTTCCTCCTAAAAGAGAAAGATAACACATGGATACCTAACTCCCAAGGTCCTGGTAATCGGTTCATGACTGTGTTGATTTCACTCAATGGTTGATGTAACTATAATGTTCAAGGGGCTTGCTGGTGTTGAGCTTCTGGACTGTTATAAGATCAAACATTAAACCTACTTTAACTGGGGGTTTTAAAGAAATAGAAAAAGATAGATCAAAGTTTTGGAACTGAAGAGAATGTTAATTCATCCAAGTAATCAGACTTGTTGCCTTCCAAGGAATTCCTAAACTAAAACTGCAGAATATAATCAACTTGTAATTAATACACAGTTTCATTCATTCATAGTGCAAGCTTTAATATCAGATTGCAAATCATCATTTAAACAAAAACATAAGATAAAATTCCATTCCTTCAAAGCTTTCCAAATCAAATAATTAACCCAAGATAAATACCATTTTGGAGTACAATATGAAGTAGATTTAAATCTGGTTGCTTCTACTATTGGTGAAATAGATAAACAACATTTACAAATCTGGCACAATCATCAATGTACAGAAAACCCATGTCTTCAGATTATCTTCATCTATACTAAGAAAACTTGAAAGATACATCACTTCCTTCCTATTAAACTAAAAAAAATGCCTAACTTCCTGTAAAACCCTAGGTTGCTAATTCTTAACAAAATAAAATCTCTTTCTACGAGTGTCTCTCTAAAAATTTTGTATCCTATTTACAAAGAGGAAAAAGTGCCATTTATACAAAACGTGCCAAAGAAAATGTGTTGGCCCTTGCTTTAGGGTTTACAAAAATGAGTCGATTACAAAAGGGTTAGCCTTAGAAGAGTTTGAACAAAGTCAAGGACGCATTAAATGCACATACCCTGTTCATGTCGGTGAAAGATCGCTCCCAAGCATGGTCGTCAGATCTTTTGCAACTATTGTATTAACTCGCAACCCTCGTGTCCACCCTCGAGACTTCTTTGCAGAGCTGCTTTGAATGTTCTGAACCATCGCCATTAATATCGATCTACTTTTTCCAGTAGAGATCTTTCTAAAAGTTGACCCCCCCTTGAGAACATCATCTGACCTTTTTCAGTCTAGATCCTCATAGATGAACACCACTAAGTCACCGAATTGATTCATCACCTTCGATCTTAGAGTAGATCCATGTCGTTTATGATCTGTTTATCTTCTTCACAGGAACGGTCGCAACAGTCAAACTACCAATAGTTTGCCTTCAACTTCCTTTGATTGGTTGAACAAACACCACGTAAGATTTTTAGTTGATTAAAAGTCAGTCAAATAGAATTGCATGTCGGTGAGACACTGGTCATGTCTCCCCGATGCTACAATGCTTCACCGTCGTTATCAACATGACTTACCACTGTCGGAAAGAGTTCAGAACTAGCTGCAAGAGTCATACCAATATCAAAGATTGTCGCCCAGACTATCGCTATCGGCCAGATTGGCGAGACCTTTCACCAAAGTCCACAACAGACTCATCGACAAGACCATCACATTCGGCAAGAGGTCATATCGATTGTAAACCCTTCAGCCAAGAGTCTCGGCGATGCTCAGCACAAACACATCCATCGACAAGACCAACAAATTGGCAAGAGTCTTGGCGAGCCCCCATGTCACACTGAAGTGTTCCTCTGTCAGCGAGACAATCGCATTCGGCAAGAGGTCATAGCGAGCCCTCAAGAGTTATACTGTAACATTCTTTCGTCAGAAAGACATCCTCAGTCGGTAAGAAATCACACTGAGAACAACTTCTATCAGCGAGATCAACAATCATCGGGAAGAGTCTCAGTGCACCTTCATGTTACACCGAAGAGTTCCTCCATCAGCAAGACAAACACATTCGACAAGACGTCATAGCAAGTGGCAACACATTTCCCTGATGCTACCTGTCGCCAAGAGTCTCACTGAAGCCATACACCTATCGACAAGACCACAACCATTGGCGAGACATCATACTGAGAGCAAACCCTTCATCCAAGAGTCTCAGCAACCCGAGCATTCCAAAGTTTACACAACTACTAGTTGGCCAGACAGAAAGAATGTCACACCAACTTTGGTCCTTCAGGAGTTTCATGCCAGATTTGGTTGAGGTACGCTTTCCTACAGACTTCCTTTAGCATCAAATTTTCTGGATATGCTCAATCCTGCAAAATAATGCCCTCATTAGTTCCCTAAAGAATAGAAAACACATCATTCCTCATCCCACCTTTCACATATCCTTAGCAAAAAAAGAAACCCAACTCTGGCGGAGGTGGAACCAAAATGAAACTGGAACCTAGACTAAAGTCGGAATAGGAACCAAACAAAAACTATTCACTAACTTCACATTCATTGCACTGTTCTAGCCCCGACCTCGCAAAAGAAAAAAAACGCAAAAAACAAAACCCGACTAACCGACCGAGTGATCGAAACTAGAGGCCATACAAATGAACCAGGTGGGAACGGGACCGAAACCAAATTCGACCATGAAATTTTTTGAAGTTTTAGGTTCGTTTTCCATCCCGACCCTACCTCCGAAAACACTCAAAGAGACAATGAAGAAAAAGAAGGGGAGAAAGCACCCCATGACAAAACATAAGGAACAAAGGAAAAAAGAACAATGCCGGTGGAACCAGGACCGAAACGGAACCGGAACCTGGAACTTAGAAAATTTCCAGAGTTTGGTTACGGTCCTGGTTCCGCGTCTGCCAGAACAAAACCAAAAATGTTAAAGGAAAAAACAAAAGAGGCAGAACTGGAACTGGGAAAGGAACAAAAATCAGAACTTGGAAGGAATTCCAAGTTCAGTTTCAATCCCAGTTCTGCATTTGCCAGAAAAAAAAAGAAAAGGCCCAAGGAGGAAAGGAAAATTCCTAAGGCACGGGACACAAAACCAAAGGAAAATGACAAAAACATAGGAGAAAAGGAGCAACCCAAAAGTTAGTTAAAAACAACCAACGAAGAAGAAACAAAAAGAAAAGGCAGAGTCGGAGTCAGGATGGAATCCGAACCAGAAACCCTGAAAGAGCTCACTGTTCAAATTTAGCTCTGGACCTCCGACAGAGCAAAAGATAGACTTAGGAGAAAAACAAAAGAACTCCTAAGACCCAACCAAACAACTAAAGGCAATGAAAACAAAAGAAAAGGGGGGACCCATTTTGTTCCAAAATAAAATAAAATGGGGTGGTTATGCAAGGAATAACAGTACTTATATGTAATATACTTCATACCTCATCATCAATTTGATAGGTATTAATATCAAGCAATATCATATTCTTGCATACTCTCTTGTAGAAGGTTTTCATTATATTTGTAGGTGATCTCAGGTATTGAGCTAATCTTGAGCTCTTACATAGTATTAGAGCCAAGCCTTACATAAACCTTCTCAGATCTAAGGGTTGAGCTATTGCTAGTCAGAGATCTAGGTTATTTTTATTAAGGTTGAGTATGCTCTTCCCATGCACCATATAGTGAACTTGGAAATCAGAAAAACTTGAAAAAATTACCAAATTTGAGGGTTTCTCTATATGTGGGTTTTCATGCCAAGTCACTTTTAGCTCATGTTGGAGGAAATTTGAGCTCATATTTGAGTTCATGGCAGCTAAGAAAGTCAAGATTGAATTTTGTTTCACCTTTAAATCTGACATTTTTTACCAAAGTTATAAGGGTTTGAAGAAATTCAAGATCTAGAGGTAGCAAAGCTTCTAGTGCATTTTCAGACTGATTTGACCTCACCAACATTTTTAGAAGGCCTGAGAAATAAATATTGATATAAAATACACCTATGTTCAATGTCAGCTATTTATGAGGAATTTTTTTTTCTTGGGCAAGCCGTACGACCCACTAGGTACGGTGTGATTTCACAAAATAAAAAATAAAAATTTGCGACTTTTTAAAATATTCGAGTTAAAATATTTTTTAAAATATTTTTGGCCAAATATTATTCAGCCAAAATTGTTCTTAAACTGGGCATTATAAATTTTATTTGGGTGGACATATTATAAAATTTATAGATTTTTTATTTATTGTAGAGGCATTTATTATTGGTCGACTACTATACCTTGTCAGGCCCACTTGCATTAATAGGCCTTGGCTAGCAATTGTACAACTCTTGTTGGCTCTTTTTGCAGACTTGTAAGCGCAATTAAAGACTTTGTCAATGGGTTTTTTAAGTTGTCGACTATTGATTTCTACCGATGTCCCTTTCTTAAATTGCTCTGGGTTTCTAGTAAGCCCCAGTCATGTGCACATCCAAGGGTTATCATCACAGTTGGTGGTGCTTGGGGAGCCACCACTAGTGCCAACTGCTCCACCGCCTGCTTGGCAGTGGGCTTTTTTTTCCACTAATAGAGCCCCAAGTCACATGGGTGACCCTACGCTAGCCCCTGAGGGCCACAATTTTACGCTAGTTTAGCCTTAACAATACCTAATTTGCCCCCCAAGTGCCTAAAACAACTTATTTTTTCATTTTTCCATAAATTTTCACCACAATATTAAAATTTTGCAAATGAGATATCAACGGAAAGCTGGTTCCACATACTTTGTAGTGGTGCAAGTATTTTTGCCAGATTTTGTTGCAGGTACATTTTATTGGCAATTGAAGTTAAATCTCCCCTTCAGACCTTCGAGCTCATAACTTTATGTCAATTTGTCGGATTTTGGTGATTCAAGTTGCATTTGGAAGGTATTCATGAGCTCTTTCATTTGGTTCATGCCCTTTTTTCAGATTCAGCCCCAAGTGTGATTTATTCAAATTTTTGCATATTTTCTTTTTGGTTCATAACTTGGACATCCTGTCTTTTGGAGAAGTTTTGTTGTGGGGGGGGAGGTTCATTTTCAGATGTATTTTCAGTTTTGGAAGTTTATAATTGTTGTTGAAGGTTAATGTCTTTGTAATTTTGGAGATCTATCATAGTTCATCATGGGGTTTTCATTTCATTCTTCTTTGATTATGTTGAAAAGGGGAAATTATAAACAATGGAGAGATGACATCATAAAACATTTCTGATGGCTTCATTTTTTGCCACATTTTTACAATATTGTTCCCCCTCCTGGTAGTGATAGTAAAAATTTTTCTTGGAATTGCAAAAGGGATAATGTCTTGGGAGTTATTGCAATGTATATTGCTAATGCAAATTTGAATGCTATTGACCATTTTGAGTTTTCTCATACTCTTTGGACTAAAATTTGGGAGATATATGGAGATCATGATACTCAACCATTCCTAGATGATCTTGTTTCAAATTGTACATTACACCTCTTCATTTTTAGACAAGATATCCTATGACCATAATACTATGTAGGAGTTTACAAATTTGGAATACTTTGAATCTTAAGATGAGGATGACATTGTTTCTTCAAATGATCCTTCTCCATTAGAGATAGTTTTTGTTCCTTCACCTTTAGTGATTCCTTGTGTAAAGTCATTGATTGAGGCTCACATCATTCCTGTTCAGTAGGACCATTCATCTTATGTTGGCGATTCATTGAGAAATTCCAACTTGATTCATTATAACAAGTATCACATTATCTTCCTGATTAGGATTCCTATTTATCAAACATTGCATCTTTATTTGTGGAGTCTCATATTTCATATTTGGAGGACACATTTGAGGGGTCATCTCTCCTCTTTGATGAAATTCATTACACAGTTGTTGTCAAACCATCTTTGTCTTTGAATCTTGTTCAACATTAGTTTCCACATAGTCCCAATTTGTCACCTCCTTCATTGATTGGGCACACACCTTATTTGATTATGGCATCTTCATCTTTAAAGGAAAAAGAGACACATGAGCAGTTTTTAGAGACATCATCATCATACATCTCCATACTATTTTATCCCAATTCCTATACAGAATAGGAAGCATTCATGTATTTGTACTTGGTTTTGTTTCTTTCAAAAGGGAGACAAGTTTTTTGTCAATATTGGATCATGTTTTGTCTTTAGGCACTTACCATTTTTGGAGGTGATTATACATTGTGGGGGGCTACATAGTCTCTCTATTTCCCTCTTATTTGGGAGCTATTGATTGTAATGTTTCTATGTGATGGATGGTGTACTTATGGGGTATCATGGAGTCCTCCATCCTTCCTCACTTGATTATTTCTTTTCTCTCTTTTGGGGAGGATTTTTGTCCCACTAGGTTTTCTCATTTTCTCCATTTGTGAGAGATTTTATTTGTATTTGTACATGGGTACCTAACATGGCCTTGTAGCTAGGACCCACCGTTGCATCTTTTTTTGCATTATTTTAATTTGTACATGGGTACCTAACATAGACTTGTAGTTGAGACCCATCTTTGCATCATTTGCATAATAATATTCTCCCTAAGTTGAACTTAAGGGAGGGTGTTGGTGTGAATATATGTTTTGTACCTAGTAATTTATCTCACTAGGTAATTAGGGGACTTATTTGCATGATTAAGTTTACTTAGGATATAAGATTCTTTCCAAAAGTCATATTTGGGTTTTCTAGAACTTATGTTATCTAGCTTTTATGTATGATTCCTAGGTAGTCAGGTTGTTAGTTGTCACATGTCATAGAATTAAGATACATATCACAATCATGTTCAATCATATTCTTCAACTTGCATATATAAGGAAGGTCATTATACTCATGTGTAGTATATGCCATACCTCATCATTATTTTGATAGGTCTTAATATCAAGCAAGATCATATTCTTGTATACTCTCTTGTAGAAGGTTTTCATTATTTTTGCAGGTGGTCTTGGGTATTGAGCTCATCTTTAGCTCTTATAAAATAAACCAATATTGTGCCCCTAGTTAAGCTAAAAATTGATCAATTGATTCACTAATTGATGATTATAATGATAAAAATTTAACATTAAGAACAATGTGTATCCCAAGGATTTTATTATTAATGATAATAATAAAACTAGGATTGGAAAGGATACATCCCTATGTTGAGAGTGAATTCAAGCATGGATCAATAAATTATCAACTTATTTAATCAAAATTGATAGAAGTTGTAAGATGATGTGGTACATTAGTAACCTTTTCTTAGGTCCACAAAGGTGCTTAGTCTTAATCTCATATCGGAACTTTGGTCATACCACACCTTTGATCATAATTCTCATTCCCATATTTGCATAGCTTTAGTCACACAATAGATTTTGGTCATAGTGACATTATCATATCTTTATTTTTTCTATTGTCACTTTGTGCCCTAATCTTGGCCATAAGTGCATTACCATTTGAAATATATTATATCTCAAAAATCCCAAAAACATAGCATTATTTCATTAGCATTCCTTAGACTTCATATCCCTCCATCAATTTGAAAGTCTTATATGGTCCAAACTAGGTTACAACGAAAAAGAAAAGAGATGGACTACACAAATGAAGACCCCTTTTTCAGCCCAACTAGCAACATGAAACTTGGGTCTTCTTCCAATGAGGCACCTAAGACACGATCCTCATTTCCAAATCCTTTTGAGAAGTTCACATTAAAAGATGTCCAAAGATGGTTAACTGAAGAAGAAATTGAGGCGGTTTCCCAAAACCCTTGCATATCATGCTTTGTAGATGAGATAGTAGCAGTAGAACCCCAATGATTTCTCATGAAACTACTACAAAATGGAGCTAAACTCCCCCTGGGTTTGATGTCAACACACTTTTTGCATCACCAATAAATGAGGCCACACAAAACCAAAGACATAATGCATCTACTCCCAATCATACTACTCCAAAAGTGTATACTACTTTTCCATTAGGAGGAACCCCTCAAAACACCATAACGATCAATTCAACACCAGTATTTGGAGCACAAGGTACCCAAGCTATGACACAACTACCTAGCCACACATTTGATCCATTTAGCTTGTCATCCCATCCTATGGGGACTTCATCTTTCAATCCTTTTGCAATAGGTCTTAAACAAATCAAATAGAATCCACCCAAGATACGAAAAGTTTACATTAGTGGTCCTAAGTCACAACTCGCAAAGAAAAACATTACACCAAACAACAATTTGAACTTGAACACCAACACATACTAGGACTCATACGTCAGAAGTGGTCCTGAAATCTACAAATTTTCCTATACTAGGACTCATACACCAGAAGTGGTGTATCAGTCCAGTTAGGGTTTTCTAGAAATTCAAAGTCTAAATTTTCTCTTCAATATTTGCTCTATCCTTTCCACTTTATTTTCAGATCCGAATATCTGATTTACAACTTGAAGATGTCTTCCAATGATCTCCAATGCAAGGTGACAACTTTGAAAACTTTGAACACTTGACGACTTTCTCCAAACTTTCTCTTCAATGTGTATTCAATCGAGATATGCAAATCACACACTAAAGAGAGGGAAAAATGTTATTTTATTAGTGGAAAGGGGTTTTCCTTGGTCAAACCTCATTTTGGTAATCAAACCTTGAAATTAAATAAAATGAAATAGGAAAGGAGAATGATGAATGAACAACATGCAATGTTACAACTCACCAAACCTTAGCAATAAAGTGTTGCAAACATGTATGAAGTGGCTCTAATGGATGTAGATCTTTACTTGAACGCTAGCTTGAATCATAAAACCCTACATCATAATTGTTAGCTCAAAAACAAACATGATGCATGATGACTTTGACATGATGCTTAATACTTAAATAATGCTCTAAAACACTTGATAATTAGCTCTTGAAGACTCTTGAATGCTCTTGTAAACTCAAATTTTCTATAAAGATTCACATTCAACTTGCTAGGTCACTTGATTGCTTGTTAGGTTGCTTAGATGAAAAATGAGTGAAATAACCTTGTATTTATACTTGTTTATGGCAAATTTCCTGAAATTACAATACTACAAGCCGACATCAAATCTAGGAGAATAAAATCCCGCCAAGAATTTGAATTAAATTTTATTTTGGGCCACATGGGGCTCATACGCCAGAAGTGGTGTATGAGTCCCATTAGGCTTAACTATGGGACACATTTTCAAAAATACTTAGAATGATGCAAAATCCAGATCGGGGCCCAAAAACCTATGTGGGACTCATACACCCAAGGTGGTGTATGAGTCCCAAATCACTAAATATAGGCCACACAACCTAAAAAAACTCGAATTATGATTGGATGTTGATTCATGTCAGGATTATCCTCGAAAAGATGCATTAACTAAGGCTTGTGGATGCAAAATAAGGCCAATTAAAGCATAAAGCAACCCCATTAATTAATAAAACCCTAGATTAGTGTGAAAGTGTGTTAAAACTCTCTACAAAACCATAAATAGGGCATAATTAAGTCAATTTTGTTTACAAGGGCCCAAAACTTAATGTGAAGGTGCAAATAAATACACTTTAGAACATTAAATTAAGGAAAAAATAGGTTTATTTAGCTTAAAAGGGCCCTAAATCCAATGTGAATGTAGAAAATACATTACAACACTAGATCAAGGTGACATTAGGTCCATTTTAATGTTAACCATTCCCATATTAAGTGAGAAGCTTTACCATCTCCAAGAAGGGCGTAGAATTTTCGTCATTACATCTAGCCCCCACTTTAGTGAGAGGATGAACCTGCTTCAAACTTACACTAAAGTAGACATTCAAGAGGGGTCCAAGCATACCAATGCAGATGATAAAAGATGGCAAAGGTCAAAGGATGTGGCCAAGCCCCCAAGATCCAAGATCCTATGTCAAACCAACATAAGCATGAAAGGACACACACAAGGTGTATGATATGCAACAAAACAAGATATGCAAACATGCAATGTCAAAAACTAAAAGAAAGAAACATAAAAAAAATAAAAAATAAAAAGAGGTGGATCAAGCCTCGATCATTTTTCCAACATGAAGTGGATCAGATCTAATTTGTTTTTCCAAAAAATGCACGCTCACTCAAAGGAAATGAAACTTCAAGCTATTTGTTGGGTGAGTATCCAAAGGGGTGAGACACATACACACATGGCCAATATGCACTCACACACATGTGAGTGGCTATGGGAAATTCATGCTTCAGATCAGCTTCCCATCTAACCATACCAAAGTTATACCTCTTGATAACTTTGATAAGGCACCACACAATAATGAACTTCAAGCTTCATGAGCAAAAAAAAGCTTTGTATGCTTGAAACTCATGAAAAAACAAGATGGCTCCACAAGCAAGCAAGGTGGCCATATAACCAAAATTTTGTAAATACAAAATAGGGAACATTCAAAGGAGTCTTACTTAGTTCAAGTGACGTCTTAACTTAGGAAACATTATGCCTAATGTCCCCAAGATAGGACCAATCAAAGAATAGAAGATTCACAACTTAGGGGATGCAGTGTGTTGCATCAAGCCACTAAGAGGAAAATAATATGCTAAGAGAGATCACGCTCTTGAGGGACATCACACCTAATGTCATCCAAAAAGCAAAATATGCATCGCATGAAGTAAGAAGAATACACCTTGAAACATGAAATGCAAAAAGAATAATACCAATGTATGCCCCCACTTTAAAGAAATTGCTAAACACCATGTTGTGAGCAGTTACTTTAAAGTAGAAAATGATAAATTCTAAAAACAAAGAAGACATAAGAGCTAACTTGGAAAGCCCTATGCCAAGTCATATGTTTCCAAATAAAGCTACGTCATGAAAAAGGGAGGAGTTTTCCCCGAAATGAAACTCCAAACACACATAAGGGATATATGGACTTAGGGTCAGTATGTTCTTGCTACAATGTTTTTAGAGAGTTTAGAACTATCATCATTCCCCAAATACTCATAGAACTGGAAGAATGACACAAAGAGAGTGAAAATAAGGAAAAACCTTTTAGGTCAACATGGAAGAGACATGAATATCTTGACGCCTTATGTCATTCCCCAAAAGGAAAAAGAAAGACAAAAGAAAAGATAAAAAAATCTTTTGGGTGAACATGGAAGAGACATGAATGTCTTGATGCCTTGCATCATCCCCAAAAGGAAAACATAAGACAAATGAAAAGATAAAATATTTAGACATAGAGAAGAACAAAGGTACAAATAAGGGAATGTCATAAAGAGAGAGAGATATATACATCAAACAAAACAGTATGGGGGATCACACTACACACATGTAATCACACAAAATAAATAATGCAAAAGACTAGTAAGGCACATGCAAGTCAATCTAAAGTAGGTCGTTTGAATCCCAATCATGTTCATTGTATACCGAAGGTGGACAACTAGCCAAAACTACAATAGAAAGTGCCGAACTAGGGTCATTACTATGTTCAACACTCTTCTTAGGAAATTTTCCATTTAAGCTAATAGAAGAGGAAAACAATGTGTTTAATTCATTATGCACTTTTTTATCAATCTTTGCCATCTCATCATCATCATCCAAGTTAATCACAATAGGAGGTCGAATGATAATGTCCAAAGAAGGGTTTAGCTCTTGATGTGGTTGTGCTATAGGATCTTTTTTTTTGGACAAAGGGGGAGACTCATCATGCATTGCTTTAGTCAAGTCTAGATCTTGATTTTCTTTGTTTATTTCTTCATTTAACCTTTGAGAAAGAACACGAAGTCTACGCCTATGCTCTCTAGCACCTCTATTTCTTTTTTTTCAAGTTGCATTTATGTAGGAGTGGGATGATCAACCATAGGTTTCTTTTCTTCCCTAGGGGGAGGAACAAAATAAAGTATGGAAGGTTGTTCAACCACTTTCTCTTTGACTTTGAAAACATTTTTTTATTATAGGAGGTGTGACGAGATTGTTTTCATTATCTCTTGGTCTTTTGTAGGAAGTAGGCAAAGGATCTATCTTAATTTGTTCTTGGTTATTTGGAATGTCTTTTGGATTTAGGCATGTTTTGGAGGGATAATTTTTCTACATATTTCGCCTTGAACTTTTGGTAGGATTTAAAAAAAAAGAAGTCTTTTTGAGCTTTAATAAGTTCCATAGGCTCGAGCCAAAAGAAATCTAATGAAAAGTTCCCTCGAGAAGACAAAGGGTTAAAGCCACTATGATGCACGGTGAAAATTTCATTATCAAAGGGAAAATTTAAGCTTTTATGCACAACCAAAGGGACAACATTTATGGAGCCAAGTCATGGATAGCCTAGGTTCACATGAAATTGGTCCAACTCTAGGATGATGGAGAATGGGACATCTAATTTTTTTGGTCCTATTTATAAAGGAAGGGTGATCAATCCCATTATAGGGCAAGTGAAACCATTATGTGTCTTGATCCATGCTTTCGGTTTATCATATATTTCTTGATAGAGCTCATGCACAAGTAAGAATTCTTCAGTGATCACATTCTCTCCATAGACGAGATCTATTAATATCCCATTAGTGGGCTTGTCATAGATTTGGATGGCTATGTAAAGAGGACCATTAGGTGCATGTTTAAGTATATCTTGTGAGCAAAAAGCAATCTCAAGAGGATTTTTAGTTCAGACCTTACATGGTATGACCTTGATCAATCCAACCATATCATCGTTAGCATCATTATCTATAGGATCATTTTGAACAGTATCATTATTGTCATCATTCGTGTCAACATTCATCACATCATTCATTGTAGTTTCACTAGCTTTGACAAATGAAATATTATGTTTCGGCATAGGGTTGGTAAATATTTGTAATTTTTGGTTAGGAGGGGAAACAAAATTATTTCTTTGATCATTAATACCTCTAATGGAAAGCCAAGCGGAATCAATGAGTTCTTGCACAAGATGTTTAAGACACTTGCAATGTTTCGCATCATGTCCATTTTGTTGGTGATAATGACAGTAAGAATTTATCCTATAGTTTGCGGGTAATGGTTTATTAGGATCAGGAATTTTAATGGGAGGAAAAGTAATTATTTTCTATTCTAAGAGTTGTGTCATGGTGTTATGAAGGGTATCAAGCAAGGGAGTGAATTATCTTTTCGGATCCCCATAGTTAAAGGGTATCACTGCTTTTACAATAGCTACTTGTGTATTGACGTCTTGAGTTGTTTGTTGAGGGGGATTTAGTTGAAGGAAACCCTTATTCTATTTTCTAAAAGGTTGGTAATTGTTATGGTTTGTGGACTTAGACTTCTCAGTTCGACTAGAGGTGGATTTTGTGTCTTGACTACTAATCGAGTTTTGATAATCACAGAGGTCAGCACATAAGTGCATGAAGGAGGGGAATTTCATCATGGTAAACTTATCTTGTATCTTACTTTGCAAATTCTCTATGAAAATATTTTAAAGGTGAGGGTCAGGAACCTTTACATCGATTTGGGAATAAAGCAATTGATAGCACGAAATAAAGTCTGTAATCTTTTCTTCTTCTTTTTGGTTACATCTCATCAAATTGGCCAAGGCCATCTTAGGTGTCATATGCACTTGGAAATGGTTGATAAATTCCTCAACAAGTTCATTGAATGAATGAATTGAGTTGTTTGGTAACAAAGAAAATCATTCTAGGGCAATATCCTTCAAGGATCTAGGGAAAAGCTTAGCCAAGAGTTTATCGTTAAGAATAAAGTCACTACATAAGACAACATAAGTGAAAACATGGTTAGAAGGATCTCCTTTCCCTCCATATTTCTTGAATCTAGGAACCTCTACAACTTGTGGCATCTATGTTCACAATATCTCCAAGGAAAATGGACTACTTTTGACATAATATGTAGGTGGGCCATTTTGATTTTGATTTATGGTGGAAACTTGTTTTTGAAGGGATGAAACAGATTTCACAAGTTGGTTTATGAAAGGATCATTGCTTGTATTGTGAGATGGAGGTGAATGAGGTGGAGGTGTGTATGTGTTTGAAGTACAAGTGAATGGAATTATTATAGGTGGTAAAGTGGTAGGAGATATGACGTGCGATGCCACAAAGGTAGTAGGGATGCTAGTGAAAATACCTAAGGAAGGAATCACATTACTAGTAGGTTGTATTGCTGTGGTAACTAGAGGGTTGGTATAGGTAGGAATAGAGGCAATGGTTGTGAGAGGAGGAATTTGAGTTCCTCCTTGGCTTTGGACATTGTTTGAAGGTAGAGGACAACTAGTGGTTGATGTAAGACATGGTCCAAAAATCTGAATTATGTTATGCATAAGATCAACTCCTTCACTTTCAAGCATGCAATGAATATTATCTATGGTAGGGATGGTGGTAGTTGAAATTTTCTCAGTACTTATTTAATTTTGTAGGTTTTCTAAGTCTTCATGAATTTGGATTATGTTTTCTTGTGGAACACTAGCAACCATTGTTTCAACATGTGTTACACTACTTGAAGGCAATGAATTGTTAAGGGTATGGTCCATACCTAGTGAACTAGTGTCAACACTAGTAGTGAAAGAGATAGATAACCCAAGATCCACAACAATTGTACTATCGCAGGATGACATGAGTCTCAAACTTTGTCTTGCTATAGTATTAGCAATAGGACACCAAGTTGAAGAGCTCATGTAAGGGATACCAAATGCAAGATGGATGCAAATGTAATTTAAGCTAAATGTAATGAAATGAATATAATAGAAACTCTGTAAACTAAAACAAAAGTCATCAACAACAAATAGGAGCACAAAAATAGAGTTTTGAATTCTGGAAAATGCACTTTAAAATATGCACTAGGACTAAATCGCCCAGAGGGGCGTATGAGTCCCAGTGAGGCTTTTTATCACACTTTTTTAAAAAATTAAATGATTTTATTCTTTTTAGTTTGAATGATCTATAGACTAAATGAAAATGCATATCTTAGATGATTTTAAATGATGCAAGATTCCAAAAATGCAACCTATATGCACTTTCACTAATGCAAGATTTAGAAACCCTAGATGCAAATTAATTATTCCAAAACTTAATGCAAAGTTAATGCATGCAAGATCGAGGACTATGATGCACTCCAAATAAAAAAAAATGTGTTCTAAATGTAGGTTCACCAAAATGAAATGAACAAAAAATGGTTGCTTTATGGTTTAGGACATAAAACAACACATTTCACAATCATTCATTCAAGGAAAACCCTAGAGACCTTAATCTAAAGTATGCAAAGGAGAAAGATATCATGCAATAGGGTTGTCCTATGGTCTGATTATAAACTAAAGAGGGGTTCACCAACAAGTTAGGGCTTGGAAAGACTAATGAAATACAAATCCTAATGCTTAAACCTAATGTAATGCAATAATTCATTAAATGACCTAGAAAAGCATGTAAATCAAAACAAAAAGCTGAGAGATGAAAGGTGTGCACCTGGCAACCTGAGGAGGACTGGATGAAGAATTGAAATGCTGAAAACACTAAATTTAATGTTGAATAGGACTCATATGCCAGACTGGGTGATTTAGTCCCAGATTAGGGTTTCTAGGTGGAAATAGGAATATGGTAGTGGTGAGTCTAAATCTCCCGAAATTTGCAAATTTTCCTATACTAGGAATCATACGCCAAAAGTGGTGTATCAATCCAGTTAGGGTTTTCTAGAAATTCAAAGTTTGAATCTTCTCTTCAATGTCTTTTTTGTCCTTTCCACTTGATTTTCGGATCTGAATCTTTGATTTGTAACTTGTAGATGTCTTCCAATGATCTCCAATGCAAGGTGACAAATTTGACAACTTTGAACACTTGACGAATTTCTCCAAACTTTCTCTTCAATGTGTCTTCAACCTAGATCTACAAATCATGCACTAAAGAGAGGGGAAAATGTTGTTTTATTAGTGGAAAGGGGTTTGCCTTGGTCAAACCCCATTTTGGTAATCAAACCTTGAAATGAAATGAAATAGGAAAGGAGAATGATGAATGAACAACATGCAATGTTCAAATCACCAAACCCTAGCAATAAAGTGTTGCAAACATGTATGAAATGGCTCCAATGGATGTAGATCTTGACTCTTGCTTGAATGTGATAGATCTTGACTTGAATTTTAGCTTGAATCATAAAACCCTACATCACAATTGTTAGCTCAAAAACAAACATGATTCATGATGACTTTGACATGATGCTTGATACTTGAATAATGCTCTAAAACACTTGATATTCAGCTCTTGAAGAATCTTGAATTCTCTTGTAAACTCAAATTTTCTATAAGGATGCGCATTCAACTTGCTAGGTCACTTGATTGTTGTTAGGTTGCTTAGATGAAAAATGAGTGAAATAACCTTGTATTTATACTTGTTTATGCCAAATTTCCCAAAATTACAACACTACAAGACAACATGAAATCTAGGAGAATAAAATCTTGCCAAGAATTTGAATTAAATTTTACTTTGGGCCACACGAGATTCATATGCCAGAAGTGGTGTATGAGTCCCATTAGGCTTAACTATGGAACACATTTTCAAAAATGCTTAGAATGATGCAAAATCTAGATTGGGGCCCAAAAACCTAGGTGGGACTCATGCACCCAAGGTGGTGTATGAGTCCCAAATCACTAAATCTGGGCCACACAACCTAAAAGCACCTAAATTTTGATTGGATGTTCATTTATGTCAGGATTATCCTTGGAAAGATGCATTAATTAAGGCGTGTGGATGAAAAATAAGGCCAGTTAAAGCATAAAGAAGCTCCATTAATTAATAAACCCTAAATTAGTGTGAAAGTGTGGTACAACACTTTACAACACCCTAAATAAGGTATAATTAAGTCTATTTTATTTATAAGTTTAGACACCTAAATTTGGACACCTAATTTATCCAAATTTATCCCCTTTCATCTAAGCATCCCCTTATTTGCATTAATTAAGTAATATCACTATTATTTAATTAATATCCTTAATTCTGCCAAATCCCTAAGGTATTGAATTAATAAATAAATACCTTATCTCTTTAATCATCCTTTTCATCAAATGAATTAAAAAAAATATGACATTTATTTAATTCCTCACATGTCACATCCCTTTCTTAATCCTAATTATTCTCCTAATCTCATCATTAGGGATGTGCACATGCCTAATCCTTGATTAGGAAGTGTCACATCCCCCAACTTTTGCAAGTTGGCCTCTAATCTCTCTTAGCCACCTAACCCTCCTCTAATCCTTCATTAACTAGCCTAATCAACCTCTCAAAGAATTTTTAATTCCTTTTATCCTTCCAAATAATATTAAATTTATTTTTCTCTTCCCCATGTGATCTTTGACTTGTCACATCAAGTCACATGTGAACCCTTCCTAATCTCCCACTTGCCTCTAATATGTAATTAATTTGTCTAATCAGGTACTTGCACAACCTTAATCACTTAATTAGGTCAACCTAATCTCCATGTCATGTGTCCTAAGTCAACCCTATTAAATGTTTTTTCTTTTTTGAGAAGGCACCCCTTTCCCCATGTGAATTTTTAATTCACATTTAATCCCCAATGCATGCCAATGAATTTTTAATTCTTTCTCCCATTCCCATGTGGATATTTGAGGAATTTTTAATTCCTCACATGTCCTCTCACCCACATGGGGACAAGGACCTCCTTTATGAGGAGATCTTGTCCAAATCTCAAAGTACTATGTAGTACCTCCATGTCATGTACTCTCCTTTCAACTCATTTACACATCATCTTTTTCAAGCCACTTCACATGCCACATGTCAAGATGTGAGGGCTTGTGAGTTCTCAAATGACCATAGTCCTACATTTTGGCCTTATTGGTTTAATTCCAACCATCTATTTCTCTAGAGAATTCAAAATTCTTTATAAATACCCCCTCTTTTCTCTTATTTTGAAAGTAGATCATTATGCTAGCCAAACTCTTGCAAATTTTTCTCTTGAGCCATACTTAGCCAAATACTTGCATTTGCATCCATTTTCACCTATTTTCCATTCATTTTGCATTCATCTTGCATCTCTTGTCATCAAAGGAGCATACACTACATCAAAGATCGAAAGGCCAACCAAATGACAACTCAACAAGGTAAAAGGTTCCATTTTGTTTTGTTAAGTTAATCATATGCCCAATTTTGAGGTGTAGGGTGTTTATAGTTGTTGTTTGCACTCTTTTGTTTACTGCTCATTTTCTAACAAGTATTTTCGCCTGTTCACAATAAGGGCCCAAAACTTAATATAAAGGTGTAAATAAATACTGTAAGATGTCAAAATCTACAAATTGGTTAAAACCTCCAACACACATTAACATGGTTAGCATTTAAAACAAAGCAAGATTTTAACATCCATATGAGATAAGCTAACATGCTTTTAAAATGCAATACAATAAAAAGTTAACTAAAACATCTATAAAATAAACATGAAACATATCTATCTCATATTGGATTGGTGCTATTGTAGAAAATAGCCCTTTCCCAACCCTTGCTTAAGCTTGAATGATGAAATTGATATGAATATGATATGAAATGCTAAGATGATCAATGGACAAAATCAATTCTCAAGGAGAGTGACTTTGCAAGAGATTGTGGAGTTGTGGAGGATTTGCTTGAAGAATGATGCCTCTATTTGTAGATTCTCAAATGCTAAAAGTGTTGAAAAGGGACCAATGTGGGACTAAAAATAGGCCAATGAAAAGATGCCACTTGTCATCTTGTGAGTGGTTGATGCATGAGCAAGATTTGGGAAATGTGCCCCAAGAGAGGGAGATTTCAAATTTGAAATGAGAGTTAATGCTTAGTTTGACTTGTGCAAGGGGATATGTAAGGGACATTAATTGCTTTGTTGGATGTACATTTCAACTTACTTTTGAATTCAAACTTGATGGAATATTCCTCAAAGATGCCATGTTGAGTGAAAATGATGATTTTAATAAATCAATAAATTGATTTATTTGTGCAAGTGGGATTATCTAGAGGATGTGACATGCATTAGATTAGATTTAATCAGGATTAATTAGCTAGGATGATGATTAGGATGTTTTTGACCTTTATGACTTAAATACTTGATTTATTTAAATCGGAAAAGGATGGAAATGACTTTTGAGATTTTAATTAAATAAAGTTTGATTTATTTAATTAAAGGATGATGTGAGCCTTTGATTTATTTAAATGGATAACCTTAGGACTAAAGACCTAATTTAATTGGTGAATGGATTTGTTGTGTTTGATTTATTTAATGAGCGGATGAACATGAATTGAGTGCACAATGTTAATTTCACATGTCTACAAATACATTTTACAACATTAAATTAAGGAAAAAATAGGTTTATTTAGCTTAAAAGGGCCCTAAATCCAATGTGAACGTATAAAATACATTACACCACTAGATCAATGTGACATTAGGTCCATTTTAATGTTAACCATTCCCATATTAAGTGAGAATTTGTACCATCTCCAAGAAGGGTGTACATTTTTTGTCATTACAGTTACAAACAATGGAGTTGTAGATGCAAAGACAATACACAAAGTTGGATCTACAGTCACCCTCAAAGGACCTAATATATCAAATAACCCTCCACATGTTCTTGATCAAACAACAAATGCAATTCTAAATAACCAAGGATGTGGACCTCCAAGAAATTACCAACCAAGATGCAAATACACAACCTTAGGGGAACCCATCGAATCTGTCTTGAGAAATATTTTGTAGTCTAATGTAATACAACTTCTAGAGGAAAAAAATTTATGATGGAGGTCCTTTCAAACCATCATGGTGGGATGAAAATGCTTTTTTTGACTATTAGTACATCATAGGACATAAGACTTCGTCATGTTGGTAGCTTAAAAACATAATTCAAGACCTCATTAAGAATGGTGTCATAGAATTAGAAAAACCTCAAGCAATCTCTAATAATGACCATATCATATTCAAAAATCCTTTGCATGACCATAGGATGGGGAAAGCCTCCAATTCAGGTACCAAGGCCAATGACCAATATGTGCAGGATCATCATGGAAAAAATAGGCCCTTAAGTGGCAAAAAATTTAGAAAAATCAGAGTTAGGCAACTTGACGTAAAAATTTGAATAAGTTATCTATATTATTTCAAAAATATATAAGAATAGAATCTGTAGAAAATTGAATGTAGTTTCTAAACTATTAGGTTTATTTTTATTTTTTAACTCTATTTGGTGAAAATTTGAAATTTCAATACAGTAGTACTTAAATTTCAGGGAAAAAATAAGTAGGTGTTTGTCTGACCACCCTAACCACAATAAAATGATAATATTTTTTTATAAGATTTTAGATATAAGTGGAGGACTCATGTCTCGATGTGATGCATATTTTTTTGTAATATTTTCCAAGTAAATAATTAATTATGAATTTTAATTACAACTTTTAAAAATATAAAAACTCGTATGTGTGACCACCTTAACTTGGTCAAAACTTCATGATTTCTTTTTTTTTTTTAAATAAAAAGGGTAAAAATTTTATTGAAACTCAAAGAACAACATTACAAATTAATCAAGAGACCAAAGTCCCCAGGAAAACCATGACCACCAAGCAGGAAAAGACAATCAACACCATCAGCCATTCATGATTTCTTTTTTAATCCTATAGTATGCAAAGCATATAATGTGACACATGTTTTGGATTCAAAAAATGTGATATAGTTTGAAAGCTATAGATGTTTTTCAATCAGCCTATCAATCAGGACTTTATTAAATTCAAAGTAAAGCATAATTTATATTGGTGGAAATATGAGAATCTCCTTTAAAAACCCTTTTCATTTCATCAATTTTGAGCTAAAAAAAGTCGTCAACCACATACCCATCATATCACCACTTTTTGGCCCATCATGATCCTACACATACCCACCAATTATACCCATGTGTCACCCATGAATATATCATAAATAACATTTGAACCTTGATGATAATGTCAATACCATTACAATCAAGAAACAACCAGAATGTGCAGTCATAATACGACGGACCAAGGTAACCTTACAAGGAGATTCTCCTAAAAAATAGCCAAAAGCCCAATATAATCTTCTAAAACATTTGGGGAAGACAACTGCCTAGATATCTATCCTTGAGCTACTTCACATATCTCCTGAGCATACAGCCATCCTAGATAAAGCCTTACAATAAAATTTTGTGCCCATAGACCTTGATGTCAATCAATTCTAGACAATGGTGGGATACTTAGCTAACACCCACCACATCACCTTTTTTGACCAAGACTTCTCCTCAGAAAATTCTAACCATAGCGACCCTTTACATCTTGAAGTCTATGCCAATAAACATAAAATTAGATGAGTCCTAGTAGATGGTGGAGCAGGATTGACCATTTTCACCTTAAAATTAGTTATGACATTAGGTTTTTCTGAAGCTTGTATCGATTCGTCAAAGAATATTATCATAAAGGATTATGATGACTTAGAATGCTCTTCTAAGGGTGTCATTTCACTACGTATCAAAGTTGGGCCTACCATATTGGACAACATTCCAAATTTTGGATTTGGATCTTACCTATAACATTCTCCTTGTCCGATCATGGATTCATGCTATTAAGGCCGTCCCATCCACATACCACAAATCCTTGAAATTTCCCCATAATGGAGCTAAAATCACAATAGCAGGTGATATCGATCCCTTTCATTATTGTAGCAACTTAACGGGGACACTTGAACAACAAGTGTTGATCATCCACTTCATGCCATTACATCGATCCTTCCACTTTGACCAAAGAATCCACATCCACCATTCCATCTTCCAATTCCAAGATCTAGATTCAAGACCTGGGACCTGGAGAGTATCGTATCGATGATTTGTTTTGCGAATTTATCTGCATCACCTATGTTTACAAGTGGAGACATTAATGCTGCTAAAAAGATTTAGACCCCTAAGGACAATGTTAAGTCAACTCTAGATCTTTGTAACAACTTGCAAACAAATGACCATGCCAAGACAAAAATCCTTTTCAATCCTGAAGATTATTCAGTCCTTACCATGTCCACTCCATCCCAATCCTTTCATGTCCATGATAATCCCATGTTTGATCATGATATCTATGATAATCAACTTTTTTATCATGATCCTATTGAGGACATCCAAGATCATCTCTCTCCATCTCCTAATCTTTTTCCTTCCACTTCATATTTTGCGCTATCACCCTTCCATTTCGATCATCTTGAGTTAGTGTATGCATCTCCGATCACTGCAATTACCGAGCCTTCTTACCAATGTGTTAAGGATGTGCAAGCCTCCTTTGATGTTAATAGTGCTGAAAAGGATAATCCTAAAGAATCCATTGAGTGTATTACGAATCTTCTTTATGAACTACACATTCCTACCATTTCATCTAATTCATCCATCTCATCCACTTCATCTATCTCATTCATCTCATCCATAAATTCATCCACCTCATAGACATGGATCCAAAAGTAACACCTCAAGAAAATAACAAGGATATAACATAAGAATCAAAAGAGAAAGCACCTTCTTCAAATGGAGATCCAAAATCAAAATAAAGAATGCAAAGAAAGAAAGATCAAGAAAATTCCTTTAGTTTAAAAAATACACTATTGGACAAGTCAAAGATGAAAATAAAAATCAAGAATGAATGTGAGAAAAAGTGGATCTCTAATTATGCCTCTTTTTCCAAAATAGCTAGAGGCATTTATCAAAGAAAAACATTAAAAGGTGAGCTTGTGGATCCAAAGTCTCCATTATCTTCACCCAATCCATACACTCCACCAAATCCACCTATATCCATAC
Source organism: Sequoia sempervirens (assembly GCA_007258455.2). Lineage (NCBI taxonomy): Eukaryota > Viridiplantae > Streptophyta > Pinopsida > Cupressales > Cupressaceae > Sequoia > Sequoia sempervirens. Next base: position 58,406,627 of record VDFB02086081.1, on the reverse strand, counting down.
ACTCAGCATATCACCCCATCGCCCTTGGTGATGTTTCTCAATGGGCCTTTGATGGCAACCCCTTCACGCACTATAGCTCACTAGCTACCCAAAATCCTTTTCGTGTGAATCTTGATGGCCCATGTAGTGTGCATGCTAGGAATCATACCCTAGCTCCCTTAGTCCATTGCATCTGTCATACTTCATATGGACACCATTCACATCCTTTGTTCAAATCATATCCCTTCATCTGAAGGCATGGTCATCTAGATATGAACCTAATTGGTTAGGTCCATACATCATAATGAAAGTATATGGATTAAGTGCTTATTAGCTTTCTACTCCTAAGGGTGAGCCATTGTCAAAACCTATCAATAGCCTGTACTTGCATAATTTCTATACCTAGCTTTCAGAGAACCTTGTCAGAAACCTAAAAAATAAAAATAAAAATAAAAAAATGTCACATTGATGAAAATTTGGCAAACAGGCATCTTGTGTGACCACAAAAAATTGAAAAATTTGAGAAAATATTAAAGAGAAATAATTTTTCCAATAGTGAAAACCACTTCGGTGGCACTTTAGATAAGTACCATGGTGAAAACCTGGCAAACAGGTGCCATGTGTAGTTAGTCTTTGCTTCGTCATCTACCATCATTCCATCTAGTTTTTCACCCTCATAATAAATTTTCCTCCATGCTTCCTCACATCATCCATAGTAATGCTTTGTTGTCCTTCTCATCGCCTGAGAACAATTGAGATTTCATGTCTTTTTCCTTCCATAGCCATCCACAATAAGGATTATCCAATTCCATCCCTAATAATCAGTCCTATACTTAACTAGGGGCAAGTACTCGACTCACGTCTTCAATGGATCCTAGACTTGGTATTGGAGGGACCATTATATCAAAAATCAAAAAAATCAAAACATTCCCAAAATTTAAAAAAAGAAGAAGAAAACATGTCAAAAATCGAAAAAAATCAAAACATGCCAAAATCCAAAAACATCCAAGTAACCTTCAAAATCCCAAAAATAGTGTCAAGTCATGATAGTCTAATTTAGTCTGTCGAACTATGTTGCCTCTACGACTTCACGTAGGCAAGGCCATCTTCGATGAGCTCCCCGAGGTACTAGATTAGTCCTTTAGGGTTTGTCAAGTAAAGTTAAACATCATTTGTAACAAAGTATATTTTGTTTAAGTCAGTCGAACTACATTGTCTCCACATATTATGTAGGTAAGGCCATCTTCAATGAGCTCCTAAGGCACTAGTTCAATTCCTTAGGGTTTGTCAAGTCAGTCACTATCCATATCATAATAAATTAGATACTTTGATTAGACATAAACAATCATCTAAGTCTCAATCAAATCACAAACCAAAAAACTAACTATGCAACTAGTCTTCAGACCAAATAGATCAATTGCTTAACCATCAAATCAATGTCAAACCAATCAATCAATGGTATTATACAAGAGGTGCCATTTTTGAAATTAGACTCGATGTCTTACAAGACTTGCCTCATTTCTTGAAACCAGACTCAACCTTATCATTTGTCTTATACAACATGTGTCCTTCCTGAAACCAAACATTATCATTTTTCATCTCTATCATTTTCCTTATACAAGTGGATGCATGGTCAAAACTAGACTTGATGTCTTATACAACATGCTTCTTTTCCTGAAACCAGGCATTGTCAATCAATCAATCAACCAATCAACCAATCAATCAAACTTGCCAATCCTATCAACAATCATTGGCAAACAATCTATATGGCTGTTGAATTTGTTGGTCCAATTTCTCTCATATTTTTATTGATTTATCTTTTGGCCATGTTACTAGCCACCTCAAGGATGTCCCAAGAAGGATTTAGACAAGTGATGATGTCTCATGACTCGCCCTTGCTTTGATTGATGTTTACGGTTTGTCTTGAAAAAAAGATTGGGCCAACTTGGTTCCTAGTATGAGTCATGGCATTCCTTGTCTATCAAGTATCTGTTTCTTGCAAGTGGTAACATTGCGCACCTTGGTCTATGTCATACCATGGTGTTTATTGCCCATTTTTCCATATTTTAGTGCTCCCTCGAGTAAACAAGTTTTGAATTCAAACATTCAATCCCATCTTCACTAAGATCCTTGTCCTAATTTGGAATTTTCAAATGAAAAGATAGTTTTTGAGTCAATTTGATCAGTTAGTTGGTTTAGCTGAATTATATGTCTCATTGTTGATGTTGACGCTTTCATATTTTGTGCAAACAATGGATTATTTGAAAAGTTGTAACACAATCCAATCTTGTTGAAATTTCATCCATGAAAAGAGCTTTTAGACAAGCAACTTGCATTTCCACTGTAGCGATTCTTTTCTTTCAACCTCCACAGACTCCACAGAGCATTTGATTTCCTATCAACATGCTAGCACAAATATCCAGTCCTAGAAGATTCAACACGTAGTATGTGATAAGGCTGGTCTTCTAGTCTTCAATTGCCATTTTCTTTATAAATATGTCAACATCTGGATCTGGTTTGATGTCTTCTTGCTTCTTACACCTTTAAAGTCCTTGCATTAGGTTATATATGGAACCAACACAAATTAATTTTGGCGAGAGAAATCCAGCGTTAGGGAGGGTCTGAGAACAAGGAGAACCTTTGACAAATTCTTAGTTCTAAAAAATCCTCCAATTAATTATTTTAAATTCTCTTTTTAAAGTGCTCTTGGGGGGTAAGGGGTAGAGTGAGAACAAAATAATTATAAATATTTTAACACAAATTTTGGATTTTTAAACACCAATAAAGGATATTGGCATAGAAATACCCCCTGGCCCCTGGAATGTGGTATTTTAAAAATATTTTTAAAATCTAATTCATTCCATCATTCCTAATATTTAACATTTTAAATTAGGGAGATGTCACAAAGTAAAACATCAATATTTCCACAAATCATTTAAACTGACAAATTTGTTCTGAGAAATGTCAGATGAATTTGCAATTTGACAAATGAAGATTAGTGCATAACTTTACCTAGATTCATCTCTTCTTCCAAAAATTTTCCACGTTGTGAATAACTGCACCAAAAACCTTCCTGTCAAATTATTTTTCTCCAACTTCTACAAAACTCCAAATTTAATTGTTCTCATAAACAGCCTACCGAAAAATTGAAGTTTTAAAATTTCCCAAACCAGAAAGTGTTTAGACCTAAAAACTTTCCACGTGTTGAATAGTGTGAGGATTGTCCTTGTAAAAAGATTTCATTCCAGCTCGTACAGATTTTCAAATTTAATTATGCTCACAAATCTTCGGCAGACTACACCACTGTTTCTAAGGGTTTTTGCTACAACAATGGAGAATTTTATACAAATTGGAGAGAAACTTAATATTTGAGTATAACTGGGGAACTTTGACTAGAAAGTTAGGAACACACAACACACAAATTTTGATGCAAAAGTTCAAATTTTGATCAGTTTGAAAAATGGGGCTAATAATTGATTCTGACTGGGGACAAGGATTATAAGGGACATAGAATGAATCTAGAATTTGTTAGAAGATAATTTGTTAAATTTATTTAAAAAAAGAGTGATAAATTAACATAAAATACTAATTGAAAAAATATGACACAAGCCAAAAATGAGACTAACACAACAAAAATTCTACAAAAATTCTACATAATTTATATACATTGTAGGTGCCCCTACTCAGACTGCTCCAAAATAGTCACATGAATCTGTTAATAGGCTGAGAGAAATAGGCACCATGATGAAACATAGATGTGTATTCATGCAACTCCTAAGGACTTAGCAGGCTGGAAAAACTGAGATATATGGGATGAGAAAATTTTATGAACAGGAGGCCAAATAACCATTTCTCATTGTAAATTTTTGAGTCCGCCTGAAACACATTAGTATTACTTTGTGTAGCATAGTAATGTCTTTTGGAATCATGCATATAATACCAATTTCTTCTATTTGAAAATTCTTCAGATTTTCTAGATTGGAAGGAATTAAGCCACGAGTTAGACAACCTTTATATAATTTATGAAGTGAAGAAACTTGAGACAATGCTGAGTTGGCTTGCAAATTTTTCTTATGAACATCAACTTGCAGAATTTAAAGGTCAAAATGACTAAGAGAAACTTGTTCTCTCTTGAATGTAATTAACATAGAATAATCTTTATCAGATGATGATATAATAGGAGCTGGAGGTGGCAGATGTGTATTATTAGTTTCACCAATCAAAGAATCTCCTTACATTAGAAGTGAAGAAATTACAATGACTCTTTCTTTGCAAACAATCTCACCAATTGAAATGCTTGGGCAACAACTTGGAATAGAGATATCATGAGAGTGAAAATCATTACTAACTTCCTTAGAATCATTCATTAGAGTACCCATTTCTTCATTCTTTTCTTCATTGTTATGTGTTTCAAATTATGAATCAACATGATAAGAAGTTACATGAGCTTGCAGAATGATGTCTTCAAAATGAAAGGATTCAAAATTTGGGCAATTTATTACCTTTCCTCTAGACATGTCCTTATCATAATCTATGTCAAGAAACTTGAACACTCATATTTAGGTTGTATGCATTGCAAGGAATGGATGTCTGACAATTTATCTTCTTCCACTTGGAGCCAACTATTAATTTCCCTAACAACTGTACCACTCATGAATGTTCATCAATATCCTCAAGGTAAAAACTCCCATTTTTGAAGGAAAAGAAGAAATTTATAAGGGTTTTCTTATGCTTTCCTTTGAGTTAGCATGGTAGTAGAAGGTTGTCCAATAGTAGTTGTAATTGAAGTGGCACAAGATGCTATGCTTTCTGACAGAATGTATTGTTTTCTAACATTTTTCAAGGGAATGAAATAATTGTTTTCTTTTTGATCTTCCAGAAATATTTCATATTCATCATTAACATTCTTTTTTTAATCCCTTTGAAAATTAACCTTTGAATAAATAGGACATGGTAATGAAAAGGGGAATTTTAGAGCAAGGAATGATAGGGAAAAGTTCATTCTTAAACTCTATTTATGCAGGTTTGACTTCAGCCAAGGAGACCTAGATAAATAATCATTTGAAATTTTTACTAGTTCAGACTGCACAATTTACTCATGAACCACTTCTTTAAAGAATATATGATCATTTCGCGCCATAAGATTTGAAAGAATACAAATTAATCATTTCATGGTTGTGAAGGGGAAGAAAAATATATTTCCATGTATATTTGATTTTTTTAATAGAGCTTTTTTCAAGTCAATAATCAATGATGAATGAATAGAAATGAGATTGTTAGAATTTAGTACATGACATAAAATAGTTAAATAAATAAATAAATTAACATGTTATTGTTAATTTAATAAATAAATTTAGTTTTGGTAATTATATTCCTGTAAAAAATAGTTTCATACGAGATAATGGACTTTTAAAGACAATGCAATGTAATAGTTGAGTGTGATGTGAATGATTGAATTTTAATTCGAGACCAATTTCGATTTTTCTCTCTCATTTCAATATGGTATCAGAGCAGGTTTCTTCTTAGACCTCTCTCTAATCTCTCTCCATTTATTTGCCCTTTTTTTCACAAGGGTGTTTACAATGGTACTGCAGTGAAGACCACGTGCACCTGCTATTGTTTTCTACCATTCTTGCATTTGTCAATAGGTGAACAACGTAAACCATGTGCAAAACCCTTTTTGACTCCATCATTCATCTGCATTTCTTCTCTTTCTCTCCGCCATATTCATTCTTGCCATTGTTTATCACTTCACTTTGTTCATTGTTGTCATTCCAAAAAAAGAAAAAAAGAAAAGAGAAACTGAACAGTCCGCCCACTTGTTTTGGCATTCAAATTTGCACACATTCGACTATTGAGTTAACCGGATTTGAGGTGTCAGATTTAACTTAATGATTTCAGTGTAAGGTAGATTGATTTTCCATAGATTTAGTTTCTGATTCTTTGAACGGTAATGCTGGAAAGGTATATGAAATTTTAAAAGGTTCTTCAATGACTATTGGGGATCTTTGAGTAATATTGCGAAGAAAATTGTTTGCTGAAAGATTTACCGTTCACACATGTCAAACAGCGAGAGAATTTTCCTGTGAATGGAACTTCATCGTCTTCAATAGCAGTGGCTTGTTCCATGTGTTTGTGAGATTTGCTGTTGAAAAAGGCTGCTTGTCTGGTTTGAGGTATTTCATGGTAGGAACTTGATGATTACTTGGCTTTAACTCAAAGTGTGAGCTGCTGCTAGTATTTAACTATGGAAACTATTGTTTTTCCTGCACAAGATCACTTTGCACATGCGCAAAACCATAGTCTAATTGGAGCAGAATGTTGTTCAAATATGAAAGACAATGGACAAATCCTGCTGTTAAGTCATCCCAGCAACAAGAGAGGAATACTAAAAGTCATGGATCTGAAAGAGGTTTTTCTTTGAATCCAGATAAGTTACACCAAAATGAGAAGAGTTCTCAACTTCTCCAGTATTTCCATACGAAGAATATGTGTACTAATTTTTAGTTTTCCTCTATGTCAATACTAAGGGGTGTTAGAATTTAGTACATGACATTAAATAGTTAAATAAATTAATTAATTAATATGCTATTGTTAATTTAACAAATAAATTTAGTTTTGGTAATTATATTTCCGTAAATAATTTTGTACGGGATACTGGCCTTTTAAAGGTAATTCAATGTAATAGTTTTGAGTGTGATGTGAATGACTGAATTCTAATTCAAGAGCAATCTCATTTTTTCTCTCATTTCAATAGAGATATCAATTGGAAATAAAAACTTCATGAGACTCTTCTTGTTGCAGCATTCATTTTTTCTCCTTGTTTTCAAGATGGGGTTGTGTAATGAAATAACTTGCACAATAGAAGAATATGATAGGAAATATGTTACAACTACGTGATAATAACTGGGAATAACAAGCCAATTCAAGGGAGATAAAATCCAAATATATCTAATAAGAACGCAAGTCACAATCTAATGATCAAATAAGACTCGCTAACTCATATATACACCTATTTATGCTTAGGATATCGCCCATGTCGACTTAGATAACCCTATATAGGCCTTAGCCTAACCTAATTAACTAAATAGCAATATAATAATGATAAAATGACTTAATTAAGAGTTAAGATAGTCACAATCCAAATATTTATAACCCTATGTACTCTAATATTAAGGATGTAGCATTTCCCTCTCTTCAGAGAAGCATTATCCTCAATGCACTAATCAAGTGTGGATGCTTCTGAATGAAATCCTCATCCTCCCATGTGGCATATTCAACTGGTAAATTCTTCCATTAGATGAGATAATCAGTGAGTGTTCTAGTCCTTAGCTTCTTTGTGTGTGTTTGACGAATGAAATCTAGTTATAGTATGATTCTTCCTTCTTCATCAAGCTCTGGAAATATTGTTTGAGTAGGGATATTAGGCCCAATTACCTTCTTCAAAAAAGAAACATGAAAAAATAGATGTATCTTTGTTGTTGGTTTTGATTCAAGCTTGTAGGTGACACTATCTATATTTTGAATGATTTGGTATGGGCATAATATTTCAAAGACAACTTATTATTTTTTTGTTGCTTCAATGACATTTTCTTGTAAGGCCATAATGTTAAGAAAACCCAATCCCCAACTTCAAATCTTCTTTCACTATGGTGTTGGTCTACCTGTTGCTTTATTCAATTTTGTGCCATGGCTAGATTCTCCTTGAGTCCTGAAATTATTTGTTTTCGATGAAGCATGGGATCCTCCACTGCCTAAACTATTTGGTGACACCAATGATGATGTTAGAGACATAGGGGAAAGATAGAGGTGAGAGAGATAAAGGGTGGAGAGAGGTGGGTAATAAGACAAGGAGGGAGAGGTAGAGAGATAAAGAGGGAAGGAGGGAGAGACCTAGAGATTGGGAGAGAGAGAGGGTGCGAGGGAGAGGTAGTGATCGAGAGAATGGAGAGAGATGGGAGAGAAACAATGACAAAGAGAGAGAGAAGGAGAGAGGTAGGGAGGTAGGGATAGAGATGGGGGTAAGGAGGGAAGACAAGGGAGAGAAGGAGAGAGGGTGGGAGAGACCTAGAGAGGGGAGATCTAGGTGAGAGAGAAAAGAGGGAGAGAGGAAGAGAAGTATCAATAGAGAGGGAAGGAGGTAGAGAGGGAGTGAAAGGTAAAATCTCAACTATCCATCATCAATCGTAAACCCTAAAATCTAAGCCTTAATCAAAGTGGGGGAGAGAGAAAGAAAGAGAAAGAGAATTTGGCTCTAGCATTCTAAAAATGTATTTTCATTTGGCTAGTGCCAAATTTGGTGTTCACCAAATAAAAATACAACTTGGTAAGCGTTAAATTTGGTGCTCGCCAAATGGTTTACATTGGGAAATACCAACCCTTTGGGTTGGATTTTCCTTGGGCATCCAACCCAAAGGCAACCCAAAGGGTTGGTCAAACATTTCATGCCAAATATGTGTTTTTTGAAAAGGTAAAAAAAATCACACATTTTTGTCGTGCTCTCCATCAGGTTTGCACGTGTTTCAATGTAGATTTATAAAAATACCATGATGGAATTAAGCTCTCTCTTATCTATTTAAACATATAATTTATTTCATGTTTTGATTATGTTAAAGTTTTCATCTATAATTTCTTTTGTTAGTGTGTCCATTTTTTGTCAAAAGGCAACATGTGATATTTTGGGTATAGTTTTTTACTCGTTCATCAATTTTTAAAACAAATTATATTTTTAGAAATTAGACTCCATTCTATATGTGTTGAAAAAATTAAAAAATAATTTTTGATTAGTTTTCAAAAAAATTAGGGGAGAGCATGCTCAAATTTCTATTTTTCAAGATGTGTCCATGATGCAATCAACAATTGAGAAACCAAAGAGGTTTGTCAATTGTTGCAACCTTCCTTCACAAAATCAACACTTGGGACAATTTAGAATAAAAACTCATGCATAAAATATTTTATTACATTCAAGTTTTTGAAATAAAGGAGGGGTTAAAATTTATTCAAATCAGAAGAAATACAAAGCAGGGGCATCAAACAACCCTATCAAGTTCCACTAAGTAATCCAACTGATGAGACAAGTCTACAAGTAATTGATCTTGTTCTCTAATATTCCAGCTTTGCATTTGATCAAAATCCCATCTAGCCAGACAATCCACTACACCATTCCACTCCCTAGGGATATGAGTAAAGGTAACAGACTCCAAAGAGTCACACAAATGAAGAATTTGATTAACCACTAACACTCGCCTCCAACTACCATCCATAGAATATTTCCGAGTCAACATATGCACCACCACCTGTGAGTCTGACTCACAGATCAGACGTCTCCAACCAAGAGCACAAGCACGCTCCACAATATGAAAAATAGCGAAAGCCTCCATCAAATTATTGGCATGATGACCTTTAAAAACAGAAAAAATGAACTGAACAGTCCCCATTGTATCTCTGCCCACTCCACCAATACCAACAGGACCAGGGTTGCCCCTCAAAGACCCGTCTATGTTGATTTTCAGACTTCCTTGCGAAGGATGGATCCACCACCCCACCTTGTTGATCTTTCATTAAAGAGGGTGTCTGCATCTCTTCCTCATGAGTTGGTCGTGCGGAGGAGGAAGATGGAGGCGGGTATAGCAACTGGCATTAGCAGGGTCCACAACCTCCGAAAGGTCACACTTTGCCAAAATAGTTTCCCCTAAAGAGTGGAGAATCTTCCACCACAAATGTTGGGCCTCCAAGAGCTTGTCTTGAAAGATCCGCCGATTCCTCTCCAACCAGATATGCCAAAGAATAAAGGAATGGCCAAGAGTCCAAGCAACCTGAAGAAAAGAGGTTTTGACTAGGGCCTTGCCCCATTGATCAAAGAACCAGACAAAGATGTGGCATGCCAACAAGCTTGATTCCACACCTCCCACCACAAATGCCAGATATGTCTAGAAAAGGAGCATTGGAAGAAGAGATGAGAGACACTCTCTTCACTGGCATGACATAACACACACAATGAGGGGCCTTGAAAACCACACTTGCATAAATTATCCTAGGTAAGACACCAATAGTGGACCACCAACCATAAGAAAAATTTATATTTGGGCCAAGAGAACTTGTACCAAATGTGCTTCGACTAGGATACCTGAATGTCCCCAAAATTCTTCCGCACCAGCTCACCATACCCAACAAAGATAGAAAACTTCCCAGACACATCACTACTAGCCCAAGCCGGAACATCATTCCTAGCCAAGGTAGTGCATTCCCGAGACTCTAGAATCTGAGCCAACTCAGCTCTTTCCTCCACCTAATCTCCAGGAGGCCATTCAGAAGGAAGTTTACAGCGATACCAAACAACTAGGCCACAATCCTGAGCAATCTTATAATGACCAATAGTGACCCAACCAGCCGTAGTAAAAATATCACAAAGGGGTTGTAGGTGAGGATGAGTAGAAAGGATAGAAGGATGACCATCCCACGAGTCGAGCCAAAAAAGAGCTTGTGACGTATCCAGAAAAGACCCTTCTTAACCAACTGAGCCCCAAGTTTCAGAGTATTCCAGATTATAGAACCCCTTCCAACTAAAGGAAAGCGAGGAACGTCAAACACATTAACATCCTTAAGATACTTATGGGTGAGGATATGAACCCAAAACTGATCCTAGCTAGAGCACCACCACCAATAAAGTTTAGCTGCAAGAGCCTGCCCATTCAAGATAGTAGAACGCAAGCCAAGGCCACCCTCTTCCTTAGGTCAACACACAATTTCCCACTTAACTAAGCTCCATTTTGTATTCAATAAATTACCATTCCAGAGAAATTGACGAGAAAGAGCATCAAATTCCTAGATAAAGTACATGGGAGCAGCTTGAACAAAGCACCTGTAGATAGGAAGGGCTTGAATAACAAACTTTAGAAGATTCAAGCGAGCAATAGAAGATAACCAACAATGAGTCCAATGATTCACCTTCTACCGCAACTTATCAAGTAAAATCTGCCAAGAGGACCTTGGATGTCTACCAACTATAAGAGGAATACCCAAATAAACAAAGGGAAGAATCCTGATCTGAAACCACAGGATGTCAGTAATACGTTGCTGGATAGCTAGAGGAGTGTTAACGAAGAAAATAGAAGATTTATGGTCATTAAATTTTTGACCTAAAGCAACAAGATAAATATACAAGGATTGTATGAAGGATTCAACTTCTCGAAGAGGATCCAAACCCATAAGAGTAGTGTCATCCACAAACTGGAGATGTGAGAGTTGTGGTAAACCATTACCCCAATGCCACCCATGAATCAATCCCTGAGAGGCGTGAAACTTAATAAAAAAACCCAAACCCTCAACCATAATAATAAATAGATAAGGTAAGAGAGAATCCCCTTGGCGAAGGCCTCTAGATGCACCAAAAGGCTCTGAAGGTTCTCCATTCAAAATAACAGAGAAGGAAGAAGTAACACAACTCATGGAAAAATTAAAGCTTATCAACACCTTTCTTCTTGGGAATGAGAACCAAGAAAGTGGAATTCATGGCCCGAAGCATCTGCTTACTACAAAGAGACTTCCAAACAAATTCCAACAAATTGAGATTGATGATATCCCAAAACTCCTAGTCAAAATTAACAGGGAATCCATCTGGACCAAGTGCTTTACCTTTATTCATACCAAACACGACATCTTCTAACTCTGGGATCAAAATCGGGCGAATAAGAGAATCATTCATCACATCAGTGATCAGAGAGGGAATGCAAGATAGGACAAAAGTTTCCTCCTCAGTAGCAATAGGGGAATCTTCGACAAAGAGAGCAGAGTAAAACTGTCGAGCCTCCTGAGACAACCATCTGAGAGGAAATCTACAGACCATTTGAAGTCACTAGAGAAGAAATGTGCCCCTTGTTACGACTAGCCTACACATAATGATGAAAAAAGGTAGTATTCCTATCCCCTTCCTGAAGCCAATCAATTTGAGCCTTCTGTTTCCATAAAATCTCTTCCCAAAGCTCCCACTCTTCCACATTTCGCACTACCTGAGACTCCACTCTTCCAAGATCATCTGTGAAACCACTATCCCGAATTTAGCAAGTAATCACAGCAAGACGATCCAAAGCATCCCTCTTCTTGGATTGAAGGTGACCAAAATAGAGCTTGTTCCATCTCTTAAGTTGATAATTGGCATATTGGAGTTTCTTAACAAAGAAATACATAGCTATCCCAAAAGCCGAGCCTCCCTCTCCCCACCACTTGGCCACTAAATCATACATCAAAGAATCCCGAAGCCACATAAGCTAAAATTTAAAGGGAGGATTCTTAGGAATATCCAAAGAAGATGCTAAAAATTTGATGGGCCAATGATTAGAACCTTGCTAATCAAGGATTTCTGAACAAGTAGTCAAACCCCTACCCACCTAAAAATAGGAGACAAGAAACCTATCCAGCTGTTCAAAGATTGCTTCCTTTCCACTCCGTCTATTGTTCCAAGTGAAAATTCCATTAGATGTCTTAACATCCACAAGAGCAAGATAATCCACCTAAGCACGAAAAAGATCAGAAGCAGGACCTAACCTAGGCACACCCCCTCTTTTCTCCTCCAAACTCAACACAGAATTGAAATCGCCACCTAAGATCCAAGGCAAATAAGGAGTGCAAGAGCGGACACACCTTATATGTTCCCAAAGTTGGATCTTACCATAGATATCAATGGGAGCATATACATTAGAAATGAGAATAGTCTCACCAGAATGAAAATCAGAAGCAAAATTGGAGATAAAAGATTGACTAGAAAGAGGAGAAATCTTTCATGGATTCCAAAAAAGGGCCAAACCTCCAGAATTTCCTTAAGATCCAATGCATTGACACTGACCAAAATTCCAATCACGAGAAGCAAACTGAAGCATAACATCAACAAAAACCTTAGTCTCCTGAACACATAAGATGCCTGGAGAATGAATTGCAACCAAATCATGAATAGCTTGTTGACGAGAGGTGCTATTCAACCCCTACACATTCCAAGAGAGAACAATCATGGAGGGGATTGAGAGAAGTGAACATCAATGGGTTTAACAGACCCTAATTCCACCAATAAATCCCCAGTAGCCTTAATCTTCTCTAAATTTGACTTGCGCCCTCTTGAAGAGTTGTCAGGAGGACCTTTCTTAAGGATGCGGTGGTGCAACCCCAAACCCTGAGAAGACTCCTTACCTGGATGAGAAGCTAATACCTCCTTAGCCAAATCTGCCAACACAATATCATTTTGAATATGTTCATTCAAAGCATCCTGTGGAGCTGGCACTCCAAAAACATGCCGACCTGACTCAGGAATCAACACAACTACCATATCCACATCAACAGCCGCAGGAGTGAAAGATGGTGGAATCCCCTCCTCCAAGCCAACTGTCTCTAACACTTCAAATCGGTTAAAACCCTCATCAACTTGGCAATCTTTCAAAGTCTGCTTCAAGCCCCATCCCTTAGCCTTTGATTGAACTGATGTAAAACCATCCTTATCCTTGCCCGCAACACCCTCCCTCATGGGAGATTTCCCCTTTTCTGCATTACCCGGTAGATCCGAAGAAGAGGGGGAGTTAGAGGAGCGAGAATATTTATGAACCTTAGGCAAATGACGTTGAAGATTCCATACTCATGACAAAGCTGACAATAGAAAGGGAGAGATTCATAATCTAACTTTTGAATCAAGGACGAAGAGCCAACACAAATCTCCATTAAATTTGGTAATGGATTAGTCATATCCACCTCCACACAAATGCGAGCAAAAGTAATCACCTTTCTGTCAAGGGTTTGTTGGGAAATTGCTACAGGGTTGCCCAATAAAGTAGCAATTCGTTGCAAAATATCTTCTCTCCAAAACTCCAAAGGAAGCCATGGCAGCTGAACCCAAACAAGAACCTGAGATGGCAACTCCTTAGCCGAATTAAAACCCATGTGCCAGGGTTTAATAAACAAACCAACATGATTATAAAAATACGTCCCTACTTCAAAAACTTGATTCCAATAAGTTACCATATTGGAGAAGACAACCATAAAATGGCTATTAGTAGTAAGCATAATCTCTATATCCCCTTCAATCTGCCAAGAATGCCTAATCCAAGCTTCCAAAACAGACAAGGGAATTTGAATCCCAAGAAAATTACAAATGAGAGCGTGTTGGCTCTAGTACGAAACATCCTCAACAACTAATTTAGGGGAGAGGACTAAAATTGGCTGATCCTGACTCTGAGGCAAACAACCATTGATTTTATTCAACTTTGAACCCTCACTAGCATAAAATGTCTCCATTTGTTGCTCATGCAAGCCTGAGGAAGAGCCATTTGAAGCCTTGTCACCATTAGCCACTAAAGACAAAGCTTTCCCCACCATGTGAAAACCTCCCTCCAAACTATAACACCAGCCAGCAAAGCAGAAAACAAAGAATAGAAAAAGGACCCCCGACAACAAAAAACTCCAACCTCTAGAAGCAAAAACCCACCCCAAACTCCAAAAATCTCCCCCCCCACTCACAGCCCACACCACACACAGTGCACAACCCCCTTTATCGACCACATGCAGGTTGCGTCCCTACTAGACACGGGCCTGCACAAACTAGAAAACGCCCGCACAAACCATCACTCCCTAGCCTTCAAAACAAGTTTGAAAAAATCATTACATTCAAGTTTACAAACTCATAAAAATAAACATTACAATCCATATTGGAAGCCCCATCTACAACTACAATCAACTACATGAAAGATTCAAATCTAGAATGCAAAACACCTACAAGCAAGTTTCAAACATTAGCTACAACTCCATGAACCCATCACTTATGTCCATCACTACTCCCTGATTATCATGGATATTTTAAAATTCTAACATGGGTTTTGTGCGTCTCCTTCCCATCTTTCCATATCATTTTGAATTTTTCAATTTTGTTACATATGAGAAAGTTATGCCATTTTTACTAAAATTGGGTCTCATAGTCATGACCTAAACAATATTCTCCTTAAAAAAATGTAGTCAAAACTCTACCTCTTCCATTATGGCATGGAAATTCATGCAATTGGCCTCTTAATTATTCTTTTCTAACAATTTTCAAATATTTTCCTAAATTCACATCCATTATCCCATTCCTGCACCTCCACTAGCTCAAGCATTTGCACCAAGAAGATTCCAACACTAATGGCCAACAATTTCAAATTCTCAGAAGTTACAAATGAAAAAATATGATATCTCCCAACCAAATGAAATGATTTTACAATTAAAATTCATGCCAAAAGCAAGTGTATGGAAAGGGTTCCCTTTCAAGGTTGTTGAAGGAAGGAAAATCAAGAAATATATGATGCCTGCAAGACCAACATCACACCAAAATTCAGGAAAATAAAATAATTTTTTTTGGGTGTGCAGGATTGCTTGGTACCCCTGGATGCTCCTACATCAATCCACTTAGAAAATTAGTAAAAATTCATATATTCATTAAAAAATTATCCAAAAAAATTGGCATAAACTATATGGTGTTAGCTAATTTCTCAACAAAGTGATTTTCTAAATTCTAAAACAAAAAGTTAACATTTTATGGGGAGCACACTAGATGCTATGTTATATTTTTTTGAAAAAAGTAGGACCACTTTGTGTGATCCCCCCTTTTGAAACCCTTAATCTTCACCATTTTTTTAATAGTAGTTTAGAAAGTAAATTAAGAGCACTACAACTCATTTTCGTGTTGCATCTTCAAATTTTGACCATAATTATCTTCATTTTCTCATTGAATATTAGACTTTGTTGATTTTAAAAAAAAAGTGGCATCTTAAGACCCCCTTTTTGTATCACATCCTGGTGCACTTACCCTATTCTTAACTCTAAACAACTTAACAACAAATTTCAACTCATCCAAAAACTAAGAGAGATGACTTATTCTTATCCTAAACAAAACATAAATAGGAAACTAATCATGCAGAGGTGTGAGAATCATAGCCCTAATATAACTCTTCATTATAAAAAGGGTAGTTATAGATGAAAACATGCAAAACATAACATAATCCATATTTATGAACCATAGTCTACTATTGACATAAATTCATTCTTATCTCTATGGATGTCTTCGTCGCTAGTGACAAAATCAGTGATAAAGAGTGATTTATAAATAAACCACTCCCACAATATTCAACTACTTCTTCCTTTAGCTACAAGCAACTACATATTTTAATGTTGATTAACACTCCTTTAGTTGCAGGTTGACAACCAACCTTTGTTGTGGGTGACTATTCCTTTGTTGCACAGAGGTTAGTTTCTCTCAACAGTATCTCCACAACATAAATTACCATAACTAACATAAAACACTATCATATTGTATAAACATTCATTAATGCACATAACCATTTAGCAATATAGCATATACCATCATCAACGCTTAAAATTTAAGATAAATAGGAAAGTATAGATAATGTCTTGGAAATATCTAGAGACATCATGAGAAATATAAAACTTAAAATAGAAAAATGAGGGTAATTTCTAAGCTCATTGAACCTTGTAGTAGAATCAACAGTGCCTAACTTGAAAGGTTTGCATTATTTATGTGTATTTTAGTTTGGCATCAACAGTGCCTTATTTTCAAAGGACTACATGTTTAATCCTATTTATTGTAGTTGACATTGACAATGCCTTATTTTTTCCAAGACCATATTAAAATCTATGCACTATTAGTGCTATTGATGGTGGTTTGTTTTGAAAATCCTATCTTAATAACATGCAATATTTGATATTAGTTTGGGATTCATTAAAATATATGTATATTCTACAATTAATGGAATTACTTAAGCTTTGAAGAGACTAAAGTTAGAACTCTTTTGTAAATACTATCAGAAATACTATCTTCATCTTTGTAATTTTATCTATCTATGTTTATAATATAAATGGTTAATATGTACCTACATATGTCAAAATATAATTACATATAATGGTATTAGTTATAATGTATGTTGAAATTAGAGTATAAGTATATATTTAGACATGAGAATTTACCATTAATGAGAATATGTGTTTGTAGTCCATACTATTTATGAATTTGAATGTGAAATTATTTTTTTGATAACCAATTGAGAAAGATATGTGTGAACATATGATGCACATTAATCATCATGGAATGTTGTTTATTTTATTATCAAATCTTTGGCCAAAGTAATGAAAAATCACCTCTTACATTTTTAGTTCACAATGTCTATATACTACAATTCAATCAGATAAGTCATACTCAGCTAGAGGGTATGCAGAGTTGTATGACATATTGTTTGTATTTAGTACACACCACTATTTCTTGGATGGAATACTGATCATGGAGATTCACATGATTTGCTACCCTTGTGAAGCATAGGTCCACTTCCTAATGGAAGGTGTGTGATGGATCGATGGTTTGTGGTTGGAGGAAAAGTTCTAGGGTGATGCTCTTCCTCTTGCAGTTGAAATATGTCAAAGACTTGGTTTATCAAAGATAATATTGTGATTTCACTTCAAAATGTATTAATTTTGGTTGTACTTAATGTAATCAGAGACATGAACTTGTTTATACATGTCATTGTATTATTGATATTATGTGTTTCACGTCATTGCTATGATGCTTATAATATGATTTATTGTCCTTAATTTCCAAACAATGTTCATAAGATGTAATAGAAATTTGATGAAAATAATTATGCTCAATGAAGTGATGGAATGTTTATTATATTTTTTGTTCCATTCATAATTGCAAAAGTAATTTTTTCATTCATTTTATATATATATATGAAGTTTTTAGAAGAATGTGTGTGTTTTAGAATTAATGAATTGAAGTTTAATTAAAAAAAAAATCTATAAATTTGTTATTTGATATATTCATTTTATTTTATTTTAAAGATTTGGATTGTTTTCTAACTATTTCAGAATTTTTACAAATTAGTAAACAATCGCATAGAAGATTATCACATATTTGTTCAAAAATTCAACTTATAATAGTCTTGCTTAGGTGAATAGTTTGTTACAATCTATGCATAGAATTAAAAGTATTTACTATTAATTTTGTGTTTTCTTCTCATCATGAGACCTATTAGACCCTATAATGTTGTGTTGTGAATTTTTTCTTTAAGGGAAAGGTTTCCATTTTGTTAAACTCTCTTCCATTAGCCACATCAATGGTGCAATCCAGTCTCCACACACAAAAGAAGAGCATACACTTTGAAGGAAAGATCATCAAATAGGCGAAAACATAAAAGAAATTGAATGAAAAATGTAAGGTTTTCAAAGGAGGGGTTAGACTTTGGCAAGAGAAAGGGGTCTTCTCTAGCCTTGGGGGTGCAACAATGCACCCTTATGAAGGGATCATTTAAGCACTCTTCTAAAAGTGGTCGCAAGAAGGATCTTGAGAAGATTAAACGTACTGGAGATTTATTGGTGGAATCTGGGTTTGTTAAACCCATTGATGCTCACTTTTCTCCATCTCGTCTATATTGTTCTCTCATGGAATGTAAGGGGGTTGAATAGCACCTCCCATCAAAAGGCTATTCATGATTTGGTTGTTGTCCATTCTCCAGACATTTTTTGTGTTCAGGTGACTAAAATTTTAGTTGATTTCACGCTTCAGTGTGCTTCTCGTATCTGGTATTTTGGTCAGTGTCAGTGCATTGGTTCTCAGGGGAGCTTGAGGGGTTTGGCTCTTTTTTAGGACCCAAGAAAGATTGCTCCACTATGGTGGATTTCTAGTCATTCTACTATCTCCATGGTTGCCTCTACTTTGGAAACAAGTGAGACCATTTTTGTTACTAATGTTTATGCCCTGACTGATATTCGTGGAAAAATCTAGCTTTGGGATTATATAAGGTATGTTAGATCATGTGCTCCATATCTTCCTTGGGTCTTCATTGGTGATTTTAATTCCGTGTTGAGTTTGGACGAGAAAAGAGGTGGGTTGCCTCGGCTTGGGCCTGCTTCTGATCTTTTTTGAGAGAATGTGGATTCTCTATCTTTAATTGATGTTAAGCCTTCTAATGGGGTTTTCACTTGGAATAATAGACGGAGTGGAGAGGAAGAAATCTTTGAAAGGCTGGATAGATTTTTTGTCTCCTATTTTTGGGTGGGGGGTAGATTGGTTACTGGTTCTGAGATTCTTGATTGGAGAGGTTATGATCATTAGCCAATTAAACTTTCAATAACCTCTTTTATAGTTTCCAAGAATCCCCCTTTTAAGTTTCAGCTTATGTGGCTTTGAGAGTCTTCTCTATATGATCTTATGGACTAGTGGTGGCGTGATGGAGGCCCTACTTATGATACAACTATGTACACCTTTGTTAAGAAACTTTAGTATGTCAAATTTCACCTTAACAGATGGAATAGGTTGTGTTTTGGAAACCTAAAGGCTATGAAGAGGAATGCTCAGGCGTGCCTTGATGTGATTACTCACCAAATTCGGGATTATGGTTTCTTATATGCTTTAGGTAAAGCATAATCCCAAGTTGTGAGAGTAGTGGAGGAGGGAGAGCTCTAAGAGGAGATTTTCAAGAAGCAAAAGGATCAGATTGATTGGCTTCAAGAAGGGGACAAGAATACTACTTTCTTCCATCATTATGTGTAGGCTTGTCATAATAGGACTTTTATTTCCTCTCTGGTTAATGTGGAAGGGGTCCACATATATTCTCTACAGGCTTTGTCTCATGAGGCTAGACAGTTTTATTTTGCTATTTTTTCTAAGGATTCACCCCCTGTAGAAGATGAGGAGAATTTGATCCTTTCATGCATCCCCCCCCTCCTCTCTAATAAGATGAATGATTTCCTCATCCACTCGATTTATTTTTCTAAATTGGAAGAGGTTGTTTTTTGGATGAATAAAGGTAAAGCTCCAAGTTCGGATGGATTTCTTGTTGAATTTTTTCAGGAATTTTGGGATATTATAAGTTTGGATTTTTTAGAGGTTGCCCCAGAATCTCTTCGCAGTAAGAAAATGCTTCAAGCCTTGAACTCTACTTTTGTGGTTCTCATTCCTAAAAAGGAAGGTGCAGATCAACTTGAATTCTTTAGACCTATTGCTCTTTGTAATGTGGTGTACAAAATTATTACTAAATTGATTGCAGAGAGACTCAAAGTTTGTCTTCTTTTTGTGATCTCTGAGAAGCACGGGGGTTTTGTGGCTTGTAGACAGATCTTGGATGGGGTGGTGGTTGCCTCTAAATCCATTCACTCTATGATGATTTCTAAGGAGAAATCTATGTTCATCAAGTTGGATATGGCCAAAGCTTATGATAGAGTTAAGTGGCATTTTTTGTAGAGAATTCTCTTAGGCTCTGGTTTTAGTCCAAATTGGGTTAGTTGGACTATGAGTTGTGCTACCTCTTCCTCTTTCTCTGTTATTATGAATGGGGAACCTTCTAAGCTTTTTGGGGCTTCCAAGGGCCTTCGTCAAGGAGATCCTCTCTCCCCTTATTTGTTTATTATTATGGCTAAAGGTCTAGGTAGATTTCTTAAGTCTTGGGTTTCCTAGGGCATGATCTAAGGTTGGTGTTGAGGCAATGGGCTGCCACAGCTCTCTCATCTTCAATTTTTGGATGACACTACTCTTATGGGGAGGGCTCACCTTACGTTAGTGGCCCAAATTTACACCCTTTTTTCCGTTGTGAAAGAACTCAACAAATTTGGACTAACATGGGACTACTTTCAAGTTGTGGGTATCCTATTGTGAAAGCAGACCTCCAGATTATGGGTTGGATCCCCTTTTGATGTCACCTAAACTAATGATTTCTTGAGGAAAAGGGTAAAAAGATGCATGAAAATGAACTTAACTGAAAAAATTTAAGGGTGATACACCAAAACTAACTAAGACATGCAAAACAATGACAAAAACCTTGTTCACATAGCTCATTTTACATGCATTCTTGCATAAGTAATTTATAAGGAGGTTTTTAGCAAAACTCTTAGAAGGAAAATTTACAACTAACAATCTTTGCATTTTAACACAGCTTATAACCTGCAACAATGCACTTTTTGTTAAAAGGTGCCTAACAATGAGACAAGACTACAAGGAAAAGATAAATTTCACAAATAATCTGATCAATCACTAACATCACACAATAAAACATGAAATGAGAAAGTAAGTGTTTAATTTCATTGATTCAAAGTAATCAAATGGTATACAAGTCTATTGAGTTACAATATGCTCCTACTAAAAAGATAACTCCAAAGCCAAGCTATCACTCTGTTGGAAAGAAAGAACTCCCTCCAAACTTAAGCTTGAAGATACTTAAGCCATTTTGAAATAATTTCCCACACAAATCCTTCTAGAAACCTCTAGCTAGATGCAACATAAAGGCCAAAAAGAACCTTCCAAAATGCCTCCAAAATGTAGAAAAGTCAAGCTCAAACCCAAGTCATGCCAAAGTGTGCCAAAACTGCCTCTAAAATGGTCCCACTTCCTCCAAAACCCAGTCAAAGACAACTCTCACACTTTCCACATGTCTTCCAGTCATCATTATGTCTCTAAGCCCGTCTCCAACTTGTTGGTTCCCAAATCAATAGATGCAATGAGTCCTAAAGAGTAGCCAGTCTCTAATATTTAGACTCAACAGGTTGATATGGCCAACAAACAAGATTCTGTCAAAGAGACTGAAATCTTCTGCGCTTTAGGCTCTGATAAACCTAGGAGGGTGATCGCAAACTATATATTTATGATACTTGTGTGCCAAAGTATCAAATACACTGTAAACAAATGTTTCTCCTTTAGATGCTTAATAGACACAATACTATAAAGGCTTGGCTAACCTCTATAGTAATGCCTAATTTAAACATGAGAAATGTAATAAAATAAGCTCAACACACAAAAAAATTGAGAATAATATTTGATTTGATTTAAATTTGTGATTAGCTGTTGAATCAACCAACAAAATATAACATGAATAAACCACTTAGATCAGTGCTTCATTCATTGGAACAAAGTCATCTTAAACACTCACATAATCTGATAACAATATTCAAACTAACATTACATAAAGCTCTGAAATGTTGCATTACAATATTTCAACATAATATTCTTACCACTACTTCTTATCAGAATCCTAGCACTTAATTCACATGAATCTACAACTTTATTCAAGCACTTATATTAATTCCTTGAATTAATGGGCAAGAAATAAACCACACCCACTGAAAACCAATGGAGATGAACAAAATAATCATTGATTAAATGTATCCAAAACTCATAAAGATAAGCACATAGGAGAGAAAGTAGTCTTGAAATTGCACTATTCAGTATTATCCTGCTAGTATTGCAATCAAAATTACAAAGATATCATAAACTCCAACCTAAAAAAAAACCACTGAAATTTTCTATATTCACCTTATAGTATGCTCTGTGGTTAATTTACAAAAACAACCTCCCCAAAAATGAGGCAGAAAAACAAAACTTAAGGAAAAACAAAAACCCTAAATGTTCCTCTGAAGAAGACACTTGGTACATTTCAGTTCATTGATCAATAACTGCCTTTTCTTGTAGAAAAATCTTCAATCTACTCTCTATTTTCTTGCTCCTCACTCCATTGCCCTACAACAGAAAAATATTCCTCTTTGTGAAAATTCATCATTCTCTTTGTTTGCTCTTTACCGATGTTGAAGAAATGCCCTGCTGTAGAGAATATTCTGCTGACTTGTAAAATCCCTTCACTTTAAAAATAAAAATCTCCTCTTTACCTGTTCATCTTTCACTCAGCTGCGTGAAAATGGTCCTCTCTGTAAAACTCTTCTTCAACAAAGAAACATCCCACAGGGAATATTTTATTCACTTTATAAAAATATTACCCATGCTTTCTTTTTCTTGGGAAAAATATTTTATCCTATGCATTTGATTTCACCTTTACACTCCCAACAATATTATTTTCCACTTTGCAAACATTTTTGTCAAATATTAATATTTGACAATGAAACTCAGGCCCACCAAGTCTTTATTTCAACATTGCCCAATATTTACCATCGCACATCGCTCATAAAATGAAGAAAAATAAAACAAATTAGCGATGCACGATCATCATTCTGTTCACTTGAATGGTCTTTCCCAGCAATACAAAAAATTTTACATTTACTTTATTTCCCATTATTTTAAATTTTTTTACCTTTTTTATACTAATGAAGGCTTTTAGTTTTCTTTCACTCATGCAAATAAAAGTTATTACCCATGCACCTTATTTTTAATTTACCTTTTGAAAATAACCACCAAATATCAATGAGTGATATTGATCACGGGCCCCACCACACTTCCATCTATTATTGCTAAGTTACTCTCGCACATCACAAATAAAAGGAAAAATGAAAACAATTGATTAGTGATGCCCGAGAAAATCAACACAACTTTGTCCCATCGCTGCTCATGGATATAATTTAGAAAAGCTAATATCCATTCACGATGCACGAACATAAACTCAATTCTTCATTGTAGATCACCATTTTCAAAAGAGGAAGGCAACACCAAACAGTGCCACTTGATGAAGAAGATGTGGTCTCGCCCATCGCCATTCCAGGATGGAAAATAAGCATCAAATCAGAGATATGCTCTATCAACAAAAATGCCCTAATTTCTCACCTTGCCGGTTTCATTGTCAACTTTGAGTAAAAGATATTCCCACGACAACTCCTCTGCTCTCTAGCTATGGCGACACTCCATTTGCAACTCTAAATATTATCTGGTCAATTGTGCCCCATATTCACTGTGAAAAATATCATCTCACCTTGGCTCAATGGCTTCCTCTATTAAGACTTCATTCACTGACCTCCCTAGGCTAATTGGTCACACCTTCATACAATGTGTTGCCTTCTTTGTTTAGGGTTAGTTTAGCCAACACTGTCTGTGCCCTCTTTCTCGAATTCTTTCTAATCTCCATGCCTTTATGGATGTCGACACCCTACGACATCAAACACCTTTTGCAACATGAAATCGAGCCCCTCTAATGCTTCCTTTGGAAGTTGACATAATAGCACCCCCATTTCATAGATCAGTCTCCTTTATGATGCATTCAAACCAAATGAATTTTCTTGAAAGTTTCTAAGGATTTTTCAACATATCCATTTTATGCATACTCCAATCATGGGTATCAGGACATAATAACCTGGCCAAAATAACCTTGGACAAAATAACCTGGCCAAAATAACCTAAGGACAAAATAACCCAGGGTCATAATAACCCATGGAAAAAATAACCCATGGTCAAAATAACCCATGGATAGAATAACCCATGGTCATTTTAGATCAAACTAGTAAACTAGAAATGACATAAAATAAATTTTAAATATGATTGTGAGGCACCATAGAGGCTATTTAGGTCATTTTTAGACCATATATCCATTATATACCCCTAAAATAGCCTTAAAACACCTTTAATATGCTTAAATAACCTATAAAATGGTAAATAAGTATAAAAATAAAGGCAATTTCGTGGGAATAAGTTGATTAAGAGTTATTATGAAAAGATATAAATGAAAAGGCACTAAGAAGATATATAAAGTGGTAGAATTGAGAGAAGTAAAGAAGCTTGTTGCATTAGCTTTCGTGCCTCAGATAGATGTAATTGATGCATTTGAAACACTTCAACAATCTCCTTATTATACAGAACATGAGGAGACCCTACAACCCATAATTGATTATTTTGAAGACACATGGATTGGCAGACTAACCAGAAGAGGCAACAAACAATCACCCAAGTTTTCAATCACAATGTGGAATTGCTATTCAGCTACTCAAGATGATCTTCCCATAACCAATAATACTATTGAGGGATGGCACAGAGGATTTAGTGAATTGCTTCAAGCATCACACAACTCAGTCTGGAAATTCATCAAAGTAGTGAAAAAAGAACAGAGTCTCCAAGAGAATAGAATAGAGAAATATATGGTTGGATACACTGGGCAACCAAGCAAGAAAAAATATCGTGAACTCAAAGAAAGACTAAAAAGATTGGTTGATGGTTATGACAACCATAAAATTTTAGATTATATAAGAGACATTGCTCATAATTTGACACTTTAATTGAAAATTTGAATAATAAAGTTTTTTTAGCAACATACATGTAATTTATAAATCTTGTTTTCCTTTCTTTATATTCTTATGGGGATATTTTTTCCATGGGTTATTTTGACCACGGGTTATTTTGGCTTGGGTTATTATGACCCTGGGTTATTTTGTCCCTAGGTTATTGTGACCGGGTTATTCTGTCCAGGGTTATTTTGGCCGGGTTATTATGTCTCATAACCCCAATCGTGCTGCAATCATGGTATTCCCTGAGACCACATTCACTTGAGGCACTTTGCCAAATAGTTCATGTGCCTATGCTACTGCATCTTGCATACATTTTTATCAGAGGATTTAATCTATTCACACATCTCCATACCCTGATACACAACTCTCATTGCGAACATAATCCTTGTGTGCATCAAGGTGGGAATCTATGGTGACAAAGATACTTATAGTATCACCATGGTCAGAACCATCCTCTAACTGTCCACCAATATCAACAGAGCAAGTCTTGGCACTTGTAAGATTTACTTCTATCTTATCAACAACTGATGCATC
Source organism: Sequoia sempervirens (assembly GCA_007258455.2). NCBI lineage: Eukaryota > Viridiplantae > Streptophyta > Pinopsida > Cupressales > Cupressaceae > Sequoia > Sequoia sempervirens. The sequence goes on along the minus strand of VDFB02086081.1, from coordinate 58,381,112 downwards.
CTCCTGAACATGGGGAAATAAGATTTTTCCATTCACTTCCTATCTCATCTTGATCATGTTCGCTTCCTCCAATGTCAGGCACCACATTTACACCCTACTCAAAGCTTTGCATTGTTGCGTGTGGTTATTGAGGAATTCAAGGAATTGTCCTGCGTTGTATGCTAGTTGCTCTATTGGAAATTACTCAAGAATTTGAATAATGTTAGCCTATATAAAAGATTTACTTTCTATATTGTGCAGGCCACGCACTGCTTTCTCAACCTTGTGGTATTTTATCTAGATTAAATACTCAAGATCTCCATTATGAACACTATAATTTGGAACAAACTTTGCCCCTTGTATTGGTATAAAAGCATTATGCCACACTATTTGCCTTTGGGATTCAAAGCTAATTGTTTCTTCTATTGTTCAATTTCCTCATTAATTTTGCTTGTAGCTTTCACATACTCATTTACTCAATGCAGCCCTTTTCCTATTGTGTATATTTAAAACTTGATTTGATCTCATTTCAAAGATAAGCCATGGCTGTAAATTGTAAATAGGTACTCAAATAATAGAAGACCTGTAATTTAGTTGGTCAATTAATATATCTTCCTTTTAATACCATCTCCTTGAAGCATTTGATTAAAACAATTCATTTGGAGTACTTTCCACAATACAACACTTGCATTTTTAGCACTGTGCATAGTATGTCGGGTCCAATGTGGGCCCAACTATTTTTTTTTGTTTCTGGACAACTGACCATTGAAAATACCCTAAAACCTCAACTGAACACATTATGGATTTGAAAAACTGAGCGGGTTTTCATTTAGATTTGAATTTTGGCATCCCCGAATTTTGATCAAAACCACTCAGGTAGCCTCCAGAACTGGCTTAAAAAACTGATCAAATCTCCTCCCCAAGTCTTGGAAACTAACACACCTATAAAATGTCATACAGGGAATCTAGAATGCCAAACGATTGCTCATGATGATGCTTGAGATAAAAATTTTTATCCTTGAAGTTTCCTACTCATACATATTATGAAAGTGCACCTTTTGAAACCTTTGAAACCTTGTCCAAACACTAATTTGAAAAAATACCAAACTTTGGTTTCAAAGGCCACCACTAGGAAAACTGATACATCCAGATACCATGAGCATGTGTGCAAAGGGGTTTTTCTTAATTCCATCATACGTGCAAGATATTCATACCCAAACTTTGCTTCTCTGAATTTTTTTGGAAAGGTTGATTTTCAACCTCTGTAAAGTCCATTTGGAATTGACTTTGAAAAATATCAAACGAAGAGCCGGAGGGCTACAAACCAGGAAGGTGGTAGATAATTATATAGAAAATCATGGGGAACATTCACTTTAAAGTGTAGGTCATTAGGTCACCAAATATAAATTCAAATGTAGGGGCACTTTTTGCAGATTTACATAGTTCAGTTTGCAAATCTGAACAATTTGCAAATAGAATCAAGCTGGGAAACTTGAAAAATGGATTGACAGGGCTAAGCCAACTAACATGGGGATTCATAAAGATGCAGAGAATCATAGAAAAATATTAGTTGGTCTTAATACTCAACAAACACAAAGATACAACATCACAAAGATGGCATACTTAGAAAGGTGTAACATGTGTAAACAACAAACCAACTTCTGAGCCTTGAAACCAAGACTTCAAAAACTCACCAAAACTAATCCAAGGAGGCTGAAAATGGTCACACACCATCTTTGATAGGTGTTCAACATTTCCCCAAAGTGATTTTGCATGATAATCAAGGGGTACAAAGTTACAGGCTTTCAAACTGAGCCATTTAGGATCATTCTGCAGGGTATTTATGAGTGCATTAGGTAAAATATTACATGGGCCCTCAAAAATTTAGCCAAATTTTAGAGGTCCCAAAACAACTGCCTTGAATAATTTTGAAAACAAAACACCTTTACTTTTCATTTAAAAATAACATTTGTAATTAAGTGATTCATAAATTATCACTTAATTAAAATGTTTCACATTTAAAACTAATGCAAACATAAAGGCATTTGGCTTACACCCAACAATACCCCCTTTGAATCATTCTCAAAGAAACAACACTCGTTCTTTCCATAAATACACATATTGAAAGTGATTTATAGAAGATCACTTTAACAACATTTACATTTATAATTCAATGCCAAGCAAGTGATAGCATATTATATTGATATACATAAGGGAATTAACCTTTTAAATGAAAATTTATAAATCATAGGAAAAATGTGCCTAAGTCTTGGCCAAGGTATTAAGTCAAGTTGAAAATTTTAAATAAAAAGGAAAAAAATGCCTAAGTTGGTCAGCAAAGAAAATTAAGGTAAAAATCCTAATACAAAACAAAAGAACTTTGTAAAAAACCTTTCATTTTTTGCTCAAACCTTCAAGAGAGTTTGTTCTGCCGCCATGGGTTTCAATGACAGAGCCTTGTAGCTGATTTCAAGGCTGATTTCTGAATGGATTTTTGTGTAGACATTGGAATCAATGAGGTAATTGTTATTTTTGAACGCCTTTTTCCATCTTTTGAAGGCCATTTCATGAGTTAAAACCATGGCCATAAGCATTTTTTATTGTAATTTGTTGACCTCCATTTTTTTGTGGGACTCTTTTTTGTCTTCAGCCGCCATGGAGATCATGATTTGGAGGTTTCAAGCTATTTTATGTAGATTTTATGCTAAAAAAATCATGAGGCTGAGCCCAAGTAAATCATTTTTGTAGAAACATTTCCATTTCACTCTTAATGGCTGCGTTTTCATTGTATTTTATGTAGATTTCATGGATTTTTCTTAGCAAAAAATGATTGCCATTTTAAAGACTTCATACATTCATTGTTAGAATAACATTCTGGTCGCAGCTACATCTTTTTTCCCTGTTGATTTTTCTTTAGAAAACTAGGTATCTTTGTTTTTGTCATGCCATGTAATAGTGGCCAACATTGTACTAATCCCTTTACTATGAAAAAATTGTGCAAGATTATAGTATGAATGAGATTTCATGAGGGGTCCATTAGTTGAAACAAAAGCTATCTCCATCCATTGTTCCATAATAAAATGCTGCCCTGCAAATAAGAAATGGTTGAGAATGATTCGATGCCATTGCATAGTATGGGTATAATTCGAAGGCTCTAAACATCTTTTCCATTCCTTCATGAACATTGATCCTTATGCTTGACCTATGGGTTTCATTCTTTGCAAGAAATATAGTTTCATTTTGATTTTCTTTCTGGGTTTACCCTAAACCCGTTGCATTTCTTACTTTCTGAAAAATTGATCAAGGCTCGACTTCTCCCTTTCAAAACCCTAGCATTAAAAATATGAGTTATTTCTATTTGTTGGTATTGGAAGTTGAAACTGTCTCTCTTGTTATTGTTTTGCTTGTGAGTTTTGCTTCTTTGAATTTGATTCTTTTCCATCTCTGGAGCCTTGTTTCCACTATTTAACGTTGCACCTTCACTATCTCCCGCTGCTAGTGCTTGTGCAAAAGCTGTTGGATTTTCTATAGTGGACTTGCCACTTCTTTGCAATGGTAACTCCAAACATGTACTAGGTGCATTATCTGGTTTACCTTGCGGTCCTTTGTGATCATCACAATCCAATTGGAGGAACTCAAAACTTTTCTGTAAGTTCTAAACTCTCATCTACTTATTTTTCACTGTATGAATGCTGTGAAGTTCCTGTGACCATAAGACCACTTGCACTAGAAAATCTTGGATTTTGATGTATTGCATATTCTTTCTTCTCAGATCCTCCAAAGCTGGGAGTCTTTCTATGAATGGGTGGTTGTTCTCCAAAGTTGAGATTCATTGTCAGTCCTTCCAATATATTATTGGTCTCATAAACTTGGGTTGCACTGAAGTTATCATCTTTTTGTGGAAGGTTGTTATTCTTCATCTCTTTGTTCCTTCAAACTCATATCCAACAAACAAAACATTTAAGGAACTCTGCTTTTATTCTGAGAGCCTCTGTTTCTCCTTAGTTGCTTCTGTGTTTCCAGCCTTGCCATGAGTTCATTGCAGGCTGCTTGGTTCAACCTTCCTTGTTCCTTTTACACAACACTTTGGTGCATAGTATCTCTTATCATGTTCTCCAAACACATTCTATATGAGGATTGTGCTTCAGACCATCTTCTCTATTTCTCCAATCTTCTCTTGTGTTGCTTGAAGTTTGGCATGCATAGGCATTGGTCTATTTAACTAGTGACTTTAGCACATTCAGTAGATACTGTAGTGATAAAATTCCATTGATGATCTTTGTGCATGAGTTTTGAATATAAGACTAGTGATTATACAAGAGAAAATTTAAAGAAAATCTCTTCTTGCAAAACATTGAAGGAAGTTTAGGCATCACTATTCTAAACTTTCTAAGGCACTGTCCTTCAATAAGCTATGGTGTATTCTTCATTTGAAATATTCACTGCCTCTCACCATATTGCCTATGGAATTCTAATCTCATTGATTGAATGTTTTACCCTTGTCAAAGCTTTTTCTGTATACTGTGAAAACACTGGTGAGTTATGACTATTATATGTTTATGCACCCAGGGCACACCTAAGGTTTTAAAACACCATGAATACTTCTCTAGCACTGACCTTTGGTAGTTTATCTCAATGTGCATTTGAAACCACTATCATACTATGATATCACTGTTATCATAAGGCTTCATGAGTCATTTATGCTTGATTGTCTTTGTGAGCATATGGATACCTTGGAATCTTCATGACTCTACCTTTGATAAACTAACATCTAATAAGCTGTATATGAGTAGTTCATGTACTTGTTTCAATTTCATGAATGAAAGGAGCATGTTTTCTTTTTTACATTGCAATACCTCTAATGTTGATTGCAAGGGGAAGATCCTTCACCTCATGCAATTACCTTGTTGCACTAATTTGAGCCCAGTGTGTATATTTTACTGCTTCATACAATATTAATTGACAATGTATATTACTTTCTCCTTTGTATCAATGTACTTTCCTTTCTCATGCATTGCTCTTCAGGAAAACATATTGTCATGATGGCTTTGGCCTTGCATTCAATTGTTCACCTTGGGCTGCTCCATATAACTCATGATAGCTCAGGCATGACTTGATATCTCCTTCATTGTATTAACAAATGCATAATTGAACTTGATGCATCTATAGTTGAACTTGATGCATCACATAAACCATTTGTTTCTTTAATAAAATGAATCTTGGATCCACTTAAGAAGATCAAAAGACATATCCAAAAAAATATACACTCCTTTTGATATGATGGCAACCTATTGATTGATTCATTGTGAAAAGATGAAGGGCGACTCTCTTGATAGTTCACATCATTTGTTGCGTCTTTTGAATCTGATAATGAAAGTTGATCAATTGGTGTGATTGCATATTGATTTAATGCATCAAGAATATTTTTATCATTGATTTGATCAAGTTTCTCAATTTCCTATCCATCTTAAAACATCAGAGGGCAGCATGTTGGGCTCTACCCTTGTGGGAGCCACATTTTACCCCACATGCTATAATTAGCTGAATCAAAACAATAACAAGACTTGTCCTAAATATGCACAAGGAAAAAACCAATTAGATAAACAAAGCATATCATAGGTGTGTTTGATCACTCTTTTCTTGTTTTCCTATACACTTATGGTATGCTGTTTATTTTAATGCTAATGGATATCTGATTACACATATATGGATGTTTTGCACATATTTTTAGTAGTGAATTTTCATTGCTCTCACAACACTCTTTTTTCAGATGCAGGAAACCTAGGAGCAGTGAGGAGAGTGTTAAACAAAAGTAGGGCAGTGAGGAAGACCGAGATGATGTGGTACCAAGCCAATGAGATTTGTCATTCCACTAGGCAATGACGGGTCCCTTTTCATTTTATGTGCAATTTCCTTTTTGGTTATCTATAGGCGTATAGTCTTTTGTTTATAAGAATTAGAATAGCCAATCCCCTTGTTTGTGAGGGACATTATACGCTTATGATCATCAATAAATATTATATTTGTAGTACATGTTGGTTCTCTTTCTTATTTGTATGCAATTGTAAAACTAGAATAATGCAATCTATTTTGACAATCTCCTTTATGCACATTAATGGAATTTAGTAGAAAAATGATGTATCTTTTAATGTTTTAAATGAAAACACAATAATAAGTTACCTGATTTAGCTGGAAGCAGAATTATGTTTCATTTTTGGTGACATCTGCTATGTGTTTGCTTGCTAAATATCTTGACCAGTTGCTTGAAGCTTATCCATTGGGCACTGAGTCATCTAAAAGATGACGCAACTCAAAAAAAACCTTGCACATTGTAGTAACTCATCAAAACAATGTATAACACCATGAAACTTAACCCAATACACCAGAACACCAAAGCAAACTACCTAACTATGAAAAATAGCACTTAGGGAATTGAAAATTGCATCCAAAACCTATTCTAACCTACTCTAACCACCAAAGAAGCTGATGAAACAAACCCATTAACTAGTTGGGTGAAATAGCTACCTTTTCTAAAGAATTTACAATGCTTTCCATGCTGGAGAACAACTAAAAAGAATGAAACATGAATAAAAATTTAGAAAATAGCTCCAATATCTTTTGAAGAACATATACAAGCTCCCTAACCTTTTCATATGGAATGCAAACATTCCTGTTCCAAGGTAGAAAGGTAACTTGAGTGTGATCTTCCTTAGCAGTATCCTCATACTTGGGTGCAAGCAAGATGTCAATATACTTATTGGCCTCCATTTTGGCTAAATGCCTGATAGGTAATCCTCGTGAAAGAATAACCTTTAAGCCAATCTTGCTGGGTTTACTTTGATCATCTACTTCTATAACCGCAACCTCATGGTGATTGGAATGAGCTACCTCATGTGATTCAAATGAAACTATGGCTGCTCTGTCCATTTGGTTATGTTGCTTACATTCCTCAGAATCAGTCAATGATGGCTTGGCATCAAGCTTTGAGTAGAATTCCTCTACTACGCTTGAGAACATATCTTCATCTAGCTCATAATTAGTTATCTCATGCAAAATAGGCTCTTCTTCAACTTTATGACAATTCTCAAGACTCATACCTTTGAAAGCAATGTCTTGCTTCACATTTTGCTCCATTTGACCAACATGCTCAGGCATACCAACCTCTTTACTTTCTGAGACAAGGATGTCCCCATTTGCTTCTTGATGGACCAAAACCCACTCAAAGTGAACCTCATCACTTTGCTACTCAAAACTGGGCATTGATGTTAGTTCAATCAAGCACTGCTCATCTTCACATATAAATTCTAGAAGTTCATCAAATAAACCAACAAAAATATGAACTTGAACATCCTTTTCTACTTCAAATAACTGCTATCCCATCTTTTTCTCATTAGAAGATGATTGTTTGACCTCTAAATTAAAAAAAAAAAGACTCTAGATCATCCCAAAAAAGGTCATCTTCATCCTCATTTTTTCTTTTCAGTGAAGGAAGGATGATCTTTACCTTATTACAACTCAAATGAGATGCCAAACCATCAAAGTTCTGAGCCTTCTCCTACTGTATTGCAATTGATGTGGCTGTGATTTGAACCGCACTCTCTTCCTTGTTCACAAAAGTGGCAATTCATCGAATGAAATAGTTAGACTATGAGAACCATCAATTATTTGTTGATCTATATCCTGCTGCTCTTCATCTATAGCCTCATTTACCTCTGTTATCACATTTGATTTATCATTTTCGAGCCTTTTTTCAAACATAACAATAGCTAAAAGATTTGTTTCTTCCTCTACAAGCACCTCTTCTTTAGGCTGTTCTGGAACATAAGGGGTTGGTTGAGCCTCCTTAATGGGTTCTTCATAAGGATGCACTTTTTCAATAATAGGTTCTTGAATAGGAGTGCTCCTAAAACTTGGGAATGCAAACTTTTTAGGCTCCTCTATAGGTTGAGCTTGCTCAAGGACGGGTTCTTGAATTGAAACAAGATTTCTATAACTTGAAATCTAAATTTTTTTAGGCTTAAGAGGTTCACCTTGTTTGAATCTTGGAACATTGAACTTGGAAACCTTGTGTTTGGAAAATTTTAGCCTCATTTTTGCATCCTTTGCAACAAGCTATTGAGCAAGATTCTCCTCAAATTGCCTCTTTTTTACCTCCCATTCTTGCTCATGGAGATTGGCTTGGTAGGCTTCCTGTTCTTGATGCATGTCAACCTCCTACTGTTGCATTTGATACTCCTGTTCTCTATTGATTTCATCCAACTTCCTACATAAATCTAGCAATATACTATCATTATTACTAATCCCTATATCATCAACATTTGGGGCTGCAAATGAGGACAAGACTACTGTTTTGGGACAAAATAGCCTTCTTGAGACTGGTTCTAGACATATATTGGCTGCCATGATGATGGAGCAGGGGTGGGTGGGTGGTAAGAGTATTGAACATGCTAGTAAGCTCCTGGTACAGGGTTATTTCAGGTAAAACTAACAATATCCTTAGTATGATATGGCTGATAGGAAGATGCATGGGAAACATTTTCATGAAATGGAGGATAATATGACATATTTCCATGAAATGAAGACATATTTTTTCACTCAAGAGACTGGAAAGCCATAAAATCAACTTTTCTTTCAATAAATTTTGAACATACTATAACTGGTACTACTGAAACCAGTAAATTCAAATTTAGAGTCACCAGGTGTGTATTTGAAGCACCTCAAAAGGCAATAATCAACTGCTGTACACACCAAATAGCAGTATTAAACATATAAAATGGACTGAGAATTAGTTCACAGTCCCACCAGGCATGCCAAAATTGTTAGTGGCCCAAATTTGTACCCCTTTGCCAAGTTGTGAAAGAACTCATCAAATTTGGACCAACATGGGACTGCTTTTAGGTTGTGGGTATCCTATTGTGAAAGCAAACCTCTAGATTATGGGCTAGCTCTCCTTTTGATGTCACCTAAACTAATGATTTCTTGAGGAAAAGGGTAAAAAGATGCATGAAGATGAACTTAACTGAAAAATTTCAAAGGGTGATACACCAAAACTAACTAAGACGTGCAAAACAACCTATTCACTTTCAAAACAATGACCAAAAACCTTGTTCACATAGCTCATTTTACATGAATTCTTGCATGAGTAATTTATAAGGAGGCTGTTAGCAGAACTCTTAGAAGGAAAATTTCACAACTAACTGCCTTTGCATTTACAAACACAGCTTATAACCTGCATCAATGCACTTTTCCGCTAAACAGGTGCGTAACAATGAGACAAGACTACAAGGAAAAGATAAATTTCACAAATAATCTGATCAATCAATAACATCACACAATAAAACATGAAATGAGAAGGTAAATGTTTAATTTAATTGATTCAAAGTACTCAACTAGTATACAAGTCTATCTAAGTTACAATACTACTCCTACTGAAAAGATAACTCCAAAGCCAAGCTATCAGTCTGCTGGAAAGAAAGAACTCCCTCCAAACTTAAGCTTGAAGATACTTAAGCCATTTTGAAACAACTTCCCACACAAGTACTTCTAGAAACCCTTGTGGGATGCAACATAAAGGCCAAAAAAGAACCTTCCAAAACTCCTCCAAAATGCCTCCAAAATGTAGAAAAGTCAAGCTCAGACCCAAGTCATGCCAAAAGTGTGACAAACTACCTCCAAAATGGTCCCATTTCCTCCAAAAACCCAGTCAAAGACAACTCTCACACTTTCCACATGTCTTCCAGTCATCATTATGTCCAAGCTTGTCTCCAACTGCCTTGAATAATTTTGAAAACAAAACACCTTTACTTTGCATTTAAAAATAATATTTGTAATTAAGTGATTCATAAATTATCACTTAATTAAAATGTTTCAAATTTAAAACTAATGCAAACATAAAGGCATTTGGCTTACACCCAACAATACCCCCCGTTGACTCATTCTCAAAGCAACAACACTCTTGCTTTACATAAATACACATATTGAAAGTGATTTATAGAAGACCACTTTAACAATATTTACATTTATAATTCAATGCCAAGCAAGTGATAGCATATCATATTGATATAGGGAATTAAACTTTTAAATGAAAAGTTATAAATCATACAAAAAATGTGCCTAAGTCCTAGCCAAGGTATTAGGTCAAGTTGAAAAGTTTAAATAAAAGGAAAAGAATGCCTATGTTAGTCCGCAAAGAAAATTAGGGTAAAAACCCTAACACAAAACAAAAGAACTTTGCAAAAAACCTTTCATTTTTTACTCGAACCTTCAAGAGAGTTCGTTCTACCACCATGGGTTTCAATTAGAGAACCCTGTAGTTGATTTCATGGCTGATTTCTAAATGGATTTTTGTGCAGACACTGGAAACAATGAGGTGATTGTTTTTTTTGAACAATATATGGCCTTTTTCCATCTTTTGAAGGCCATTTCATGAGTTAAAACCATGGCCATAAGCATTTTTTGTTGTAATTTGTTGACCTCCATTTTTCTGTGGGCCTCTTTTTTGTCTTCAACTGCCATGGAGATCATGATCTCGAGGTTTCAAGCTATTTTATGCTAAAAAATTCATGAGGCCAAGCCCAAGTAAGTCATTTCTGTAGAAACATTTCCATTTCACTCTCAATGGCTGCGTTTGCATTGTATTTTCTGTAGATTTCATGGCAGTTTCTTAGCAAAAAATTCTTGCCATTTTGAAGACTTCATACATTCCATGCATTAGAACAACATTCTGACCGCGACTACATCCTTTTCCTTGTTGATTTTTTTTAAGAAAAATGGGTATCTTTGTTTTTGTCATGCCATGTAATAGTGGCCAACATTGTACTAATCCCTTGACTGTGACAAAATTGTGGAAGATTATAGTATGAATGAGATTTCATGAGGGGTCCATTAGTTGAAACAAAAGCTATCTCCGTCCATTGTTCCATAATAAATTGCTTCCCTGCAAATAAGAAATGGTTGAGAATGATTCAATGCAATTGCACAATATGGGTATAATTTGAAGGCTCTAAACATCTTCTCCATTCCTTCATGAACATTTATCCTTATGCTCGACCTATGGGTTTCATTCTTTGTAGGAAATATAGTTTCATTTTGATTTTCTTTCTGGGTTTACCCTAAACCCGTGACATTTCTTACTTTCTAAAAAATTGATCAAGGCTCGACTTCTCCCTTTCAAAACCCTAACATTAAAAATATGGGTTATTTCTATTTGCTGGTATTGGAAGTTGAAACTGTCTCTCTTGTTATTGTTTTTCTTGTGAGTTTTTCTGCTTTGAATTTGATTCTTTTCCATCTCTGGAGCCCTATTTCCACTATTTAACATTGCACCTTCACTATCTCCCGCTACTAGTGCTTGTGCAAAATTTGTTGGATTTTCTATAGTGGACTTGCCACTTCTTTGCAATGATAACTCTAAACCTATACAAGGTGCATTATCTGGTTTACCTTGTGGTCCTTTGTGATCATCACAATCCAATTTGAGGAACTCAAACTTTTCTGTAAGTTCTAAAATCTCTTCTACTTGTTTTTCATTGCATGAATGCTGTGAAGTTCTTGTGACCATAAGACCACTTGCACTAGCAAATCTTGGATTTTGATGTATTGCATATTCTTTCTTCTCAGATCCTCCAAAGCTAGGAGTCTTTCTATGAATGGGTGGTTGTTCTCCAAAGTTGAGATTCATTGTCAGTCCTTCCAAAATATTATTGGTCTCACAAACTTGGGTTGCACTGAAGTTATCATCTATTTGTGGAAGGTTGTTATTCTCTATCTCTAGGTTCCTTCAAACTCATATCCAACAAAAAAACATCTAATTCACTTTTCTTTGCTTTTGAAAGCCTTTGTTTCTCCTTAGTCGCTTATGTGTTTCTAGCCTTTCCATGAGTGCATTGCAAGCTGCTTGGTTCAACCTTCCTTGTTCTTTTTACACAATACTCTAGTGCATAGTATCTCTTATAATGTTTTCCAAACACATTCTGTATGAGGATTGTGCTTCAAACCATCTTCTTTGTTTCTCCAATCTTCTCTTGTGCTTCTTGAAGTCTGGCATGCATAGGCATTAGTCCATTTAACTAGTGAATTTAGCACATTCAATAGATACTATAGTGATAAAATTCCATTTATGATCTTTGTGAATGAGTTTTGAATATAAGACTAGTGATTATACAAGAGAAACTTTAAAGAAAGTATCTTCTTGCAAAACATTGAAGGAAGTTTAGGCATCACTACTCTATACTATCTAGGGCACTGTCCTTCAATAACCTGTGGTATATTCTGCACTTGAAACATTCATTGCCTCTCACCATATTGCCTATGGAATTCTAATCTCATTGATGTAATGTTTTACCCTTGTCAAAGCTTTTTCTATATGCTATTACAACACTGGTGAGTTATGATTTCTATATGTTTATGCACTGAGGGCACAACTAAGGTTTTAAAACACTATGAACACTTCTCTAGCATTGAACTTTGGTAGTTTATCTCACTGTGCAATTAAAACCACTGTCATACTGTGATATCACTGTTATCATTAGGCTTCATGAGTCATTTATGCTTGATTGTCTTTGTGAGAATATGGATACCTTGATATATTCATGACCTCACCTTTGAATAACTGACATCTAATAAGCTGTATATGAGTAGTTCATGTACTTGTTTCAATTTCATGAATGAAAGGAGCATGTTGTTGTTTTATTTTTTGCATTACAATACCTCCAATGTTGATTTCAAGGGGAAGATCCTTCACCTCATGCAATTACCTTGCTGTACTAATATGAGCCCAGTGTGTATATTTTACTGCTTCATACAATATTGATTGACATTGTATGTTACTTTCTCCTTTTTATGAATGTACTTTCCTTTCTCATGCATTGCTCTTCGAGACAACATACTATCATGATGGATTTGGCATTGCATTCAATTGTTTACCTTGGGCTGCTCCATATAACTCATGATAGCTCAGGCATGACTTGATATCTCCTTCATTGTATTAACAGATGCATAATTGAACTTGATGCATCTATAATTGAACTTGATGCATCACAAAATTCATTGGTTTCTTTAATAAAATGGATCTTGGATCCACTTAAGAAGATTGAAAGACATATCCAACAAAATATACACTCCTTTTGACATGATGGAAGCCTATTGATTGATTCATTGTGAAAAGATGAAGGGTGACTCTCTTAATAGTTCACATTATTTGTTGTGTCTTTTGAATCTGATAATGAAAGTTGGATCAACTGGTGTGATTCCATATTGATTTAATGCATCAAGAATATGTTTATCATTGATTGGATCAAGTTTCTCAATTTCCTATCCCTCTTAAAACATCAAAGGGCATCATGCTAGGATCTACCCTCGTGGGAGCCACATTTTACCCCACATGTTGTAATTAGATGAATCAAAATAGTAACAAGACTTGTCCTAAATCCTCACAAGGAACAAATAATTTAGATAAACAAAGCATATCATAGGTGTTTTTGATCACTCTTTTCTTGTTTTCCTATACACTTATGGTATGTTGTCTATTTTAATGCTTATGGACATATAATTACATGTTTATGGATGTTTTGCACATATTTTGATTAGTGACTTTTCATTGCTATCACAATACTCTTTTTTCAGATGCAAGAAACCTAGGAGCAATGAGGAGAGTGTGAAATAGAAATAGTGCAACCTGGAAAACCGAGATGATGCAAGACCAAGCCAACGAGATTCGTCATTCCACCAGGCAATGACAAGCCCCTTTTCATTTTATGTGCAATTTTCTTTTTGTTTATTTATAGCATGTAGTCTTTTGTTTATAAGCATTAGAATAGCCAGTCCCTTGGCTTGTGAGGGACATTATACACTTATGATCATGAATAAAGATTACATTTGCAATACATGTTGGTTCTCTTTCTTATTTTGTATGAAATTACAAAACTGGAATAATGCAATCTGTTTTGACAATCTCCTTTATGCACATTAATGAAATTTAGCAGAAAATTGATGTATCTTTTAATGTTTGAAATGCACACAATAATAAGTTACCTAATTTAGCTGGAAGCAAAATCAGGTAACACCTTCAGGAGGTTGTTTCTTTTAGGCGGGCTTTGGATATTTACCTTGTTGCTTCAGGTTAGAAATTCAATGAGCACAAGTCATCTATCTACTTTTTTAATACTTCTCAAGCTATTCAACTATAGATTGCTAATATTTTGAGGTTTCAGATTGCATCTCTTCCATTTTTCTATTTGGGAATACCTCTTGCTGTTGGCAGGCAGCCCAGGTCTTCCTGGCAGAATTTTCTTGATAAGCTGCATAGTAAGGTCACTCAGTGGACTCATCATTGGCTATCTACTACTGTAAGAGTGACTCTTCGAAAGTCTGTTATCCAAGCTCTCCCTATTTATAGGTTCTTTTTTCAAGTGGCTCCTTTGTATTTCCTGTGGGAATTTAATGCTCTCTCATGACAATTTCATTGGAGTGGTAACTTGTAGACGACTAAGTGGAGTCTTGTTAAGTGGAAAACTATGTGTAGGTTGCATAAAGAGGGGGGCCTCAGCTTATGTTCTATTGTTTTGAATGGGAAAGATCTTACAACCAAGTTATATTGATGTTGGTGTACTATTCAACATCAACTTTGGGCCTGTATTTTCTCAAACAAGTATCTTAAGGATGTTAACACTTTTGGTGTTCCTCATTTCCCTTTAGAAGGAAGGGGATCTATGATTTGGCATACTCTAAAATCGGGGGCTCAGTTGGTTAAGAAGGGGATATTTTGGATCTATGATATGGGTTCTCAGGCTCTTTTTTGGTGGGATTCTTGGGATGGTCATCCTCCTATTCTTTCTGCTTACCCTCACCTCCAGCCTCTTTGTGAAATTTTTACTGCTGCAGGTTGAAATATGATTGAGCATTATAAGATTGTTAAGAGTCTTGGGTTGGTTGCTAGTATTAGATGGAAGCACTCCTCGGATTGGCCACTAGGAGGGTCAGAGGAGGATAAGCAAGAGCTGGATCAGATTCTTGCATTGCACGAATGCAATACCTTGGAGGGGCAGGATGTCTTGGCATGGAGTAACAGTGATTTATCTGGTAAGTACTATGTTTCAGTGGGTTATGGAGAGTTGGTTAGGCAGATGTTTGGGGATACTGAGGTTCCTTGGTGGAAGCACATGTGGAATAAATTTTCTTGGCCCAAGTGCAATTTTTTTATGTGGTTGGTGGTTCAAAACCGGTGTCTTACTTGGGATAATTTGTGCAAGCGAGGGTTTTAGGGTCCCTCGATGTGTGTTTTGTGTTGTAATAGTGAGGAGAGTGTGTCTCATCTCTTTTTCCAATGTCTCTTCTCTAGGGAGCTATGTCACTTATGATGGGGTGTGTGGAACCAGGATTGCTGGCATGCCTCTTCTCTGGCTGAGTTATTTGTCCAGTGGGGGAAGGCCCCTGTTAAGACTTCTTTTCTTCATGTTACATGGGCTCTTGGACTGACCTTTATTATCTAGCATATCTAGCTGAAGAGGAATCACAGGATTTTTTAAGATGTGAAGTTGGTTTCCCTAAATTTGTGGTGGAAAATTCTTCATTCTTTGGGAGAAACTATTTGGGCTAAGTGTGACTTGGCTAAGGGTGTGGATCCGAGAGATGCTTCCTATTGCACTTTTCTCAACCTTCCTCTTCAGAGTGGTGCTACATAGGGTGCTGGCCAGATCATGAGAAATAGATGTCAACATCCTCTTTAGAAGATAAACAGGGAGGGGCGTTGGTGTTCTCCTCCTCAAGGTGTGTTGGAAATCAACATAGATGGTTCTTCTCGGGGAAATCCTAGTCATGCTAGTATTGGGGGTGTTGGGTGAACTAGTTTTGGGATTGTTGAGTTTATATTTTATGTTTATAAGGGTCTACATACTAACAATGTGATGGAGGCTCTTGCCATTTTATATGCTATGGAGCATGGTTGCGCTCTTGGGTGGAGATGGATCATTTGTGAATCTAATTCTCAGGTAGTGGTGACTTTGCTAAAGAGAAAACTGTTAGAGGATGTCAGTTGGCATTCGATGTAATTATAAAACATATTCTTAATCTATGTGCTTCCTTGGAATCTGTTACTTTTTGTCACATTCCTAGAAAATGGAATGGGGTTGCAAATTGTTTGCCCAAATGGGCTTCTGATCATTTGTAGAATAGGAACATTGTGTATAGGGGTCAATTTTACCCCTAAATTTGTCACAAAAGTTGGACCACTTAATGGAGATTGATAGGGGTGTGTAATGTCCTTGCTTTGTACTACTTTATTTTGGTTTGGATAAATTTTTACCCCTCTTATAGTCAAATCTTTCAATATATTTTTATTTTGTTATATTTTTATATAATTATAAATAGATCACTTTGAATTATTAAAAATATAATATATTGTTTTAGTTTTCAAAATAATTTATATATATTTTTTCTTTTTCTAAAATATATTAATTTTAGAATATTTTTTAAAAATAAACATAATATTTTATTAAATCATGAATGTTTTTCTTTTATTTTTTATTATTGTTTTTTTTAATATACTCATTTTATAAATTTGTTTTCAATTGTAATAATAAATTTGATTAATTATTTTTAAAATTAAATATTACTTTTTATTTTTTACAGCTTTACTTTTTAATTTTATTTTTAATCTATTTTTAACTTTATATTTTGTTGTAATGATCTAATTTAGTTTCACTTCTTTTGTATAAATTATTTTAAAAATATTTTATTAATAAACAAAGGTAAGAGTGATAATTTTTCAATTTAATGTTAAAGTTTTAGATATGATTATTGTTGAAATGAGAATTTAAGGTTGTAATTGTTTTTTAATTTTTAATAGAAAGATAATAGTCTTATTCATTCAAATCTCTGTTCGAGTGTCTTTATTTGTTATGTTATTATTGGTATATATTAATATGAATTATAAATAATAATAAATTTTTAAACAATTAAATTACTTACAATACTTAATTAAGATAGATATTTATATTTTTTCATATTTAATGTGTATGATTAATAAAACTTGATAAAAACATTGTAGTTGTGTTTCTTAAATAAAATATTTAAAATTTTATTTTTTGTTTTTTTAGATAATTTGGTGTGGGTTCTATTGGACTCCTGCCCTATATAAAGCATAAAAATATACAACTGAAAACCACATGAGAATATCCAAGATAAACGTTGCAAACAAATGGTACCCCAACCCATAACTAGACAAAGCTAAGATACTTATAATCATTGCATTGAAAAAAAGAAATAGCCAACATACTACAACCCAACTAAAATTAGCAAACATAATAGTGAAATAACTTGCATGCCATTTGAGCATTACCCATCAAGAGAGACAACTTTAAATTATACCTCAATGCTCATGATTGACAACATCAACATTTGCCTCTTTGACCACCTCCTCAATTTAGTTTTCTTCCTTAAGAGCCATTCCTCTTTGACCACATCCTTGATTCAACTCAATACCTCAAGAGCTATTCTTCTTAGATGAGGCCCTACTAGTGAATCTCAATCTTTTACACTTACAAAAACTAGAAACACACATAAACGTAAAATAAATAATATATCTTAATACAAGTGTGGGGAAAACCCTTATAGGAGAAAAACTCCACACTCCAAAGTAATCCAATGTATTATTCAATAATAATAAAAATTACAATACACTTATAAAGCAAGCTTTCATAGGAATATCACCAACATATAAAATTGGACTGATTTTAGTAATATAATGATACTTGCAAATACATCATGCAAACTACAACTCCAATCACCAATAAATAGATCAAGTGCAAAATGAAAACCATGAATGGTTTAGGAAAATCATCTTAAGAACCATGAGAGGTATGATGCCCAAGTTGCATGGTCCAAATTCCAATGCCTCTTCTTGGTCTTGGTCCTTTTGACTATTTTTAGAATATTCTTTACACTTATATTTTTCATAATCTATCATATTTGATCACCCAAACTTGGACACAATTTTTTTCTCATTTAACCATTCAAAGATTTTCCATCAAAATTGTCCAAACTTGTCATAATGTTGGTCAATATTTCAAAACAATCTCCCTCTTACATGCTCTTACATGTCATAAGAATTTATTATATGCACCTCCTATCATGATGACCTTACACACACCACAAGATGTTAACACATGGTGTGGGATACCTACCACCTCATGTAAGGACCAAATACACTAAATAATTCCATGTCTCCTCCAAATGGGATGCCAAACATCCTATAAGAAGACAAAATATACACAAGATGAAAAAGTGAATGCATACAAAAGTATTAAATTACAACATTGGAAATTCAAGGTTGAAACACTTTTCCCCAACATTATACACCATGACAAGCTTCTTGATGATGTTGAGCCTAGTGCATAATGTAGCTGCAAAATTAAAATTATAAAAGCATTGTACTTGCTAGTTACTATGAGAGGGAGATACACACAACTCCCTTAGAACCTTGCTCACATCATAACAATATACACAAAGTTGTCCCTTTTCACAATGAATCTCATCCAACTCTTGCTTATTAGGTTTCAACACTAGCAAAGAAACATAGGTTGTTCCTTCTTCAAATACTACATTCTTGTGTATCACCCAACTTTAGACTTCATCTTCCTTAGCCATTGTGATCTCCCCAAATTGGTCTAGGAGAAACAATTTCAAAAGGGAGAGACTTAACTTTGAATTGGCTATGTAAAATACTAAATTTTTAATTAAGTGGTCAACCTCTTATCATTGCTTTGGTCTTGTGACCTTCCAGCCCTTTTTCCCCAACCACTCCTTTGATAAAGCCTAATGTTGCTTTAGACTTACAATAAAAGGCAATTTTCAATCTAATATCCAACACAATTCTATAAGACTTTAAATCATTATCTTTATCAAGATTTCACTTACTCACCATCCTAAACTAAACCACAACCAACACACTTAACAAATAGGAAAAATTTGACCATACAATCTTGTAAAATATGGTTTATCTCTATAGCCTTAGATGCCTTTTGATATCAATGCCTTTGTGTGGGAAAGATTAAAATATAATGAATATTGCTCTACATCGTATTGATGCAAAATGATTTTAAGCCTACATTCTTACCAATGCTTGTCCTTCACACCTTGGTTGAGTAATAATCCATCTTAAATAGAATTCATGAATGCATTTTGATAATGTGGGTGCCTAAGTAGGAAACAAATTTGAATGGCCACTTCTCTAGTGTGTGAACAAAGAAAAGGCTAATCACAAATAGGAAAAATTTAGCTAAGCTTATATTCATGAAGATGGAAAGCTAAGGGTTTATAATATGAATTTTGAAACTAACTATAAATAGTGGTTATAGGCTCTTGAGAAATTCCTTTGTTCGCTAGATAATCTATTACAAAATAATTCAAATGATTCTTACAATGTTGGAAGTTGATAGATACAAATTTCTAGTTCAACCTTGTGAATGACTTCTACATATATTTAGCAACCAATTTAGACTACATCCTTTGTGGATTACATTAATGACCACCATAGAATCACCTTTTATTATTAAATTATTATAATCTTGAGAAAGTGTTGCACACAAAATTGTAAGAAATGCTTTCAATTCCACTTCATTGCTAATCCTCATCCCTAAAAATAGTGAATCTCCATAAACCATTCCTCTCCTGGAGTCAATAAGTAAAAACCCACTACCCACTAAACTTGGGTTCCCTTTTGAAGCTCCATAAAATTTAGAAACATGTGACATTGTTACTCTGCACTATACTTAATATTGCAAGTGTGATAAAATTAGAAACAATCTTGCAAATGTTTGACAACTTAGATTGAATTTGGATGACAAGGCCTTAAAACTTACTTATCTCTTATTTGATTGAATTGTCCCATATTTGGTCTGTAGTTATGATCATGACCCTCTCCTTGATGATGAGAGAGTTTTTCAAAAAATTTTTTTATTAATAATTTATAATGTACTTGTTAACTTAGACCAAATATATATAAAAAATACTTTTTTGAAAAAAAGTACTTTTGATGATTAAGTCAAGATTTATTTAATTTCCATTTTATAAAATTCCTAGGTTTGCAATATTCAAATAAAAATTTAAGATTGAAGTATATTCTCACTAATTTTCTCAAGTAAAAATATTTTTTAGTCACCTTCAATAATAATACTATTATTTTCAATGTAACAAATTTGCTTGCCTCGACCATTGTGCACATAAAAGATTTCATTGATTTAGTAAGGTTTTGATTTCTATGGCATTCTTCATGTAGAGAAAATGGACAAAACTTGAATTTGTGATTGGTTTCTTGTTTTTCCCTATTTACAATTTGTATAAAATATGGTAAAAGTATTACTCAATAAAAATAGAGTTTAACCTAAATACTAAGTTACCTTCTAATATTTTTGGTTGTTTATATAGACAGGGCACATGTTACATTTGTTGTTCATTTGTCAATTTCTAATTAGGTTAATCTTGCATGGATGCATTAGTTACACCACTTTATTCTTCTTTCCTCTTTCCTCCTTTATATTGCAATTAATTAGGATGCTAATGGTATGAACACACAACCATTAAAATCATATACATACCATAAAATTTTCATGCCAACTTCTCAATCACATGGGCTCTCTCTAAGTGGTTAATAGATTGGTTTTAGCATAACATGAACCTATACTTTAGCTATACAATCATTCATAATTGCACTAGAAAAGATAATTTTATGGAAGCTACAAGTTATGGGTCTAAAATATTTTTTCCTTGCTGAGAGGGTGGTTGTTAGCAAAAAATCAATCATTTTGCAACTAAATTCTTGGTTGTGTGGGTATCAAAAATACCATTTCATTATGTTTTGATTGATTTCCATGTTGTTCCAAGACTTTTTTTTTGAATAGGGTAAATTATTTCTCTTTGGATATTGGCATAAGTAAATATTTGCATATGCAATCTTTCCATCTTGAAGCATTTGTTTGTAGACATTTGGTGTCATGGTTTTGATAGAACAATTGTGTCAAATTTTGACTCTTTTTAGGTTTCAGGTCTCTTAAGAGACTTCTTTAGACTAATGTAGCCCAAAACTATTAGAATGCATGGGTAGTGAAATGGTGCCTCTAAAAGTGTTAAAAAATCATCTATATGTGTTTATGCTATGCATTTGTTGTCACAAGGTGTGGAATTCATAATACCATTCTTGGAACCCTTAAACTAAATATTTAAATAATTATTTTTACAACATTGCATTTGTTGTCATTGCAAGAAAACTAGAAATAATTGGAAAAATTGAGAGATGGGTTTATACATTGAGCTAATTCCTAGTGGTAGATTTAGATTGAACATTTGTGTCATGATTTGAGAGAATAGTTGTAGTAATGTTTGACACAATTTTTATATCTTAAGGCTCTTAAGTCTTTGTTAGATTGATGTAACTTTGAAGGATCAAGAAACATGGGTAACAAAATGATGGCTCTAGTAGCATTAATGAGCCCACCTAAATGTGTTGGCACTATCAATATAATGCTACAAGATCTGAAAGATAATTATTCCTATTAGAACCCTTACAATGAATAAAATTGAAGCTTTTTCAGCATTTCATTCATTACCACCACAAGAAAACCCTTTGTAGCATAAAAAATTGTCACCCTTGACAATTTCACACTAGGTTTTTCTCCCCCTATTTTCTTCGACCTATTATGTATTAGTTACCCATTTTTATTAACACTCTTGGAAAATCAAATATGGGAATTCAAACTATGCATTTAATATTTCTCCCCAGACACTTTTGATTCCTATAAAGTAGGAATCTAGTCTAGGGTGCACTATGCCCTAGACCACTTCATTTGGCCCCAAATTTGAATATGTTGGTGTTGGTGTAGTGTCAAAAAATGTCATCGGTGACATTTTCACACTTGTTTGGGCCCTCATAAAATTGAGCTTAATGTTTCCTTGAATTAGTGTTGAAATATGTTTATCATGCTCACATTAGTTCTTGGGCCCTTGTGAACTAATGAACATGAATGGTACCTTGCTAAAGTGTTGTGAAGTGTTGTAACACACTTTGACACTTTTCTAAGGTTTTATTAATTAATTGAACCTTGTAAATCTCTTTTTAACCTTAATCATGCCTTATTTGAAGTGTTGTAAAGTGTTGTAACACACTTTCACACTTTTTTAGGGTTTTATTTAATAATTGGGCTTCTCTATGCTTTAATTAACCTTATTTTACATCCAAAATCCTCATTTAATGCATCTTTTTGCTAATGATCCTGACACAAATCAACATCCAATCATAATTCAGGTGTTTTCAGGTTGTATGGCCCAGATTTAGTAATCTGGGACTCATTCACCACCTTGGGAAAATGAATCCCACCTAGGTTTTTGGGTCTTGAACCTAGTTTCACACCTTCCTAAGCATTTTTGAAAATGGTCCCATGAATTATGCCTAATGGGACTCATTTGTCACCTTGGGTGAATGAGTCCCGTGTGGCCCAAAATCAAAATTAATTCAAAATTTTGGTGGGATTTTATCCTCCTAGATCTGATGTCATCTTGTTGTGTTGTAATTTCGAGAATTATTGCATAATTAAATATAAATACAAGTTTCTTTCACTCATTTTACACCTAGCAAGTTGAATGAGTATCCTTATAGCAATTCTGAGTTCACAAGAGCATTCACGTGTTTACAAGAGCATTCAAGAATCTTCAAGAGAAGATTATCAAGCATTCTAGAACATTATTCAAGCATCAAACATCATGTCAAATTATTCATGCATCATGTTTTTTTTTGGGCTAACAATTGTGATGTAGGGTTTCATGATTCAAGCTAGCATTCTATTCAAGATCTATCCTATCCAAGCAAGAGTCAAGATCTACATCCATTGGATCCATCTCACACATGTTTTCAACACTTCATTGCTATGGTTTGGTGAGTTGCAACATCTTATTTTGTTCATTCATCATTCTCCATTCCTATTTCATTTCATTTCAAGGTTTGATTACCAAAATAGGGTTTGACCAAGGAAAACCCCTTTTCACTAACAAAACAACATTTTTCCCTCTCTTTAGTGTGTGATTTGTAGGTTTAGATTGAATATACATTAAAGAGAAAGTTTGGAGAATGTTGTCAAAAGTGCCTAAAAGTTGTCACCTTGCATTGGAGATACTTGGAGAATTTCTACAGGTTACAAATTAGGGTTTCAGATTTAGAAATCAATTAGGAAGCACAAAGCAAACCTTGAAGATGAGATTCAGACTTTAAAGTTTCAGAAAAACCCAACTGGAATGATTTTCCACTTCTGGTGAATGAGTCCCAGTTTAGGTCAAAATTTAGATTTTATAGATTTAGATACCCATTTGCTAGATTCTTGCTCCTGCATAGAAACCAAAATTTGGGACTGATTCACCTAGCTTGGCGTATGAGTCCCACTCAACATTAAAGTTAGAATTTATAGCATTTTAGAGCCTCATCTAGTCATCTTCAAATTCCTAGGTGCACACATTTCATCTTACATATTATTATTCTTTTTTTGCATACATTTATAGGTCATTTAGTGAAAGATTGCATTAAACTAGGTTTAAGCATTTCATCTTGCATTGAATTTATATTTCCAAGCCCTAGCTTGGTGGTGAACCCCTCATTAGTTTATAATCAGCCCCTAGGACAACCCTATTGCAAGATCTCTTTTTCCTTTGCATTGAGATCTCTAAGGTTATCCTTGAATGAAAGAGTGTGAATATTGTTATTCTAGGTCCTAAACCCTAGATTCCCATAACAATTCCCCACCTTCATTTTGGTGAACCCGCATTTAGAACATCATAATTTTGATTTGGAGTGCATCATCATCCTAGATCTTTCTTGCATTAACATTACATTAGGGTTTGTATTAGTTAATTGGAATTCTAGGGATTTCAACTTTTGCATTAGTGAAAGTTCATATAGCTTGCATTTTTGCATCATAAATCATTGAAATTCAAACAAAGTTTGCATTTTCACTTAGTTTATAGATCATACAACATAAAAATCATAAAAATCTATTGAAATTTTCTAAATTTTTTGAAAAAAACTCTCACTAGGACTCATAGGCCCCTCTAGGAAAATCAATCCCAGTGCAGATTCTGCACTACATTTTTTAGAATTCAAAGCTCTGTTTATGTGCTCCTATTTGTTGTTGATAACTTTCTATTCCAGTTTATAGGCTTTCTGTTTCATTCAATTCATTGCATCTAGTTTAAATTAGTTCCTCTCGTGCATTTCTTAAATTAAAAATTGCATCTAGAACATTTCATAGTTTACAATCTGAAATTTGCATCATGGATATGTGCTTTGGTAAGCTTTGGATGTCCTTCAAGTCCTTGGTGGATGTGTCAAGTTGTGCTTTTGGAAATGACCCTAATGAAATTGAACTAACTAATGCTCCTTCAACTCCTAATGCATGTCCTCCTCATGATGTTGACATCATTGGAGAAGATGATGACAACATGAATAAGTTCCTAAATGATTTCCTTAATAACCTTGAAGCTAATGCATCCTTTTATCCATCAATGGAACAACCAAAACCTCCTATAATACCACCCCTTGAGATGTTTGGTTACTTACATCCTGAAGTTGAGACAAAAGTTGAACCTAAGTTCCCTACAATAGGTGAGACTAGTTCTTCTATGCAAGCAAACACTCAACCATTCTATGTTAACAAAGTGAAAAACACTCCCATCAATCTAGAAGAGACATATGGAAAATGATTCACAATCTTGAGTAAATAAGGATGTGATACAACAAGTGAACATGAAATTCATCAACTTTTAGAGAAAATACCAATTGAAAATACAAAAGGGCTAGGATATCAAGATCCTCCTCTTGATATGAGTATCCTCCTTCCTAAAGAACAACTAGTACTTCTCAAGGAAGAAGCAGTCATCTTTGGTCATCCTCCTCAATGTTCAACTTGAGAAATTGGTGAATCTAGCAAGCAAAAAAGACCTTATAAACTAAAGAAATTTCAATTCCCTTATCCACCAATTGACATTGAAAGAAATTTGCAAATACTTCTACATAGAAGATTGATTACATTACCTCCCATAAGAGAAGACCAAAAACCAAATCTTAAGAACACAAACACACCACATCTTTGATACCATAGAATGCTTGGACATAGTACTGATGAGTGCCGTGCTTTACAACAAATTTTCAAAAAGCTTGATATCATAGAAATAGTCCCATAAGGTGGGACCCTTTTGCTCCTCATCATGTAGTGGTTGTAGAATCTTCGATTCTCACCACTACATGATCTTTCCCATCACCTACCTCGACTCATTCTTTCCCTACACATAGTGGGGGGCAAGAATTAGATAACCTAGTCCTAGTAAGTGCTTTTGTCATTGTCCCTTCAACTAGGTTGAATTGCATGTGCCTTACTAATCTTTTGCATTATTTATTTTTCATTTTTCTTTTGTGTGATTGCATGTGCATATTGTGATCCCCCATGATGTTCTGTCTGATGTATCTCTCTCTTTATGACATTCCTCTATTTGTGCCTTCATTATTCTCTATGTCATAAATCTTTTATCTTTTTTTATTTTTATCTTTTCATTTGTCTTGTGTTTTCCTTTTGGGGATGATGCAAGGTGTCGAAACATTCATGTCTCTTCCATGTTGACCCAAAGGCTTTTCCTTTTTATCTTTCCATTTTTCTTGTGTTTTCCTTTTTGGGATGATGCAAGACATTGAGAAATTCATGTCTCTTCCATGTTGATCTAAAAGATTTTCCTTTCTATCTTTTCATTTGTCTTGTGCTTTCCTTTTGGGGATGATGCAAGGCATCAAGACATTCATGTCTCTTCCATGTTGACCCAAAAGCTTTTCATTTTTCTTGTGTTTTCCTTTTGGGGATGATGCAAGGCATTGAGATATTCATGTCTTCCATGTTGACCCGAAAGGATTTTCTTTGTTTTCACTCTCTTTATGTCATTCTTCCAGTTCTATGTGTATTTTGGGAATGATGACAGTTCTGAGCTCTCTAAAAAAATATTGTAGCAAGAACATACTGATCCCAAATCCACAAATCCCTTATGTGTTTGTATTTTTCATGTTGTGGGGAAAATCCTCTCTCTTCTTTTTGCATGTCATAGATTCATTTGGAAACGTTTGACTTGGCATAGGGATTTCCAAGTAAGCTTTCATGTCTTCTTTATTGTTAGCATTTTTCAAAATTTCTACTTTAAAGTAATTGCTCACAATATGGTGTTTAGCAATTTTTTTAAAGTGGGGGCATACATTGGCATTATTCTTTTGTATTTCATGGTTCATGGTGTAGTCTTCTTACTTTAAACAATGCATTTTTTGCTTTATGGATGGCATTGGGTGTGATGTCCTACAAGAGTGTGATCTCTCTTAGCATATTATATTCCTCTTGTGGCTTGATGCGACACACTACATCCCCTAAGTTGTGAATCTTTTACTCTTTGATTGGTCCTCTCTTGGAGACATTAGGCAAAATTTTCCCTAAGTTAAAGACCCCGCATGAACTAAGAAAGACTCCCTTGAATGTTCCTTATTTTTGCATTCATATTTTTAGTTATATGGCTACCTTGCATAACACACCTTGCATGCCTATGGAGCCATCTTGTTGTTCATGAGTTCCAAGCATATGAATTTCTTACCTCATGAAGCTTGAAGTTCATTGTTCATGAGCTCGAAGCATATGAAGTTTTGCTTGCCTCATGAAGCTCAAAGGTCATTTTTGTGTGGTGCCTTATTAAAGCTATCGGGAAGTATAACTTTGGTATGGTTTTTGATGGGAAGCTTGACCAAGGCATGGATTTTCCTTATCCACTCGCATGTGAGTGTGAGCACATACCGACCGTGTGTGTATGTGTCTGACCTCTTTTAGATCCTCACCCAATAAACAACATAAATTTTCGTTGCCTCAGAGTGAGCTTGCATTTTTTTCAGACAAACAACCTAGATCTGATCCACATAGTGATGGACAAATGGTCGAAGCTTTATATATAAGATGGGGTTAGAGAATTCCTAGCCTAGAATAAGTGATAGCCAACACTTCAAGACTATTAACCACACCTAAACAAGAGAAAACAAATAAAAGAGAGAAATAAACTAAAAACAAGTAAATGAAACACTCCCCATTATAGTTGATTACTTCTCTTGTCTCTCCTTCTTCTTATGCAATCTTTTCCCTCAGATTTTGTAGTAAACTTGTGCAAGTAATTGAAAATAGTAAGCAAGAAAGTTGGAGATAATGGTTGTTGAGTTGAAAATGGGAGAGGAAGGTTTTTTTATAGACAACCATTCAAATGGATGGTTTAGATTAATCTTCTACAAAGATTCCAAGATCAATGGTGGAGGATGCATGAGAGGGAGGTTATGAAATGAATGGTTGAGATTAATCCTCTAGATAGATGCCAAGATCAATGATCCAAAATTGATGCACCAAGAATATGCTATTCTTGGAGGAATTATGACAGGTATGATGCGGATGGCTATGACGCTTGACGACTATGACAACAATGAAGGCTATGACAGGGGTTAATGAAAGGGAATCTTTGACTAGAGGAGGTGCATAAATAATTTATTTTTAAATTATTTATTCAAAAATGTGATGCAGAGCATCATACCAAACCCATCAACAACCTCATTTCATCAGGGTAATTCAATCCCAAGTAGAATCAAGAGAAGATCAAATATACAAGCATCTAGATTGCTTTATCAAAACTCTCAATTTCTCTTGGAATTTCCAATCTATTCATCAATCTTTAACATACTTGCATTATGGTAACATTGACTAATTCAAAGAAAAAACCATTTTAGAAAACTTTGATTCAATCAATTAGATCAACATGCATTTCCAAAACAACATTTCAACAAGGCACCAAACTCCAAACCAATATACCAAGCCATGTATTATAATCTAACTCATTGTTCCACTTACCTTACAAGGAAATACAACAACAAACCTCATCCTTCTTGCCATAAGCAATTATCAGGCCTTCAAGTTACAATGTCTATCTTGTTTAGATTGAAATAATTCAATATATCAGTTAAGATGCATTCCAACATACTAGTCAAGAAACATTAAGCTTGTACTGCAGTCAAGATACCACTGTCATACCTTGAACAGATCAAACAACAATACTTGAAACTCTAT
The DNA here is from genome assembly GCA_007258455.2 of Sequoia sempervirens. Classification (NCBI taxonomy): domain Eukaryota; kingdom Viridiplantae; phylum Streptophyta; class Pinopsida; order Cupressales; family Cupressaceae; genus Sequoia; species Sequoia sempervirens. Next base: position 58,352,979 of record VDFB02086081.1, on the reverse strand, counting down.
CTCCTTGAATTCATCCAAGCATTATTACAATTGTAACAACATGTATTAAACAAGATACAAGCACTTATCATCACTCTTTTCACTGTTCATTAGATTTATACAAACAAGCACCATTCCTCAATATGCTTCCATACCCTAAAGTGGGTAAACTCACAAATCTAGTGCAACTCCAAGAACCAATAAAACATTTAGAGATCCCTTCTACTATCCACATTAGCATGAAAAAAACTACCAATGATTTGATTTGAAGAATTAAACAACACTCAGACTATACATTGCCTAGGGCTACTAAAATAGGTCTAATTTACAAAGGAGACCCCTTTTAATTATTTCAAAATCACTCAAAACCTCAAAAAAGTCTTAAGAAATTTTATAAAACTCAGGATTTCTTCACTTTTATGGAATGAAAGGCTCAAGAATGTATTGATTTTCTAAACCCTTGTTTATAGGGTGAAACACAAGAAATAGGGAGGGTTTCTTGAAGACACTCACAAACCTCCAATACTCCAGCCATCACTTGAATCATGCTTCATTAAGTCTAAAAATTCTCCAACAATCAACTCCTAGCCCATGCATGCATTGCTTCTCCAATACCTTGCTTATAACCTCCATTCGCAATTGGAAAACTCATAATTTGTCTTAAATCACCAACATATTCTTGCACCTTTATCTTCTACAGTCCCTGTCAACACTCAAACAATTAAATCAACTTTAAGACACCCCTAAAAATCCATACCACCAATCTCCTAGAGCTACATTGGTGGGATGGTGAAATTATTCTTTATAGGACTCTCAAAACCCTTATCTGGGTTTTTCATATCAACTTGTAAAAATAGGTTAGAACAGGGCCTAAATTTAAATAAAACCTCTCAAACCAATTTATCTTGAAGGTAAATGCATTCCCATATGAATTCAACACAAGATCTAAAGCTTGAAATCTATGGTACAGTCCGTCTAGGATTAGTAAAAGAGATAAAAACAAGAACTTAAAAAAAATAGGGAGCTTTATTACCAAACTTGGCTCAAGAATACAAAAGTTCTGCTTTTTATCGCCTTTACATGTTTTTTAAAGATATTTCCTTTTCCATAACTGAATTTCCTAACTTCTCATCCAGTTGAAACTACCTCTCATCTCTTACTATGCTGATTTATGCACTTTTATGTACATAATTACATTTTGACAACTTTCCTGCATTTTTCCCACTTTGACCACTTAGTGACTTTTACATGACTTGATTACACTCAAAATAGGACCTCATACGACCTTGAATACAATAAATTTAGCTTTTACAGAGCCTTGACACATCTTTTGACTTGAACATTACAAAATTAACATATTAGCCTCTTGAAGGTATTTAATGACCTGGGTGCTCCTGCGCCAAAATGGAGGAAAATGGAGGAAAGGGACAAGTGGAAAATAAATAATTTATTCAAATTATTTATTTGGAGAAAATAAAAGATGGAGCATTTAATTAAATTAACCAATTTAATTAAATGAGAAGATGGAAATTAAAGAGAAATTAAATAATTTCAACAATTATTTAATCATGGAAGAATAAAAGGTCGAATAATAATAATAATAATTTGTCTATAGAGAAATAAATAATTAAATAAATGATGATTTATTTAATTATGGAAGAAAGGGATATATTAGCAACACAATTAAATAATTTTAATTGATCAAGATAGAAAACAGATTAGGAAGTGAATTAATAAAAATAATTAAAAATTATTTAATTAATAGAGGAATATGATCAAGCATAATTAAATAATTAAAATTATTTAATTATTAGAGGATGACAACCAAGGAAAAATGTGGCTCGCAGACTTAGGACATTTTTTAGTGTCTACATTTTGACCCTTTTTGAAATAATACAATTCATTGCGTTTTGTCAAAGAAATTTAATTCTAAAATATGCCCCAGTGTAAATATAATGAGGAAGGATGACCAGGAGGGTTGTGGTATGCCCCCTCAAGAGGACAAGCGGGTTCAAAGAACACAAATGTGCTCTTGAAATGGATGATAAGACTAGAGGATGAAGGATATAATAAATATTAGCATGGAGAAGATGGATGTTAGCACAAAAAGGAAAGGAAGTTGGAGATAGAAGGTTAGACGAGAAATGATAAGGGAACCAAATTTCATGTTTATATTTTTATATTTATTATCATTGGGCATCAAAATATCACAAATGGACCACAAACACCATGGTATGACATAGAACAAGGTGTGCAAGGTGACCATTTGGGAGAGACAAGTAGTCAAAAAGACAAGGAATTCCCCAACTCATACTAAGGACCCAATTGTCCAAGTCTTTTTGCCAAGACAAACCATAGACAAAAAACAAAGAAAAGAGGCCATGATCCATCATCATCCCTCTAAATCCATTGATAGGACATCCTCGAGGAGACTAGTAACATGACCCAAAACCAATCGAAAAGATAAGACAAGACCAGACCAATAAAGTGTTTTCCAAGATAGTTCTTGCCAGTGATAATGATAAGATTGTTTGATTGATTGATTAGGTTGACAAAGATGACCGTGTTGATTGATAGGTTGACAAGGATTGATAAGGTGATTTGATTGACCATGCCTAGTCTCAGGAAGGACACATTCTGATTAAGGAAAGAGTGATTGACCAGGTTGACAAGATTGATTGTTTTGATAAAGACTGATTGATAGTGTTGACAAGGTTTGATTGATAATGATTGTGCCGGATCTCAGGAAGGACACATCCTGATTAAGGAAAGATTGATTGACAAGGTTGATAAGATCGATTGATTTGATTGACTCTACCTAGTTTCAGGAAGGACACATCCTGATTAAGGAGAGATTGATTGACCATGATGACAAGATTGATTGATTTTGATAAAGACTGATTGATAAAGTTGACAAGGTTTGATTGATAATGATTGTACCTGATGTTAGGAAGGACACATCCTGATTAAGGCAATATTGATTGACAAGGTTGACAAGATCAATTGATTGTTTGACAAAGATTGATTGATTATTTGAAAAAGATTGATTAATATGACCAAGTGATGTGATGTTACCCAACCTCAGGAAGGACACATCTTGTTTAAGGCAGGAGACACATTTGATAAAGTTGACCAAATGACTAGTGTTGACAAGGAACCTAATTGTAGGAAGGACACATCCTGCTTAAGGTGAATGACAAGGTTGAAAAAGTCTAATCCTAGGAAGGAAACATCTTGATAAAAGAAAAGAAATAGGAACGAATGAGACAAATGAAATAATGCCCCATTCCAATTGAGTGACCAGATTGATTGATTGATGAAAGATGAAAGATTTTGCTTGTTATGCTTGCTTATTGATTCATGATTTAGTTTGAATGATGGTTGCTTTCGGACCAAGGACTCAACCAAAATTGACAAACTCTAAAGGAATGACCTAGGGGGCCTCGAGGGCTCATCAACAAATGCCCTTGCCTATGTTATACATGTAGAGAGCTCATAGTTTGACATGACTTGACCTTTTTGTGCTAGACAACAGAGAAAATCATGATTTTATTTGGACAACCTAAAAGGACTGACCTAATGTCTCGGGAGCTCATTTAAGATGAGCCTTTCCTATGTAGCAAATGCATAGAGACACATAGTTTGACCTGACTAACACAAAATGACTCAGACTCAGACTCTATTTTTGGAATTTTTGATATTTTTTGACGTTTTTGGGTTTTGACGTTTTCTGATTTTTTTGGATTTTGATGTTTTCTATTTTTTTGGATTTTGATGTTTTTCAGAGTTTTTTATGTTTTGATATTTTCTATTTTTTTTTGGATTTTTGATGAATTTGCTGATCTTTTGGATTTTGATGGTTTTGATTTTTTGATTTTGATGTTTTTTTGATGTTTTTTTGATTTTGAAAGTTTTCTAATTTTTTTGGATTTTAGTGTTTTATGATTTTTTTGGATTTTGAAGTTTTATGATTTTTTTGGATCTTGATGTTTTAAAAAGGCTGCTACCATGTGTTATTTTCCCATGAAGACGTAAGTTAAGGAATTTCCCCTAGTCAGGTATAGGACCAATTTATTATGTGTGAGGGGATCAATGGATGAATAGGATGAACATGAAAGTGAAGGACACTAAATGTTGATGGTATTCAGGCCATAGAAAGGATGACAGAGCTTTATTATGGATGAATGATACTTTTTTACAGATGATAACCATAAGGATCATTAAAAATGCATGTGAAAGATACCCACAATCAACCAAGCAGGCATGCACAAGGATCCAAGGAAAAACATGATCTTGCCCCTAGTCAAGCTGAAAACCAATTGATAGGTGATGATGATGATGATAACACTATTTGATATGGGAAGGAAACATCCCAAAACAATGTGAGGATTGGGAAATAATATCCCATTGATGATAATGTGACTAAAGGATCAAGGTTTGTAGCAAGGCTGGGAACAAAGCCAAGGAATGTTTTGGATTATGTATGAGGTTGCATAACAAGATTGTATGGATTAGGCTTATTGCATTTGGAATGATTTATTTTTTAGGATTGAATGGGATGATGGAAGGATGTTGGATAAGTGTATTAGAATCCTTAAACCAATGACAAGGGAAAACGAAGTCCAACAATAGATATGAAAGGATAATGGGTTGATTTTGGCAAAGGATAGGAAACATGAAGATTATTGGCTAGAAGACTTAGCATATGATCTCTAAGGACTATTTCACATAGGAATAATTTATTTTCTCCAAGATCTGGGTTTGGATAAATTCTATGAAGGAAATGACATGATATTTCATGGGTAGTGTATGACCAAAAGATAGACATGTCAAGAATTTTACCAAAGAATGATTTATGTTTGTGCCCCATTTCTTTACCAAGATCAAGGTAGGTGGGAAAATGAATGGAAATGATATGGATTATATGGAAATGTTATGAGAAAGACATGGAAGATGAGACAACTTTCCCCCAAGTGTAATGGTCCACATAGATAATTGCTCTTACATATGACACCTGTTTTCCAGGTTTTCATCATGGTACTTATCCAAAGTCCTATATAAATGGTTTTCACTATTAGACGAAAATTTTCTCTTTAATTTTTTTTCTTTCTTCTTTCTTCTTTATTTTTCTTTTTCTTTTATTTTTTATTTTTTTGATGTCACACAAGATGACTGTTTGCTAGGTTTTCATCAAGGTGACAATTTTTTTTTTTGATTTTTTATATTGACTTGATGTTTTGTATGATCGTTGATTATTCTGAATCCTTTGATGGAATTGATTTAGATACTAGTGTCATGACATGCCAATAGTGACCTTTATGGAGTAGTTGTCTTGTCAGGATCATAACACTCACACATACTTGATCGATGTCATTGTGATCCTTTCTAATACTAGAGTTGGCCCTATCAGAATACACACATCATAATAGAGTACCATGGGAGTCCTTATGATAAAGAGTTACTGCCAAGATGTGACAAATTTGTGATGTGGAATTTTTATACTTTAAGCGAGATGTAGGATTATGATGGATGATGGTAGGTGTGGATGGACTATTTAGCATTCTGGATTTAGAAATTTTTATTTTCCAGACTTGGGATGGTGGATGATGGAGTTTGCAATTTTGATTGGGATAGTTTTTGGAACCAACACTTTTATATGCCTTACGAGATGAAAATTTTGAAGGGGGTGGACATTTATTATATGTGGGAGTCCTCTTTTCTTGTGGCTCCACATTTTGATTGACTTTTGGACTTGGAATATTTTCTTTGCTTGATCCATTTTTCTTTGGGATCCATTTTAACTTCATTTTTCCACTTGGATTTTTGTTTGATTTAATGACCTTTGACATTTGATAATTTTGAACTTTGGATTTGTAATAATTTTCTTTTTATTAGTTCCAAATAGAAGGTTTATTCATGTTGGAATGACAGTTTATAGTGTGGATGGAAGGAGTGTTGGAAACAACCTTATGAAAAGGACTACTCATGGCCCCCATTTTGATGTTTGTATTAGATAAAGTCACCCCCAATATCGAGGAGGTACCACTAAAAACATTTGATTCTTTGATTGAAGAATAGCCAAGAACTTGATGTCTAGAATTTGCTTGAAACTATATGGGTTGTAGATTTCCTTGCTCATGTCGGCCTAGTCCTCTTCCTTGATATTGCATGTTTTGACATATTCTCTTTGTGATGGGGTATTTGTTGTTTTGAAAGAAAGATGCAAACCCATCATTATGTATGTGGAAATTGCGGCTTCATATTTTTTCATCTGGAAGAAAGCTTGCTCTGCCAAAGGTGGATGATCCTATTTGATAGGATATTTTGGTGCTATCATTCATCATGCTTGTTTCTTCTTGATAATTTGGGATGTCGATTTGATCCATGGTAGATTTTATATCTTCTTTGACTTGATCAATGGTAGCTTCTCTATGTTCTTCTTGATCCATAGAAGTCTTTTTATGTTCTTGTTTGACTTGATCCATGCTATTTTTTTTATTATCTATGTGTCCAAAGGAGCCAGGTGTCTCATCTTGGGAAATGGATGTGTTCGATACTTGGATAGGATCAACTTCAAATGTTTGATCATGAATGGAATAAGGGTCGATGAGTGGATCATTTTGGACTTCATGTTCAAGGGTAGGATCTTGGTAAAAAATATGCTTGTCTTGGATGACATGATTGGGAATGGGGTCTTGATAAAGGATAGGTACATTTTGGATGCCATGATTATCTACATGGACTTCTTGGATGGACTTAAGGATGGGGTCATGGGATGGACTACTCTGATCTTGACATGAAGGTGAAGCTATGATGTCATGCTTTGGACTTTTGTTTTGACCTGTATCCCAAGGTGTAGGCAATGTGATGTGATTTTGGAGACCATGATTAGATATATTTTCTTTTTTTTTGGGATGGAGTGAATATGAATGGACTAGGATAGGATGTGGATTCTCATAACAGATTTGTGGAAGGTTGGTTTCCCTTGTCAAAGTTAGGATAGGGATGACTAATGGATTTTTGTTGTGGATTAGTGGCATGGATTTTGCTAAGGGACTTTTGATAGTGAGGGTAGCAGGATGGAGGACTGGAGCTTATGGGTTGTTGATAAGAGGCATAGATGGGTAGTTGACTATGGGTTGTGGTTGATTGGTATTTGGATTCAAGGTATTTTTGTTTGAAGTCTATGGCTTGTTGGGATTGACCAATGCAGAGTAATTGGTATTCAACTTGACTAGCAAACATATCAAGGTGAATGGAAGACATGGTGGTGGATGATATGAAGCCTAAGAGATGCCAATGCAATGGAAGGTATGCACCTATGCTATGTTTTTTTGTTTGTTTTGGATATAAGGATGCACCTAAGACCAAGATTAAGGAATGGTAGAATAATAATGACCCTATGACCAAAGGATATGATATGAAAGGATGATGATGGCCAAAGGATATGAGACTAAGCTATGTTTTTGTGATTTTTTGGATATAAGGATGAAAGATGATCATGCAAGGATGATAATGACTAAAGGATGAGAATAAATGAGACTAATGGATGCAAAGGATACCAAGGGTAGACCAATTGATGATAATGATAAGGAGACTAAATGATGCCAAGTTAATGATCAAAGGTAGTGATGCAATTAAGGATAAGATGAAATTAAGCTATTTTTTTGTATTTTTTTGAAATTAAGGATACTGAGAATAATTGATATGATGCTAAGGCTAAGGTAAAATGAGCTATTTTTTGTTTTTATTTTTGGGATAAGGATGTAAGGTAAAATCTAAGAAATATGAGTCTAAATGAGAGCAAGGAAATGCAAAGGAGTTCTAAAATTAAAAAAAGAAGGTGGAAATCAAGATAATATGAACCCAAGGCAAAAAATTCCAAATGTCATTGACCATAAGAGGACAACTTTGATAAAATAGAGCCAAGACTAGGACACAAGACTATGACTCAAACTTGATAAAATGACAATGAAAAGACAACGAAAAGGACAATGGTCAATGAAAAATAGAATATGTAACCCAAAATTTTCAAGAGCTCAAAGGTCTCCCTATGTCCAAAATCTAAAGGCCTAGATGCAACCTAAGAGTCAAGGTCTAATTTGTGCAATGCAAAGGATGGGGGAATGCAACCTATAATGCAATGTATTTCTAATGGGAATGCCATAAATGGATTGGTAAATCTTGCAAGTCTCTGGTTTATCAGATAGAGATCAGTGTAGATTTGTTTTGATCATATTTTAGACACAGATTTTGGGAATTTTTGTTTAGTAGGAAATTGTGGTTCAGTTTCTAGTAGATGCATTGCACAGTTGCGGTTTAGGTTGTCAAATGCGGCTCTGTTTTTGGAAAATGCATTTTAGAAAGTTAGTTGTGGTTTTCCAGCTTGCAGATGTGGCTCATAGTAACAGTTGTGGGTCTGTGTCTAACATTTGCATTTCCAAAATGTTGCTTTTGATAGTTTTGATATTTTACAATGGTTTTGATCCAAGTTTTTAACTGTTTCTGATGAAATAACTAGAAAACATAGTAGATAGTATCAAGCACTTTGTTTTTGTTTGGTTTGATGTTTGAAAATGTTTGAATTCAAGAAGAAAAGAACAATCCTATGGTTGGCCAGGACAATAATTGCTAAGTTCCCACTTGGATTTCTTCAATGGTGCTTATTCAATGTGGATAGCCTAGGAACTTGGTAGCATTGGCTCCCCTCCATGAAACTCACTTCTACAGGCATACCAAGTTCTAAATTCTTAGGTAGTCACTTCCTAGAATTCACTATCTGTATAAAGAACTACGAGTATGTGGGATGGCTTTAGAGGTCCGACCTCCTGCACTAGCAAATAGAAAGATTTTGAATTTTAAAAACAAGAGGGTTCTAGTAAATACTTAGGGACATGGCATAGGTCGCAAGCATACAACAAGCCACTTAAGGCTTTAATCACTCTACTAGAGGATCTTATAACTTTAAAAGAAAAGATAGGTACCCTGTTTCAAATGACACTACATGGATAAGGCCTACATACCATGAGGACTTGATAGTTTAGTGTCATCCTTTTATATACCGACCCGAGCGAAAAAATGGTTGGAGTCATTTCCTCTTGTGAGGCAGGCCCCTCTAAGGTATAAACAAAAAAATAGATGGGTCTGGCTTTCTGATCATCGAGTTTGCACAAGGTGAGAGCATAATACCTACCATCCTTCAAAAACTACGACAAGTGGTTCATTTACCCTCTAATTAAATCTATGTGAGAAAGAAAATCGTTCTTTTTAGAGCACCAAATGAAGTGTTATCTAATCTAAAGCAAAAAAAAGTTTGGTTTCAAAATAAAGTCTTGGACATTCGAACCTACAAAACCATGTATTATTAGTTTCACAAAATGATCTTGGACCAATGAGAAAGCTGCCAAAATTGGTTAGCACAAAAGAGTTAAAAGCTAGACTAAAAAATCCAGAAATCAATGACTAAACCAAACTAGAAAATAAAGAAATGAAACTAAGCTAAAAAGCTTAAAAGAAACTAAACTAAGAGCTTGATTTTTTTGTTGCTTCAAGAGAAGCAGTTTTGGGAGCTCTACTTCAAAGCCACACATTGCAAACAGAAAATTAGTAAATAAATTTTTTTTGAATGAAAACAACAAACTAAAATAGTGATAACTTTCTCAAAACTAAACAAAATTTTAAACTATAAAAATATTTGGAAAGCTAAGACATAGACCTTCAAATCCTAGATTTTTTTTGGCAAAATCCTGCACAACAAAAGTGTTATAAACAAAAGAAAATTTGGGTCTTAACAACTAAATCTTAAGAAGATGTGAGTACTAAAACAACCATAACTTTCTCAAAATATATGAAAATTTTAAACCATTTGAAGTTTCAAAAAACTAAAATCGAGGCCTACAAAACCCAGATAATCATTTTTTAAGATTTCATGTGCCCATTTTTCTTGCTCAAAATAAGATGACGGGATTTTGTGTGAATTCTTGGCTGTAACCTGCAAAGCAACAAAAGTGAACAACAAAACAAACAAATTTCTCTACAAAAATTGTAAGATTCATGTTAGGTTCACGAATGTAAGATGGGGTTAGAGAATTCCTAGCCTAGAATAAGTGACAGCCAACACTTCTAGACTATTAACCTCACCTAAACAAGAGAACACAAATAAAAGAGAGAAATAAACTAAAAGCAAATAAATGAAGCATTCCCCATTATGGTTGATTACTTCTCTTGTCTCTCCTTCTTCTTATGCAATCTTTTCCCTCATATTTTGCAGTAAACTTGTGCAAGTACTTGCAAATAGTAAGCAAGAAAGTTGGAGATAATAACTGTTGAGTTGAAAATGGGAGAGGAAAGTTGTTTTTATAGACAACCATTCAAATGGTTGGCTTAGATAATCTTCTAGAAATATTTCAAGATCAATGGTGGAGGATGCATGAGAGGGAGGTTATGAAATGGATGGTTGAGATTAATCCTCCAGAAAGATGCCAAGATCAATGGTCTAGAATTGATGCACCAAGAATATGCTATTCTTGGAGGAATTATGACAGGTATGACGTTGATGGCTATGATGCCTGACAACTATGACATAAATGAAGGCTATGCCAAGGGTTAATGACAGGGAATCTTTGACTTTTTGGTTGGAGGATGTGCATAAATAATTTATTTTAAACAATTTATTCGAAAATGGAAGAAAATGGAGGAAAGGGACAAGTGGTAAATGAATAATTTATTCAAATTATTTATTTGAAGATGATAAAAGATGGAGAATTTAATTAAATTAACCAATTTAATTAAATGGGAAGATGGACATTAAAGAGGAATTAAATAATTTCAACAATTATTTAATCATGGAAGAATAAAAGGTCAAATAATAATAATAATAATTTGACTAGATACATAAATAAATAATTAAATAAATGATGACTTATTTAAAAAATGGAAGAAAGGGATACATTAGTGACGCAATTAAATAATTTTAATTGATCAAGATAGAAAAGAGATTAGGAAGTGAATTAATTAAATAATTAAAAAGTATTTAATTAATAGAGGAATATGATCAAACATAATTAAATAATTAAAATTATTTAATTATTAGAGGATGACAACCAAGGAAAAATGTTGCTCGCAGACTTAGGACATTTTTCAGTGTCTACATTATCCACCCCTTCTTTAACTTTTCTTTTTGTCTTTGACAGTGTATGCTTGTGCCTTTATGATTCTCTTTATCATCTCTATACGTGTGCTCTTTGGTACCTATGTTGGTTTGCCATGGGATTTTGATCCTGGCGGCTTGATCACCCCTCTTGATTTTTGTCATCCCATCTTACCAGAATTGGTATGTTGGAACCCTATTGAAGTAGGTTTTTCTACTGTAGTGTGAATTTGAAGCAAATTCATCCTCTCACTAAAGTGGGGGCTAAATATAGTACTAAAAAAAGTCGTCGGTGACATGTTCACACTTATTTAGGTCCTCCATGTAAAATTGAACTTAATGTTTCCTTGAATTAGTGTTGAAATATGTTTAACATTCTCACGTTAGGTCTTGGGCCCTTGTGAATTAATGAAAATGAACGAAACCTTACTAAAGTGTTGTGAAGTGTTGTAACACACTTTCATAATTTTCTAAGGTTTTTTTAATTAACTGAACCTAATAAATCTCTTTTTAACCTTAATCATGCCTTATTTGAAGTGTTGTAAAGTGTTGTAACACATTTTCACACTTTTCTAGGGTTTTATTTAATAATTGAGATTCTCTATGCTTTAATTGGCCTTATTTTACATCCACAAGCCTCATTTAATGTATCTTTTCAAGGACGATCCCAACACAAATCAAAATTCAATCATAATTTAGGTGTTTTTAGGTTGTATGGTCCATATTTAGTGATTTGGGACTCATTTTCCACCTTGGGCGAATGAGTCCCACCTAGGTTTTTGGGTCTCAAACTTGGTTTCACACCTTCCTAAGCATTTTTGAAAATGGTCCCATAAATTATGCCTAATGGGACTCATTCACACCTTGGGTGAATGAGTCTTGTGGCCTAAAATAAAAATTAATTAAAAATTTTGGCAGTATTTTATCCTCCTAGATCTGTTGTCAGGTTGTAGTGTTGTAATTTTAGGAATTCTTGCATAATTAAGTATAAATACAAGTTTCTTTCACTCATTTTACACCTAGCAATTTGAATGAGAATCCTTATAGAAAGTTTGAGTTTACAAGAGAATTCAAGTGTTTACAAGAGAATTCAAGAATCTTCAAGAGAAGATTATCAAGCATTCCAGAGCATTATTCAAGCATCAAACATCATGTCAAAGTCTTCATGCATCATGTTTTTTTTTGAGATAACAATTGTGATGTAGGGTTTCTTGATTCAAGCTAGCATTCTATTCAAGATCTATCCTATCCAAGAAAGAGTCAAGATCTACATCCATTTGAGTCATCTCACACATATTTTCAGCATTTCATTGCTAGGGTTTGGTGAGTTACAACATCTTATTTTTTTCATTCATAATTCATCATTCTCCATTCCTATTTCATTTCATTTCAAGGTTTGATTACCAAAATGGGGTTTGACCAAGGAAAACCCCTTTCCACTAACAAAACAACATTTTTCCCTCTCTTTAGTGTTTGATTTGCAGGTTTAGATTGAAGATACATTGAAGAGTAATTTTGGAGAAAGTTTTCAAAGTGCCTAAAAGTTGTTAAAGTTGTCACCTTGCATTGGAGATACTTGGAGAATTTCTATAGGTTGCAAATTAGGGTTTTAGATCCGAAAATAAATTGGGAAGCACATAGTGAACCTTGAAGACTAGATTCAGACTTTGAAGTTTCAAAAAACCATAAATGGACTGATTCACCAATTCTGGAAAATGAGTCCTAGTTTAGGTCAAAATTCATATTTTTACATATTTGGATACCCATTTGCTAGATTCCTTTTCTTGCATAGAAACCCAAATCTGGGATTGATTTTCCCAGCTTGGCGTATGAGTCCCACTCAACATTAAAGTTAGAATTTCCAACATTTTAGAGCCTCATCCAATCATCTTCAGATTCCAAGGTGCACATGTTTCATCTTACAACTTGTTATTCTATTTTGCATGCATTTCTAGGTCATTTAGTGAAAGATTGCATTAAACTAGGTTTAAGAATTTCATCTTGCATTGCATTTGTCTTTCCAAGTCCTAGCTTGGTGGTGAACCCCTCATTAGTTTATAATCAACCCCTAGGACAACCCTACTGCAAGATCTCTTTCTCCTTTGCATTGAGATCTCTAGGGTTATCCTTGAATGAAAGAGTGTGAAGATTGTTATTCTAGGTCCTAAACCCTAGATTCCCATAACTATTTTCCCCCCTTGAGTTGGTAATTTATTATTTTAATTTTCAGCTATTGATATTTGATTTTTGGAAAATTAAAAGAATTGCATATAAATACCTAGTCATTTTCACAATTTTAAGAATAAGCAAGAGGTAGCAATTTTAAAGAAGCAATTAATATTCCTAAAATGATTCAAGAGAATTCAATAGAAAAATTATCAATATTATTACATCATTTCATCATTAAAGCATCATGTCATGTGCTATGGAAGTTTTTCATATGTTTTGTATTCATTTTGTTTATGTACACTCATACTTGTATGTCATCAAATCAAATCAAATGAAATCAAGCAACAATTGATCCTTGAAGGTGATGAGTGTGAATTTAGTCCATCAAGGAGATCAAATCTGAGTGGTGAATTGCAAAAAGTTATCAATTCATTACTTATTTTTCAATTAGCCTCTATCCATCCAAGGATACACTCTCTTTATTCATAATTTTCCATTGTGGCGGTAGAAATACCAACATGAGGTTTGATTGAGGAAAACTCCTATATGGCACAACCCTTCCTTTCCTCTGATGTGTGTAGGTTTCAAATTTGAAGCGAGTTTAAGATTGGAGGCTACTTGATCTCATGCACTCTAACCCTACAAGTTGACAAGTCATGGAATCTACATTTTCTCACCAACAAATGAAGTTCTGACAACACCCAGAGGATAAAAGTTACAAACTGGTGTCCTAAAGCTTGATTTTTTTATTTGAGAAAAAGGGAGGATAGTTTAGGGTGTACTACACCCTAGGCCATCAAGATTAAACTCAAATTTACATATCAAGTGCATTTGTGTCTACCCTTCTCATTTTTGGAATTGAAATTTGTCTATCTGCATCCAATTTATCAAGAATCATAATAGATTGTTGCATTTACATAGTTTTCATAATTAGATCATTGTATTTAGAAATTACTCATTCAAATTCACATCATCAATCAACACACACATAATAAACATTGGATTAAAGCTTTGATCCACCATTTTTTCTCTCCCCAATAGGTTTGTAGCCAAGTGATTCATGAGGTCATCTTTAATCTAATCCAAATTAGGAAGAGAGTCCTCATCCTTTTCCAATCAAACACCCTCATGTCAAATTTTGACACTTTTTGGTCTCATTGTTCTTAATATACTTTGTCAAAATGATTTGGCCTGAAAAGATTGGGTTGTGTGGGAAATGAAATGATGCTTATATTATTATTGACCAACCAACTATATGTGTTGGTAATATCCATTTTGTTTCCATTACGCTTGGAACATAAATACCACTCTTATGACACTTACACTAAAAAAATGATTCTTTCTACAACATTATATTTACTACCATCAAAATAAAATTTTCAAGGTTTGGAGGAAACCAATAAATATTTTTATATATTGACCCAATTCCTAGTTCTAGGTTGATATGGATCTTTCATAGTTCTCATAGCTTGGGAGAACAATCAAATCAAATTTTGGTGCATTTTTGGTCTTAGGGATTTTAAGATACTTTATCACACCACTGTAGCCCTAAATAATTGAGACACATGGCAAGGAAAGTTACGCCTCTTGTAGCATTAATTGACCCACCTATATATTGAATTTCTCCATTGGGTGCATAATGGAAATGTTTCTCTTAGTGTGAATGGTAACACTAGACCTGTTCAAATATGGACAAATAACACAATGTTAGTCATCAAACACATCTAAAACCATCATTCCCCATGCAATTCATTTAAACACCAAGAACAAGAAATAAAATAAAACTAATCAAATGAAAGATACTAAATTTTGCTCAAGACATTCAAACCCTCAATCGCATGGGGGAATTGGTGCTATTTTGATGTGGAAAATAGCCCTTTCCTAATTCCTTGCAAGCTTTGATGATCTTTGATGAAGATTGATGCTCCTTGATGAAATTTGACCATAACCTAGCTAAGATGGATGAAAGATATGAGAAATTTGATAAAATGATGATAAACTTGCTCCAAATATGTAGATAATGACTTTGCCTCAAGTTGTGGATCTAAAAATCAATAAGAGAGATCTCCATTTAGAGGAAAGAATGATGGAGGAATGCAAAACATTAAGGATGTGGGACTAAACATAAGCCAATGGCATTGTGCTACTTGTCAACATGCTAGTGGAGAGAGGTGGAGCACATTTTAATCAATGTACAAATAAATGCAATTAGGTAGAATTTGAATTTCAAAAGACAGCTTGTGGAGGAAGAGTTGAAAGATGAGTTAATGCCACTTGGCTCAAGAAAAAGGATATGTAAGAGCCATAAATGCCATGTTGGAGGACAAGTCCTTTTGGGAGGGAGATTTCAAAATGGAGGAATATTCCAATGAAATGCCTTTTTGAATGAAAACAAAAGAATTTATAAATCAATTAAATTGATTTACTTGTGCAAGTTGCAAAATCTAGAGGATTTGATGGATTAGATTTAGAGTTAATTAAGATTTAACTTAGATGGAGATTAGTTTGATTTGACACTTGATTTAGATTTTTGGATTTATTTAAATCAAATGGGAGGAATAATGAATATTAGATTAAATAAAGTTTGATTTATTTAATTAAAGGGGATGATGTTAGATTTAATCAAATAAAGGTTAATTTATTTAATTAAAGGAAGAAATATGATTTAATCAAATAAAGGTGATTTATTTAATCAAAAGAGGAAATATGATTTAATCAAATAAAGTGATTTATTTACTTAAGAGAAGATAATGATTTAATTAAATAAAGTTGATATATTTAATTAACAGATGAATTAGGATGACTTTAATCAAATAAAGATTATTCGATTAAATGGTTAGTAAAGAAGTGATTTAGGTAGAATTGGTGTTAGTAAATCATGATTAGGTGCATAATATCAATCAGTATAATTTCTGTGTCTACATTTTTCCCCTCTTTGAAGAAATGTACTTGCTGTGTTGGTTCAAAGAATAACCTTTCTGAGATAAAAATTCAAAATTTTCAATTTTTTCAGATGCCCCACTACTACCTCAATAGAAGAATTACGTTGGTATACTACCCCCTCAAGAGATTGGACGAAAATTTGGATTTTTGGGTGATTTCTCAAAAAAAGAGGACAAGCTACCAGATGGGTCTAGAAAGGCTCCAGGATGCTGAAAATGTGCCAAAAATGGAAAAAAGATGCAAAATGAGCTTTAGTTGGGAAAAAATGGGTTCAAGGGCACAAAAACCTAGTTTACAGCTAAAACAAGGCAAAAAACCCTAATTTTTATGCTTAAATAACCTTCAAGGGGTTGCTTTCAATTCATTTTCACATTTACACTTTAAGAATTTCTTCATTTTGAGCTCTGACCCTCGTACAAAATGGCGCAAAGAGTGCTTCCCCGACACATTTCCGAGTGAGTTCGAGTGTACCAACGACCTCCAGTTGCAAGACCGATGTTTTTTGATCCTAACACGACCTTTAATTTTTATTTTTGTGCACATTTATTACATTTTGAAGGGTCACAAAGTCCAGTGTCGCTATATAGTGACGCCAAAAGTGCATAATCGGCGATGCTAAGCTTCATATCACGCCACTAATGTGACTTGTGACGTCGCATCACAGTTTAGGTTTAGGGGTTCAAACTCCAAAGGGCGACACTGTTGCGAATGGTGACGCCATGCTTTTGTTAGGTCTTTAGGGGATTTGGTCAAATGGGCCCGTGGATCAAACAATGATGCCCCAACTTGGTTTGCACTTTGGGGGGTCCTAGCATCATAGTTTGGAGTTTTCAAAGAGCGACACCTTTGTGAATAGTGACACATTTTCTATTTCAGTGTTGAAAACTTCAAATAGGGTCTAGTTTTTTTATGAAACTTGACGTTGTGGCTTTATGAGTGCAGGAGGATAGAGAGCCAGTGCATTCACACAAGCACCGACCCTCGGTGCTAAATAGATTGAGCAGACTGCACGAGTTATTGCAGGAGCACCTTGGCACATCCACCTTTGGTATGTTGCTTACGTGCTTACTGTGAGGACACACCTAGCTATGATGATTGTGTTAGCTGAGCGATGGCACAGTGAGACCTTATCATTTCATCTGCCCACCAACAAGGCGACCATCACATTGGAGGACATCTAGCGTATTTTGTGATTGCCCATCCATGGCGAGAGAGTGATATATGACATGGATGCTGGCATAGATGCATGCTACAAGATCATGGGGACAAATGAGATCATTTTTACAGAGATTCAGATCAATCTCAAGTATTACAAAGGTCGGGTGTTGAATTTTTGACTGATTGTTCGATGATCATATCAGGACTAGTGGCTCTAGATCGGCGAGGTCAATATTTCAGTCTAGGATGGGGGCTGGCTTGGGAGTTGATGCTATTCAGGAGGTGCTACTTTGCTTGGGGACTAGTGATGTTGGCCTCATTATACCACAATTTTTATGAGTTTTCCTATTGTGATATCAGAGTGATTGGTGTCAGGGTCACATTATTGCACATCTGGGCCTAGGAGCATATTGCCATGCTTTTCCCAAGGGTTACAGTGGTTGACGTCGAGCTCGACGACCCAACAGTTTAGAAGTACAGGGGTGGCCTCACATTTACCCATACAGGACATCCTGGCCTAATTCACTAGTGGAGGGTTTTGGATGAGATGACAATGTTCACCTGGAGACCTTGGTTGCAGTTGCCCATGTGGTATGATGATGTACAATAATTATTCTATGCTAGGCAGGATAGACTTATGTAGGGGCACGGGCACACCATGATCGAGTGCTACCTACTTGATAGGGTAGCGAGATATTTTGGGGACGTGCAAGATCATCCTGATGATCAGTACATGGCTATCTTTGCTCGGTCTACCAAAGAGACCACATGGGGTCGGATGATCCCCACATCAGATGTAATTGATTCCTTCAAGCAGTTGGTGGCTAGGCCATGGGCCTACGATCAGGGATAGGAGGATCTAGGGACCACACAGGCCTACAATGATTGGTTTAGGCCTCTCATTCGATTGACAACTCTAGGGGTAGTACTTCCACAACAAAGACCTAGAGGATAGAAAATAGGATGGGGATAAGCAAGATAGGTCCTAGGAGCACCTAGAGGGGAAGGAGGAGGAGACAGAGGAGGAGGTAGAGATGAAGGTGGAGGAGGAGGAGGTGGAGATGGAGGTGGAGAAGGAGGAGGTGGAGGAGGATGAGGACCACCTCCACACCAGCCAGACTGAGGTCAAAGAGACCAACAACCACCGCCGCGAGATCAACAAAGGGTCCAACCACCACAACCACCATAGCCCGATCAGAGAGACGCCCTAATACATTAGCTTTAGGGGTAGTTACAGGGCATATAGGGGCAGATACATGTACTCACAATAGAGAGGGACTGATATATGTACTCACAACAGAGAGGGACTAGACCAAACAATAGGTCCAAGCCCTCACAGTAGAGTGAGATCATGAGAGGCAGAAGCGATAGATGATAGAGCTGCAACTGGCATAGGATTTCAGTAGGTGACACCAGCTAGAGAGCATGGCTACTGCATCACAGGGAATGATAGTCCCCATACGGATGTACCGTGATGCTGTACAAGAGGCTGAGTATTAGAGAGTCCACTATCGGTAAGCTGTACCTATGGTAGCTTAGGTACCAGAGTACTCCTAATAGATTGGGATGAGGTAGGAAGAGGACCAGCTAGAGAGACAGGCTGGTTAGGGGAGCAACCATTAGGTCTAGCTCACACAGTTTTGATTAGTGATATTGTTTTTGAGATCCACGTGCTTTGTCTTTGATAGCCTCGTGGGCATTGTATACATTGATTGATACACATACATATTTGATCTTGATTTGTACCATGATAGTTACATTTTGATATATATATGATATGATTTGTTTGCTATGAGATGTGTCCTATTTTATTTATGCATTATGGATGGATGCATATGCAATGCTTTTATGATTCTATATATTATGTGATGTATGTATGATTATGCAGATGTTTATGGATGGATGGATGTATTTGTTTTTATATTATCTCTATGCACTTTTATGATGATGTTTGGAGTATGGATGTATGGATGCAAATGTTATGCTATGCAGATGATTTTAAAATTCTTGGACTAATAGATCTATATTATGCCCTTAATGGATGATGTTATGATTATGAGATGTATGCGATGTTATGACATGCTCCTTTTCTTTTTCAGTGTCTTTTTCATGTATGATGTATGGATGATATGATGATGCTTATATGATGGTATGATGATGCTTTTATGATTATTCAATGGATGTGAATGTATGGTTTATGAGATGCTTAGAATAACCAATCTATATTATGCAATGATGAAATGAAATGCATATGAGATGATCAGTGTTTCCTATATGATATGATATGAATGATATGCAGCATGCTAATGGTTTGTGGATGCAGGATGGATGCATTAGTAATATTTTTGATTAACTGTCATGGTACCATGTTAGCGTGGAGAGAATAAAGAAGAAATGAGATGAAGACAAGAGGATCCAACAAGTCCATGATCTATGAGACTTTATTAGAGATGGATGATGATGATGCATTGCTTATCAAGAATTGGGATTTTAAAAGGGCTTACTTACCTTATGTTTGATAACACACGTAGGCATGATGCATCGAGGTATAAAATACCAGGATGGCATTGTACCTAGTGTGATGGAGTTTGACTCGACAATTAGATAGGAGCACTCCTATTCACACCTGACATACAAAACTCTATTTAGAATGTAGTTCAGATATTTCAAACATCTCAGACCAAAACATAGAAAGGCAAGCCTTCCTATGTTGTCAACAAGACACCTAAAACACCCTCCCTACAAACCAAACAAAGTAGGCATGACCAAGGTTATATTACAAGAATATCCAACAAGCACAACAAATAAAAAGATAATGATCGTTGCCCCATTCCTTTATCTCTAAATCCCTTTGTTTGGATATCATCGAGAGGTCATTGGAATGAGTGCAATAAGATAAATCAAAAGACAAAGATCAAGTAAACAAATAAGCTAATGTTCTTCATACTGCTATCCAAGACTAAACTATGGTGATGCCTGATGTTGATGTCCATTGTAGGAAGGATTCATCCTAGGACATGATGTTATTAGATGATTTGGGATTGACTGGATGATGAGCTATTAGTACCAATGGTTGACCAACTTGTTTACTTACTGACCTAGACTTAAGACCTTGACGATTGAGTTTTCACTTTGTAACCTGCTAGACTTGTTTTCGATTGTTTCACCAAAGGTTGAGGATGATGATGATTTATTATGAGTGAACATTTTATTTCGGGTGAAAGTGAGATGGGATGGATGGGTTTTTTCAAATATTTGGATGTTTTTGAAATGTTTTGAGGCTATTTTTGGTATTTTCAAGGTCTTAAAAATGTTATGATTTTCAAATTTTCTAAATTTTTTGTGTTTTCTGAGATTTTGACCAAGAGAATAACCTAAAGACCTATCTTGGGGGCCTTAGGGGCTGATCAAAGATTAGCCTTGCCTACGTTGTACACACAAAGACCACATTGTTCGACATACTCGATTATTGATGAGATATGAACAAATGGATTGCCAATTTATTATGTCAGACTCCTAAAGGATTGACCTAAGTGTCTCGGGGATGATCAAAGATCAACCTTGCCTATGTTCAGAGCTTAGAGACCTATAGTTCGACAAGACGACTCTATTTTTGAATTTTTAACTAACTTTTTGATCTATTTTTGGATTTTGACATGATTTGGATGTTTTTGGATTTTTTTGATGATATTTTGAATGTTTTTTGGATTTTTTGATTTTAGGGAAGATTTCAAGAATATACACAAATCTGATCCAATGCAGATATAGGAACATGCCCCCAACGTGATGCAATAGACTACTCCAATATAGGTAGGAGAAACTGACCTTAGGAATGGGCTAAGTAGTACTAGGAGGGATCATGATACAAACATAGGATCAAGCTATGATGCGAATGCGAATGGGTGATGGAAGGATGCAATGGAATACGATGAATGAAGCATACAAAACAAGCTACAAAGATCATGGTGGATGGAAAGTGCTTATTTATACAAGGTGCCTATTTTCCAAGTTTTCACCAAGGTACTTGCCCAAAACGACACCGAAGTAGTTTTCACTAGAGGATGATTTTTCTCTTTACTATTTTCAATCCTTTTTTTGATTTTTTTTGGATTTTTATATTTTTATATTTTTTTGGATTTTTAGATTTACACCTTGGAAATTTTAGGCATAAATTTTTTTGAGATGGGAGCTATTCATGGGCTCCTGCAGAGGTCCCCCTTTTGGTGTTGATAGCTGATATGCCCCTAACTTGTAGCTTGCTATGATGATAAAAGGTCCCAACTAATTGGGTTCAAATTTTCCCTTGCTATCTGGATTTGGTACATTTTTTTGATTTTCCTTAAGTACAAGCTCTCCAACTTGAAAAGTTTTACTCCTAATCTTCTTGTTGTAGCTCTGCTTGAGATGGTTTTGGTAGACTTGCAAATTGTTTTTTGGCATCCATATGCTACTCATCTAGTAGTTCCAACTCGTTCAACTGTGATACCCAATATTCTTCATCTGTGATGAGATTCTACAATGATATCCTTAGGGATGGGAGCTTGATCTCAATGGGTAGGATGGTGTTGAATCTATAGACCAAGGAGAAAGGGGTGGCACCTGTTGGTGTGTAGATACTTGTTCGGTAAGCTCATAAGGCGAGATTTAATTGTAAGTGCCAGTCATGACCAATGTCATTGACTATTTTCTTTAGGATTTTTTAGGATTGTCTTATTGGTAGCTTCTGCTTGGCCATTTCCTTGGGGGTAGTATGGAGTGGAAAAGCAATGTTGGATTTTGAATTTTTGGCATGGGTCTCGAACATCCTAATTTTTGAAAGGCATCATGTTATATGAGATAATGGCATGAGGGACACCGTAGCAGAAAATTAGGTAGTTCAAGATGAACTTGGAAATCTGCTTTCCTGTGATATAGGTCATGGGAATGGCCTCTACACACTTTGTGAAGTACTCCATGGCGATGATAATGAACTTATGTCCACTAGATGAGATGGGGCTGATTTTTCCAATGAGATCGATCCCCCATTGTGAAAAGGGCCAAGGTATAATGATTAGGTGGAGCTCCTGAGCTGGTGGATGGATGAGATCCCCATGCTATTGACACTGCAAGCACTTTAGACATAGTCATGAGCTTCTCTTTCCATTGTAGGCTAATAGTACGTAGTCCTCAACAGTTTCTTAGCCAAGGTCATACCACTCGAATTTGAACCAAAAATGCCATTGTGTACCTTGGTTAAAGAAGTCAAATCTTCTTCAACATTAAGGAATCGCAACAAGGTTCCCTCAATGCTCCTACAGTATAGGGTGTCTCCTAAGATGAAAAAATGGGATGAATTCTTGACAAATGTTCTTTTGAGGTTTAGGGTGATATCAGCGGGGAGGACTCCTATTCTCAAGTAGGTGTATATATCATGATACTAGGAATCACCGGGACCAACGATTTCACACACAAATTTAAACTCTGGTACCTCGAATGCTGGTATGAGAAGCTTCTCTACAAGGAATTCCTGCTTTGGGACGTTGTGTGGGACATCTAGTAGTGATCCAATTGTTGCCATGGCATCTGCTAATTTGTTATTTTCCCTTGGCAGCTGTTCAAATGTGATATCAATGAAGGACTCGTTGAGGCTTTCCACCAGTTTCTTGTATGGAGTCAACTTGTCATCCTTGGTTTGGCATTCTTCATTTACCCAGTTGATGATAAGCTAAGAATCTCCATAGACTTTGAGTGCCATGATCTACCACTATACTACAATTCTAAGCCCTATGAAAAGAGCCTCATATTTTGCAATGTTGTTTGTGTATGAAAAAGAAAGCTTGTATGATTTAGGTATGCAATTTCCTTGTGGTACAATGAAGAAGACTCTAGCTTCTGACCCGTGTTGTGTGTAGGATCCATCAAAGTAAATTTTCCAGTGATTGACCACACTTAGGTTAAAGATGGACTCATTGGGGAACTCTGATACAAGTGAGTTCTATGAGTATATTGGTGCTTCTTCCAATTGATTTGCAATAGATTATCCTTTAATAGCCTTGTGTTCCACATACTCAATGTTGTGTTATGTTAGGATCATAACCTATTTAGCTATTCATCTTATGAGTGTTGCTTTAGAAATTAGATACTTGAGAGGGTCTATCTTATCAATGAGTTTTATCTAATGTGCTAGCATATAGTGCCTGAACTTCTATGTTGGGAACATGATTGCTAAGCAAGCCTTTTCAATGGAGTTGTAATTCAACTCGTGTCCTACCATAGTTTAGCTGATGTAATAAATAGCTCTCTCTTTCCCATTTTCATCATGTTGTGCCAAGAGAGCGCCAAGGGATGCTGCTGTTGCTAATATATATAGGATCAAGGGTTTTCCTGGAATTGGTGGCATGAGAATTGGTGGTGTGAGCAAGTACTCCTTGATTTTATTGAAAGCTTGGTCACATTTCTTGTCCCATTTGTATGCTACCCCCTTGTGGAGTAGATGAGAATATGGGATAGCCTTGTTTGCTAGTTGTGCTATGAATCGACGGATGGATTGGAGTCTTCCTTGCAAACCCCTTAGCTATTTAAATTTCCTTGGTGCCTCCATCTCAAGGATTTCTTTGACTTTGGTGGGGTATATCTCAATTCATATCATAGATACAATGTACCCTAGTAACTTGCCCAATTGTACCTTGAAGAAACACTTCTTTGGATTGAGTCTAATCTTGTATTCCTCTAGCATATCAAAGATGGAGCCTAATGTAACTATGTGATCTCGACATTTCTTTGACTTGGCCAATATGTCACCCACATAATCTTCCATAATTTTGTGAATCATGTCATGAAATATTAGTGTCATGGCCCTTTGATAGGTGGCTCCAACATTCTTCAACCCAAATGGAATCATGTTCCAATAGTATGTCCCCTATGGATAAGTGAAAGTTGTCTTGTGATGGTCCTGTTTGGCTATCGTGATCTGATTGTACCATGAGAATCCATCCATTAGTGATAGCATTTCATGTACCACTATCATATCTACAATCATATCAATGTTTGGGAGAGGAAATTCATCCTTGGGACATGCTTTGTTCAGATCCCTTAAGTCAGTGCAGATGCAAATGCCCCCAGTGGGCTTTGAAATAGGTACAAGATTTGAGACCCATTCTAGATAATCAATCGGTCATATGAAACTAGTGTCAAGGAGCTTTTGTAATTCCATCTTGACCAACAATGCTATTTGTGGGTGCATCTTTCTCAACTTTTGTCTCACTGGCTTTACTTCTGGATAGACAACTAGATGGTGAACCACAACTTCTGGATCAAGGCCAGGCATGTTAGCATAGGTCCATGCAAAGTTTACCTTTCTTTCCCTTAGGAAAGCAACTAGGATTTCTTGTTCTTCTGTCAAAAGAGATTATGCATAGAAGGTGATATGTGGTGTTTATTTTGTTCCTAGGTTGACTAGATTGCACTTTTCTGCTAAGATTGTTGACTTATCCTGGTGAATAGCACTAAGTGGAAGATTGAATCCTTCATCCTCTGGCACCTCAAAGAGGTTTTCACCATTGGATGCATCCTTTTTTTTTTTACTATTTTCAGGTTTGAAAGTGCCACAATGTGGTTTTCACATAAAGACCTAGAGATTATTCTCAAATTTTCACTTTTGTGACTGAAGGATTCAATTGTTTCCCCATAATAGACATGTGTGTCTAACTCAATGTTGAATCCAACTTTGTGATCTCCATATGGTATCGTATCCTAAAATCACATGAATTCCAAGAGAGACTCATTAGTTTTGAATGTGTCTAGAATTGGGTCCTCGTTGGACGCAATCGATGAGTTGGGGATAAATAAAGTTTAGCTCATGGGTTTGGCTATTTGAATCAAAAGATAATGTACTAATCATGAGAAGGGAGGAATATTTGAATAGCATGGGTAGCTTGGTTATGGGATCTTGATCATCACTACTGCATACATCAGTTATGTCAAAGGTAAAGTTATCTATAACTCGACATGTGGATACTGGTAACTGGGGAGAAGATGTTGATAACTGAGGGGGAGTTTTGACCTTTTTAACCAGGGCACCTTTTCCAAGTATGGTTACTTTTGGAGGGGTATATCCAAGGCCAATATTTCTCATACGCTTCTCAGGAATGAGAGGTACTAGAAGACCATTGTCATTTTTTCCAAGTTTCTTGTTTCTGTTATAGCCCATACCAAACATCATTTGTAGTCCTTTGCTGCTATCATCCATGGGAAGATCAACTATAGACCTATTACCTTGGTACATCAGACTTGATGGGTCCTCTTCATCTACCACTTCTTATCTTAGGTATCCCCAACACTTGAATCTGGAGGGGTCTTCTTTGAAAGTTTGGGATGAGGTGTTATTTGGATGTGGTTTCCCATGCGATCTAGGAGTTTACAATAACTCTCCTATCACAAAGGAATTCTTCTTCATTTTGTAATCCCCACACCCATTATCTTGGATGATGAATTCTATATCAAAGATGTCAGGGATGGTGGGTGTCTTTGTCTTAGAAGTGGAGGCTAATGTAGCTGGGTCTACATATGGAGTCATAGGGCCTTCATCGTTCTTTGGGACTTGAGGGATTTTGTAGTATTTTTCTTCCAAAATTTTTCAATAATAAAACAACTCAAGATCATCATGAATTGTGACCTCTTGGTTTTGATAGGGAAACTTGACACACTGATGAAAGGTAGATGCAACTGCTTGCAACCCATGGATCCATGGATGCCCCAAGAGGATATTATAAGGTAAATCAAGATCAAGGACCTGGTAGGTGGTTTCCATGATGGTTGGCCGTACTTGAATAGGGATTTGAATAGTGCCTTGAGACACTCTTTCCTGATCATCATATGCCCTAATTGTTATATCTTTACCTTTTTCAATGACATCCTCAGAGAACCCCAAATTCTTTATTGACATGAGAGAACAGATATTTAGACCTGCACCCCCATCCACTAAGACCCTTTTAAATTTGGTTTTATAGACCAAGACCTTGAGATGGAGTCCATGATTATGAGATGGTTGCAATGATAGGTCTTGATCAGAAAATGTGAGATGTGGGGTGGTGATGTGTTCGACCATATCTTGGAACTAGTTAGCATCAAGATCTATGGAGATGGTGGATGAAGCCAATGCTTCCTTTATGATTCTTCTATGTGTAGGTGAGATCTTCAGTAACTCCATGATGGAGATCTAAGTAGGGGTTCTTTTTAGTTGTTCCAAGACATTATAACAATTGGGAACAAATTTTAGATTTGAGGTGGATGACCTAAGTGGCTGTGATAATCCAACAATGGTAAATTTTCTGTCACGTGTGGTGACTCCACAATTGGCTTTGACTCCCTTGATGTTAACAACGGTGAACCATTCATCTAGGGATGTGACCACATGATCATAAACATGGTTTACATTTCCATAATTTATCTTTCCATGGTTGTTCCCTTTGTTATGATACGACTTCGGATTCGTGTATATCTTAAGGTCTTTATTTCCCACAAGTTGTTCAACGTTTATGACTTTGTCATCGATAAGGTCTTGGATCATATTTTTCTGTCTCATGCAACTGGTCATTGTGTGTCCCTTGATTTTATGAAAATCACAAAGGTGATTTTTGTTATACCATGGTGGTTTCATTTGGGGTTCCTGATAATTCTCATAAGTGGGGATTTTAATGAGATTCTCTTATACCAAAATTTTCATGATAGATTTGATTGATTCCCAAAGGCTGTGTATTTCCTTTTGGGTGGATATTTGTTTTGCGGGGGTGGTCCCCCTTGATTATTCAGATTGTTGACCGCTTGATTATTGGGTGATTGTGAGACCACATTGGCTTGTGTGTTGTTTTAGTTATTATTTTGTGGTTGTTGATATGTTTGCGTGTTTTTCCTTTGAGCACTGATTATGACCTTGGCATCAACCACACCATCGTTAGTGACATTTTTTTTTTGGGCCCATGGGTGAGGTTTTTCGTTATAACTGGTTGATGGGAAGTTATCTTGATTTTCTTGATATGTGGGTGTCCCCCCTTGTGCAATAAGGGCTCTTTCAATGTTGAGCGCCTTGGGGATAAAATGGTTGTATTTGGTGATACATTGCATCTTTAGATGGAATGACAAGGTTTTCTCAAGATTGGAAATGATAGTGCAAATTTGTTGTTCCTCTGGCATGGCCCACTTGCTCCTATTGGCCTTGGATCATCATCGTTGTAAGAAGGATGCGAATGTTTCCCGCTTAGCTTGTTTGAGCATAAATAGTTCCTCTAGACTCACATCCATGCCAATGTTGAATGCGTAGTTCTTTATGAATGCATCCACGATTTCTTGGAAATTTTTGATTCTAGGAGGAAGGATAGAGAAGCATTCCATTGCTGGTCCTACCAAACTTTGAGGGAATAATAACATTAGATATGTGTCATCATATTCAACTTCCATGTAATGTACCTGGAATTCTCTGATGTGATCTTCAGGGTTACCCGTCCCACGATATTTTTCAAATTTAGGGATTTCAAACCCTTTTGGGGATGATACCATCGCAAGGCTTCTGTCAAATGGATAGGGACACAAATTTCTTGTTGTTTTCATTATTTTCCTAGATTGGAGATCTAACACTTGTTGTGAGAGCAATTTGATTTGTGCCATCACATCATTTCATGGATCGAGAGGTGGGGTGAATATGTTTTGAGATGGTTTGATCATTTGAGTGATGGGTGAGGTGTTTTGGGTGTTTGTGGGAGGTGGTTGCAAGATTTTTTGTGTGATCAAGGCTTGTTGATATGCCTAAAATTGCTACTGTGCCAACAATGTTTGTTGTTGGTCTTGCTGCTATTGTGCCAACAATTCCTGTTGTTGGTCTTGCTACTGTTGTGCCAACAATGCTTATTGTTGGGATAATAGTTGGGCTGCTTCTTGTTGTGCTTGGTACTATTGTATGACTTGTTGATATGCTTGTTGTTGAGCTGCTTGCTGTTGTGATTAGTATTGAGTTTGCGCTTGAGCTTGCTATGCTTGATATTGAGCTTGGGCCTAAGCTTGAGCTTGTTGAGCATCTTGTGTAGCTTGTGTGGTGCGTTGTTGTTGCAACAAAGCTTGGGCTTGGGTAGCTTGTTGTGTAGCTTGCTAATTTTGAAACTGTTGAAGTGCCTTTTGGTAGGAATCTTGAGCTGCTTGCAATGTGATGCTATATTGGTTTCCCATGTTTAGTTTTGGAGGTGGTGGTGGAGGATTCAAAATTGTGTGGGAGGTTGTGATGAGAGGTGCTGTGAGATTGATCTGTGCAGTGGATGGTGTGATTGATATGATAGGCCCTTAGGAGACCACATTTTGAGGTATTTGGGGTATTGTACATGATGTGTTGATTGCTTGTGTTGTTGGGATTATTTCCACTTGTTGCAATATCGATGGCATGATCAAAGGATTCAGTATGATGGTTTGATTTATGATTGGAGGATTGTTTTGATTTTGTTGATTGAGGTTTGATAAAGGGGGTTTCCCTAAACCCAAAAGTGGTGTGGATGTTAGTGGTAGAGGTGGAAATGGTGGGAAGATGGGTGGTGTTTTCTCTTAAGAAAATAATGATGATGAGGGATCAAAGATCCTCCTTGTGAGGTCATGGGGATAGAGACTTTTGTGTTAAGAGGATATGCTAGTGTTGCATTGAAAGAGGATGGCTTGTTGGGGCGACGAAAGATGAGCAGAACATATGGGTGTTTCAGATTTTGAGGAATGGATTGACCCAAGATAGTGTTTGAGTCCAAGTCTTGGTTGTTCACAAAGGGATGTGTTTGAAGAGCATGAAGCAATGAGCTTCCCTTGTTGACAATAGGTTGAATTGGATCAAGGGATGATGTGGGTTGCGAGATGGATTGAATGATGCTTTGAAAGGATGGTGTGAATGATCCTGGTGGCATAATCCCAAGAGGTTTCTCCACAATAGTGCTTATGTCAAAGTCAAAAGGGAGTTTAGCCCCTTCCTTTGCCAATTCTAGCATGTATTGTGAGGGATTGAGTCTCATCATGGCATTGACAATTTTTTGGGTTTAGGGATTTTGGATCATTTCAATGATTTCATCTCGAGTCATCCCCAGGACATTATTGGTGATGTCATCCACTTGGAAACCTCCCTCTTGAGGATCCCATTGAGGAAGGTTGAGTGAGGGATTGCTAGATCCGATGGGATTGATTTCGAGAGTGGTTTGACTCAAGTCACTTAAAGTATATGTTTCTTTGTTGGTTTCCATGTTCTTCTTGTGTTGAGATCTAGTTTGAACCATAAAATAGGGATCAAATTTTAGGAATGTGGGAGGTGAACCTCTAACTCCTTATATTGATCTAAAATTTAGGCACAAAAAATAAAATTGAGGATGATTAAATATCAAAGGGTGGTGATGAGATAAATGAGAGATGGATGGTGTGAATTATTGAACTCTTAAGAAATATTGAAGGAAATACTAGACTTTGGGAATTTTGGATTTGACTTGGTTCGATTTGATTTGAATTTGACATTGGATTTGATTTGAATTTGGATTTGATTTGATTTTGGATTTTGGATAATGAACTCATAAACCCCAAGATGCTGGATATTATCAAGGGATATACTTGTTCACAAGGATTGATAATTTGACCAAATGTGTGAAGAAGGATTCATCTACACACACCTACTCAAACAAGATGATTTGGATTTGATCTAAAAGGATTTTCCAAAAGTCTAGCATGAATGCTTTTTTCAAGATTTCCAAGAGTTGTTTGTGAGATGATTTTGATTGATGTTTGAGGGATGGATGAGAGCGTTGATTTTGATCCTACGTGAACCTAGAAAGACTTTTTGCTTACAAGACCTTAGTATTGAAGCACATGCTACTCTTCCTATGTGAGATACTCAAACCTTTGAAAAGTCTTGGATTTTGACAATAGTAAAATGAATACAAATTGGGATTGTTCATTGATGCACATTTGTAAAATTTAAAGACCAGTCTCTCTCTAAATTCGTAAATCATAGGCAAACGTTTCTTGAGAGCTCTTGGACTGACTTTTAGACTTTGGTTTTTGGATTTTCATCTTTCGGGAAATCATTTGGAACAACACATGTGTGGGGTTAAATTGTTTCTTATCTTTTCTTAATGAGTTCCTTTTACCAAAAACACTCTCTTACTTAGCTTTCAAACTAAATGTCTAATGTTCCAACTTCTTTTCATCCCACAAAGTCCATTATGTGGAAATCAAGGAAATTAAGGCAATAGCTCCCTAATGTTAACTTTAGTAAGAGAAAATTGAGATGTAAATTCAAATACTTAGAAGTCTCTAAGGATGGAATCCCTAGGGCAAGAAATAGCACTTGGATTTGTCAAAGGTATTTTCTCCTCCTAAAGGGTTTGCAATTTTAATGATTTTGTTGAATGTTTGTTTTCCAATGTTTTAGATCCAAGCAAAGTGTTTTGATTTCAAAATGTTGCACAACCCTAGGATAGAAAGAGACAATATTTTTTGAGTTCCCACTTGGATAAATCTAGTTGTGCCTATTCTTAGTGGATGATTAGAAGCTTGAACACACTGGATCCCCTCCATGGCACACACTTCTCGGGTCAACCAAGCTTCAGTACCCATGAAACTCCCACGACATACTTCTCATCTCTACTAAAAACTGCAAAATGTGGGATGGCTTGAGAACAACCATTCTTGTACCAACAAATAGTAAGGATTTTGGCCTCTATACAAATTGGTTCTTAGTCAGGGCGATTGGGGACATGGCACCTTGTGAGTGTCCAACAAGCCACTAAAGAATTTAATCAATCTGACTAGGGGTCTTATACTTTTTATAGTAGTACCTCATTCTGAAAGACACTGTACGGCTAAGGCCTACATACCATGAGGACTTGATTATTTGGTCTTATCCATTTGTATACCAGCCCAAGTGAAAAATTAGTTGCAGTCACCTTCAGATTGGTCTTAGGTAGGCCCCTCTAAAGGTAAAAAAAAGTGAGCAAGTACATCCATAGTTTGATCAATCTTTGTTTGCATGAACACAAAGAGAACACACACGATATACCTAACTAACACTAGCAAGCTTTGTTCAATTTTAAGAGCTCAAATTGAAATGTGGAGGAAATCTTATATACAAATTAATATCACCAAAAGACTTTTGATTCTCAAGATCGTCGTGAAGCGCAAGAGAAGTGCATACGCCTTTTAATGATATTACTTTGTAAAAAATATTACAAAACATGAAAAACACATGTTCATTTTAGATCCTCAAAGCTGTAATGGATTCTTTTAAGCACCAAGATGAAGTGTGAAGTTTGCTTGTTTAATTTTTAAATCCAAAACCAACTCTATTAAGTTCCTAAAGTTCTTTTTAATCCCTTTGATTTTTCTTTTTAAAACCCAAATGAAATGTATTGAGTCCTAAAACTAAAAGTAACAAAATCCTTAGGATGGAATTATAAGTGCTTCTAAAGTGTTAAAAAACACTTCTTACAATAGAGAGAAAATTCCATAAGAAATCTTCTCCTTGCTTCCTCCTTTTCCTCTTTATTAGTTCAACCTACAAAAGATGGTTAATATAAAAAAATCAGAGCCACAAAATAGATCAAAAGGAAAGGGTGATCAAGATAAAAAAAATAAAAAGAACATGTTGAATTAAAACTGAAAAGTTGACTTTTACCCCTCCCTAGCATTGCAATCCATAAAGGCATCACAATTTGGAGAAAGTCAGTGACGCTCTGTGGAAAAACAGAGACCACGATTGTGTCGCTATTTCACAAAGTGTTGTTCTTTGACTTTTGATGAATCCGACCCTCAGGAAAATCAGAGAAGCGTCACCTTTTAACATAGCGGCAACGTTGCTATATAGCGATGCTAGACTGATAGCGACACTTTTTTTCTTTTTCATCGTTGTTTCGTGTAGACACTCAAAAATTGAAAAAAAAAAAGAATTTTGGTCAAAAAATGTGTTAATTCTTCAAGATTCGCCCTCCTTCTAGCACCAAAATGTGAATGGTATCTCTAGAATTGTTCAAACATGGAAAAACAATACAATGTTAGTCATCAAACACATATAAAACCATTATTCCCCATGCAATTCATTTAAACACCAAGAACAAGAAATAAAACAAAACTAATCAAATGAAAGATACTAAATCTTGCTCAAAACATTCAAACCCTCAATCCCATGGGGGAATTGGTGCTATTTTGATGTGGAAAATAGCCCTTTCCCAATTCCTTGCAAGCTTTGATGATCTTTGATGAAGATTGATGCTCCTTGATGAAATTTGACCATAACCTAGCAAAGGTGGATGAAAGATATGAGAAATTTGATAAAATGATGATAAACTTGCTCCAACTCTATAGATAATGACTTTGTCTCAAGTTGTGGATCTAAAAATCAATAAGAGAGCTCTCCATTTATAGGAAATAATGATGGAGGAATGCAAAACATGAAGGATGTGGGACTAAACATAAGCCAATGACATTGTGCCACTTGTCAACATGCTAGTGGAGAGAGGTGGAGCACATTTTGATCAATTTGCAAATAAATACAAATAGGTGGAATTTGAATTTCAAAAGATAGCTTGTGGAGGAGTTGAAAGATGAGTTAATGCCACTTGGCTCAAGAGAAAGGACATGTAAGAGCCATTAATGCCATGTTGGAGGACAAGTCCTTTTGGGAGGGAGATTTCAAAATGGAGGAATATTCCAATGAGATGCCTTTTTGAATGAAAATAGAAGAATTTATAAATCAATTAAATTGATTTACTTGTGCAAGTTGCAAAATCTAGAGGATTTGATGGATTAGAGTTAGAGTTAAGATTTAATTAACTTAGATGGAGATTAGTTTGATTTGACACTTGCTTTAGATTTTTGGATTTATTTAAATCAAATGGGAGGAATAATGGATATTAGATTAAATAAAGTTTGATTTATTTAATTAAAGGGGATGATGTTAGATTTAATCAAATAAAGGTTAATTTATTTAATTAAAGGAAGAAATATGATTTAATCAAATAAAGGTGATTTATTTAATCAAAAGAGGAAATATGATTTAAAAAAAATAAAATAATTTATTTAATTAAGAGAAGATAATGATTTTATAAAATAAAGTTGATTTATTTAATTAACAGAGGAATTAGGATGAAATTAATCAAATAAAGATTATTCGATTAAATGGTTAGTAAAGAAGTGATTTAGGCAGAATTGGTGTTAGTAAATCTGAATTAGGTGCACAATATCAATCTATATAATTTGTGTCTACACTTAGGAGCCTTACATTTAAGAAAAGTAGCACTTTTTTCAATATTACATTTGTTATTTCCTCAAGAAAACCATTAGGGGTTTGGGGAACTGAGAGATTATTTTTTGATTGATCCAATTCTTATTTGTAGGTGCAAAAAGAACATTGTAGGTCCCATAAATTGAGAAAATAGTTATTCCAAAACTTCGTACTTTAGTCTCAAGGCTCTTAAAACTTATGTAGATTAAAAGGCTTGGGATGCATGTGAAGAGAAATGATTCCTTTGTTAGCATTAATTATCCCACCTAGATGTGTTGGTATTAATGTTTAGTTCCATAAGGTATGGAACACAATATATCACTCTTATCACCCTTAATTGGGTTTGTTAGCACCACAATAAAACCATCAAGAGTTGGGAAAAAACTAAGAGAATATTTTTGATTAACCCAATGTGTAGCTATATATTCAGACATAACATTTATAAGTACAATAATTTGAGAATGCAATCATGTCAAAATTTGACACTTTTCAATCTTCGGTCTCTTAAGGGACTTTTTAGATTGATGTATCCCAAAAGAATCAAGATGCATGGGTGAAAAATAAAACCTCTAGTAGCACCAAATAGCCCACCCAAATATGTTGGTACTACCCTTTTGGTTCCAAGAGATTTGGAATGCAAAATATTTATTTTAGAAATATCTTTCTATCTCTTAATATCTATCTCTATCTCTCCATAATAAAATGGGGCCTATTTCTTTTTCTATCTTTTTTATTTGTCTATTTTTCTATCTATATCTCTCTCTACCTCTCTCTCTCTCTTACTCTCTATGCATCTTTTAATTTTTCTCTCTATATATTTATCTAGATCCCTCTCTCTCTCTCTCTCCATATCTTTCTCTCAAAAATAAGAGCCCTCTTTCTTTCCTCTCTTCTCTCATCTCTCTTCCTCTCTATCTCTCTACCTACACTGAATTATATATAAAAATCAATCATTATCTCTCTTTCTCTCTCTTCCTATTTATGCTTTCCTCTCTCTTCATTTATCCATCTCTACTCTCTATTCTCTATCTTCACTTTTCTCTCTTTCTCTTCCCCCCTCTCTCCGTTTCTCTATCTCACTCTCACTCTCTATTTCTATCTATCTCTCTCCTCTCTTGGAAATGAAATGTGGCCTCTTTCTCTATTTCATCTCTCTTTCTATATTTCCCTCTACCCCCTTTATTCCCATCTCTATCTCTTTCTCTCTCTTCCTCTCTTCCTCTCTATCCCTATATCTTTCAATCTTTCAATCATTCTCTTTTCTCCCTTTCCAACCCTCTCTTTCTCTTCCATCTACCTCTCTCAAACAAACATACACACCCACTACCTATCTCCATATCCACCTCTTCCTACCTAACTCTCTCTTCATCTCTATGTCTCTTTCCCTCTTGGTAGTGAAATGAGGTCTCTCTCTCCCTTATATATATATATATATATCTTTCTCTGATTCTAACCCTCTCTTCTTGTCTATTACTCTTTATCCATCTCTCTCTTTTTCTCTCATCCTCCCTTTCTTCTCTTGTGATAATGAAATAAATCCTCTTTATACATCCCACTCTCTTGATATATTTACCTTTCTCTTCCTCTCTCTCCTCTCTCCTCTCTCTCTCTCAAAACTATAATAAAATCGTTATTTATCTCTTTAACTATTTCTCTCTCTCTCTATCTTATTATTTCTCTTGGACTCTCAAAAATAAAATGAGGTCTCTTTCTTTACCTCTATATCTCTATTTCTCTAACTCTCATTTTCCCCCTCTCGCTCTCTCATAGAAACATACACACTCTCTCTCTCTTAGTATCCAAATGGGGTCTCTCTCTTTTTTATGTCTTGATCTCTTTACGTTTCTAACTCAAGATCTTCCCCTCTATTTATCTTCCTATATCTGTCCCATTCTTTCTTGTATCCCTCTCTCCATATCTTTTGGTAGATAAATAAGACATCATTCTTTCTTGTTCTCTCTCAGCAATTCTCTCTCTCTCTTAGTAGAAAAATGATGCCTCTCTCTATCTATCACTATTTCTCTCAAATTTTCTCTCTCAACAATGAAATGAGTCCTCTCTCTCCACCCCTATATCTTTATCTGTCTAAGTATCTCTCCTGATCTATATCTCTTTATCCTTAACAAATTTTAATATAAATTATTGACCACTTTTTGATCACCAAGATTTTGTGAGAGCGAGTTGAGAGCATATAGTGAGTAAATATTGTTATTCACCAGTTTTAATCCCTCAAATCTCATGAGGGCTAAGTGAGAGCATATGATGGATGAATAATGGTTTTTATATATTTTTTCCAATAACAAAAATATATAGGAAGATATAACAATGGATTAAAAAAATAATATAGGGGTATGTGTAGGATCATGATGGGCCAAAAAGTGGCAATATGATGGGTATGTGGTTGACGACATTTTTTTTACCCAAAATTGATGAAATGAAAAGGGTTTTTAAAGGAGATTCTCATCTTTCCACCAATATAAATTATGCCTTACTTTGAATTTAATAAGTAATTATTATTTATTTTCTATTCGAATTACGACTAAAGTCCTGATTGATAGGTGATTGAAAACATCTATAGCTTTCAAATGGTATCACATTTTTGAATCAAAACATGCATCACATTATATGCTTCACATACTATGGGATTAAAAAGAAAAATTAATTTCATAAATTTTTGACCAAGTTAAGGTGGTTAGACATATGTTTTTTATATTTTTTAAAATTTGTAATAAAAAATTCATAATTAATTATTTACTTGGAAAAAAATTACAAAAAAATATGCATCACATCGGAAATGAGTTGTCTACTTATATCTAAAATCTTATAAAAAAATATTATCATTTTATTGTGGTTAGGGTGGTCAGACAAACACCTACTTCTTATTTTTCCCTGAAATTTAAGTACTCTGCATTGAAATTTCAAATTTTAGCCAAATAGATTTTTTTCAAAAAAAACTTAGTAGTTTAGAAACTACATTCAATTTACTACATATTATATTCTTACATATTTTTGAAATAATATAGATAACTTATTCAAATTTTTATGTCAAGTTGCCTAACTTTGATTTTTTTGAAATTTTTGCCACTTAAGGGCTTATTTTTCCCATGATGATCCTACACATACCCATAGACATGTTGAAGCTTCAAATAATAACTCACAAATATGAGTAAAAATTCCTCCACAATAAAAAAATAAGTTCTCGTCACTACAAAATATATGCTTCCACAATATTCTAATTTTTAAAATATATAATTTTTGACGAATACCAAAAGATATGTTGAGATCCAAAAGAATCTTTAAAGTATAGACATATTGATGTAGGAGCATTCAAAAGCATTCAGAACAATTGAGGTAGTTGACAGTGAAGTTACAGAGTACCAAATTACTGTATTTGATTGCTAGAGGCTAAGGGGCTGAAATTAGTTACTAGAAACTATTAGCATTAATGTCTTTAAGGCTATATATGCTGAGGATATTGAGAAAATTGTAATAAAATAAGCTGCAAGTTGTCAGTGATGTAGTGGAGTTCAGTATGTTGGCTAGCTCAGTATATTGATGATAAGAGGTTGTGGATTAAAGGGTTTGTTGTCGATTATATCTAGTTTATCCACATAAAGTTTTAGAGATCCACATGAAGATTTGATTGAATTATGAGTATCTACGTTCTGACAATTGTTCTATTATTCTAGTTGGTGTTCCTGAAAGAAGCGAAGATGATTCTAGTAGTTTGAGTTGTTGCGGATGTTTCTATGGTGATTCATGATGCTTGTGGATGTTTCTAGATCATTCTCTATCTATGTTGTTGGTCCACATTGATCATTGTGCTCGCTATTGGTGATTTTCTTTTGTGAGTTCATGTTTTCATGTTCTTGGCTGACAAGGTGTTTGTAGCGTGTTGTGGATCTTCAAGGAATAATTTTTGAAGGTATTTCATGTTTGAGGATGTTGTTTTGGGTCCTTACTTTGTTGTGGCCAACATTGGTTGGTTCACATTGTAAATTTTTTATTGTTTGAGGCTGACCTATTTGAGTTTGCACGTTACCTTACTAGCCATTGTATTTAGGTCGACTTGTTAAGAGTTAGAAGGTTTGTGAAGGATATAAATGGAAGATAGAGGATTGTTACAAGGAAGGAGAAAGGGGGAGTCAATAAGGTGATCGATAGTACGAAGTATGAAGCACGATGACGAAGCATTTTGATCAGGAAGAATCATAGAGCAGAGGGAGTGTGGAATAGGAGAAGGAGTTGATGGAAGATTGTTTTTGTATGAATTATTTGTAATCCCTGGGTTGTGGCCTACAATCTGTTAAGCCCATGAGGCATATGTAATCTGTTTTGAGATTATAATATAATGAGGAATGAGATTTGAAGGTTGGGTTTTTCCCAGGATATATCTTGTCTTCGGTGTTCATAAATATCTTTTATCTTTTTGTTGATTAGCTATTATTTTCTGTTGCATATCTGTTGTGATCATGGAGTTAGTAATTTAGGCTGCAAGGTTGGATAGTATTTAATTGGACCCTCCTACCTTGACTACATCAATTGGTATTAGAGTTGGTTGTGAGTCTATTAGTTGGTTGTGAATCGGTTGGGAAGAAAGACAATGTTGAAAGAAGTGCAAAACCCTAGAAGTAATAAGTGTCATCGTAGAAGAAAGATCGAGGAAAGAAAGATTTGGGTAAGCATTCAAATTTAGTTGGTTATCTGATTTGTTTTAATGGGAAAGATTGGGAAAAGGATGAAGAAGGAAAATGAAAACCTAATATGCGAAAGGGATACTTTGGAGGAAGAATTATGCGAAATCAAGAAGTGTAATTCAAAATTGATGGAGAGGATGAAAGAACTAGGGGGAGACAAGTATGATGCTCTTGAAGAACTAAAAAATGTAGGAAGGAGAAATGAAGAACTAGAAGCAGAGTTGGATATGTTTGAGGATGTTGAAAATAAATTTGCAGAAGGATTCAAGTGATTTGTAAAGGTGGAAAAGAGGAAAAAAGATCTGGAGGAAAGTTTGAAAGAGCTGAACAAGGAGAACAATTTGTAGAAGAAGGAAATATTTGGCTTGAAGGAACATGTTAATCCATTGGAGCAATCACTTATAGCATGCCAGAAGGAGAATGAGAATCTAAGATCTAAGCCTGAATTTTGTGATGTTTCTTGTGATAGGAATGTTTTGTGTGATGTTGCAGAAGTTTCTTTAGAATGTGAAGTTGAAGATAATAATGTAATGAAGCCTACAATTGTTGGTATTGGTTTCAAAATCATGTAGAAAATGGGTTATGAAGGAAAAGGATTTGGAAAGCATCAATAAGGAATTACAAAATATATTGAACCAATAATGAGACCTAAAAGTAAAGGCCTTGGATATAACAGAGGTAAGGATGTTGTTACAAGTTCAAACAATTCAAATCAGGGAAGAAAAAGTATGTATTGTTCACATTGTAATAGGAATGGACATGAAAAGGAATTGTGTTGGGATCTATATCCTTGTAAGTTATGTGGATTAAGGAATAATTATGAAAAGATTTGTTGGGATAAAATGAGAAGGAGAAAGCTTATGATATATTGTAAGCAGATGAATTATGGATGGATTGATGGAGAAAAATGGAAACATGTTACTTGTATGTTTAGAAGATTGTATAGATGGAAGAACTCATATGTTGGAGGAAAAGAGGGATTAAGATGCAGAGAAAGAAGACCTTATGTAGAGCAGAACAAGGACAATTATTCAAACTATAGAGGGAGAGTTGACAAGAGTCATAATACTTACCACAATGAAGGGTACCAGAGAAGTGGAAGATGATTTGATAGAGGAGGAACCTATTTTCAAGTTTGGAGGAAGAAAGAATCAAGTACTAAATGTCATCATGAACCTAATACCAGAGAAGCTAATGAAAGAGAAACAATAAAGGATGCATAGATAGTTTGTGCAGATGAAGAAGAGCCTGTTGATACAAAATTAGTTTATGTAGAGGAAGGGGAACCTTTGGAGGTATCAGACTTCATAGAGGAACATGAAGAAGGTGAAGCATTGATCTTAAGGAGAAATTTTATGTACCAGAGAGAAGTAAATGTGGATGTAGGAATAGAAAAGGACAATGATCTTGAGGAAACTTGTGGAGAAGGCTTGCTTAGACCACCAACCAATGAGGCAGTGCAAGGCTAGCAAGTAGACTGCCAAACCTCAACCATGACAAGATGTAGAACCTAAGGAAACTTGTAGGGTGGCCTTGCTTAGACCGCCGACCAGTGAGATAGTGCAAGGCTTGCAAGTACAACATCAAACTTAGAAGAACTTGAGGTAGTTTTGTATGGTAGACTTGAATAGAACACAGACCTTGAGGCAGTTGCAAGTGCCTGTGCACAGATCGCTGAACCAATTCAAGAGACAACATAGGATTTGACACAATACAGAACAAAGTGAAGAGGCTCACTTTTCAAATAACCCCGAGAGTTTGATGCAGGAGCATCCAACAACATTCAAAAAAATTGAGGCAGTTGTCAGTGAAGTTGCAGAGTACCAGATTACTGTATTTGATTGCTAGAGGATGAATGGAATAAATTAGTTACTAGACACTATTAGCATTAATGTCTTTAAGGCTGTATATGTCTAGGATATTGAGAAAATTGTAATAAAATAAGTTGCAAGTTGTTAGTGATGCAGTGGAGTTCAGTATGTTGGAAAACTCAATATATTGATGATAAGAGGTTGTGGATTAAAGGGTTTGTTTTCAAGTATATCTAGTTTATCCACGTGAAGTTTCAGAGATCCACATGAAGATTTGATTGAATTATGAGTATTTGTGTTTTGACAGTTGTTCTGTTATTCTAGTTGGTGTTCCTAAAAGAAGCGAAGGTGATTCTAGTAGTTTGATTTGTTGAATATGTTTCTACGGTGATTCATGATGCTTGTGGATGTTTCTAGATTGTACTCTATCTATGTTGTTGGTCCACATTGATCATTGTGCTTGCAATTGGTGATTTTCTTTTGTGAGTTCATATTTTCATGTTCTTGGCTGACACGGTGTTTGTAGTGTGTTGTGGATCTTTGAGAATAATTGTTGAAGGTATTTCATGTTCGAGGATGTTTTTTTGGGTCCTTACTTTGTTGTGGCTGACATTGGTTTGTTCACATTGAAAATTGTTTATTGTTTGAGGCTAACCTTTTTGAGTATGCATGTTACCTTACTAGCCATTGTATTTAGGCCGACTGGTTAAGAGTTAGAAGGTTTGCAAAGGATATAAATGGAAGATAGAGGACCATTACAATGAAGGAGAAATGGGGAGTCAATAAGGTGATTGATAGTATGAAGTATGAAGCACGGTGATGAAGTATTTTGATCCAGAAGAATCACAGAGTAGAGGGAGTGTGGAGTAGGAGAATAAATTGATGGAAGATTGTTATTGTATGAATTATTTGTAATCCCTAGGTTGTGGCCTAGAATTTGTTAAGCCCATGAGGCATATGTAATGTGTTTTGAGATTATAATATAATGATGAATGAGCTTTGAGGGCTGGGTTTTTCCCTATTAGGGTTTTCCCAGGATATATCTTGTGTCTGGTGTTCATAAATATCTTTTATCTTTCTATTAATTAGCTATTAATTTTCGTTGCATATCTGTTGTGATCATGGAGTTAGTAATTTAGGCTGCAAGGCTGGACAGTCTTTAATTGGAGCCTCCTACCTTGATTGCATCACATATTATCTATAGGTGAGATTTCCTTTAAAAATCAAAGGTTTTCATCCTCCAAAATATAGGAACCGAAAGGGATTTCATCCTTTGATCTCTAAAATCCAAGGGGTTTTTCCTTGAAACCTATATCTAAACACAAGGATCAAACTATGACACACAATATTGAATAAATTAATAGGTGTTTTAAAGGTAGCCAAGCTCCTCGATATATATTGCTAGAAGGGAACAATTCTCCAACACCCCACTAGCCCTTTCAAAAATATCAACTAAAATATTCATGAGATTCTTTAAGAAAAATAGCCCCCACTTTTCCATGAATACCAAATTGTAACTCGTTAATTTTTTGTCATAGAATTTATCATAATGAAGTTTCCAAGTGTCTTGGGGATTAGAAAACCTTTTATAAAAATCCACATCCACATATTATCTATTATCATTTTATTTATTTCTACTAAACCATGGTACCATTATTCAAACAATATATAGCCATATTAAGAAACTAACTTAGACAGGGCCCACATAAGCTAATTAATTAAAAAGGAACATTACAATTCTACCATTTCTTAAATTTCTTTCTCACAAGCAATATGAAATTGATTGCTCAAGAATCTCTAGCCCCTCCTATGTAGCATATTTTGTAGGTAGGTTCCTCCAATGAACCAATTATTTTGTGACATATTATGTTCCTCAACTTCTTCTCTCATGTACTAGTGAGGGATTTTATAATTAAAATGAGCTTCCCTTCATTGTGTTGTGAATTTGTACCCTTGTTGCAAAAGATCAATATAATAGGATAAAAAAACTTAAGATATTGTGATTCAAAAGAAGTCAACAATATTTACAAAATCTAACAACATTGATAAAAGTAAATGGAACAATATACATACACAATAATACATAAGACACAAAGGTTTACATGGGAAACTCTTACAAGAGAAAAGCCATTGTAGACACTCAAAATTTACTAACACTTATTTATATACCATCACCTCCATCTCAATGTTTAATAAAAAAATAATTCATCTGACATCAATTAATGTATAAAATAATTAATCAAAATTAAATTAATTAAATAATATTTATTATTTAATTAATTTAAATAAATAATTTATCCACAAATATCCAAAATAATTTAAATTAATCCAAATAATTTGTTATCTATAATTTATTTAATAATGTATGATAAACAAAATAAATAAATCAATTCAATTAACTAATTGTAATGACCCGGGTCCGGATTTTTTGATTTCACTCTAATTTTATTAAGATCAACTGAGTTTCTAAATTATAATCAAGGTAAATAAACTCATTGCATATCTTTTCGTAATGAATTTTATTGCAGTTCAATAATGAAAATATAATTAAATAAACATGATAGCTATTTTTGATTTATCATTTGAAATCATGCTTTGGAAATATAAGAGGTTAGTCCTCTTTAGATTGCTGTCTCTCCAATTTTGTATTAGATGCTATTTCTAACTTGGCTGATTTATTATGCATCTTGATAGGTTGAATTGTTGGCTCCTAAAGAGTACTAAATCTTTTGTCTTTAAACTGCATGTTTCTGCAAAAATTATTCCATATTTCTAGGCTAAGTTTCAATTCCCTTTATATAGTCTTTGATGTGAGGAGTTGCACCCTCTCATTTGTATCTCTTCCCCTTAACAAATCACACTCCTCAATATAGTCAATGTCTTGAGATAAATGTCTTTTTTTCATTAACTAATATCGATCTCTTAAATATATATTAGTTCCTTTGTGTTTTGAAGACAATAACTAATTAAAATACTGAAATGGTTGGATTAGTGATGCTGACAATTTGTCTTGAGTGGCTTATTGACCCTTCAGAATAAATAACCCCGATATTTATTATTGAGTCTTCTCAATGCATTAGACCTCACGAATTGATGTTTCCAATTGCCTTTCCTAGGTTCTTTGTTAATTTGGAGATTACATGATGGTATATGGAATATAGTTGGTAGATATGTAAAAAAATTTGGCAGGAAAGGGTGCAATAAAACACAAATTCACTACTATAACATGATGGAAAGAATAGGGAAATAACAAACAATGCAGAGACAATAGAAAGTTGACAAAAAAAACATGCAGATTTATATTTTCCTTTTTACTTTTCAAAATTATAAATGCAGAGGACATGCTCTTTTACATGAAAAAAATAAATCATAAACTATTTGGACTACTATCCAATACAAAAGGTGTTACACTCACACCAAAAACTAAAAATGGCTACAATCTTGTAGCTACTGTTGTCACTGCATTGTGTCTGATAAAATTCCTTTTCTGTGCACTACTGTCTCACTAAAAATTCTGTTCCTCTACTATTGTAGGTTCTCCACACAATACAAAAAATTGACTAACAAAAACCCAACCAATACATTCCTTTATTTTGTCTTGTTTGGAAATGCTCATGAGAATGAGCACTCAATTTCAAAATTCAAACATACCTACCAAAAATAAATGTTATAGGTTTACATTGGGTTGTTGTTTCAAGTTATGTGGGGGTAGAGATGATAGGTCTACTGACTACAAAATATTAAATATTCCAACACTCCCTCTTAATTTGGAAGTCAGCTGCTAATCTGTAACTTCCTTTCAGAACTGAT
Organism: Sequoia sempervirens; assembly: GCA_007258455.2. Classification (NCBI taxonomy): domain Eukaryota; kingdom Viridiplantae; phylum Streptophyta; class Pinopsida; order Cupressales; family Cupressaceae; genus Sequoia; species Sequoia sempervirens. The sequence goes on along the minus strand of VDFB02086081.1, from coordinate 58,308,999 downwards.
CTCTGAAGCTATCCATAATGCCAAGCCTATCTCTTAAGCGTTCAAAACTGTCTTTCAGTAATGCTTTGGTGAAGATGTCATCGAGCTACTGTTCGAATCTGCAATATTGTAATTCAATCTCACCTTGTTCTACAAATTCTCTTTTGAAGTGATATCGGATCTCAATATGCTTGCTTCGTCCATGAAAAACTGGATTCTTCATCAAAGCTATTGAGGAAACATTGTCACAATGAATAACTATGTTGTCTTCTTGCTGTTCCTTAAAATCTACAAGGATCCTCCTAAACCAAATAGCCTAACATGCTATTGCATTTTCTGGTATGTACTCAACTTCTGTTGTGCTAAGAGAGACAATGGGTTGCTTCTTGGATGCCCATGAGATTGCACCTGATCCCATATTGAAAACATATCCTGATGTGCTCTTCCTATCATCTATATTTCTTGCACAATCACTATCTGTGAAACCATCCAACTTAAATTCATTAGATGCACCATACATGATGCCATAACCTGTTGTTCCATTGACATACCTTTAAATCCTCTTTCCTACTTGCCAATGTGTATCCTTAGGTTTCTCCATAAACCTAGATATCAAACTTATTGCATACATCAAATCAGGCCTAGTTGATGTCAAATACATCAAACTTCCAACCATGCTTTTGTAGAGGGTTAGGTTCACTTCATTACTGTTCTCATCCTTGTGCAATTTCAGACTTGTTGTTAGTGTGGGGGCAGGTTTTCTATTATGCATTTTAAACCTTCTTAAAATCTATTTGGCATAATTAGATTGTGAAATAAAAATTCCATGCTATGATTGCTAGACTTTTGTCCCAAGAAAATACTTTAACAAAACCGAAATCTGTCATCTCAAATTAATTTTTCATCACCTCTTTAAAATCAATAATTTTGCTGTCACTATTACCAGTACAAAAATTAGATCATCTACATACAAAACAACAATTAAAATGTCACCTTGAACTATTTTGATGTAGACTGTGGGCTCACTGTTGCGTTTTTTAAAGCCATTTCTCAACAAATATGAATCTATTCTACTGTACCACACCCGAGGTGCTTGTTTCATCCCATAAAGAGATTTCTGGAGCCTATATATCTTATCCTCTTTCCCTGGGACTTCATAGCCAAGTGGCTGCTCGACACACACTTCCTCTTTCAACACTCAGTTCAAGAAGGCTGACTTTACATCCATCTGAATCACCTTCCAATGATGCTGTGTTGTAATTGCTATGACTGTCCGCACTGTTTCTAGCCTTGCAACTGGTGCATATGTCTCATCATAGTCTATTTCGGGCTGCTGTTTTTATCCTTTAACAACTAGCCTTGCTTTATGTCTCAATTTTACCTTTAGCTATACACTTGGTCTTATAAACCCACTTCACTCCAATCACTTGTTTATCCTTGGAAAAATTAGTCAACTTCCATGTTTGATTCCTCTCTATAGCATCCAACTCTTCATCCATGGCCTTACACCACTTCTCTTCTTTCACTGCTTCCTCAAAGTGTGTTGGATCACTATAGGAGAATAGAGCAAAATCTAAATTTTCATAAAAATCAACATGCTGTGTGTTGTCATAATTTCCCCTCACACTATTTGTCTTTCATGGCATCAATGATGTGAGTGTAGGGTCTGAATTAACTTCTGAGCCACTGCTATTCTGACCTCTAGAGCTACTGTACTGCTGACTGTCAGAGCTATTGCTCTATTGTACTTTGGAGCTACTACTTTGTTGTCTCTGTTTAGAGTTGTTCCGTTGAACACCTGTAGAGCTACTATTTTGCTGCACATCTTTGGAGCTATTATTTTATAATGCTCTACGATAGTTTCTTCCTAAGTTGGTGCTCTCTTGATCTCCCCTTAAGTTGCTATCTTCCGGAGTTTCTTCATCATCAAGGGGTATTGTGACTAAAATACCCATGGTGTCATCCACTGTTCCATCCCATGCTTCATTCTCAATGAACACAACATTCTTGGTGATGAGATTATATAATTTGTAGGCTTTGGACTCCCCATTATAGCCTATGAAGATGCATTTTTCACCCTTATCATCAATTTTTTGCCTCTTCTCTTTTGAAACAAATGCATATGCCACACACCTAAATATTCTTAGGTGTTTTACACTCCATTTGTTGTTTGTCGACACCTCTTGTGGAATCCTATCACGAAAAACCTTTGTTGGACATCTATTCAGTATATAAACTACTGTTGCTATAGCTTCACCCCAAAATATGTGTGACAACTCTTTTGCTTTCAACATACTTGCTACCATGTCTTGAAAGGTCCTATTTTTCCTTTTAGCCCCTTGATTTTGCTGTGGAGTATACCTAGTTGTGAATTATTTGTGAATGCCCTCATTCCTACAAAAAATAAAAAATTCTTTGGAGATGTACTCTCCCCCTCTATCTGTTCTAAGATCTTTGATGTAGTGTCCAATTTCCTTTTCAACTGCTTCCTTAAACCATTTAAATTTCTCAAAGGTTTCCGATTTGTTTTTCAAGAAATAAACCAAAATTTTTCTATTGTAATCATCTATAAAAGTCATAAATAGGTGTTTCCTCCTAATGTGGGGGTTTTCGTAGGTCCACACAAATCTAAGTGCACTAATTCAAGAGGTTCTTTTTCTTTCCTAGAATAACCATATTGAAATGGTTGCCTATGTTGTTTTCCTAAAATACAAGCCTCACATTTTCCATTGGGTTCTATAATAGATGTCACCCTCTAACCATGCCTTTCCTAGACAATAAAATTAAAATAGAAAAGCTTAAGTTCCTATACCTTAAATGCCAAAGTTTGGACGGGTTTTTGATGTCTGTCTTGAAAGTAGACTGTTGTTCCACTACCAACTGCTACGTGACTACTGTCAGTGTTGGAAAACATTACCATCATTGTCCTTCTGCTATGTCTATCATAGATACTATGTGCATCCTTAGAGGAAATATTCTATTTCTTTCCATTTGCACTGCAACCATGACTTTCTTGCTGCCTCCTTTATCAAATATGTTGCATTCCTCATTCTCCATCAATATTTTGTAACAGTTTTGGATCATTTGTCCAATTCTCAATAGATTATGGTTTATGCCAGGGGCATAATAAACATCATGTATTTTCTTCCTTTCACCATTCTTGGTTTGAATGCTGACAACACCTCTTCTAATGATGAGAACTTTCTCATCAATTCCCATTTTTAATTTTGTTTTTGCATTGCTATCTATGGAGGAAAATAAATTATTGTTACCATTGATGTGGTTGTTGCATCCGCTGTCCAAGTACCATACATCATCATTACTACATTCAACAAGATTGTAAAAAATGAATACATTGGATGGTTTTTCATTTTCGACCTTGTTCTTATTTGCTACATTTTCATTTTGGCTGCCATGGTCATGTTGCTTCTTCCTAAACTCACTAGCATAATGACCATACTTGTGATAGTAATGAAATTGGACCTTTCTCTTGTCATACCTATGATTTGAATTACTATTCTTCTTCTAGTTGTAGTTTGCTGATTGTGAGCTACTTGACTCCTTTGTGCTATAAGAACCTCCTCTTCCAAAATTGCTTCTTTCTCTGCCTCTTTGACTTCTACCTCTACTATTTCTTCCTCTTCCCTGAACTCTTCCATTGGTTTGAGCCTTAAAGGCTTGCTCTAGGGAAGGAATAGATTTGTTCAACCATTGCTCATGGGTTTGTAGTGAATCCATCAACTCATCTATAGTTATCTTGGACAAATCCTTTGCCTCTTCAATGGAAATGACTATAGGATCAAATATAGAGGGCATAATTCTTAGAATTTTCTCAATAATCATTTTTCTTCCATTGTTTCTCCATTGATTCTCAGCTGATTTATCAAGGTTGAAACCTTAGTGTGAAAATTTGAAATAGACTCACTATCCTTTATTTGTAAGGTCTCAAAATCTCTTCTTAAGAGCTACAACTTAACTAACCTCACTTTATCAATCCCCTTGTAGCTATTTTGCAATATTTCCCAAGCTTTCTTTCAGTAATTTATTGCTGCAATATGTGGGAAAATAGCCTCAGTTAAGGCCGCCTCAATCAAACTGATGGCTTTTGCATCTTTCATTCTTTTTTCTTTCAATTGATTCTTTTGAGGATTTGAAAGGGCTGAATAGGCTACTAGGTATGTGATATTATTAAACCCATTTATGAACAAATCACATAGGTCATTAGGAACCAATATTGTTCTAATTTTCTTAGCCCATATATCATAGTTTTTTCCATGAAAATTTGGTGGTTGTTGCCAACCTTTGCTCTCACCTCCTGCCATTTTTCTCAGATTTGAGAAGAATAAAAAATGCCTATATAACTTAGGCATTTTCAAAAGACACCCACAAAAAATAGGGCTTTGATACCACTTGTTGGTAGGTAGGGGTGCAATAAAACACAAAGTCATTGCTGTGACATGATGGATAGAATAGGGAAATAATAAACAATGTAGAGACAATATAATGTTGACACAAAAATCATGCAGATTTATATATTCCTTTTTACTTTTCGAAATTACAAAATATAGAGGACATGCTCTATTTTACATGAACAAAATAAACCATAAAATTTTTGGACTACTGTCCAATACAAAAGGTGTTACACTCACACCAAAAACTAAAAAATGGCTACAATCCTGTAGTTGTTTCTATCACTGCACCAGTCTGATGAAATTCCTTTTCTGTGCACTACTATCTCACTGAACATTCCCTTCCTCTGATGCTGTAGGTTCTCCACACAATAAAAAAATTACTAACTAAAAACCAACTAATACATTCCTTCATTTTATCTTGTTTAAAAATGCTCATGAGAATGAGCACTTAATTTCAAAACTCAAACTTACCTACCAAAAATAAATGTTGTAGGCTTACGTTGGGCTATTGTTGCAAGTTACGTGGGGGAAAAGATGACAAGTCTGCTGGCTACAAAATATTAAATATTCCAAGAAAAATGTCACAACAATGATCCACCCTAATAATATCATGAATTTTGGTGTAGAAATATTAGTCTTAGTTTTAATTATATAATGATACAAATATCCTCACCATCAATAAATGATGCCTCACATCCGTCTTCACCATGAGGAGTCCCATATTATTTATCAACAACTTCAATAACGAAGGTAGTAATTCACCCACAACAATATATAAATGTTAATGCTAGCGTCATATGTATCTATGTATAGGTGACTATTAAAACTTTGATAATGTGTATTTCATGTCTGCGTGAGTATAGCAATATGACCGATAATATTCATGCCTAGTAGTAATTCCTATGCAATGATAACATTATGTATTGAATGAATGTGGGACAAAATTAACAAATAAATATTTAGCATGTGAATCACCTTGAGGAAGCTATGATCAGTTCTAGGGAGTGGCATGGTAACGTTAGGATGAATTGCCTAATAAAAGTTGGCTTGATAATCTTCAATATAACTGTTAAAATGGGACATGAAACTAATTGATCAAAATGGTTAACAAATCATAAAAAAAAAAATTAACAAATCAAAGTCAAATTAGTTAACTATTTGAGTGAAACACATAAATAAATCCATTAAATCATTAATTTATATAATTAAATAGTAATAATCACCTTATCCTCATCCATATCCTAAAAATACTATAAATTGAGATCAATTTTTTTTTTTTTTAAAATCACAATTTTGGTAAATAAATCATAACTAGATATGAAAAAAATTGATAAGAAGGTTCTTGGCTTTGCTGTGGTTTCTTGCATGTATCCTTGTCAATGACATTCTACTTCAAAAAGGAAGTTGTACACCTTTATTTATATTTATTTCAATGTCCTTTCCACTTCTAATCTTGTGGGTATTTTCCACTCCCTTGAAATGGTTTGAAACTTTCTTCTCTCTATAATTGTTGCTATTGGAGTTGAAGGTTTTATGCATCCAAGTATCCTCAAAAGTTTTTTAAAAGTATTTCATGAGGTATGTCTTCTGTTGCATTGCTTGTTCCAAATTTTGATAATTCATGCAATTGGCTAGAACCTTATACTTTTGTTAGATATTTTGTGGATAGGGTCCCCTTGAAAGCATGCTAAATATTGGGTTCAAAGAGCTTGGACCCTACATGAGATTTTCCTTGTCACCATGCAAAATCCAACCAAAGACATTTTTCTTTTCCATTTTACTAAAGCTAGTGATGTTGAGGTAGTTCTAATCAGACTTCTCATTCAAATAGGACCAATAATAGTAGAGACAACATGTCAAGTACTGGAACTTGAGCTACCATACAAACTTCTCTTGGGACTACCATGGATCCATGCCTTAAAATTAATCCCTTCAACATTCCATTGGTGCTTAAATTTCCTCATAATGATAAGGAAGTTACAATATTTGCCAACCCCAAACCTTTTTATTATTGCACAAACTTGAAGGAGAAGTACAAAAAGATTCTTCATATACCTAGCAATGACATATCTTTCCACTCTTTTTCATATGTTAACCCATCATCACTACCTTCATCCTCCATTGCATCTCCATCATCTGAGCCACCAAAATCCAATCTTAAGATCCAAGTGCTTGACAAGGGTTGTGGAGAGTACCATTTCAACCAATCCTTTTGAATTGGAATGCTCCCCCAACACCAAAGACTTATAGAGGATCGAGAGAGATCAAGCATGTTCAAGATGTTACAATGGAAATCAAACCCACTATTTTCACCAAGTGGGGATACATGCAACATGAGGAAGTGTTTGAAGAAGACCTATCTTCATGGATTTACAAAGAAGAAGGACAAGAGAAACTACTTCCCCTTCCTATTGATCAAAACAATAAAGGATATTAGATAGAAAAAATAATGGGGTTCATTGGAAAAAGGTGTCCTTGGCCTACATGAACAAGGTATAAGAGAACCAGTTATCATAGAAAGGCGCAAGAAGTAACTTGGACTAGGTTATGGTTCATCAGACATGATTACCCCAAGCACCAAAAGTACCTATTTTGAGGAAGGATCTCCTTCTACCACTATTGAGACATTAGATGGTTATGACATTATAGATGAAAACTTGTATATCCAAAACATATTTGGAAACCTTAACTTAAATACCATCATTACTGAACCTACATCTAAAGATTACCACATTGAAACTAATTCCAATGAATATGAATGGGATTCTTGTTCCTCTAGTGATTATAACCTACATACCCTATGTAACCTTGGTAACATTGATACCTCTACCCTATTTACAATGTCCATAAGCTTTGCTAATACAAAGGACAAGGTACCCTTGGTTTACCCATAGTTAATAGAATGTGACCCACAACATCACACACCTATTTTGGACTCATTCCAAAATGATGAAGCTATTGCGGAGTTCATGTGACTTAAAACTAATATACCACAAGGAGATAATAGAGCTAGTTTTGTAATGGGGCTCGAACAAGGGGCATACTTTGGAGGGGAGATTGCATCCTCCAGTCACAAAAAAAATAAAAAAAATAAAAAATAAAAAAAGAGATCCCCTAAGGAAAACCACAATGTGGCTTTATCAAATCAAGAAAAGAGAAAAATAAAGGAAATATCTAAGGGTGAAAACCTCTTTGAGGCACCCGAAGATGGAGGATTCAATCTCCCCATTATAGAATATCAAGAAAATAAAGACTCTTGGTTGAAGGTTCCAAACCTATCAACATTGGCACAACAAACACAATAAAATAACATAACAAGCAACTTCCTTAGATCCTAAGGAAAAGGTCAACTTTGTGGAATTCATTAATGAATACAAAATCAACTTTAATTGGACATATGTAGACATGCCGGGGCTGGACATAGCTTTAGTAGTACATCACCTAGAAGTGTTCCCTTGAGGTAAACCCATCAAACAAAAGCTACACAAGATGCACCCACAAATAGCACTCTTGGTCAAAGTAGAGTTTCAAAAACTACTAGATGTGGGCTTCATCAAACCCATCGACTATCCTGAGTGGGTATCTAACCTTGTAACAATGTCAAAATCCACTGGGGGCATACAAATATGCATAGACCTTAGGGATCTCAAGAAGGAATTCCCTAAAGATGACTTCCCTCTACCCAACATCAACATGATTGAGGGCCTAACTGTGGGGTATGAAATGCTTTCATTGATGGATGTTTCTCTAGGTATAATGAAATAAAAATATCCCCCAAAGATCAACACAAAACAAATTTCACCTATGCATGGGGAAAATTTTGCTATTACATCATGCCATTTGGTATGAAGAATGCAGGAGCCACCTATTAAAGAGTGATGACCACCATTTTACATGATATGTTGCATGTATCACCATGGAGGAATATGTGGATGGTATATTAGTAAAATCAATCAAAAGATAAGATCATTTGGATAACCTAGCCAAGGTATTTGATAGACTAGAGGAATACAACCTGCATCTCAATCCAAAGAAGTGTGTATTCGATGTGACATCTAGAAAAATATTGGGTTAAATTGTATCAAGAAGAGGCATCAAGGTGGATCCCTCCAAGGTTAAAGCCATCCTAGAAATGCCTCCTCCAAAAATATTGAAATAGATATGAAGTATACAAGGTAAGCTTCAATCCATCAGAAGGTTCACCACACAGTTAGTAGAAAAATCCCATCCATTCATCCATTTTCTACATAAAAATAACATTCAAATGGGATGGAAGGTGTGATTAGGCTTTCCAATAGGTCAAAGATTATTTGATCACTCCCCTAGTTTTGATGCCTCTAATTTAGGAAAAAGAAATGATTTTGTATGTGTTAACAAATATTTAAGTAGCTCCCTTCGGGTGTATTTTTCCTCTATGCGTCTGCCCATGCATCTCAAGGTCAGCTCGGCCTTTTATCAAGGTTTTTCTTTTCCGCTCCATGTGTCTACTCCTTGGAACTCTGAGTCTCGACATTCCTTTTGCATCCCAGAAAGCTCTGCCATGCTTCCACATGTTGCAGCTATGGGATTCTTTTGATCATGTTTTCTTACTGCCTCGTCGGGCTCTAAAAGGTTGCCACACAACCCTCATTCCTAAAAGGTTTTGGTAGGACCCACGGTTGATGTTTGCAGTGTATACTTGCTACGTGTCTTCCATTTGAAAAATTTTTAGTGCAGACATGAAGTAGCAACCACGGGCAGCGAAATGTTGCCACGCATCTCTTTTGCACCCAACTGGTGATCGTTCCCTCCATTGTTGATGAAGGCTCCACTCATTTGAAATGTGTAGCATTAACACAAGCCCTTAGCGGTGAGGGGAGAGAGGTTCATACAGGTAGTGAAAGGCTGCCATGTGCCTAACCAGCGGATCTCATATTCGGGTGAAGGACCAGATGAACCGAATAATGCTATTGGTCACTGTGTGTCATAATCATTCACACAAGGGGTGACACTTGTCTGATCAAGCCTTGTTGAGACCACCTCCATCATTCATTAGAGGATACACCTATGCCTAGGACAACTGGATGCTTGGTTCTAGATAGATTATGTTGCAATGGCTTTGGGAATATTTTGATTCTGGCATCATTACCGAAAATTGTGAAATCTTTTCTATTGCTGCTCTCTGAAGTGGTGGGTGTTTTTCCTGCTATATATTCTCTTCTCTATTATGAGAAAAAGGTCTGGAACTTGAGGGAAACACTAGTTTTAGTTAAATATGCCAGGCCTTTATTTTGTTTTATTTGATTGCAAAAACTATCAGATTGTGCCAATTGTTTGGCCTTTCTGTTTTTCATGCTATTTGATCAAACTGTGAACTGCACTTTTTATTGTCTGGACACTTCATTTAAGAACTTCTATATATGTTGAATGCAAGTTTTCTTACCTAGATCATGTCTAATGACTCTTCTTGGCAGCAGGGATGTATGCAATGTTATTTTATGTCAATAAATGAATTGTCTATGCTATCATCTTGAATCTTTGATGTTTTGGAACACTAAAACACCATTCAAGCCCTTAGCTCTATGATTTATCATGCCTATCATTAAGTATTGGCACATCGCCTTAGGTTAGAATTCATTTTATTATATCTGATTCCTTTTCCCTTTCCAATCCCCATTATAGAAGAAGTTGACTTCTCTAAAAATCTGGAGGTTAGTCAGTTTAGTGCAAAAGGTCCCCCATAAACTGAGTTTCCCATAAGGCACTATTACCTCATCAAATTTTGGTGTCAATAGTTTGTTCCTTTTTTGACACGCCTAGTGGGACCAAGCTTAAATGAAATTGCATTTTAGAAGGGTGCATGAGCCATTGGCTTGTAACTAGATCTCAAACCACATGCAATCCGAGTTTACTAGTACCTCCACCAGGTACATTCCAAGTAGATCCCAATCAGCTGGTAACTGTCCCGCTCCCACAACCCATTCCTTTCACCATGTTGCCAGCCACCAACAGGAATTACGTGGCATGGGACACTGAAAGTCCCCTAGTAGCCCTAGTAGCATCCACTACCTGGGGCCCTACCCCGGTTTCAGCCCTAAAATCTATACCCAGGTTTACCAGAGATGGATCATGAACACCAAGAGAACATTTGTGGGATGTGGTGGATGTATGTCTGGTACACGGGATTATAGCACAAAATGTAGCTCTGAGGCTTCTCATTGCTTCTTTTAAAGGAAAGGCATTGGATTAGTACCAAACACTATCACCTAATACTATTCGCACTTGGGACGAGCTCAGAGATCTATTCTATCAGAGGTTCTCAAATGACAGAGATCGTTCTTCATTGTATCATCAACTATCTCTCATAAAAAGAGCCCCCCAGGAGGCCCTGACGGACTTTAATGACCAATTTCACACAAATTAGTAGAGGATTCCTATTACTATACGCCCGACCCTCGAGTTTGCGTTCATATTTTATCTAAGGTCCATCAATTCTGACATTTCCATGAAGATCAAGTCCTTAGGAGGAGATACTCTACCAGATAATTATGGTGTCGTCGTCAAGGCCGAGAATCATTTGATAAATTGCAGAAAGTTTCCCCCTTGACCTATCATGCCGATATTTCATGAAATATCAATTCCTGCACAAGAAGTTGCATCAACTAGAGCACCCGCAACTGCTCAGTCAATGTACACATATGCGACAACCCCATAAAATGTAGCCTCTACATCAGGTTCTTCCAAGGATGAAATGAGCAACCTCAAAGAGATGTTGTGAACCATGGAAAATGATATAACAACTCTAAAGTGGAACCAATCAACACCTCTGAAGCCTACATATCAAAACTATCAAGGCAGACGGTCTCCTTATTAGCATAATAAATACCAGGGCGTGCCTCGCACTAATCCACCAGCCTCAACTGCAAACCAAATGGTGCTAGTGCCTACTCCGCTGATGAGCGCGTCACCAAGCTTTAGTAGGGAATTAACTGTAGGGTAGAACAACCTTATTGATGATATCAATCTGTGGTGCTTCCCTTGCAGCGATGCGCATATGTCCCAGAATTTTCCACATGGAAACTTGCAACAAAAGGTGGCGGAGTAGTGCAACCAAGGCACGAAAATAGAACATGGAGGTTATATATATGCTTCACCACAAATGGAGAGTGCAGTTATTACCGCACAGACACAAGGAATTTCTTTAGAAGAAGAATCCGATATTGCTCCTAATCACATGCTTTTCTCTTGGATGGAGGAAGAAGAAACAATGTTTTCTAATGATGCGTTCATATTCAAAACACCACAAGTGTAATCTGATTATAACACATGCTCAAAGAGGAGATTCACTAGTGAGTCAGTTGTTCTGCATCTAGCCAGCCTGTAACTCAAGGGTGTTTCTAATCAGATTCCTAGTACTTCAACCGTCCCGTCACCACCTCAACTACGGAAGGAAATTATTATAGCAAGAACCAAGGAGTAGAAACCTCCGAGTTTGTCACCTTTTAATGTGGTAGAGAAATTGAAGAAATCCTCCTCTAATATGTCTCTATGGGACATTCTAGCCATCCTAGAACAAAAGATGGTATTATAGAAGGTGCTTCAAGAAGAGGTCGGCTCGGCACCAACAGAGCCATTTGCTAGTGGAGAGATTGTTAATCAACAACCGCCAGCTAAAGTCCTTACAAAAAATACAAAGGAACCCCCTGCTGAGGTTAGGAGTAAGTTAAAATCTCAACCCTTCTTCTTGACTCTCATTATAGGAAAAAAGTTATTGCACAATGCTATGATTTATTCTGGCACTAGTACCATGGTTATGCCTAAACAAATAGCCGAAGCTTTACGACTCAGCTATGAACCTATGAAAAGAGGGGTAATGCAGCTTGATAGAAACAAAGTTGAGACTATAGGTGTCATCAAAGCACTTCCTTTAGCTCTATTCGCTTTCCCTAGTATCACGGTGCCACAAGACACTATGATCATAGATGTTCCTCCTATGTTTGGTCTATGTCTATCCCGAGAATTTACTTCAAAAGTGGGTAGATACCTGTGTTTAGATTGGTCACATCGGATAATCAGGACCAAGCACGGCACAAAAATGAATATAGAATCAGAGGCTTTACATTCTGAACATGTAGTGGATGAAGCCTTGATCAATTTTGAAGCCGCGCATACCTTTATCACCAAGTAAGAAATGCATTGCATTGAATTGTTGGAGGAAGAAAAGGCAAGTGGAGATCGGAATGCCAAAGAAGATACTATTTTGAGTGAACACATAGACAATGATCCTTTCAAAAATTATCATGCTACAGGATTAGGCACCTATGTAATTTATGACGAAGACAAAGTGCTTCCGAAGGTCCCCAAAGAGTTTGAAGGTAGCCAAAAAAATGAGCTTTGGACACTATAATTTGATGGAGCAAGAAGAAAAGTGGGTGCTGGAGTGGGGATATATCTAATATCCCCACAAAATGAAAAATTGTTGAGGTCTTTCCACTTTCATTTCACTTGTTCAAACAATGAGGCTGAATATGAGGGATTGTTTCAAGGGTTAAGCCTTGTGAAACGAATGGGTGTTAAGCAATTAACTGTGTTCAGAGATTCTAAACTAGTAGTCAACCAAGTCCAAGAAATTTCTATGGCAAAGAATGTCTACATGAGATCCTATCGGCATTGAGTCTAGGACCTGATTGATGGTTTGGAAGCTTTCAACATCAAGACTATTCCCCAAGGACAAAATAGCAATGCAGATCGCATGGACGTGATTGGTGGTCAGTTTGATTCTGTCTCTGACCTTATACATAATGAACATTCAGTACGAGTACTAGTCTAACCAGTGATCCCTGAAAATGATCAGAGTTGGCAAGTTTTTGAAAGCGATGAGCACATTGCCTCGTTTATCCAACACTGAGGGGAATTTTTTGATCAACTTCAACCAAAGATTGCCAAAGCTTATGAAGGACAAATTATGCAGCTCAAATCTAACAAGCTTCTGAAAGGATTGGTTACTCTTGAAAATTTCTTCAACTGTGATGACACCCGAAATGATAAACGAAAGTTCGTAGTAGACAAAAGTGATTATGTGGACCTTTGGGTCTCCGATGGTAGGAATCTCTGAGTCAAGAAAAATGTCCCCCATCACGATAAAGAAAGACTCACTAGTTTCTGCGAAAAATATGGAGTAGTAGCCTAGTTCTATTATGATTTGGAGGGGTATGATCCTGATATCATTCAACACACTATTGAGCTAACAGAAGGTGCAAAACCAGTCAGAAAAAAATAGAGGCCAGTTAACCCTAAAATTGAAGCGCTAATGGTGTAAGAGCTAACTAAGCTCATTGAGTCATGCATTGTCTTCCCAATCAAGCATAGTACTTGGGTATCAAATCTGGTCCTAGTCTGAGAAAAGAATGGAGATATCCATTTGTGTGTGAACTTCTGAGACCTAAACAAAGCATCTCTAAAGGATCACTATCCGTTGCATTCTATGGAGTCAATTTTACAAACAGTGGTAGGATCTGAAATGTTTTCTCTGCTGGACAGTTTCTCTAGCTACAATCAGATCCGAGTCAAAGAAGAGGATCAACACAAGACTACGTTCACCACAAAGTGGGGAACATTTGCATATGCTAAAATGCCTTTTGGTTTATCCATTGCAGGGGCAACATTCCAACAAGCGATGGACATCGCATTCAATAAACTAATCAATAAGTTTATTCTAGCTTATTTGGATGATCTTAATGTGTTCTCTAAATCTAAGGATGATCATTTTGATCACTTAGAATTAGTTTTTCAAAAGTTCCAAGAGTTTTGGGTTTCCCTAAATCTAAAGAAATGCGTATTCGGAGTACTGCAAGGCAAGCTATTGGGACACGTGGTGTCTAAAGAGGAGGTTTCAATTGACTCTGAACGAGTGAAGGCTATCAAAGAACTTCCCCTTTTGATAAATAAGAAAGCTATTTAGTCTTTCCTGGGCAAAGTAAATTTTGTCAGCAAGTTAATTTTAGACTTTGCGGGGATAATTAAGCTGATCACCCTAATGTTGAAGAAAGACCAGACATTCAAGTGGATAACTGAAGCTCGGGAAGCCTTTGAAAAAGTCAAGGAAGCTATTTCCACAGCTCCAGTACTGGTTAATCTAGATCAATCTAAGGATTTTATAATGTATGCATTCAGTAATAGGTCTAGTATCGCTACTTTCCTAACCCAAAAGGATGATGAAGGAAAAAGAGAACATCTAGTGGCATTCTATTCCCGGAGCCTAAAGGAATATGAGGAAAATTATAATTTCATCGAAAGGCACGCCTTTGCAATAGTGAAGAGACTTAAAAAGTTCTGCCATCTAATTTCTTGCAACAAGGTGCTTGTGTATGTCGCGCATTCCAGTGTGCATGAATATATCATGGAAGGAGAGATAAAAAAAGAGCTAATTGGATCACTAAGATCCTTGAATATGATATTGAGGTTAAGCCTACTAAAACTATTAGAGGAAGAGGACTGTGCAAATACATGGCACAAAATGAGGAGATACCTGCCACAAAGGAGCAACCAGAGTTTTTCTTGATAAATGAAGCAGAATCAAAAGGTGGCTGGCTGACTGATAGAATGAGGTTCATGCAAACTGGAAAGTATCCATTAGGTCTCTCATCCCAAAAAAGGAGATATTACCAGCTGCAAAATTGCGGATATACGCTAGTAGAGGGAGTCCTTTTTCAAAAGGAAATTCAATGGTGTTCTCCTGTGATGTGTCACTTCAGAGCAAGAAAAGAAGATCGTCGACGTGTTCCACAATAGCGCTGTGGGCGGAAACTTCTCTGCTAAGACCACCACCATTAAAATAATGTGTGTTGGTTACTATTGGCATACACTTTTTAATGACTCCTACTCTTTGGTAAAGTCTTGCAAAAAATGCCAATTCTTTATTGGCAGGAGGAAGAATTCCGCAATGCCCCTTAAATCCATAGTGGTAGACAAACCATTTGCACAATGGGGTCTGGACTTCATCAGAATGATTAACCCGGCTTCCAGTGCTAGAAACAAGTGGATTATGACTGCCACAGATTACTTCACAAGATGGACGAAAGCTATTCCACTTAAGAGCGCAACAAAAACAAAAATTGTAGATTTCCTCGAAGAGTTGGTGACAAGGTTCAGTCCTCTAAAGACTATCATTTTGGATAATGCCAAAGCTTTCCTAGGTAAAAAGTCATGTCACTTTGCATTAACCAATGGAATATTCCTCAAGACATCATCCAATTATTACCCACAGGGAAATGACCTAGTAGAGTCAACAAACAAGAGCCTAGTCCAGATCCTTAAAAGGATTGGTTCAGAACACTAGAGGGAATGGCATAAAAACCTTTGAGTAGTGCTTTGGGAAAACTACATAACTCCTAAGCAAGTCCTTAAGACTTCACCTTATGAATTGGTATACGGAAAAGAGGCGTTACCTATATCTATGGAGATTCTGACACTCCAATTGTTGAAATTTCTCGAGATAGAACAAAATGGCGCCATGGAGGTTCAGATCACCAAACTATTGGAAGTACAGGAAAAAAGGGAAAGTTCAATAATAGCCATGACAAACCGTCAACAAGTGGTCAAGCGATGGTTTGACAAGAAGGCTTCCGACTAAGGTCTTAAGTGTAGAGACTTAGTATTGAAGTATGGTAAAAGGGCTGCTAAGCCAGGTCAACATGGTAAATTTGATAGCCTATGGGAGGGACCCTTTAAAATCATTTGGTGCAAAGAACGTAACGCTTTTGATCTAGAAAATATGGAACAAGAACCCTTAGGAATCCCAGTTAATGGGATTCATCTCAAGCTATTCCATTAGGTACTGAGCTCTATTTTGTACATATGTGAATAGTGCTTTTATTTTTATTTTCCTTTCTTTGGCCAGTCTTTTTCAAAATTGGTTTGTGCTTATGTGGAATTAACCCATTATTACGGAGGGTGGAATATCAGGATTGTTTTACATGAAACACACCCATGTGCGGAGAAATAACACACGCTATAAAAGAGCCCATAAAACTAAAATACAGAATGAAGGAAAGAGCATGGATTTTCTTTAAAAAGATATATATATATATATTTATATATATTCTTTACATTGCAAAAATGGTTGGGGAAGCCATAATCCAGAATATATAAGTATTGAAGCTATTATATATGCAAGATGATAGCCTTTTTTTAGGCTTATATACAAACTATTAGGCTAGTAGTCTAGGGAACAATGAGAAATAGAGAAAATAGAGAGACATTTTTTGGAGCATAAGGGGGTTTTCATCCAAAGGCATGAGAGGCAACACTTGACACATTAATGGCAGCGTCCACCTCTTCCTCATCACCAGGTTCTTCAGTAGCACTGGAAACATCATTTGGCACAACCGCCATTGGCGGGGGAAATACCAAGTTCCTGAAGTCAGTATACCTATCTACGTCGTAGAAAGGTATCACATTGTAACTATAGAACAAGAAATGTAAGGCCTAGGTAACCCTTTGCTGATGCTCATCGTGTGTCTAAAGGTAGAATCCACTGAGAAATGACAGCTAAACAACCACAACTTCTTCCTCGATAAAGCGACAGAGGTCACTGGCTTAAGATAGACCTACTACATATGCAGCATGAGCAACAACCTCGCCAAGGCCATTCAGGTACTTTTTGTTAAAAATTTCTTTGACCAGCTTTAGGATGAGGGGCCGAGGGACATTGATGTTTAACATAGACACCACGAAATGTGAACATATATTAGTGTTCACCTGATACTTGTCCTCATACTCTATATAGTCTTTACCCAGAACCCATTTTATGGCTATTAGGACCAAGAAACGCTTATTCTTGGTCATCCGTTTTAGCCTCCTAGTAGAAACCTCCCCTAGAAATGTCATCTGTGACTTATATGAGGTTAAGCAAACTAGAGTATCCATGATTCTAATACTATTCCTATGCTTGTGAGCCAATGCTGAGATCTACCTATCACCTAACCTATGAGAAGACTTGCTTAAAATTCTGCTACCAACCTATCACTAGTCAAATGCTAAGTATGATTTCCTCACTACTTACCAGCCTGTTTATAGAAAAAATGACAAGACGCATGCTAATCCATTTCAAGAAAATGTGATAATAGCTAGTATCCAACTTGAAAGGCGTGCCTATGTTTGCTCACATTTCTGGGCCAGTTGCATCTGTGGAGGTACAACTCAATGCATGCTAGATTAATAAGAGCTAATTAATTAGCTTTAAAAAGGTGGTGCTCATTGACAGTAAGATGCACGGCTGTAGGCTATTGTGTCATCTCACAAGCATTTCCCAGAGCCCAAGGCAATATTCATATCTTTTCAGGTTGTGATCGTTTGCTTTGGCGTAATCATTTCAGCCAAGATATTTATTACCAGTGCATGCTTACGCAAGGTTAGAAATAAAATTCTTTCTCAAGTTCCAAGGGGATCACAGCGTATCACACGATTGCCGAATGCAATAATGAACTCCTGTTGCTTCAAAATGGCAAGCAGTTCATTTTGCACGAATTGAAAAATTAACGGTACATGCCGAATTAAATGCAAAAGGAATGCTTTTGCCTACCACCTTGAGGAAAGATTGCCAAATATTGCATAAAAAGGCTTAATAATTCAAAATCTTTTCACAAACGCCAAAGCTAGAGGTGCAGAGTTGTTCTTCTTTTGTGTATCTAGAGCCAAGGAAAATTGTAGAGCCAAGAACTTGCAGAGGTCTTCATCCAAAGAAAAATGTCACAGAGTTCATCTAAGCCAATGCAAGAAGAAATTAGCCAAGAGTTGTTTACATCCATATGGTCATTTGAAGATGTATATGTCTATGAGGATTTGGCGTATGCTACGCCTGGTATACCAAGCAAGCTGAAGAGGGTCTATGTAGAAGAGTTGAAAAGGCCCAAGGATTGCAGAAATAAGAAAAGGGTTGAAGAGAAATGGGATAATATCTATAATCCAAATCTCACGAAAAACCCCAAGTCCTTAAGAGAAGCAACCTATGCAAGGTTGATGGCACCAAAGGCAAAAAAATCTACAACAAAGAAAATTTGGTACAGTGGTCTTCCTCAATACATGGTCTCGCCGGTGCACTACTACCCGGAGATAGTTGACGCTGCCATCCAACGTTATATCCCTAACACCCACTACATCGAGGGCCAAAACTTAAGGGTTCACATCACCCCACAGGCCATCTAGCATATGCTATGCATCCCAGACCCAAGTAAAAGAAGAGAGAACATTGAGTCCTTTTATCTTAGAAAATGAGAGAAAACATGGAGGGTGATGAAAAAGAACTCAGAGTTCTTGTTGGAGGAGATTGGTAGGAAGGGAATCCCAACCACTAAACTTCCAAGTATTCTATTTCTACACAATGTATTACATGAAGATTTACAGGATGCCATGTCCATGCTAGATTTTTTGTGCGGCCGAGACTCTGATGAGATAGTGGAGACTTTTCAACTAAGACCGACATTCCAATTTCGCAAGCAACATGATATCTTCTGGTATGATTTGCCAAGTTCATGGTAGAAGAAATGATATGGAAAATAAAGAATTACCTGGTGGAGGAAAGGTCTAGATTTCTTTCTTTCCTGCTTCACATGTTTCTACATCAAAACCTTGATTTCTTCACCCAGTATTTTCCATTATCAATTTTCACTCCTAGAGCATACCAGATATGTGCAGAGTTTAACTCCCACCTGTGACTAGTTCTTAGGCAAGGATTTCACGATTCTCTAGATGCGAGGCTTTACTGGTAAACCTTTCCTACTCCCAGCAGTAGCAAAAGTGTCAAGAATAAGGGATTCTTCTCTTGTCTGAAGAATTTCAAGTCGGTAACTCTAATAAAGAAACAATTATACTAGTTATTGGTGGATAAAATAGCTTATCTAGGGTTGGTGTTGGTAAATGATAAGTGAGAATACAACCCTTTCGATGACTTGTCAGAGCTGCACATGAGAGTTACACATATTCCTCGACCTTATTGGGAGAAGTGGCATAACCCATGGGTAGAAAAAGATGAAAATTTCATTGAATTGGCACGTATTCCTACACAAGATACTAGAGGGCCATGAAACAAGTTCTACTTTGTTGTGGTGGTGGCCCTGGATAATGTTCACATAGAGCACGACATGTACAGTAGGTTGAAGAAGGATGAGGAATGGAGTGATGATTAAATAGAGGCTTTCTGGAAGTATTGCCAAGAAACAACACAATTGGATGCACCTTACAACAATCTGAAGAATGACCAAAAATTTGAAAGATGGTGGAAGGAAGGGAACCCCAACCCTAGCTCTAGTATTAATAAGAGCGGAGACCCGAAGGAAGACTTCGAAGAGCAGGAAGAGGAAGTGACGACATCGGCCTCCTCTGCACTGAAGGAGAAAGGCCCCAGACAGCCTGCCTATGTGGCCATGAATGTGTGCTTTAATATATCAAGGGGCTCACCTACACTCACTTAGGCTGCTAAACCATCTAGGCTATCTCTGTAGCAAATGACAATGACTGCCAAAGCTTGAGAGAC
Organism: Sequoia sempervirens; assembly: GCA_007258455.2. NCBI lineage: Eukaryota > Viridiplantae > Streptophyta > Pinopsida > Cupressales > Cupressaceae > Sequoia > Sequoia sempervirens. Next base: position 58,289,097 of record VDFB02086081.1, on the reverse strand, counting down.
CCCACCTGCGAAACGACAACGGAGAGAGAGCATTATCAGAGAAGGTTTGAAAGAACCCGCCGGAAGAAAAGTGCTTGCAGCTAGCCAGGAGCCTGAGGCTGAGGAGGAGTCATTGATGATTTTGGAGTTGCCATCGACCAGTCAATAGGTAAAATTCACTCCTTCTTCCCTTGCTTCTCATTCCTTGGTATCCACCCCTGCATCACTAGCAATCCCTACAATGTTTGTTGGCCCTCTGCCTTCCACTTTTAATCCAACATATTCAAGAGGTTTCACCCAATTTTTGCAAACTACTCCACTTGTCCTTACTCCTCCACGGATCCTTACACCTACTACTACCACTCAGACTCTCCTCACCTCACTTTCAAAAAACATACCCCCTATGAGTTCCCCTTCTTTTTCCACTATTATTGCAGATCCTTTTCCATTGCAACAAGCTGACACCACATTGATAAATCCTCCACTATCCCAGCCTATGAGTCCTAGGAATGATTCCCCAATTCAATCCTTACAAATGACTAGCCCTGCTTTTGGGCCTCAAACCAAACAATGGAATGTGCCCCACTTCTCCCCACAAACTATCACTCTCCAGAAGAAACAAATGTCCATGTCTATGAAGGTTACCTATCCTTATGCCCTACCTTCTGGTGCTCCTTTCCTAGGTGGACTAGTTTCATCACCAGCCGAATTTATAGCATAGATTAATTGTGGAAAGGAGGCACATGTAAGTAGAATGCGAATGCGTAGGGAAAACGATGATAACGTTTTTGTTGAGCTTAAAATACAAGCTCTTTATGATGAGGCTCGACAAGAATTAAAGTTCGCAACCATGTACTCGAGGGTAAGCAAGCCTCAGGGGGAAATGCACTTTGAAGATTATGAGATATATGTGGTAGGAATTGACATGAAGGTGGCCTGACCACAAGATAAGGTTGAAATCATGGAGGAAACACAATGGGTAGTCACTTCCGACTTCCTTAAAACTGGCCGCCAGCTAAAGAAGAGGGATGAACAACTTAAAGTAGCAAGGGAAAGGGTTAGGTTTTGGGAGAAGAAAGAGAAATCCTTAGAGGTGGATGTTGCCCATATGACTGAAAGGGTGCTGGCAGCATAAGATGAGAGGAACAGACTCTAGGAAGAACTTGCGAAGATTCAGGTTGCCGACCCTGCCATAATAAAGGAGCTGTAATCTAAGAATCAGGAGACAAAGAAAAATATGCAACTAAAGAATGAATAACTTGAGAGACTTCACCTTGAGTATAGTCAAGGAATGGTGCAGAGAAATGAAGCATCAGAGCACCAAAAGGATCAATATGAGTAGAAAATACAAGAAAAAGAGGCTGAATTTAAAGGCCTAAAAGCTCAAATAGAGGAAGAACTCTGAGAGACAAAGTTTTCTCTAGAAGAACACTTAGTAAATCACTCCCAAGCTGAGGAAAACTAGAATAAAGAAATAAGAAGCTCTGCGGAACAGCTAGCATCTAAGAAAAAGAAAAGGGCAGAATTAGCTGAATCGATTATTTCAAGAGACACGAAGATCATTTCTCTTAAAAGCTCTCTCTTTCCTCCCCCTACATAGCCATAAATCATTCCACTGGTTAGGCAATTGTACATCTGTCACTGGAAAAAAATTAAATCCTTTTTCCTAACACTGCAACCTACCCTCTAATTCATTCCCAAGGCATCAAAGCTGAGCCAGGAGGCCCATGATACGATTGAGCAGTTCCCACGGTTTATCTTGGAGAAGGTTCCGGAAGAAAAATATTTTCTCACCAAGCTATACTTGGTCTCTGATGAGAGCCTTGCTAGAGTGGATATTGAAGATTGGGGTGCTACTGCTCAAATGACGAATAAGTTCATCCATTGCCACTCTGCCTTCCAATGCACTAAAGCAGCCTCAACTATTCTGAGTAAGACACTGGACAAGATATGGGGGATTTTCTCTGAGTTAAATGGGATGGGTTTTTCGTCCCCGTTCCTTGAAGATGGCTCTATTTCCACGGCCGAGCAGATTGCAGAAAAGATAGAAGAGAAGGAAGATGATCCAGAGGCTTTCAAGGATTTTAGTGATCCTTCCACGGTGACCGACATTGAGGGAGTGATTCATCCACTTGCACAACTGATATTTCATTGTGAAGTAGGGGCCTGTTTACCCAATGCACTGCCTCACAAAGAAACTATTGATCTAAGTGGAGTGCAAGAGAATTTGCACAACATGGTGAAGCCATCTGAGGATGAATGGTCGCCTCTATAGGAGGCTCTTTCCAATCTCTAACTCCATTATCTAATGAAATGGAACTCTAGCCTATAAACCAAAGAAATTTTTGGTTCTCCGTTCCTTTGTTGAAATGCCCCTGATAGTTGCCAAAAGTTGTTAACAAATATTTAACTAGCTCCCTTCGGGTGTATTTTTCCTCTATGCGTCGGCCCATGCATCTCAAGGTCTGCTCAGCCTTTTATCAAGTTTTTTCTCTACCACTCCATGTGTTTACTCCACAGAACTATGAGTCTTGGTATTCCTTTTGCATCCTAGAAAGCTCCGCCATGCTTCCATGTGTTGCGGCTATGGGATTCTTTTGATCATGTTTTCTTGCTACCTCGTCGGGCTCCAAAAGGTTGCTATGAAACCCTCATTCCTAAAAGGTTTTTGTGGGCCCCGTAGTTACTGTTTGAAGTGTATACTTGCTACATGTCTTCCATTCACAATTTTTTTAGTGTAGAGATGAAGTAGCAACTGCGGGCAGTGAAATGCTACCACGCGTCTCTTTTTGCACCCGGATGGTGATCGTTCCCTCCATTGTTGATGAAGGATCTGCTCATTTGACACGTGTAACATTAACACAAGCCCTTAGTGGTGAAGGGAGAGAGGTTCATACGGGTAGCAAAAGGCTGCGGCATGCCTAACCAATAGATCTCATATTCGGGAAAAGGACTTGATGAACTGAATAATGCTATTGGTCACTGCATGTCATAATCATTCACACAAGGGGTGACACTTATCTGATCAGGCCTTGTTGGGACCATCGCCATCATTCACAAGAGGATGCACCTGTGCCTAGGATGAACGAATGCTTGGTTCTAGATCGATTCTATTGCAACGACTTTGGGAATATTCCAATTCTGGCATCATTACCGGAGATTGCGAAATCTTTTCTGTTGCCACTCTCCGAGGCAGTGGGAATTTTTCCTGCTATATATTCTCTTCTCTATTATGAGAAAAAGGTTTGGAACTTAAGGGAAACTTTTGTTTTAGTTAAAGACACCAGGCCTTTATTACTATTTTATTTTATTGCAAAAACTATCAGACTGTGCTAATTGTTCGGCCTTTCTGTTTTTCATGCTATTTGATCAAACTATGAACTATGCTTTTTATTGTTTGGACACTTCATTTAAGAACTTCTATATATTTTGAATGCAATTTTTCTTACCTAGATCATGTCTAATGACTCTTCTTGGCAGTAGGTATGTGTGCAATGTTATTTTATGTCAATAAATAAATTGTCTATGCTATCATCTTGAATCTCTAATGTTCTGGAGCACTACAACACCATTTAGGCCCTTAGATCTATGATTTATCATGCCTATCATTAAGTCTTGGTGCATCGCCTTAGGTTAGACTTCATTTTATTATATCTGCTTCCTTTTCCCTTTCCAACCCCCATTATCGAAGAAGCCGACTTCTCTAAAATTATGGAGGTTACCCAGTTTAGCGCAAAAGGTCCCCCATAAACTGAGTTTCCCATAAGGCACTATTACCTCATCAATTTTGGGCATCAATAGTATGTATCTACAAAAACGACTACTTTAGGAGCTCTATTAGCACAATTGGATGATCAAAACAATGAAAGAGTAGTATACTATATTAGTCAAACCCTAGTGGGATATGAATTAAACTATACACCCATAGAAAGAGCATGTCTATATGTTGTATTTGTAGCACAAAAGCTTAGGAACTACATATTAAATAGGAAAATAAAGCTGATATCAAAAGTGGATCCCTTAAAGTATCTATTGGCAAAGGTAGCTCTTATGGGAAGAATTTCCAAGTGGGTAATGATACTTAGTGAATTTGATATATAATACATTGAAAAAAAAGCCATAAAGGGACAAGTAATAGTATATCAGTTAATAGATGCACCTATGGAAGATCATCAACCTCTAGTATCATAATTTAAAGATGAAAGCATATTTCTAACTGATCAGTCAAGCTGTTGGACCTTGTACTTTGATGGATGCCACACTCAACACAACTTAGGGGTTGGTATCCAATTTCTTACACCTTAGGGAGATAGTATACCCAATGCTTACATTATTGCGTTTTCATGTACTCACAACATTTTTGAATATGAAGCACACATCAATAGACTAAAGATGGTCATGGAATGGAAGATAAAGGAACTACAGGTCTATGGTGACTCCCAACTAGTCATAAGGAAGGTAAATGATGAATACTAGATGAAGGATGACAAGCTCATGCCATAAAAAAGAATGGTGGAAAACTTCAAGTAGTACTTTGTGGTCATCACCTTTGAACAAGTTCCTAGAATCAATAATAGAGTAGCTAATGCTATGAAAACAATAGGTTCACTCCTAGACGTACCCCAAAACATTCCCAAATATGAATTCCTCATAGAGAAACTACTTATACCAACATTTGATATCCCAAAATTAGAACTTGTCTATGATGTTGTTGGTCTTGACTCACCTTGGTTATAAGAAACATTTTCCTACATCTAGCATGGAATCATAACCCATGACTTAACGAAAAATAAAAAGAAAACCTTTGTCTATAGAACTTATTGATTCATCATCTTGGAGATACCCTATATTGTCAAAGTCTAGATGGTACATTACTCTGATGTCTTAATGTGGAAAAAACACAAACTGCCTTATAAGAAGCATATGAAGGTGTTTGTGGGTCTCACTCTAGTGGACCTAATCTAGTACAATTTTTTTTGAGAACATGGCATTATTGGTCCTCAATGGAGCAAAAATCCATTCATTACTCAAGGAAGTGTTTCCAATGTCAACAATATAGTGATCTTGTTCAACACACACGCCCCATTCAGAATAGGGACCCTCCCTTTCCTTCGCCTCACCGGGTCACTTTTGCTGTCACCTTATTTTGTGTGCCCCTTGTTTGGTGTTCAAAGATGTCAGTGGGCCTCAAGGAAGTCATCTTGAGTTGACCATGTTTTGTCCCCCTCAAATTTACTAATTCCTTAGTCCTTGCAGGACCCCACTAGCTATTTTCCTTAACTTTTCAAAGTTGGCATCCATGAGGCCCATCGGGTCCGCCATGTTAGGCCACCCCTCATGGGTTTCCCTTACCTCACCACCATTCCCAATGACCATCCCCTGCCGGCTTTTCGCTTGCCGGGACCTAATGCTTCCGGTGTTGTCTATTTATTGCCAAACTATCAAGCATCCATCAGCCGATGGCCACCCAACCATCATACCTCAGTGCTCCCACAACCATTTTTGAAATTGTAGCTTACCAACCCAATGTCCATTGTATGAGCATTTAATGCCACATTTTCTATAAATAGTAGGCCTTGACCTATCATTTTCACCTGCTAGTTAATTAGAGAGGAGTCAGAGAGAACTTCAAACACCGTCTTCGAGCTCGAAACGTCTCGCCAATGAACTAGAGAATTTGATAGCTGATTTCTTGACCTCCTTCATCAAATTTGTGAGGTAGGTTCACCGCCCATGCCTCATTTTGTGTTTTCTTCAATTTCTATGCTAAAATTGCTAAATATAAGGGAGAAAAATTAGTAGATGGATAGATTATAATGAGGCACCCAAAACCCACATCGTCAAATCATGAGAAACCCTCCAAATCAACTAACATAATGACCATAGAACCATGACTCGATATCGTTGTTCTTGGGACAAAGTGTCCACACTCTACGGGCCCGTGTCTCCTGTCACCATCGCTAACATTTGAAAAAAAGTTAAACTCCAAGAGGCAAGCAACCCTTTCGGGCCCACTATCATGGGACGACCCATCTCTTTAGCCGTCTAAACCTGGTCAGAAGCTCTTAAAGCAGAAATGAGGAATCTAATGATCATCCTAGCCTTCCAATAACCTCATGATTAAAATTCCTATGAAATCTTTGAACTTTGGTCCTATGTGGGTCTCGCCCCATGGACGTGTGCCTAGGGAGGTTTGTCTGCATTCCGCCATCCTAGATGGCTTTTTCCCTGCGTCCTCCCGATTGTCGGGTCTCTAGCTTATCCTCACCGATCAACTCCATTGACCGACCAAGTGCCCAACGCCTTTTCGGGTTCCACCAAGTGAACCTTCATCCATGGGCCACTGCTGGAGGAACACCATCTCTTATGGCTTTTGAGGGATGCCTTTCCTCCCTTCAGGACCCAACTCCAACAAATGCCGCCAAAATGAAAGTGGAAATTGTTAAGTCCTTAACGTTCAGCAGATCCCTCATGTTGGGTCACCATCATCAGAACTTTGTTCCATCACCGCTATAACTATGAGAAAATTTTTCCCTGTCCTTTTGCTGCTCGGAACCTGACCTTACCCTAGTTGCTGAATTCCCTAAATAAAAACAATGAAGTAAATGGTAAGACCAAACTCTTTGTTCAACCCAATTCCTTGAGTGGCTCCCATTGGACCTCTGTGTGTCGTCTACCATTTCAAACATTGATCACCTCGTAGTTTCCCGACCATGCCAACTCATAATGCCCAAACTGCAAGCAAGAAATGTCATTGCCTCTCGAAGCCATGGGTCTTGCTTATTAGAACTCCACCCGTGGAATGACGTCCTGCCATAGCCATTTTGAATGAAAAACAACAAATGACGAAGCTCCTTTTTGATTCTGATCACCCAAAAGATGATCCAAATTCCCTTCAATAACCAAATTGACTTTGAACCACATGCCAAAATAGGGCCATATCCCTAATGGAACCTTCAAACTGCTAAAATTTGAAGGTGGGTTGGGATAGGTGGGCCGCCATGCCCTAATTGTCATCACTTCTACAGTTGCTCCAAAACAACCATCAATGTTTGGAAGTTCAATCCCCTGGGACCAAATTGTTGAAAATCCCTTCTATAACATGCTAATGAAAATATGAGGGAAATGTTAGAGTTCTTAAATGATGACCTATCCAATCTAGCACCATTGCAAAGATTTGGCTAATGTTTCAATGTTTTCATGCTTGAATGTGCTTGCTTCTCTTTTTCCTGTAGGATATATGGAATTAGGTGCAGGACCTTCAGCAGAGGTTGTGGAGAAATACAAAGGAAAGAAAATAGGAAAAGCACCCCGCGGGAAGGATGAAAAAGATCAAATGAAGTATAAGTTCCAAGGGGAAACCCTTCACTCGAAGGTCATGACGACATGGAAGGAGGTCTCTGATACCAACATCGAACATATAGACATCGATGAATTCAAGTAAAGAGTCTGAATCAACACTACCAAAGAGAATCCAATACTAATAAAAAGAAATGGGTTGGCTAAAGTTGCAGGCTTCCCTCCCACTCTGATTGCCCCTGAACTAGTGATGGCTTGCAAGGAGGCATATCAACCAGAGACCAGGACAATTGTGGACAGAGATGGGAATGTTTTGGCTAACATGTCTCTTAAGGTGATAAAAAGGACTTTTCATATCCCTACCTTCAGAGAATTGGAAGTGCCAACCATGGATGATGGGAAGGCGACATGGGAAGAAGACCCTCTCAAAGGAAAAAGACTTATAAATTAGTACTAGTTGAAAGAGAAAAGGGGCAGTGCTGCAAAGTTTCCCAGGAGCTATTTCAAAGTGAATTTTATGAAGATTAACATGACTTGGTAACATTTCTGAGCAAAGTAATGGGCCTTCCAACTGTGGCCTACTTCCAAGAGTGGATGTACTTTGTTGAAGAGATTCTCTATGGAAAGGCCATGTTCTACTGGGAAGAGATAATTAGTGGTTGCTTCCATGAGCAATTTATGGCCATAAAGAAGACCTCCCGATTCTATATGACCGTGTACTTGGTCTATTCATTGGCTGAATAGATACAATACATAGGCTTGTTCATGGATCCATATGAAGAAACATGCAAGAACCTAAAAGTATATGATAGGTACCCTAAATTAAAATATAGAAACTTCAAGAGGGACTACTGCAAGGTAATTGATGCTTTCATGGGTCATATTATCATATTGCTCGGGGGTGACTTCAAAAGAAGAGTCTCGAATAGCACCAATTCCTTCCTCAAGAAGTTTTTCTTCATGTTCATTCAGTATCTGAAGTTCACATACATTTGAGTTGAAGGATTTTTAGATAAACCGTACAAGCTGCCCCAGTATCCCAATGGCTAGATAATATTACTGGAGCTCTGTCAACAGTTGCAGCGGGTACACAACCTCCTAAGCAACAAACACAAGGCAGGGATTCCTTATCCCCTCTCCTTCGGCCAAGGGAAAGATTAACTCCACACATCTCAATGTGTAGAAAATTAAGATAAGGAACTCGTGGAGTATCACTTGAGGTTCCACACTGCTCAATCGCGAATGGACCCCTATGGAAAATTAAAGAAGTTGGTCGTAGCTGATTATGCCCACTTGCATAGTGTTGAAGATTTTTGGGCTAACTGTAAGGATGATAATGAAGTGTGAATGAGGCACTACATGCGAATGACCTCATATTTTGTAAAGATGGTCAATTTTTTTCCCGTATTGGATCAAATAGGAAAAGATGAGAACATAGTGATGGATCCTTGATACAATGCAGTTGCCAACCTTTTGCTGCCACTGATCAACTGGGATGAGCAAGAGGTTGATGACCTTGATATTCTAACCAAGCTCATTGAGGCCAAAAAAAGAATGGATTATGGGAAAATTTCCCAATTAAAGCAACATGGGGTCACTTTGACCTATGAAGGGGTTCAAGAGGAGCTTTCAAGTGAAACAAATAGTTTGATAACTGCTGCCCTATCAAGAGAAACTTCAACATCTCCTTCAGCCACTAGGTCAAGGAAGAGAAAGGAAGCCGTAGAAGAACAACCCAATGACAAGGTGTATGATAAAAAGGCTTCGTAAGGTGAACCTTCCAAGAAACATAAGAGATCAGGTAGCTTCATAGAGGTGCCAACCATTCAAGAGGATCCGCTCCATGAGGGAGAAGAAATAGAGGTTGAGCAACCACAATCTCCACCTGTTGCCTCTAATACTGCTACTATTGTTGCTCCTCCTCCTACCTCTCAGGAAATGCTTGTAACTTCTCCGCCTATGGTGGACATATCAGTCCACCTTGCCTCTTCTTCACTCACCATGTAGGTAGTAACTTTTGACTCTTCTTCTGCCACCACCTCTCCACTTTCCTCCACCTCCACGTCCCTGACAACATCACTACCCCTAGCGATAGCAAAAATGCCAATGCTCACACTCTCACTACCAGAGGCCTTCTCCCAACATATGAAAAATGTTCCTATGGAGCTGTCAAGGGTGCTGATGAACCCAACTGTTTAGGCTACTTTGGCACAAATTCTTGCAAATATCCTCACCTCCACTCCTCCTAGTGAACCACCAAAGATGATATCCACAATGGAAATATCTGAGGTGTTGGAGATTTGAGAGAAGGAATCCACAAAAGAGATTGAGGAACAAGTGGATGACTACCATAAGCATCACGAGTTTCAACACCTGATAATTGACGAAGTGGTGCACGAATGTGAAGAGACAGGATGGTCTAAGGGTGATGAAGAGGATGTTGGCACCAAATATACTATGGATACCTTTGATGCGGACCTCAAGGAAGAGTTGGCTTCACAGTTGAAGAATGTTGGAGAAGAAGTGGAAAGACCACTTCCCATGGAAGAAAAAGAATCAAGTGAAAAAATGGAGGATAATGAACTTCCAACTGGGGAGCTTGAAGAAATCCACAAACATGATGAAGAAATGCCTTTTCTAGGGGAGCAAGAAGAAGAAGAAAAGGTGGAACAAGAAGAGGAAAAGAAAGAAGAAGATAAACTTGAAGAAGAGTTTGAAGCTATCAAGAGCCTAGAAACTAAGCAACCTAAAAAGCATGAGGCTGAAGAAGAACAAAAGGATACTGAAAAGGAGGATACCTCCAGGGAGAACATGCCCACCAAGTCCCCCATCAAACACACAGTGTTCATTTGAGACTTTGACGAAGAAGAAGAAACAAGGATGGATTAGGAAGCTCTAGGTAATAAGGAGATTGAAATTAGAGAAGAAGAGGGTGGACATGAATCACCAAAGGGGGAATCTTAGATGCTTCAGTGGCTTGAGAAGTAGATGGAAAAGAAAACCTCAACATTAAAGGATAACAAGAGCAAGGTTGGATGCCATCTTGGCCCGAGCGCAGATACGCACCAAGAAAGAGAAGAAGCCTAAGGTCAAATCCAAATTGACCATGGATTCTTCTGGATATAGGACCATGTAAATAGCCACACCAGTGGTGAATGAAGAGGGGATAGGCTATAAAATCTCCACCATAAACTTGGGAATGACCACCAAAGAACAAAAAATAGATCATTTTTCAGAAGCCCATTGCCACGCTGGTACATCAAATGCAGCGAGATAAAATCTCTAAGGAAGAACTAAAAGCACCGGTGGATGATTTGACAGCCTATATTCAACATTGGTTGTCAACAGAAGATCTTCCCACGACATCCTCTGCACCACCAAAATTGTTGTCCAAGGACCATATCAACAAGCTCGAGAAAAGAAAGAACTGGACTAAGACTATGGAGGATTGGTTCTGACAAGTCCTGTGTGCTGGAAGCATGGGAATCAATCATGTTGTCAGGACAAAAAATAAGTTTTTAGAAGTACAAAAATACCTTGAGGGCACTAGGAAGTTTCAATGACTTCCCTAAGGTATATAGGTTCACCTACCCTAAAATTGAGGCCACCCTAAAATTAAGGCCATCCTCAAGCTGCCTCAGAAAATGTGGCTAAAGGAGCTCGCACTGACAAAGGATGATCATTGGTTGGTGGATATGTGGAAGCTAGACTTCGACCATAGAAAGAAAATACTAGAACAAGTTCTCTATAAGGTGGATCCTGACATTGATTGGGCCAAAGAAACCAGGGCGTCCTATACTGAGTATTTGAAATTAATGACAAGTTATGATATGCCCGCTATTGAGATCGATCCAAAGAAGATAAGGCCTTATTTCCAGAAGAAGATAGAAGATGAAATGTCAGGCGACCTTACCATGGATTTTATGAGTTTTCCTACTCGAGATTTTTCCCAATCTGAATAGGTCAGGGAAAACATCGCTAAGTGTGATGGAGATTGGGATACACTCACAGGCCAATCCAAGCAATGGAACTACAAGCTGATTCGGTTTGATATAATGGAAATTGATAAGCTTTGGGTGTTAATCAACAAGTTCATGGAGTATGTCACTTTGAAGAAGTAGGAAGGAAACATGGTTATTGATGAAAAAATGCTCAAAAAATAGCTAGAGCAAAGGAAATAAAAAAAAGACAAAATTGCCACTGTGCTACCACAAAAGGACAAAATAGGGAAAAAGAAAAAGATGTAATTTTAAATTGTAATATATTTGGGGGTAGGTGAAACCCTAGTTTGTAGTGAATCTTGGCCATTCATTTTTATTTTTGAACACTATAAATAGGGGGTCTCCTCTCATTTTCAAGAGAGAGTTGAGTTGTAATGACATGTTGCTGAAATTTTAATAGAAGTTAATGTTTTGGGTGAATTCTTGAGTTTTAGTTACATGTTACATGGTTCTTCTCCCATAGTTAGTTAATTTGAATAGATTTACTTTGTTTTTCTTCATGTTTTAGCTTGCTCTAGTAGATTAGTTAATGCTATTCACTGATTTTGAAGAATTTTGCTGTGTGCTAGCAACTTTCCCTATTCATACTTTTTGCTATTTGTTGATGATACATAGCTGTGTAAAGTTAGTCTAGACATTATTTTATAAGATGCTCTAAATTTCTATTGTTTGTTCATGCTTATGGTGAATGAATGATCAAATATCTATAGTCCTTAGAAGCTAGCATTAATTTAATGATACTATGAGACAATTTGGTTAAGTGAAATTTAGTTTTAGGAAAGCTATCCCCAACAGGGTCCTCCATGATCATTGTTCACTATTAGTTTCAAATCTAGGAACTCTTTCTCCTCCTTTCCCTTTTTACCCTTTTTTAGAATTGACCTATGCTAAGGTTCATTTCACATTGTAAATTCAAATCTTAAGGTTAAAGTTGCAGTTTCAGATTGTTGTTTGAACATGTAGCAATTACTGCATCAACTTCCCATCTCAGGAACTCCATTTTAAGATTTACCTTCCCTCTAGCTTAACTCCGTAAGTTTTCCCTATGTTTACCAGCAAAATCACATTGAACCAAACTGAGAAATTCCATGCATTTCATGACCTGACACCCGAGAGGCCTTAGGGTTATTTTTAGCAACTTGTTGTTGGAGATTCCCTTTCAAGAGAGGTAGTGCGCCCATGCACTACCTGTGTTGAGAAAGTGCTAAAAAACCCATCAACAAAACTGGAACTAGAAGGAGGGAATTTTAGCTAAGCTGGATCAAGGTGATTAATTCTCCCTTGAGAGGTCCCAAAGAGTTTTAAGGTCTAGTCCAAATAAATGTGAATTTTAGGAATTACTGCATCCCACAAGGGGTAGAAGAACTAAAGGAGGGGACATAGCCTCTTCTTACTCCTCCGTTCCACCCACTTCACCTTCACCTCCACCCCCTTTTTCCTTCCAGTCACCCTAGACCCAACATACTTCCTTCACCTTCATCTATTCCACTTAGCCATACCACACAACTTTTCTACCTCTTGCTTCCCATAGCCGGGGTGTTTCTCCCTCTCTTTCCCTCCAAGTCCAAGATGTAGTCCCAACTGCTGCTGCACCTATGCAACCCCAAGTTGTTGTTCAAAAAAAAATATCACCCCTTCCTTGCTTGATAGCTGGGCTAGGGAATAATCCTTCTCCATTGAACTTCAATGCCTACCATGATATGCTCAAGAACCTAGAGAACCTTTGTATGGATTTCAATCCTTGAGATCCACATAGGACAGCGAAAGAGCACATCAAGATCTTCCAGACAATGTTGAAAGACATGTAGATTGATCAAGAGGATGTGGCATGTAGGATATTCCCTTACTCATTGGGGGAAGATACCTTCTATTGGTATATTAATTGACCAACGAGATCCATTACATCTTGGGATTTGATGATGAATTCCTTCCTACATAAGTACAAGTTTCCAATCAACCCTTTAGAGATATATCAACAATTCACATCAGTTCATAGGGAAATCAACGAGTCAATCAACTCATTCAATGATCAATTTCACCAAGGCTACACAAGGTTTCCTTGTATGTGCTCAATAATGCTATTTCCCTGCTGGTTTACTATGCAACATTGGATAATCTTACAACCGCAATTAGTAAAGAGAATGCAACCAGCTCCAACTCGATTAATTGATGCTTACACTGAGGTAGTTATTGCCGGTACCGAGTTGGGGAAAAAAAGCTTTGGTCTATTGCCCTCCTTGGGTCCAGTGGATCATCTAATGAAAATTCAAGGGCTCAACCAAGCGTTCACTCATCAGACACCTCTTATGAACCAGATGCCTCAGCTGGCCATAGTCCCACATCCAAGAAAGCTCATGAACCAAGCGCCTCCAGTGCCTTCGTACTTGCAGTCTCAAAAACAACAAACCTACCCTTAGGCTCCCCAACAACAACATGCATACTCTTAGTAGCCTCAAACACCATTATACTTGTAGTGACTTGAATTCCCTCTAGCATAACAAAATCAACCAGCTGCCCTGCCCATTTTCCTTCAAAATCAAGTGTTGCAACCAAGTAACACTAAGAAAGATTAGCTTGATGAGATGACTAAAATGATCAAGAAAATTTCCGTGGAGATGAGACACCTGAGAAATCATAATAGTTAGCTCAAAGCTTCTCAACAAAGCATTCAATCCAACCTGAATAGTGAAAATAGGGACAGTCGTGATGCGGGCCCTTCCTCGGGAAAAAGTTATGAAAGAGGACATAATTCTAACCAAAATTTTGAAAGGAGGCCAACCCAAAGAAAAAATAGAACATTGAATTCTAGGCCCAACAACGGAGGTGTTCCTACTCCTCTTGATCAACCTATAAATACAAAAAAGATGACTAGTGGTGTGTACCTTGCTGAAGCGACTCTCTGGATAGTGCCAGATTCACAAAACTAGCAGACACTCAGAGTTGGACTTCCCTAAGTTCCTTACAGCCATAGAAATATTTCAATTTGAAGTTTAGAATGTCATGGACAATGCTAGATGTCACGACATAGTTCCATCTAAGCCTTATGAATCCTTCTGTCTTGTGGTCAATCTAGAGCCATTCCCACAAAGTGAGAACAATGTCCCAAAATGAGAGGATGCTCCACCAAAAGAGGATGAAATCTAAGAGGTAAGTAGCGAAGAAACCTTGTCTCAGATTTTCAATTCAGTAGACAATGGTCTGATAGATGGGGATGACGTATATGTAGATGAGGTTTATATGTTCCACCAGAGAGGAAATCCCTACTACCTTAGGAATAGGTAGGTGGGTGGACCATTCATGACTTCCACTCTGCCCAATTACTTCAACACCTTACCTAACGCCAATGCCAACAATAATCTGGGTTAGCCTTACGTACCCACTCAATACCTCAACAAGGATAGGCCATTAAATCAACCTCAAAACCAACCACAAGACTAGCCTCAAGGTCAGTCCAAAAAGAAGCCAAACTAGACACAACCCTAGCTTGCTAGCTCTACCATAGGAAAAGCCTTCGAAACTGAAATCGAACAAATGGGTGAATATGTTCTCGAGGAATTCAAGAAGAATAAAATTGGCTTGTCCACTTTTGAATTACTCAAGGTTCCTACAGTTAGGCATGCCTTCTTTAGAGTCATTAATGGGGCTCCTTCCTCTAAGGAAATGTAGGAAACACCAACCATGAGAGTCTCTTTGGAAGACCCTCGAAGTGAGCCTGTCATTTAGAAAATTCATGGCAAGAAGTCAGATCTACCTCAAAATCTGCTAATCAGTAAGCAACTTGCAAAGGAATCAGATTAGAACAATAGGAAAAACCCCAAGGACCAACCCTCTGTGTAGACTAAGGATAAGGTTGGTGATAAGAACAAAGCTCAAGTAGCTCAAGTGGACATGCCTATGGGCCTCTTCCAAGGAAAGTTGGAGATGCCACCCTTCCTCACCACCATATGGATATTTGGGAAGAATTTGCATAATTTCCTACTTGATTTGGGGGCATCAGCCAATGTCATGCCCCTTATAGTGTGAAAAGCTCTTGGGATTACCCCCACACCTTCAAGAAGAAAATTGACTCAACTGGACAAGACCAAGGTCAACATAGTGAGAGAAATGAATCATATCCCAATGTAGATTGTCACAGATCTAAGGGTAAAACAAGTCATTGAAATTTAGGTGGCAAACATCCTTGACACCTATGGAATTATCCTTGGGTGAGAATTCACTAGAACACTAAATGGATATGTTGCAACTTATCATTCTCACATGTGGTTTCCATGGAAGGGACTGCCAAATCATATTTGTATAGATTGGGAGCCACACATGAAGTTCATGATCACGAAATATAACAACACCACCAATGAGGTGTTTGTTGAGACCGAGCTGGGAAACTACTCTCACGTTGCATATTAAGAAGAATTGGAAAATTTGGGAGAGGGGATGGTTGCAAAAGTCTTCCTGGTATAATGTAGCCCTCTGATTGATTTTTCTCGTACACCTTAGAGCATGGAAATGCTAGTAGAATCCGACGATGTCGAGTTTCCTAAAGATGGCACTTTAGGATTGTTAGATGACTTTCAAGATTTTATGGAAAAATGCATACGAGACCAGCTTAGTTTGGAAGTGAGAATTAATTTCCAAGAGCTCCTGTTTCCTAATTGGTGTAGTGTACACAATGCTATCCATTCTGAGTTTGAGTGTTGTTTGTACCAAATAGTAGTGGAACATATCAAAGGATGGGTCACCCCCAAAGAAGAATTGTTGACAAAGCAACTTGTTGTTGACTTTAACCCGCCAACACCTACCTAGGAAACCTTTGATGCAAATGTGAAACCAAAGGAGAGGCCATGCCTCATTGGCCCTCAATTCAAGGACTTGCTTAAGTTTTGGACTCTACACTTTGATGGGTTCAAATCTAAACAAGGAGCAGGAGCCGGGTTTGAACTTATCAGCCTTATAGGTAAAACCTATTTCGTTGCCCATAGACTTTAGTTTTATTGCACCAATAATGTAGCAGAATATAAGCCTTAGTGCATGGTATTTTAATGGCTTTGAGAAAAAATGTTAAAATGCTACAAGTTTTCCATGATTTGGAATTGGTAGTGAAACAAGTCAAAAAATTGTACTCATACATTGATATAAGCCTTGCAAATTATAGGCATAGAGTTTGGGATCTCTTAGAGAGTTTAGATGCATTTAATATATAGCTGATCCCATGTTCTTAGAACCATATAGCTGATGCCTTGGTTCAAGCATCCAACACTTTGCAACCCCTCTCTTTATTTGGGCTTAAGAGATTCACTGTTGAACTAACTTCCACCCCATATGTGCTAGACAATGTCACTCATTTCTAGGTATTCAATGATGATAAAAAATATCCTGGAATTTATCACTAGTTTTGACGTGTTTGCAACCCAAATAATTGATGGGGCCAATCCTAAAGAAGTTGAACTAGATATTGAAGGGGTCATCAACCTCAAAACCAACACTATTCCATGACATTGGTTCAACTTGAGCACATATTTGACCTAGATCAGATATGAGATTAGGATCATAAAATGAAGAAAGATGCCATAAAAAACCATTGTGACACCCACAACCTTGGAATAGCTGAGGAAGTTAAAAATGTGTTTATCGACAAAGTGTGCATTGTAGATGAAAACATAGGAATTTTTGATGCTTTACGGAAGTATCATGACATGGTAGCATGGAGCTATGAAGAATTAAAGACCTATGATACCTCCATCATCACACATACCATTCCTCTCAAGCCCGATGTGCGACTATTTAGGCAAAGACAACGTCCCATCAATGCCTTGTTGGAGCCTATCATTTATACGGAAGTGTAGAAATTAATTTCATCTAGAATAATATTTCTAGTTAGACATTCCACATGGGTGGCCAACTTGGTCTTGGCTAGGAAAAAGAATAGAGAAATTAGATTGTGTGTGGACTTTCGCAACCTGAACAAAGCCTTGGAGAAGGACAACTATCTGGTGCCCTCACTAGATGAGGTATTGCAAATTGTCAATGGATCGTAGATTATGTCCTTCCTTGATGGATACTTCAGGTACAATCAAGTGATGGTGTAGTATGAGGATCGACATAAAACAATGTTCACCACCAAGTGGGTAACCTTTGCTTATAGAAGAATTTCGTTCGGGCTTATCAATGTCGGTGCCACTTTCCAACATGTCATGGAAATTGCCTTTAAAGATCTGATTGGAAAGTGTATAATAATCTACATGGATTATTTGACTATGTTTTCAAAGAAGCAGAGTGATCACATCTCTGACTTATGCAAAATATTTCAAAGGTGTTAAGAATTTGGAGTTTCCCTTAATACGAAGAAATGCATCTTCGGGGTCACTAAAGGCAAGTTGCTTGGGAATTTTATTTTAGAAAGAGACATTTTTATAGATCCCAAGCACATCCAGTCTCTATTGAGGATCCAACTACTAGGCAGTAAGAAAGTGCTGAAATATTTCTTTGGAAAGATCAATTTCATTAGGAAGTTCATCACATGCTTTTTTGAAAATTTCAAGCCACTCAACGCCATGTTAAAAGAAGATGCTAAGATCGAGTGGACTCCAGAGGCAAAGTAGGCCTTCAAAGAAATTAAGAAGGAAATCGCTGAGGCACCAGTGTTAGTTAGCCCAAATTATTTGAAGCCCTTCTACATTTATTCATTTTCTTTAGATCACTCATGTGCTAGCATTTTAACCCAAAAAGACAATGAAGGAAATGAGCACCCAATCACCTTCATGAGTGCTCCCTTGAAAGATGTTGAACTAAGGTACCACAATGTGGAAAAAAAAGCATATTCTATTGTCAGAGGAGTTAAGAAGTTTAGGCATTACATCCTACGAAATAGGGTGTTTTCCATTCTCCCAGAACCTACGGTGAAGATGTTGCTTATGCAAAATGAACTAGGAGAACAAAGAGCCAAGTGGGTTACCTTGCTACAGGAGTACAACATGAAAATTTAGCCAATGAATTTCATACGAGAATAGGCACTCACTGCACCATAGCTAAAACAACAATAGAGGCAGGACCTGAACTCACAGTCCAACAATATCAACTTGAGGATGTTTCCCCAGGGGAATGGTATGATGACATAGTCTACTATTTTCTAAACCACAAGTGCCCACCTTGTCTACAGGGAGTTCAGAAATGTGCCCTCAAACTGAAAAGCAACATCTATATGTTACAGGGATCAATACTATACAAAAGGAATCATGAAGGTGTGTATCTGAGGTGCCTTGGCAAAGAAGTAGACCGAGTCTTAAAGGAATTTCATGACAAGTATGGCACCAATCATGGATCTGGTCCATCCATCCCACATCAAATCTTATGAGCAGGATACTATTAGCTGACTATCTTCAAGGATGCTCATAACCATGTTTTATACGTGTCACATATGCCATATTGCCTCAACCAGAGAAAAGAATGTTGTTGTCCCATTACAACCAGTTTTGGAGGTGAGACCATTCGTGCAATGGGGTCTTGACTTCATTGGTCTGGTAAGCCCACCATCATCTACAGGATATAAGTACATGCTAACTAATTCTGATTATTGCACTAGATGGATAGAAGCAATTGCATGTAGGTAAGGCACAACAAATGTACTTACAAATTTTCTTAAAATTTTCATTTTAAATAATTTTGGTTGCCCTTATGAATTAGTGTGTGACAATGGCCCTTCCTTTTCCTCGCTCAAGTTTTCTAGTTGGGCCTTTGATTATGGAATTTCCCTCAAATTCTCATCCAACTATTACCCCTAGGAAAATGGTCTGGCATAATCCACTAACAAAACCTTCATTACTATTATTAAAAAACTGCTTGATAGGAATCCCAAGGACTGGCATACTTAGCTCTTCTTTTCCCTTTGAGAAGATTGCACACTCCATAAGGCTACCCTTGGTGACTCCCTGTTCCATCTTGTTTATGGCTTAGAGCCTATATTCCCGATCCACTTGAAAATCCCCACCCTCTAGTTCATTAATGAATTTTACGAAGAAGGGGATCATAAAGAAGATTGTTAAGCTAAGTTGTTACATTTAGAAGAAGTGCGAGACTGTGTAATAGAAAAATTTTCCAAACATCAGGGCGTAGTCAAGAGATGGTTCGACCACCAAGCCAAAATCAAGGCCTTTATAATCACTGATCTAATGCTATCCTGGGACAAGTCCCATGAGAAGAAAGGGGGACATAACAAATTCGACAAGCTCTGGCTTGGCCCCTTTCACATTGTTGAAATCCTTGGAGACAATACTTTCTGCCTAAAGACTTTAACTAGTGAAGATGTCTCGTTTCTTGTCAACGGGAAACACCTAAAGAATTACTTCCAAGCTTGAGCTATTTTGGAGTTGTTCCTGTAAATAATTGTATATAGGTTAGTTTAGGTTTTTTTTTTTTTCTTTTGTCTCGCTACTTTGCATCACTTTTCTTTTTTCCCGTTTCCTGGCTATTTTGTTTTAATGAGGGAGTTCTTTGTTTCTTGCTATGGTGGCCATGCTTGTTCAATGAACAATTCACTTTTCTATCCACTCTTATTTTTCTTTGGCTAAATATTCACTCTCAATTATTGGTCTTTGATAGCTACCATGAAATGGTTTCCTCATTTGAACTTTGACTTAGAACTTGAATGTTGGTTGAATCTTCCTTTTACATTCATTTCAGATCCAACACAAAAACACACATTAATTGTTTCCAAAGAGCTATATAGCGATTGTTATGATGAATTAGCAAGCAAAAAATCTCAAGTCCACTCTAGTGACCACTGTGGTTCCCAAACCCATAGTAAGCTTCAATGCTTACACAGTTCAACAAAATAAGAAAGTGTTAAAAGAAGTATCAAATGAAAGAAAAGAAAATAAAACAATGAAATAAAGAAACTGTATGGGTGTACAGATAACTCTACCAGGGTTATGGACACTCAGTTGATAGCAGAGCAATGTTTGTGGGGTTACATTGACAACTCTGCTGGGGGTATGGATGCTTGACTAGTAGCAGGGCAATGTCCAAGTTACTTTTGGGGTAGGACAATTCATGTAGCTTGGTCAATTAGATTGAATGCCACTTGTCATAGTTTCCACCAAAAGGGAATGAAATCACTAAACACACACTTCTAATATGTTTCATGGGTTGATTCAACTAAGGATCCTATTCTTCTAGTTCACTTTTGGAAGTTGGCCCCTGGTCTGTGAAACTAGAGATTCTGGGTTCTGAATGAATATTTATCCTTAGAATGCTTAGGATCATTCTCCAACAGAGTCGCCATTTGTTGTGCCCTCAGCACACATGCCCATTCGGAACATGGACCCTCTATTTCCTTCACCTTGTCGGGTTGCTTTTGTTGTCACCTCATTTTTCATGCCCCCTGTTTGGTGTTCAAAGTGGTCAGTGGTCCTGAAGACAGTCATCTTGATTTGACCATGTTTTTTCCCCCTCAAATTTCCTAAGTCCTTAGTCCTTGCAGGACCCCACTAGTTGTTTGGCTTAGCTTTTCAAAGTTGGCATCCATGAGGCCAATTAGGTTTGCCATGTTAGGCCACCCCTCATGGGTTTCCCTTGCCTCATTGCCATTCCCAATGGGCATCCCCTATTGGATTTTCACCCACTAGGACCTGATGCTTTTGGCGCTATCCATTTATTGCCAAATTGTCAAGCGTCCATCAGCCGATGACTGCCTGACTGTTGGACCCCTATACTCCCACAGTCATTTTTTGAAATTATAGCTTACCAACCCAATGTTCACCATACGAGCATTTATTTCTAGAACTTAATGCCACATTTTTGTATAAATAGTAGGCCTTGACCCATCATTTTCACCTACCAATCAATCAGAGAGGAGTCAAAGAGAACTTCCAATGTTGCGTTTGAGCCCAATGAGTCTCGCTGCTACAATAGAGAATTTGCTAGCTAATTTATTGACCTCCTTCATCAGATTTGTGAGGTAGGTTCTCCGCCCGCACCTTGTTTTGTGTTTTCTTTAATTTCTGTGCTAAAATCGCTAAATATAAGGGAGAAAACTTAGTAGATGGATAGATTATAACGAGGCGCCCAAAACCCACATTGTCAAATCATGAGAAACCCTCCAAATCAACTAACATAATGGATATGGAACCATGAATCTCCATATCTATTCTTGGGCTAGAACGTCCATGCTTTATGGGCCCACAGCTCCTGTCACCATCACTAACATTTGAAACAAAGTTAAACTCCAAGTGGCAAGTGACCCTTTCGGGCCCACTATCATGGGATGACCCATCTCTTTAGCCGTCTAAACATGGTCAGAAGCTCATAAAGAAAAAATGAGGAATCCAACAACTCATTGTGACTCTCCAATTGCCTCATGATTAAAACTCCTATGAAATCTCTAAACTTTGGTCCCGTGTGGGTCCTGCCCAGCAGACGTCCACCTAGGGAGGTCTGTTTGCGTTCTATTATCTTGGATAGCTTTCGCTCTACATCCTTCTGATCACTGAGCCCCGAGCTTATCCTCACTGATCAAATCCATTTATTGACCAATTTCCCATCACCTTTTTGGGTTTGGCCAAGTGGACCTCCATCCGCGGGCCACCGCTAGATGAACGCCATCTCTTATGCCTTTTGAGAGATGCCTTTCCTCCCTCTAGGACCCGACTCTGTCAAATACTATTGAAATGAAAGTGGAAATTTTTAAGTCCTCAACATTTAACAGATCCCTCATGTTAGGTCATCATCATCAGGACTCCATTCCATAACTATCATAACTATGAGGAAAACTATCCCCATCCTTCCGGTGCTTGGAGCCCAACCTTACCTTGGCCGCTGAATTTCCCAAATGAAAAACAATGAAGTAAACACTAAGGCCAAACTCTTTGTCAGAACTAATTCCTCAGGTGGTTCCCATTAGACCTCTGCATTCCATCTACCATTTCAAACATCATTCACCTGGTAGCTTCCCGACCATGCCAAACCGCAATGCCCAAACTACAAGAAAGCAATGCCACCGCCTCCCGGAGCTGTGGGTCCCGCCCGTCGGAACTCCACCCCCAGAATGACATCCTGCCAGAGCCATTTTGAATGGAAAACATCAAATGACGAAGCTCCTTTCTGATTTCGATCGCCCAAAGGATGATCCAAATGCCCTCCAATCACCAAATTGACTTTGACCCACGTGCTGATATAGGGAGACATCTCTGATGGATCCTTCAAATTACCCAAATTCGAAGGTAGGTCATTGTGCCCTAATTTCCATCCATCTGATAGTTGCTCCAAAATAGCCATCAACCCAGGGAAGTCTGATCCCTTGGGCTTGAACTATTGAAAATCCCTCTTGCAACATGCTAATGACAATCTGAAGGAAATTTTAGAGTTCTTAAATGATGAATTATCCTATTTAACACCGTTGCAGAGATTTGGCTAATGTTTCCATGTTTTCATGCTTGAATGTGCTTGCCTCTCTTTTGCCTACAATATATAAGGAATAAGGCGCAAGACCTTCGAGAGAGGCTATGGAGAAAGAAAAAGGAAAGAAAACAACCAAAGTACCCCGCGGGAAGGATGAAAAAGATCAAATGAAGTATAAGTTCCAAGGGGAACTCCTTAACTGTAAGGTCACCACGACATCGAAGGAGGTCTCTGATACCAACATCAGACATATAGACATTGATGAATTCAAGCAAAGAGTCTGAATCAACCCTACCACAGAGAACGTAAGACTAATCAGAAGTAGTGGGTTGGCTAAAGTTGTAGGCTTCCCTCCCGCTCTTATTTCCCCTAAACTAGTGATGGCCTACAGGGAGGCATATCAACCAGACACTAGGGAAATTGTGGAAAAAGATGGGAATGTTTTGGCTGACATGTCTCCTAAGGTGATAACAAGGAATTTTCATATCCCTACCTTCAAATAAATGGAAGTGCCAACCATGGATGATGGCAAGGCGACATGGGAAGAAGACCCTCTCAAATGAAAAAGACTTATAAATCAGTACTAGTTGAAAAAGAAGAGGGGCAGTGCTACAAAGGTTCCCCAGGAGCTATTTTGAAGTGACTTTATGAAGATTAACATGACTTGGTAACATTGACGAGAAGAGTAATGGGCCTTCCAACTGTGGCCTACTTCCAAGAGTGGATATTGTACTTTTTTGAAGAGATTCTTTGTGGAAAGGCCATGTTCTACTGGGCCGAGATAATCAGTGATTGCTTCCATGAGCAATTTATGGCCATAAAGAAGACCTCTTGATTCTATATGACCTCATACTTGGTCTATTCATTGGCTAACTGGATACAATATAGAGGCTTGTTCAGAGCTCTAGATGAAGAACCAAGAAGGAACCTAAAGGTATATGATAGGTACCCTCAATTACAATATAGAAACTTCAAGAGGGACTACTACAAGGTCAATGATGCTTTCATAGTTCATATTATCAGATTGCTCAGGGGTGACCTCAAAAGAAGACTCTCGCATAGCGCCAATTCCTTCCTCAAGTAGTTTTCCTTCTTGTTCATTTAGTATTTGAAGTTCACATACATTTGAGCTGAAGGATTTTTAGAGAAACCGTACAAGCTGCCCCGATATCCCAATGACCGAATAATATTACTAGAGCTCTCTCGACAGTTGCAACAGGCACACAACCTCCTAATCAATAAACACAAAATGAGGATTCCCTATCCCCTCTCCTTTGGCCAAGGGCAATATGAACTCCACACATCGCAATGTGTAGATAATTTAGAGAAGGAACTCGTGGAGTATCACTTGAAGGTTCCACACCACCTAACCGCAAATGGACCCCTATGGAAAACTAAAGAAGATGGTCATGGCTGATTACGCCCACTTGCATAGTGGTTAAGATTTCTGGGCTAACTGTAAGGATGATAATAGTGGTTATGAAAGCATATTTTGTAAAGAGGGTCAATTTGTTTCTTGTACCGGATCAAATAGCAGAAGATGAGAACATAGTGATGGATCCTCGATACAATGCAGTCGCCAACCTTTCGTTGCCATTGATTGACTAGGATGAGCACGAGGTCGACGACCTTGATATTCTAACCGACCCCGTTTAAGCTAGTACAAAAGAATGGATTGATAGGAATATTTCCCAATTGAAGTAACAAGGGGCCACTTTGACCTATGAAGGGATTTAGGAGGAGCCTGCAAGTGAAACAGATAGTGGGACAACTGGTGCCCCATCAGGAGAAACATCAACATCTCCTCCAACCACCTGGTCAAGGAAGAGAAAGGAAGCCGCAGAACAATATCTCAACCCCAAGGTGTATGCTAGAAAGGCTTTAGAAGGTGAACCTTCCAAGAAACACAAGAGATCAGGTAGCTTTATGGAGATGCCAACCATTCAAGAGAATCGACTCCATGAGGGAGAAGAAATAGAGGCTGAGCAACCACAATCTCCACATGCTTCCTCTAATACTGCTACTATTGCTACTCCTCCACCTACCTCTCAGGCGATGGTTGCAACTTCTCCACCTGTGGTGGACATCTCGGTCCACCTCGCCTCTTCTCCACCCACTATGTAGGTTGTAAATATTGACTCTTCTTCTGCCAGCACCTCTATGCTTTCCTCCACCTCCATGTCCTTGACAACATCACTACCCTTGGTGACAACAAGAATGCCAATGCCCACACTCTCACTACCTAAGGCCTTCTCTCGACATATGCATAAAATTCCTACAGAGCTGTTAGGGGTGTTTATGAACCCATATGTTCAGGCTGCCTTGGCACAAATTCTTGCGAATATACATGCCTCCAATCCTACTGAACCACTACAGAGGAAATCCGCAATGGAAATATCTGAGGAGTTGGAGAGGCGAGAGAAGGAAGCCACAAAAGAGATTAAGGAAGAAGCATATGACTACCATGAGCATCTCGAGTTCCAATACCTGTTAATTGACAAAGTGGTACATGAAGGTGAAGAGAGAGGATCCTCTAAGGGTGATGAAGAGGATGTTGGCACCAAATATATTGTGGAGACCTTTGATGTGGACCTCGAGGAAGAGTTGGCTTGACAGTTGAAGAATTTTGGAGAAGAAGTGGAAAGATCATCTCCTATGGAAGAAAAAGAATCAAGTGACAAAATGGAGGATATTGAACCTCCAATTGGGGATCATGATGAAATCCCCAAGCATGATGAAGAAATGCCTTGTCCAGGGGAGAAAGAAGAGGAAAAGAAAGAAGAAGATAAACTTGAAGAAGAGTCTGAAGCTAACAAGAGCCCAAAAATGGAGTAGCCTAAAGAGCATGAGGCAGAAGAAGAATAATAGGATATTGAAAAGGAGGATAGATCTAGGGATCACATGCACACCAAGTCCCCCATCAAACACACAGTGTTCATATGAGACTCTGACGAAGAAGAAGAAGACACAAGGATGGAGTAGGAAGCTCTAGGTAATAAGGAGATTGAAATTAGAGAAGAAGAGGGTGGTCATGAATCACCAAAGGGTGAATCTCAGATGCTTGAGTGGCTTGAGAAGTAGATGGAAAAGAAAACACTAACATTAAAGGATCTGAGAGCAAGGCTAGAGGCCAACTTGGCTCGAGATCAGATAGGCACCAAGAAAGAGAAGAAGCCTAAGGTCAGATCCAAATTGACCATGGATTCTTCTGGATCTAGGACCATGGGAATAGCCACACCAGTTGTGAATGAAGAGGGGATAGGCTATAATGTCTCCACCATCGACTTGGTAATGACCACTTGAGAACAAAAAAAAGATCATTTTTCAGGAGTCTATTGCCACCGTGGTACATCAAATGCAACAAGATAAAATCTCTAAGGAAGAACTAAAAGCATAGGTGGATGATTTGACAACCTATATTCAGCAGTGGTCATCAAAAGAAGATCTACCCATGACATCCTCTACACCACCACAATTGTTGTCCAAGGACCATATTGACAAGCTCAAGAAAAGAAAGAACTGTACTAAGACTATAGAGAATTAGTTCCGATAGGTTCTGCATGCTAGAAACATGGGCATCAATCATGCTGTCAAGATAGCAAATAAGTTTTTAGAAGTAAAAAAATATCTTGAAGGCATGAGGAAGTTCTACACCTACCCTAAAACTAAGGCCATCCTCAAGCTGCCTCAGAAAATGTTGGAAAAGGAGCTCACGCTGACAAAGGATGATCACTGGCTAGTGGATATGTGGAAGCTGGACTTTGACCATAGAAAGGAAATACTAGAACAAGTTCTCTTTAAGGTGGATCCTTACATTGATTTGGCCAAAGAAACCAGGGTGGCCTATACTAAGTATTTGAAATTAATGACAGGTTACGATATGCTCGCTATTAAGATCGATCCAAAGAAGATAAGGCCTTATTTCTAGAAGAAGATAGAAGATGGAATGTTAGGAAAGCTTACCACAGATTTTATAAGTTTTTTTAATTGGGATTTTGCCTAATCTGAACAATTTAGGGACAGCGGGGCTAAGTGTGATGGAGATTGGGATACACTAACAGGCCGATCCAAGAAATGGAACTACTAGGTGATTAAGTTTGACATAATGGAAATTGATAAGCTTCAGGCATTAATCATCAAGTTCATGGAGTATGCCACTTTGAAGAAGTAGGAAGGAAACCCAGTTATTGATGAAAAGATCCTCACAGAATAGCTATAGCAAAGGAAATCAACAAAAGACAAAAGTGCTATAGTGCTGCCACAAAATGACAAAATAGGGAAATAGACAAAGATGTAATTTTAAATTGTAATATATTTGGGGGTAGGTGAAACCCTAGTTTGTAGTGAATCTTGGCCATGCATTTTGATTTTTAAACACTATAAATAGGGGGTCTCCTCTCATTTTCAAGAGAGAGTTGAGTTGTTGTAATGACATGCTACTGAAATTTTAATAGAAGTTCATGCTTTGGGTGAATTATTGAGTTTTAGTTGCATGTTACATGGTTCTTCTCCCATAGTTAGTTAATTTGAATAGATTTACTTTTCTTTTCTTCATGTTTTAGCTTGATTTGGTAGATT
Organism: Sequoia sempervirens; assembly: GCA_007258455.2. Taxonomy (NCBI): domain Eukaryota; kingdom Viridiplantae; phylum Streptophyta; class Pinopsida; order Cupressales; family Cupressaceae; genus Sequoia; species Sequoia sempervirens. Next base: position 58,261,852 of record VDFB02086081.1, on the reverse strand, counting down.
AGTTAATGTTGCTCACTGATTTTGAAGAATTTTGTTGTGTGCTGGCAACTTTCCTTGTCCATAATTTTGGTTGTTTGTTGATGATAAACAACTGTGTAAAGTTAGTCTGGACATAATTTTAAAAGCTACTCTAAATTTCTATTGTGTTTTTATGCTTATGGTGAATGAATGATCAAATATCTATAGTCCTGAGATGCTAGCACTAATTTCATGATACTGTGAGACAATCTGGTTAAGTGAAATTTAGTTTTAGGAAAGTTGTCCATAGTAGGGTCCTCCATGATCACTATTCACTATTAGTTTCAAATCCAGGAACTCCTCCTCCCTACCATTTTTCATTTTTTTTAGAATTGACCTATGCTAAGGTTCATTGCACATTGTAAAGCCAAATCTTAAGGTTAAAATTGGAGTTTCAGACTGTTGTTTGAACCTGCAACAATTTGCACATCAACTTCCCATCTCAGGAACTCCATTTTAAGATTCACCTTCCCTCCAGCTTAACTTCGTAAGTATGCCCTATGATTACTAGCAAAATCACATTGAACCAAACTGAGAAATTCCATGCATCTCATGACCTGACACCTCAGAGACCTTGGGGTGATTTTCAACAACTTATTGTTGGATATTTCCTTTCAAGGGAGGTAGTGTGCCTATGCACTGCTTGTGTTGAGAAAGTGCTAAAACACCCTTCAACATAACCAATCCAAAATATTTTGAAAATGTCTCACCCATACACTGTAACAAGGTTTCCACACGTCTAGTATCAACAAAAGTACTCTTTGTTTGTAAAGTCAAAGTCCATGCAATGGATACAACACCACCTTGGTCATTAATACCTTGGTGCACCATCTTTGTTTACTACATCAATAATGATTGCTAAAACTATGAAGTCTCTATGAAAGAAAAACAAAACTCATCAATGACTAACAACATTAGTTTTCTATCCATCTATAGTCATACTAGCACTTCTAACTAGAAACTCCATCCTACATCACAATATCATTAATACCACATTTATTCTGCATCCAAATATTTTTCAATACATATCATGATCATAATAAAATGAAAAACATCATACATCATATATCATCGTCCATCACATACAATATATAGACATGCAAATTGTAAATGACAAGGCATTAACATCCATATCATATAAAATCTTTCCTAAATATCAAACTGGCTATTAATCAATCAATTACATAATATTTCATAAATTTTTTTATCTCATATATATCATCAATAAATTACTAATCAATTGTGTCTAATTAAAATAATTCAATATTCAAATAATTAATATATCTAATTATTAATGGGATATTTGATTAAATTAAATACTCATAAACCCTATTTAAAACCTTTAATATCTCTCCCTTTTAATTAAATAAATCAAAATCTTTATTTAATTAGCCTCTTATCATATTCCTCTCTTTTTGATTTAAATTAATCCAAATATCTAAATCAAATTGTCAAATCAGCTAAATATCCCTTAAATTAATCAAATCCTGAAATTTAATCCTAATCACCAAATCCTCTAGATTTTGCAACTTGCACAATTAAATCATTTATTTGATTTAATAATTCCCTATTTTCATTCAAAAAAGGCATCTAAGTGGGAATATTCCTCAAATTTGAAATCTCCCCCCAAAAGGACTTGTCCATCCAACAAAGCATTTAAAGCTCTTACATTGTCTCTTACATGTCTCCCACTTGGCATTTAGCTCATTTTTTATCCCCCTAAACATGTCATCTCATCAAATTCAAATTTCAAACTTGCACAATCCTCAAAACTTGCTCAACCTTCATCCTCTCACATGTTGACAAGTGGCATTATATCATTGGTTGAATCTTTGTCCCACATTGATCAAATTTGGACATCTCTTCAACTTATCATTCTATAAATACAATGCTTCACCATTCATTTTATCATCCACATTTCAAGCAAAGTTACCATGCTAAAATACTTAGCAATTCTCATCCATCTCATTGAATCATAGCTAGGTTTTTTTTGCAGATTTTAAGCTTGGAGCATACATTCAAAGTCTTCATCAAGTGGATCAATCATCTTCAATCAACATTTGCATTCAAGGAGTTGGGAAAGGGCAAATCTCCACACACCTATTTGCACCAACTCCCTCAAGAGATCAAGAGTTTGCTTGCATTAGATATGATTTAATTGTTTCATTTGTGTTCTTCATTTTCATTTCTCATCTTTTGCAAATTTCAAATGGATTTCTTGAGGAATCATTGGTTTCTAATCTTGTGTTTGATCTAATTGTTTGCATGTTTATTGTGTTTGTGCAAGGTATAGATTCAAATGGTTCACATATTGGCGCTAGAAGGAGGGCATACACCTCAAATCCAACACGTTTTTTTATAAAATTTCGCTGTTTTTTGACAGCACTATTCATTAACCCGCATATGATCACTATTTTAGTGTTTTTAGAGTCAATTTTAAAATGACCATATCTTGGTCATACGTAGGTCTTTTTTGATGCTTTTTTTTTTAAAATAGGGTAGAATTTCACAAGCTATCCAATGGTGTAGGTGTTTCTTAACTTTAAATTAGTTAAAATTTTCAAATTTACATTTAAAGTAAACACATGATAACTTGGCTAAGTTTTAGGGTGTTTTGGTAAATGGTTTATCTAACCCCTATATCCTTTTGTTTCTTTTGATCTCATCTAACATTTTGATCACTTTTGTAGGTTAGAAATTGAAATCGAAAGAAAGAGGAGCATGGAGATGATATTTTATCTAATCAAAGTGTTTTTTAACACTTAAGTGTTTGTTTAACACTTCTTCAAAGAATTTGTCATCCTTCTCCTTCTTAGGACACTAGTTTTCAATTGGGATTAAAAAGAACCTTTTTTCATTTCTCGCAAAGGTTAAAATGAACTTTAGGATCACAACTTACTAGATTTGGTTTTATTGGATTAACAATTGAACAAGGCAATTTCTCACACTTCATTTGGTGCTTTAAAATGAAATCGTCATTGCATTTGAGGGTTTAAAAAGAACAAGTGTAGTTTTGTTTGTTTGTGAGGGCTTACTTAGACTAAAGCCATTGGAAAAGGATGTATCGCTTCTCTAAGTGCTTTATAGCGATCTTGAGAATCAAAAGGTCTTTTCTATGACTTTGGGTTAAGATAAAACAATCACCTCCACACTTCGATTTGGGCTTAAAATTGAACAAACTATTGTGCGGGTGTGAGTGGGGACTTTGTTGCGTACATTCTCTCTCCTTGTTGCCTACAAGGATTGATCGAGTTACGAATATTGTTCTTCATTCGCTTTTGTTTATCTTAGAGGGCCCGCCTTGTGGGAAAAAGTAATCACCCAAGGGAACGGCTCAACCGGTAACACTCTAAAGCCAAGAGTATTTCCAGCCGGGATATAAATGTGGATATTGGAAGAAACACCAATACCACGCGGTTGACTCCCGACAAGATGGATCGAAAGGGGACTCTTGCCGCGTTGGTCAACTCACAAGGCGGAAAGTCTTACTAGAACCCATGTGCTAGAATTTGCCAAAATCCTTGTCACGTTTGTTGGTGCAAAACGGTCGATGCGAAGCCGCCCACAATTTCACGGCTTTTAGTAGAGATGGAAAGCATGCCATGGGAGTTTCATGGGTGTTGGTGTAGCTGCCCGTATAAGTGAGTGCCGTGGAGGGAGCGGTGGGGTCAGAAAGCATCTAACCATCCGCTAAAAGTAGGTGTAGCTGGACTTGTCCAAGTGGGGACTCAACAAACATTGTCTATCACATCCATAGGATTGTACATGCTTTTGGGTTACAAAAACACATGCTTGTTCGTAAACATTGGAAAACAAACACTTAAACATGATCATGCAAATTTCAAACCCCTTTTGATAGAGCAAATACCTTTTGACAAATTTAAGTGTTGTTGCCTTCCCTTGGGATTATGTCCTTAGAGGTTTCTCATCACTTGAATTTATATCGTCATTTGCTCTAACTAGGGTTAACCTAGGAAATCCCTTTGCCTCAATTTCTTGGAATTCCCACACAACACTTTGTGGGAAGAAAAGGAATTTTGACATAGGACATCTTTAGTTTGAAACATAATCAAGAAAGTGTATTTGGTAAAAAGAAGTCATTAAAAGCAAAGATAAGCAATTGAGCCCCACACATGTCTTTTCAATGATTTCTCACAAGATCAAGATACAAAAACCCAAGAAAAGGAAACTTAGCCCAAAACAACATCAACAAAGACTCAAAAGGTTATATGATTTTAGAGAAAAGTTGTTGGCTAATTTCTATAGACATGCTTCAAGAGACAACCCCACTTTATATTCATTTTACTACACACAAAATCAAAGATTGTTTCAAGGGATTGGATACCTTGCTTAGGGCATAACACGTTCTTCAATACCTTGGTCTTGTTAAACAAAAGTATAAACTAGGGTCATTCTAAGATCAAAACAAACATTCATCCATCAAAAACATCAACAGCCATAAACATCTCACCAACATTTTGAGAAAATCTTGATACAACTATGCTAGGCTCCTTTGGTAGACATCAAAACTTTTCAAACATGAGACTTTGAGTTCTTCAAACATCAACATCAAACTTGTTCAACTCAAGTGTGTGTGAATGAATCCTTTTGCACATGCTTAGTTGAATTATCACTTTGTTCCAATTAATGGTGGATAGATGCATCCTTCTCCCATCACTAATTTGGCTTATCTTTTGGTTAACTTGTGAGTAGACACATCCTATTCTCACTCCTAAATCAAATTATCCTTTATGAGCATTAGTTATCTTTTTTAGATCATCATCCAAACATCTTGGGGATATCTCTTGCTCAAACATCAACATTCAAAAGACAGAATTCAAAGTCTAAACATCAAACAAACATCAATCAAAGCAAACCCAAAGTACCTAGCATCACATCAAGATTTTCAATACAAATTCAAAACTTCCATTCTCACTCATATATCATACACCTTTCATCTTCACATTGTTGATCTTTTACGCATCCTAGTTTGCTCTTTTATGGTTCAAACAAGATCACAACACAAGAGGAACATGGAGTTAAATCAAGAAACATCAACCACAAGTGATCTAAGCCAAAACATTCCAGAAATCCAAAACACACCACTTCCAGACCTCACTATCACTACACACGATCCACAAAAAGAGGTCTTGGTGGAAGAATCACACCAACAGAACTAAGTGAGGAAGAAGTTCTTGAGATGCTCAAACAACCAAAACTACAAAAGTTTCTTCGCGCAATGGCTAAAATAAATCCATCAATTCTCAACACTATTGAGGATGAGCTTCTTGTACCAAATGACCAAAACACCCTTCCACAATCAACCCTTTCCATTACCACCATAGAACCTACTATCAATGAGGATGATACCTTCTTCAACACGCATCAAAATCCACTTTACAACCCACTTGGATTTATCGATACATCTGAGGTTCCTTACCATACCACCTCATCATTTTCCCTTGACACGCAAGTGTCTAGACCTTTGGTACAAGCAAGCTCATCCGAAATAGAGAGACCCTACGGATTTGTCTCTTCATTTGCACAAGAAAATTTTCCACCATTCAAACCATTCACACCTCCCACCATGTCAACACCATATTTTGGTTTAGGGATCTACCCTTTACCTAAATTTCCACCTTTCCCTAACATAAATCGCCCCATCCAAATCAATTCATCCAACCAAGGGGGTACATCACATCTTTCAAACACACCATCCACATCAAACCAATGCATGATAGCTAATCAAAATATGGTCTCTCAAAGACCCACTATTTCGCTCACCTCTACCATTCCTACCACTTCACCTAGTCCCACCATTCCTATCACTTCACCCATCCCAAATGCACCTATCACCACATTCAGTCCAACCACTACATCCACTATACCTCAAACTTCCACTACCCCCATCACACCCCTTACATCGCAACCTCCCACCACCACCATCGCTCTAAGCGCATCTCAAACTCCCAACACAATTCTGATCCCACCACCACCATTAAGCATCGCTTTCAAGCGAAGTTTGGCTGCACGCCAGACCAAAGAACAACAAATTGTCTAACAATATCAAACACCAGCAAGCATCATATCCACTTGACGCCAAGCTTCATCGCAAACTGCTTCAAACATCGCCGTGCAACAACGAAGCACACAACAAGCCGCATTAAGCTCCAAGCTTTCTTGTTGCAGTAACAACAACAACGAGCTACACAGTTTCACACAAGCTGCATGCAAGCCGCATTAAGTCGCTTGCCGCATTGCACGCACAAGCCGCTACTCCACCGCGCAAGCGTACAGCCGCTTCATTAAGTCAAGACAAGCCGCACAAGCGTTCGCTGCAAAGATGCCCAAGATGCCTAAGCACGCAGTGCAAGTACGTTAACGCGACTTTGCACCAACAACAAACTTCAACAACTCGCATATCAGAAAGCATTAGAGCAATACCAAGAGCAACAAGAAGCATCCCAACAAGCCCTAGCTGACCAACAACAAGCATTGTTGGACCAACAACATCAAGCACAACAACAAGCTCTATTAGCGCAACAACAACAAGATCAACAACAAGCGCTGTTGAAAGCATACATGGCACAACAAGCAAACATTCCACCCATTCAAACACCCACTCCACCCCCCCAGAACACCTTCATTCCACCTCCTGATCCACAATTGGATGTCACCGCACAAATAAAATTTATGTCACAACAAGTGCTTGACCTTCAATCAGGAAAGACACCAAAACCACAAAAAAACCTATGCCCTTATCCATTTGATAGGAGTGTAGAAATGAAACCATTCCCAAAAGGGTTTGAGATCCCTAAATTTGACAAATATCGCGGAACGGGTAACCCTGAAGATCACATCAGGGAATTCCAAGTACATTGCATGGAGGTGGCTTATGATGAAACGTACTTGATGAGATTATTCCCAAGAAGCTTGGCTGGAAACGCTATTGATTGGTTTTCTCGACTTTCTGGAATCAAAAAATTCCAGGAAATCGTGGATGCCTTCATACATAATTATTCCTTCAACACTCCTATGGAGGTTAGCTTACAGGAATTATCATCTCTCAAACAAGGGAAAAATGAATCATTCGGTGCTTTCTTACAACGATGGTGATCCAAAGCTAATCAAAGCAAGTGGTCCATGCCTGAAGAGCAACAAGTGGGAACTATCATTGCGAATCTTGATGGGCCCTTGGCCTTCCACCTCAAAGTGCAAAACATCACCACTTACGACCAGTTGATCCCTAGGGAGCTCAATATCGAACGAGCCCTTGCCACACAGGGAGAAACTTCATCATATCAAGAAGGCCGCTCATCATCCAATTATCATGACAAACCACGAACATGGGCAAAGAATCGTAATGTAACCAATGATGGTGATGTTGACGCCAAAGTTGTCATTAGTGCCCCACGGAAGAACAATCCACCATCCCAACAACAACAACACCAAAATACCAATCAAAGCAATCGACAAGTCAATACTGTGGTCCAACCATCCCATAACCAAAACACAAACAACACTGATAATCAAGGAGAACCACAGCGAAACAAGTTCTTCCCCAAACGAAAATACACACTCCTTAGGGAACCTGCTGAAGCAATCATGAAAAGATTGGTAGATGAAAAATTGATAACGGTCCCTACACATAATAATTATCAAGAACCATCGGTCAAGCCACCATGGTATAATGAGAATTATCTTTGTGACTTCCACAAACTCAAGGGACACACGACAAACAACTGCATGAGGCTCAAAAATCTAATTCAAGACCTCATAGATGACAAAATCATAGATGTGGAAGCACCATCAGGAAACAAAGATCTCAAGAGTTACACGAATCCGATGCCGAATCATGGCAACAAAGGAAACAAAGATCAAGACAAAGGAAAAGGGGCTTATAAAAATGTCAACCACACATACGAGGGTGTTGTTGCTTGTTTAGATGAGTTTTGTGGAGTCATCACCATCAAAGGGGCCCAAGCCGATTGTGGAGTCACCACAAGAGGTGGAAAGGTTACCATTGCAGCACCATCCCAACCAAGCAGAAATTCCACATCCAATCCAAGGTCTAACCCTAGTGGCTATAATTTCTTGGATCAATTGAAAAGAACCCCTGCACATATCTCCATCATGGAGTTACTCAAAATCTCATCTGCACACAAAAAGATTCTAGAAGAAGCTTTGGCGTCATCTACTGCCCCCGCAGATCTAGATACAGAACAATTCCAAGCTATGGTCGCAAGTATCACCACACCTAACATTCTTACATTTTCTGAACAAGACTTCCCCACACAACCATCTCACAACCGTGCACTTCATCTGGAGGTGTACGTAAATAAAAAGAAAGTCAAGAGAGTCTTGGTGGATAGAGGTGCAGGCTTAAATATTTGCTCCTTAAAGCTTCTAAAGAATTTGAACATTTCAGAGGATTCAATTGACAAAGGAAAAGGCATCACAATAAGAGCATACGATGACCAGGAAAGGGTATCCCAAGGCACCATTCAGCTTCCTGTCCAGGTTGGACCCGCCATCATGCAAACCAATTGTCAGGTCTTGGACCTCGATTTACCATACAACATTCTCCTAGGGCGACCATGGATACATGCAATGCAAGCTGTAGCTTCAACCTTTCATCAATGTGTGAAATTCACACATGAAGGTCAAGAGGTTACTATCCATGGAGATCCTGAGCCATTTGCCTACTGCAAAAATCTAGAGGCAAAATACTACAAGATCCCACAAGTACCCAAGAACGATGAAGGCCCATCAACACCTTACGTGGATCCCGCCACTCTCACTTCTGTGACAGAGACACCCCCCACCCCCGCCATCCCCGCCTTTTCTGATATCAAAGTCATAATACAAGATGATGGTTGTGGAAACTATTCAATGCCTAAGAATGCTTTTGTAGTAGGAGAGCTACCACAATCTCCTAGATCAAGAGGACGACCACAATCACAAGAAGCTTCAACATCTCAAGGCTCCTATGAACGAAACCCCACCTTCACAAGTGCAGGAGATCTTGGTCAGGAAACATTAGAGGGGGACCTATCTCATCTCCTTTATCGAGATGATATACCGGCAGTTGAATTGCCTATGGACGAATGAAACAAAGGTATGAAGCTGATGCTCTTGATGGGCTATAACCGGAACCAAGGGTTAGGCCAAGATAATAACGGGCGTGTAATACCCATTATACCTGAGAAGCAAATAAAAAATCTTGGCATTGGTCATCCTACTCCTAAGGTAACTGTACTTGGTCGAGGTGCCCATGGTAGACAGAATCGAATGCCTCCTCAGGAATCCATAGCTACTCCACAATCCTCCATGACTTTAGGAATGCCCACTGATTTAACTGAGTCACCAGAAATAGGATTACCTTTACTGTTTGAGGATACTAACGTCCTTATGATTAGCACCTTGTCTTATGAGTTTGAAAACCAAAGCAATGAAATCCGATTAGTCTACCCCCAACTGATTGATTACGACCAACGAGGACCACCAATTCTTGACATGTTTGAAAATGATGAGGCGCTCTCAGAATTCATGGGACTTAGGGATGACATTCCATGTGGAGATCATAAGGCAGGTTTCATCATAGAGCTGGATACACATGCATACTATGGAGAAACGATTGAATCCCTCAGTCGCAAAAATAAAAAATTGAGAATAATCTCCAAGTCCTTGAGTGAAAACCACCTTGTGGCACTCTCTGACTCTGAAAAAGTAAAAAGAAAGGATGCATCCAATGGTGAAAACCTCTCTGAGGTGCCTGAGGATGGGGGATTCAATCTTCCTCTTACAACTATACACCAAGAAAAGTCAACTATGCTAGCAGAAAAGTGCAACCCCATCAATCTGGGAACACAAGAAACTCCTCATATTACATTCTACGCTGAGTCATTATTATGCAAAGAACAGGAGGAGTTGGCTACCTTCTTAAAGGAAAGGAAGATAAATTTTGCGTGGACCTATGCTGATATGCCAGGATTGGATCCAGAGGTAGTGGTTCATCACTTGGCAGTCTATCCTAAAGCTAAACCTGTGAGACAGAAGCGTCGCAAAATGCATCCTCAAATTGCTTTGTTAGTCAAAATGGAGCTCAAAAGCTATTAGATGTTGGATTCATTCACCAATTGATTATCCGTAATGGGTATCGAACTTGGTACCGGTGGACAACCGACGAGCCATAAGAATTGCATGCATTTCTCGTAGATTTGAACAAAAGCATGTCCTGCGATGATTTCCCCGCCCCAACATCGGCTACGATAGTAGATGATGACAAGATATATGATGCTATCACTTATGGATGGATTTTCAGGCTATAATCAGATAAGAATTGCAGAGGAAGACCAACATAAAACATCTTTCACTTGTCCTTGGGGCACATACTACTGGAACGTAATGCCATTCGGCTTAAAGAATGCCGGGGCCACATACCAAAGGGCCATGACACTAATATTCCATGACATGATCCACAAAACAGTTGAGGACTATGTCGATGACATCTTGGGAAAATCCAAAAAGAGGAAGGATCATATATCAGACTTGAGTGCTATCTTTGACAGACTAGAAGAATACAAGGTTCGTTTGAATCCCAAGAAGTGTGTCTTTGGCGTACAATCAGGAAAGTTGTTGGGTTATATAGTGTCAATGAGAGGCATTGAGATTGATCCGGCAAAGGTGAAAGCAATACTTGAAATGGAAGCTCCTAGGACATTGAAACAACTGAGAGGTCGCCAAGGCAGGCTTCAGTCAATTCGCAGGTTCATAGCACAATTAGCAGACAAACAAATCCCTTACTCTCACTTACTCCACAAGGGGGTAGCATACAAAGGGGATGACAAATGTGAACAAGCCTTCAACAAACTCAAGGAATATCTGTTAACACCTCCAGTACTAAGGCCTCCAATTCATAACAAACCATTGATCCTTTATATCTCAGCAACTACAGCAGCCCTTGGTGCTCTCCTAGCACAACATGATGAAAATGGAACAGAAAGAGCCATCTACTACATTAGCCGTACAATGGTGGGCCATGAGTTAAACTATACATTCATTGAAAAAGCTTGCCTAGCAGTGGTGTTTGCATCCCAAAAATTTAGACACTACATTTTGGCACACAAGATCAAACTCATAGCTAAAATTGATCCCTTAAAGTATCTTCTTTCAAAGGCAATGCTTACGGGAAGAATGGCTAAGTGGGTAATGATATTATCAGAATATGACATTGAGTATGTGGAGCGCAAGGCAATCAAGGGACAGGTCATTGCAGACCAACTGGCAGATGCACCTATCTATGCAGAGAACCCACTTGTTTCGGAATTTCCAGATGAATCCATTTTCAACATTGACATAACTACTCATTGGAAACTATACTTTGATGGATCCTACACACAACATGGTTCAGCAGCTGGTATCTTCTTCATCACTCCACAAGGGGATTGTATACCAAGATCATACAAACTAGCATTCCCTTGTACCAACAACATTGTAGAATATGAGGCTTTAACTATAGGTCTCAGGATAGCAGTACAGTGGAACATTATGGCATTGAAGGTATATGGAGATTCACAGCTTATCATAAATCAAGTGAACAATGAGTACCAAACAAAGGATGATAAGCTAACTCCATACAAAAGGCTGGTGGAAAATCTCAAGGAATCTTTTGTTGACATCACATTCGAGCAAGTACCAAGAACCAACAACAGAGCAGCAGATGCAATGGCAACTATTGGATCACTCTTAGAGATCCCTCCAAATGTTCCAAAATTTGACTTCTTGGTAGAGCAGTTTCTCGTACCAGCATTCAAGGTACCAGAGTCAGAATTTGTGGGTGAAATCGTTGGTCCGAATGATCAGTGGTACCAAGACATTTACACATACCTTAGGATAGGTATCATTCCCGCCGATTTGCGTTCAAGCCTTAGACGAACCTTTATCAAGAAAGCATCTCGTTTTGTCATTTTAGGAGAAACCCTTTATCGTAGAAGCATAGAAGGAACCTTACTAAGATGTCTTAACCCTGAGGAGGCTTCGACTACCTTAACTGAGGTGCACAATGACATCTGTGGTTCTCATTCGAGTGGCATGACCTTGTCTAAGAAATTGCTGAGGAGTGGGTATTACTGGCCTACCATGGACAGAGAGGCACATGAATATGTCAAGAAGTGTCTACAGTGTCAGCAACACGGGGACCTCATCCATGCTCCAGCTCAAGAGCTTCATCCAATCATCACACCATGGCCCTTTTCACAGTGGGGACTCGATCTCATTGGGAAAATCACACCCACCTCATCCAACGGCCACAAATTCATTATAACTGCAACTGAGTACTTCACCAAGTGGGTTGAAGCCATACCTATGACCTACATAACAGGAAAGCAGATCTCAAAGTTCATCCTGAACTATCTCATATGCCGCTATGGTGTTCCACAAGCTATTATCTCAGATAATGGGACACCATTCAAAAATCAGGAAGTCCGTGACCTATGTGATAAGTTCAAAATCCAACATCACTTTTCCACCCCATACTATCCCCAAGGCAATGGGCCAAGGCTTTCGGCAAATAAAACCATCCTCAAAATCCTTAAGAAAACAAATAATGACGCAGTCGGATCGGCATTTGCAGCCCATCCCGCCTTTAGTTTACCAACCAAAGATCCGCAGACACCCACCGGGTGCCACCCCATTTTCCTTGGTCTACGGATCAGAGGCCATCTTGCCCATTGAGATCGAGTTACCATCCCTCAGAGTATCATTGCAAAACCTCATCACGGATGAGGAGTATCGAGTTTCAAGACTAAACGAGCTGGAACTATTGGATGAGCAACGTATGGATGCTTTAAACCATCTGCAAGTGTATCAGAATAGACTGAAAAGGAGCTACAACAAGAAAATCAGAAGCAGAACTTTCCAAGTTGGAGAATTGGTGCTAAAAGAGAATCAAAAGAATGTCTTGAACCCAAATGGCAAGGGCAAGTTTGAACCCAACTAGCTGGGACCCTTTGTCATCATAGCAAGCTACAAATCAGGGGCATATCAGTTATCAACACCCGAAGGGGAACCCCTACAGGAGCCAATGAATAGCTCCCATCTCAAAAAGTTTTATGCCTAAATATTTCAAGGTATAGAACCAAAAAATCCAAAAAATCATAAAAAGTCCTGAAAAAATGGTTACTTCGGCGAAAACCTGGCAAACAGGCATCTTGGTGACAACAAAAAAAAATCAAAAAATCAAGAAAACAGTAAAGAGAAAAAAATTGTCCTCTAGTGAAAACCACTTCGGTGGCACTTTGGGCAAGTACCTTGGTGAAAACCTGGTAAACAGGCACCTTGTGTAAATAAGCACTCTCCATCCATCTTGGTCTCCATGACTTGCTTTGCATCATTCATTCACTCATCGCATATCATCGCATTTCACCCTTCCATCCGCATTTGCACCATAGCTTGGTCTTGCATTTGTGTCAGGATTCCTCCTAGAGCTACTCGGCCCACTTAAAAGGTCAGTTTGTCCTGCCTATATCGGAGTAGTCTATCGCTTCACACTGGGGGCACGTTCTCATCGGATCGGATTCGTGTATGATCTTAAAATCCTCAAATCAAAAAATCCAAAAAAACATCAGAAAATCAAAAAATCCAAAAACATTCAAAACATATCAAAATCCAAAAATAGGTCAAAAAGTCATTCAAAAAGCCAAAAACAAGGTCATCTTGTCGAACTACGTTGTCTTTGAGCCTGAACGTAGGCAAGGTTGATCTTTGATCATCCCCCGAGACATTTAGGTCAGTCCTATAGGAGTCTGTCATAATAAACTGACATCGCATCATGTGTATCTTCATCTGTAAATCGATCAAGTTGTCAGTCGAACTACGTGGTCTCTGCGTGTATAACGTAGGCAAGGCTAATCTATCGATAAGCCCCCGAGGCCCCTAGGATAGGTCTTTAGGTTAGTCTTTTGGTCAAAATCTCAGAAAATCCCAAAAACATTGGAAAACCGAAAATCAAAACATTTGAAAATTTGAAAAATACCAAAAACAGCCTCAAAACATTGCAAAACTCCAAAAACATCCAAATATTTGAAAAAAAATAAAAAAATAAAAAAATAAAAAAATCATCCGCCTCATCTCGCTTACACTCGCAATAATCAATCATCCATAATAAATCGTCATCACCCTCAACCTTTGGTAAAACAGTCGGAAACAAGTCTAGCAGTCAAAGGTGAAAACTTAAACTATCAAAATCTCAAGTATAGGTCAGTCAGCAAGCAAGTTGGTCAACCCTTTTCTTATCAATGGCATATAAATCATAAATCAATTTCATCATTGTTTGATAAAAGCATGTCCTAGGATCCGTTCCGACAATGGGCACTTTTATCAAACCAACCACTTTGGGTAAACAAAACGACGTGTCATTAACATGTCCTAGGATCCGTTCCGACAATGGACATTATCTTTTGGCAATAAGTTTTGGCCCCCATCTTTCGAAACATCATTTCTCTTGGCTAACGGTACGAAGAACATTAGTTTGTTTGCTCACTTACTTTATCTTGTTTGATTTATCTCATTGTGCTCATTCCAAGGACCTCTCGATGATGTCCGAACGAAGGATTTAGAGAGATAGGAATGGGGCAACGATCATTATCTTTTGTCTGCTGTGCTTGTTGGATATCTTTGTAATATAACCTTGGTCATGCGTGCTTTTGTTTAGTCTATAGCAAGGGTGTTTTAAGTTTCTTGTTGACCACATAGAAAGGCTCGCCTTCCTATGTTTTGGTCCGAGATATTTGAAATATCTGAACTATTTTCTAGACAGGGTTCCGTATGTTAGGTGTGAACAAGAATACTCCTATCCGATTTGTCGAGTCAAAGTCCATCACACTAGGTACAATGCCATCCTGGTTCTCGATACCTTGATGCATCGTACTGCGTGTATTATCAAACATAAGGAAATCCGCCCTTTGAAAATCCCAACTCCACGGCAAGTAGTCATCACCATTTGCATGATCATCTCATTCTTTCATTCTTCTATCTTTACTAACATTTCTATCCCAATTGGTACATGAAGCTACCCACAGCTAATGAATGTCCATTCATCTACATCAACCACTCCTCTCGCATTTTATCGCGATCTTGATTGGCAATTGGCATTCCCATTCAACATCTCGAGGGGGCAATATACCAGTGCAATTCTTCTCACTGGGGCAATAGTGGGGCATCCAAAAAATCAGAATTTTTTTGATTTTGATCATGACAAGATTATTCTTTGAACCAACGCAACAAGTACATCGCTTCAAAGAGGGGCAAAATGTAGACACGCAAAATGTACAAGTTAGCATTGCATATTTAAATCTGACTACCAACATCATTTCATCCTAAATCATTCCCCGACCTAACCATTTAATTAAATATCTTTATTTGATTAAATTCATTTGTTTTCTTCTCTTAATTAAACAAATCATGTGTTTAATTAAGTCTCTTAAATCATTCTCCATCTCTTTTAATTAAATAATTAATTTTATTTAATTAATTAAATCTCTAAAGTCTATCTATTAAATTGAATAAATTAAAATCTTATTTAATTTAATCTTACTTCAATCTCTTTAATTAAATAATCAAAACATGTTTATTTAATTAAACTCATTAAATCATTTCCTCTCTTGTTTGATTTAAATTAATCCAAAAATCTAAGTCAAAATAAGTCAACTCACCTAATCATCATTAAACTAACATAATCATCATTTATTTAATCTAACCATGATTAAATACTAATCTCCCCCACTTGCATTCTCTAGATATCTCCACTTGCACAAATAAATCAATTTATTGATTTATTAAATCTTCATTTTCCCTCAACAAAGCATCTTTTGGAGGAATATTCTTCTATTTCAAATTCAAAATTTGAATGACAAGTCCTTCCAACAAGGCATTTACTTCTTCTTACATGTCCTTGCCTTGAGCCAAGGGGCATTTAGTGCAATTTTCTTTCCCCCTCTTACATGTCTTTTCTCAAAATTTCAAATTCAAAAATGCATTTATTGGCACATTTGTCAAAACTTGCTCATTCCTCACCCAATCACATGTTGACAAGTGGCATTATATCATTGGTTGAATCTTTGTCCCACATTGCTCATTTTGGCTTTGTTTCCATTTCAACATTCTATAAATAGAATGCTTCACCATTCATTTGATCATCCACATCTCAAGCAAAGTTACCATGCTAAAATACTTAGCAATCCTCATCCATCTCATTGAATCATAGCTAGGTTTTTTTGCAGATTTTAAGCTTGGAGCATACATTCAAAGTCTTCATCAAGTGGATCAATCATCTTCAATCAACATTTGCATTCAAGGAGTTGGGAAAGGGCAAATCTCCACACACCTATTTGCACCAACTCCCTCAAGAGATCAAGAGTTTGCTTGCATTAGATAGGATTTAATTGTTTCATTTGTGTTCTTCATTTTCATTTCTTATCTTTTGCAAATTTCAAATGGATTTCTTGAGGAATCATTGGTTTCTAATCTTGTGTTTGATCTAATTGTTTGCATGTTTATTGTGTTTGTGCAAGGTATAGATTCAAATGGTTCACAATTGTAATGTAATCTTATGAAGATGCAATGTATCTTAATTGTGACTTTGGTTATGAGGAGAATTCATAATGATGTTATAACTTTGAATATTATTCTATCATGTTTTCTATTGTTGTTACTGATGTAATTACAGTTATGAATGGATGAATTTATGGATCATGTAATAGTTAGGTAATGGTTTATATTAAGTAATGACCTCGTGTTCCTCAAAGGATTAAGTGATGCAATTTGATTAATGATTATGTTATTGACTATTCTCTCTTATGTTCAAAAAAAAAAAAAAATTTGGTTGCATTTTACTTAATTCCTTTGGGGTTGCATGGCGGGGTGTTACAACTAAACCCATTTCTTTAAAAGCTTGCACTATTCTATGCCTAGCTGTGAAGCAATCTGGTGAAGTATAGAGCGGTTTTCTTTGATTTGATTAATTCTTGGGGCATACGTGGAGAATACCCGAAAGCAATTTTATTTTTCAAGTATTTTGATGCTTAATTTTAAATTAGATGTTGAATTCAGAAAATGTACCAAAAAATAGGTGAATGAATGGAAATATTATTGCAAATCTTTCATTTCCATGAAATTGATGAATGCTTAAAGATAAATTTAAGATTATACACTACAAAAACACTATGGTTAAATATGAAACAGAGAAAATATAGAGGAATGCAAACATCATCCAGATATCTGAAGAATATATCAAGCTCAAGTATAGTTGGAAGTCAATCCAATGGATTTCAAAAGAACATATGCATAAGGTATTGACTGCTTTCCAAGAGTATCAGCTGAAGAAAGGTGGAGAAGGGTTCCTAGAACCGGAACTTGAGACGATGCAATGAATCACCAGATATTGGATACTAGAAGTATCACAAGGGTATATTGAAGTAAATTTTATAGGTTGTTCTCAACCCTTGTGGAAGTTTCTCGTCCAATATTCTAAGGAATACTGATGGTCTTGTTTTATGTGGAGCAGTGCATACCAGAGCTTGGAGTTCAAGATCGTTGTTGTTGTAGAATTCAAAGCTTTGAATTTGTCTAGAAGATTCCAATGACAACTAGCATCTACCACATGTTATCTTTTGATTTGTTGTTGATGATTTTCCTTTGAGACTTTAGTTTGCAAATTTGGGGCCTTGTTCCTATAAAAGGCCATTTAATGATTTACTTTTATTTTAAGTTCAGAATTTTTGGATGTTGGAAGAGCCAAAACTTCTTTAAGTTTTGTTCTTTTTTCCTATTTTCTGAATCATTCTAAATTAAAAACTTGTATGCACATAGAGCTTAATCAATATTGAAGCCAATTTGAAAGCTACCTATCTCATGAATCTTTTGTAGTTGGTTTGTTCATTCAGCCGAACAAGACTGTATGTTGTACCATTTAAGGGTGCATACAAAACCTACTCAGTGTCCAAAATAAACCCCTTTCTTTAAAATCTTGCACTGTTCTATGCCTAGTTGTGAAGCAATCTGGTGTAGTATAGAGCGGTTTTATTTGATTTGATTAATTCTTGGGGCATACGTGGAGAATACCCGAAAGCAATTTTATTTTTCATGTATTTTGATGCTTTATTTTAGATTAGATGTTAAATTCAAAAAATGTACCAAAAAATAGATGAATGAATGGAAATATTATTGCAAATCTTTCATTTCCATGAAATTGATGAATGCTTAAAGATAAATCTACATAAGTGATAGCAAAGTTGTTTGATTTTCATGAAATATTATTGCAAATTTAATGATTTCATGAAGTTTTTTAATGATTGGACTAAAAAATATTTCATTTGATGCCTATGATTCCTTTAAGAGCTAAAAATAACCATATACCCCTCAATATTAACAACAATATCACATCATACCCTGAAGAAAACCTAGTATGGTCAAGACCTAACTACCAAAGCATTGGGATTAAGCTGAGCCAACCTTTCCCCTTTCTTAGGACCTTTTAGGTTTCCCTGGTTCAGTCTTTCAAGTAAAGATAGGTTCTTCGTGGTTTTCCTATGAGGATTTTATCTGCACTATTTTTGTGACTAATATTTGAACAACTAGTGCAATAAATATCTCAAAGGATCTTGTTATGCATTTTGAAACCAAGAACATATCCATTAAGTATCATTGATGTTAATCAGTATGGAGATTGTTGGTTATTATTTATGTTAATCAATATGGAGGTTGTTGATGATGATGGTCTTTGTAAGATGGAGAAAACCATTTAGCAAAGATCAAGTGACAACCACAACACCATCTAAGCTAAAAAGCCAATCTAAAACAAGACAAAACAAACAAAATGAGGAATAAAATGAAAACATTCAAATAAGAGCACTCCCCATATTGAAGTTGAAATAATTCTCTTGTCTCTCCTCAAGTTGCCTTTGCAATTTTTCCCTAATATCATGAAGTGTGTATGCAAATATCTGCAAACAATGAGAATGAAAGTCAGAGATAAGTGGTTGTTAAATAAAAAATGGAGGAAGAAGGATTCTTTTATAGACAATCATTCGAATGGATGGTCAAGATTAAGCTTCTAGAAAGATTCCAAGATCGACGAATGAGAAGGCATGCAAGATAGAGGAGTGGAGGTTACAAAATGAACAATCAAGATTGAAAAGAGACCGGAGTCAATCAACGTCTGAGATTGAAAAATGAGATAGTGGAGGGAGATAATGGAGAAAATAAATAATAAAATTATTTATTTCATGAGAAAGGAATCTTTGGACAAGTGGAGCATAAATAATTCATTTAAATGTTTTGAGAAAAAGGCAAGTGGGCATTTAATTAAAATGATTTAGGAAACCATTTTAATTAAATAGGAGAAAATAGAGAAATGAAATTAAATAAATAATTTGGATTAATTGTTTACTTGGGGGATAAATTTCAAAGGATAGTCAAATAATTTAAAACTCATTTGACTATAGAAGAATTAAAAGATTAATGAATAGAAAAACAATTAATAATTATCTAACTATAGACGAATAGTGAAAGATAAATAATTAAATAAATAATAATTTATTTAATTGTTGAAGAAAGGGGTGTTAGTGATGAAATTAATTTTATTTAATTGATCGTAGTAGAATAAAGGTTAAGAGGTGAATTAATTAAATAATTAAAATTATTTAATTATGCAGAGAAGAAGACAAAAAAAAATGACGCTCGCAGATTAAGACATTTTTTAGTGTCTACAACCTCTATTGTCAGGAAGGTGGCAGTGTGTAATTGGTTGCATATGCTACAATCAGGATTGATGTCATGAGTTGATATGTCTCATTACTCATTAATGGGTATATGATTCTATGAATATTGTATTCACTATTTGTTGTTGTTATTGCATAGAAGAATCTCTTCCACTCAATGGTTCAGGAAGGTGATTTGAAAAGGCTCTTGAGAATGCTCTGCATTCCTCCACGTTTGAAGATATTTTCTTTCAATTTGATGGTTAGGAAAAATCAAGCATTCAATGTATGTGTTCTATTTTTCACATCTTGGGTATTACCACAGAAGTTTCCCGAGTAAGAAAAATGGTGACTAAACTATTGCAGTCATGAAAGGTTCTGAGAAATTCTTTGCATTTCTACATAGTTGTTGATATGGTCTTGTGGTTTGGAGGATGTGTTCCTAATGTCTATTTGTTATCTTTCCTTGAGTTCCAGTTTCTGAAGTGTATCACAAGTTGAGTTGTCAAAGTTATATCTCAAGACTATGTTGTCGTGGAAGGTTCTTAGAAATGCTCTACATTTGTCTGTAGTTATTGTTATGGTATTGTAGTTTGGACGATGTATTCATAATCCCTATCTATTATCTTTCCTTTAGTTTTAGTTTCTAAAGTGTATCACAAGTTGAGTTCTCAAAGTTATATCTCAAGACTGTGTTGTTTGGGTTTGCAATAGATACTTGTTTTGTGTTTCTTTCCTTGCATCGGCATAATGTTGCATAAAGCTATGAAAGAAGGGAATGGGAATATTTGTGAACATCATGTGATGCTCGTAGTGTGATCCATGTGATGGTAACTTTATTTTTTGGTACTGCTTGTGGTTTAAAATTAATATTTCAAGGGTTGAGTGTTTGTTGGGCCATCTTAGTGTTCTAAGTTATTTGTGCCATTTTTTTGTGAAATGTGCTAGCATAAGGATGCGTGTAGATTTGAATTAGGTCCTACTCATATTTTGGCTTGGACCACATTTTATTTCCATTTCCTATATATGTGTTAAAGATAACTCAATATGGTTGTTGCACATTTCATATTCATACATTTCAAGATGACCGACAAGGAGAAAGGTTTTGGGGTGCTGCCACAATAGTGTGTCTCACCTTTTAGACATGTTGATTTTTTCCTAAAATATATTTTTTAAGAAAAACTATTAAATTAATCCTTGAGAGGTTTCATATAAAGGGTTTTAATTGAAGAGGGATAGATAATACCCCCTTAGATGAAACTCCCTTGGATAGAACCCCTCTAGTATTAAACCATACCCATAATGGAGTCTCCTTCACACCTATAAAAATATTGGTAAGAAAACACTTTTTCTTTACCTTTTGATGGATTAAATAACACCATTTAGATATTAT
Organism: Sequoia sempervirens; assembly: GCA_007258455.2. Classification (NCBI taxonomy): domain Eukaryota; kingdom Viridiplantae; phylum Streptophyta; class Pinopsida; order Cupressales; family Cupressaceae; genus Sequoia; species Sequoia sempervirens. The sequence continues at coordinate 58,240,684 of VDFB02086081.1, read as the reverse complement.
ATTTTGCAAGATTGTAGCCCTCCAAATGAGCTTTCCAACAAGTATAGTTTGATATGTTTTCATTTTATCATGTATTTAATTTTCAATTTTTACTGAACATAGGGTTTTCCCCAAACATCAAGCTCTTTGTTCTGCAGAGGTGGAAAAATATTAAACCATTGTAAAAAAATTCAAAAAATACCCTTTCCCTAGGTATTAATGTCCTTTTTCACCAAAAAATTTAAAATAAAATTGGATTTCGATATATACACAAGTTAGGTTGGATGACACACACATATGTCCAAATTATAGTTAAATTGACTTCAAAAATTTATTAAAAATATATATATGAAACAAAAAATTATGAAAAAATATTCTTGCCCTAGATATTGATGTTGATAATCTATATTTCAAAAATTAGAATTCTATTCTTTATAGGAAAAAGTTATGTTGGACGACACAAACATTACTTTTTAAAAATAATGTTTTTTGTTTAAAATTAATTATTAAAGGAGATGTTGAAAGATTTATGATTCATTTAAAAATAAAGTTAAAAAATTATATTTAAAATCTACACACAAATTTCCACAAATCACTAGTTCTCATCATCTTCAGATTCTTAACGGTTTAGTTGCTATAGGTCTTAGAAGATGAAGATTCAATTAAAAATATTGATGTAAATGTCAATCTTGGACAAAAAGTGAGACACAGTATTGTGATTTCACCCTTTGATGCTTTTGGATGGCATAAAATGTAAGATCAAGTGTGTAATCAAGGTGTACCATTGTTTAATGTGTGATTAATGTAATTTATTGATAGTAGTGCATTGAAGGTAGAGTAATGTGTGCAAAGTTGCAGAAAAAAGTGTTTGATTCTTGTTGGAGGTAGTGATTTAAAAGAATAAAAGCTTAAGTGGTGTGTGGAAGGTAGTGAGCTGACCAAATTGTGTAAATGAGTTTTGGACGAAATGAGCCAAAGGTAGAAGTGCAAGTGTGAATACCAAAGATAGTGAGCTAAAGGTAGAGTGATGTAAAAGTGTTGAAGACAATGAGTCAAAGGCAGAAGAAGTGTTGCAGTTATGTTTTATCATCTGATTCTTCAAGGATTTGTATTTTGAGGTTGCAGCCTCATTTTGTAAGCAGGGAGTTGTAAACTTCCTCAAGTTAAATACTTGAAATATTTTGTAGATTTTGATTCATCTATGAGGCTAGATTTGGATAGTAGCTCCAAGTAGCTCTTCACACTATGGTTTTTCCCTTGTTGGGTTTTCCATATAAATATAGTGTTATGATTTTATGCTTTTGCTTTGAATTTGTTATCTAATTAATGCAGTTTTAGGTTTTGATTGACAAGTTGAAACTAAATTATTTTGAGGTCCATATATTGATTCACCCCCCTCTTTGTATATATGTGTGTTCTTGAAGGAGACATAATCTATTGAGAATGGGGTGAATTAGTAGATCTACTTAATTCAAAATTCTCAACTTCAACACTACTTACTAGATCATGCAACTTGAACTTTTTCTACAATTATATAGATTTTAAACATGAAGATAACATAACCATACAAGAAAAAACAACACAAGATAACACTAGATATATGTGGAAACCCAAGATGGGAAAAACCACGGTGAAAATAGTTGCTTCGATCTACTACCCAAATCTAGCCTCACAATGCAAAAATATAATAATTAGATTACAACATGAAGTAGGAAACAACCTACTGGAGTCACCAATCCCCTATTGAATCTATAGGCACCGACCTACTGGAGACAATAATCACCACTAGAAAGAGACACCAATCCCTACCAAAATAATACAAGTAGAACACCAATTCTATTGGAATACAAAAATAATGGCGGATTTGAAATATAAATCTAATATGTACCATAGTCACAATTGTCACTCTTCCACACTGAGAATGATCTTCTAATATTGGTGCTCCCTCTTTTCTTCATAGTTGTGTACTAAAAATTACCTTACTTGATCACAACCAATACAACTGATGCATTATATAACTCACACCCACACACATGATGTATCTGAACATTTAAAATATATACATGACATTACATTAATAATCTTCCATGTGTCAACCAGGGATCTACACAAAAATAGGATGAAATAAAGTGGACCTAAATTCAAATTGCATGAAATGTGTAATTCAATCGTCCAAACACAAATTTATTTCTTCCAAAAGAACTTGATTCCATGTGCCACCATAGGAGCCTTAACTAGGTCCTATCCTCACTCCACACACAATATTTGAATTCCACCTGCTACTAGTTGTTACCACACATGGCTTGAACTTTAAACATGAATAGAGAACCTTCTGAAACTTCAAAAGTCTTGCACACTAAACATATCCTCTAGAAAATCAAGAAACTAATAAAACAAGTGTAGGTATACTCTCCTTCCAAACCATGAAGCAAATATGTATTTCTGAAAGAAATTTCAACCATATTTAGAAATCTCTCTACCCAAAAGATATCCTTGAAATGAATTTTGTACCACCACACTTATCTAACTACATACTCAACATGGTATAATAAACACACCGACTATCTTAAGGTAGACAAGTCTCAATAAAACTTAATGTATGTTACTTGATATATGATAATTGATTAGACAATATACACACTGATAACCAACATGCTTCTGAAACTTTAACTCAAATGGAAATTCTAGTACTCCTACAATCTCTTTCACTTTGACAGCCCTGACACCCTTTGATAACAATTGTTAGCAACCTTTGACAATCCTTTGACATCAATGACAACATATGTTCAATAGTTCTAATAATTGGTATCAGATCTTAGTTCCTTGGTGTAGCCTAATAAATGAAGACAGATCTTGGTTTAGAACACATGACTCAAAAGGGTTGCTCTTCTAAGCCACCATAGTTTGATGGAAACAATTAAGCCTTTTCAATTATGTGGATGGATTCCTATCTCACATCTCTTGGTTATGATGTTTGGAGAGCTACTAAAGATGATTATGTTGAGCATGTTCATCCTATTACTAATCCAAATTCCAAAAAGGCACATGAGAGAAATGCTAAAGAAAATAATTATATCCTAAGTGGGTTAGATAATTCTAAATTTGTCAAGGTGGTATAATGCAAGACTAAAAAGAAAATATTGGATAATCTAAAGAATCTCTATGAAGGGAATGACAGTATCAAACAAGAAAAATTGTAATCTTATTAGATATTATTTGAGAATCTAAAGATGAAAGAAGAAGAGAATATAGCCAGCTATCTACTCCAAGTAGATGAAGTTGTGAATAGAATCAGAAGTCATGGAGAAGATATAATTGACTCTATTGTGGTAAATAAAATTTTGATAATCCTCCCTCAAATGTTTGACCCAAAAGTATCTACAATTGAAGAAGCAAATTTTATGTCCTTACCCCTATAGGGTGTATCGGGTTATGATTAGTTGGCTTGTGGCTATCTTAACTCTTAATTAAGTCATATTATCATTAATATATTGTTATTTAGTTAGTTAGGTTGTTCTAGGGCTTATATAGGGTTATATAAGTTTTCCTAGGTGATATCCTAGGCATAAATAGGTATATATAGGAGGTTGTGAGTCTTATTTCATCATCATGTTGAGTATTGTGTTCTTATTGAAGACTGTTGGAGGTATCCCCCTCAAAGTGGATTAGGAGATTGTCCCCTCAAAGTGGCATATTATTATCAATTATTTGCAACATATTTCATATTATATTCTTCTTGTGCAAGTTGTTTCATAACAAGTGGTATCAGAGCATGATTTTGGCATCATTACGATAAGTCATTTTTTTTCAATTTTGGAGGTCATTTTGTGAAAATCATATCTCCCATATTTGGGTGAATTTTTGTCTAATTTTTAAAGGGTAATGTTATGCTCTAACCCCTATAGTGTGTATTGGGTTATGAAAAATCAGCTTGTGGCTACCTTAACTCTTAATTAAGTCATATTATCATTATTATATTGTTATTTAGTTAGTTAGGGCAGCCTATGGCTTATATAGGGTTATCTAAGTTAGCCTAGGTGATATCCTAGGAATAAATAGGTATATCTAGGAGGTTGTGAGTCTTATTTCATCATCATGTTGAGTATTTTGTTCTTATTGAAGACTATTGGAGGTATCCCCCTCGAAGTGGATTAGGAAGTTTCCCCCTCAAAGTGGCATATTATTATCAAGTATTTTCAACATATTTCATATCATCTTCTTCTTGTGCAAGTTATTTCATAATAGCCAAGGATCTTATAAATCTTACCATGGAAGAACTATATGGATCTCTCACAGCCTATGAAATGATGAATGAAGTTTAGAGTACACAAAAAAAGGAAGTTGCATTCAAAGTTGTAAAGAAAGAAGAAGCTTCTAGATCACCTAGTGATTCAAATGAAGAAGAAGAAAACTTTGTGAGAAAGCTAAAGAAAGGATCAAGAAATTAAAAATGTAAATTACCATTCAAATTCTTTAACTATGGTAGAATTGGTCACTATGCTTCTAAATTTCCATTCAAAGGGAACAAAAGCAACAACAAGGAGTTCAAGAGAAACAATTTTAAGAAGAATCTTCTCTCTAGAGAAGAATACTGCTCCTCGGATGAAGGAGACCATTGTACATCAAAATATGATGTAGATGAATCCTTGTTCATGGACTCTATGATCCCTAAAAGCTCAAGTAGATTTATGGTTGAAGATGAAGGTGAAGTTGATTTTGATCATGAACTTTTTTCTAATCTGGAAGATCTTGATTATGCAAGAAAAGAGAACAAAAGGCAAAAGACCCTGATTGAAGAAAAAGTGACAGAATGCAAAAAGCTTGAGAAGGATATTTTATCACTCAAAAAGGAACTAGAGAAAGCCTTGTTCGGAAGTCAAGAAGCTACTATCAGACCTAAAGAAAGGTCCCATCATGCAAATATATCCTTTGCAAAAAAGTTTAATCATGCATTTTTTGGTTATTGTTTCATTTGCAAAATTATGGGCACAAAGCTATAGAGTGCAAATATTAAATGAATGAAAGAATTTTTTTCAATAGAAAATATCTTGCTTCTTTGGTAGATGTCAATGTGACATGTCAAATCTGCAACAATGTTGACAATATAACAAAATTTTGCAAGAGTGATTTTGCAAAATCAGAAATTCAAAAGATAGTTGATGTTGAGCAAGTCAAGGAAACAAGTAAAGAAAATTCAATGGTTGTGTAAACAACATTTCACGCTCAGAGATAATAAAATCTCTAGATAATTGACAGTGGGTTTCAAGTCACATGATTGGTGACAAAAGTAAGTTTATCAAGTTGGTTAAATGTGATGGTGGTTCAGTAAAGTCTAGAGATAATTCATCAACAAAGATTTGTGGTAAAGGCACTGTGAGTATTGATGGAAAATATAAGACTGGAGATGTTTTCTATGTTGAAGATCTCAAGCATAACCTTCTTAGTGTAAATCAGATGTGTAGTAAAGGATACAAACTTTTATTCAATGAGCATGGATATGAAATTAGGAAAGAAAATTCTGGAAGATTGGTGGCAGAAGGCTCAAGGATTGAAGGAAACTTATAACATCTCAAGGGCATGAATAGAATAAGTTGTCTCCTAGGACAGACAAATGAATGCTAGTTGTGACATAAGAGGATGAGACAAATCAATTTTGATAACCTTGAAAAAATCAATTCCATTCATGCAATAAGAGACATGCCAAGAATTTTCAAGCCTATAAGTACCATGTGCAGAGAATGTCATATTGGGAAGCAGAAAAGAATAAAATTCAAGACCAAAGAATATTATACTACTAGACCTTTGGAGCTCATTCATACCGATCTATGTAGAACAACTAGAACAAAGAGTATTCAATATGAAAGGTATTTCATGTTCCTTATTAATTATTTTTCTAGAATAACATGGGTTACATTTCTAAAAGAAAAATAAGAATCTTTTAGTAGATTTAAGATCTTAAATTCAATGGTTGAGAATGAAATGAATGCTAGAATCACTTGTGCCTAAGATTTGATAGAGGTGGTTAGTTTACATCAAGTGAATTTGAATAATTATGTGAAGAGCATGGGTTAAAAAGACATTATTTTGTTGCTAGAACTCCTCAAAAAAATGGAGTAGTAGAAAGAAAGAATAGAACTATAAAAGAGATGGAAAGAGCAATGTTGAATGAAACCAAATTGCCTAATGTATATTGGAAGGAAGCAGTCCATACTACTATCTACATTCTCAATAGAGGAAACTAAGGGTGGATAGAACCAAAACCCCCTATGAGATTTGGTATGGGAGACTGGCTACTAATAAATATTTTAGAATTTTTGGAAGAAAATGCTTGATCAAGAGAGATGAAGGATTGGGTAAGTTTGATTCAAGGTTAGATGAAGGAATATTTCTTGGGTATTCAACTAGAATTAAAAACTACAAATTTTATAACAAAATACTGAGGAAGGTGGTTGAAAGTGAAAATGTCAGAGTGGATGAAGAATTTCATCAAAACACACATGAGCAAGAAGATTGTTGGATTGATGAGTGTACCTACATAGAGGAAGAATAATTTGTTGAAAAGGAGGAAGCTTAGGGGAAAGTCCCCAAGACACCTAGCAAGTATGCTCAAAGGAATCACTCATAAGATAAAATCATTGGAGATTAGAATGAAGAAGTCCTAACAAGAAGAAGATTTACAAAAGCAAAGGAACAGGTAATTTTTTCTTTATTTTCAATAATAGAGCCAATAACTTTTGTTGATGCTAGAAAAGATGAAGGATGGATTCAAGCTATGGAAGAAGATCTAAATCATATTGAAAAGGATTAGACTTGGGAGTTGGTTCCAAGGCTTACAGACAAGAATTCAATTGGAACAAAATGGGTTTTCAAGAACAAACTGAATGAAGATGGAGAATTTGTGAGAAATAAAGTGAGATTGGTTTGTAAAGGATATTCACAAGTGGAAGGAATTGAATTTGAAGAAACATTTTCTCCAATGGTAAGAATGGAGGCCATCAAAAATTTTCTTGCATTGTTTGTTCATATGAACTTCAAATTTTATTAGATGGATGTAAAATATACCTTCTTGACTGGTGAGTTAGAAGAAGTATATGTAGCTCGTAGCCTAATAGATTTCAGCTATTAGCAGATCTAGAAATGGTGTACAAACTTAAGAAGGTTTGGTATGCAAGGTTGGATAAGTACCTATGCTAGCAAGGATTCAAGAAAGGTATTACAAATAGATTTTTACATTAAAGTAGAGGATGAAAATATTATAATTGTTGTGGTATATGTTGATGATGTAATATTTGGAGGAAATAATGAAATGTGTAAGACTTTTGCTGAAAAAATATAGAATGAATTTGTAATATCTATGATAGGTGAGTTGTCATTTTTTCTTGGACTTCAAATTTCATAATTAGATAATGGAATTTTTATCTCTCAAGAAAATTATGTTAAGGAAATGCTAAAGAAGTTTGGTATGGAATACTGTAAACTAGTGAGCACTCCAATGGTAACTAGTTGTCATTTGAGTAAAGATGATGTGTCACCTAAGGATGATTAGACTCTATATAGGTCTATGATTGGAGGTATATTGTACTTAACTACTTCAAGGCATGATATAATGCATGCTATTTGTGTGGTGGCAATATTTCAATCTGATCAAAAAGAAAATCATGTGAAAGTTTTCAAGAGGATTTCTAGATATTTGAAGAGCACTCTCGACTATGGATTGTGGTATCAAAAGAGAAATGACTTCTCTTTAAATGCATATACTGATGTTGATTGGGCTAGTAGTGTTGATGATAGAAGAAGTACCAGTAGTGGAGCTTTCTTTTTGGGAGACATATTCATCTCTTGGTTTAGTAAGAAGTAGGACTTGGTGTCCTTGCCAATAGTAGAAGCAAAATATATTGTTGTAGTATCTTGTTGTACTCAAGTATTATGGATGAAGAAAAATTTTAGGGACATAAAGGTGGTGTATGATGAGCTCATTCCAATTGTAAGGGGAGAAAATGGACTTGGATTGTATTAATGAATTCAATCAAAATGAAATAAAAACAAGCATTAGGACCCACCTACTCATGAAATGCAATTTCCATAGCTATGAATTCAAACAACAAGGTTAGCACAATCAAATTGAAACACAAATGAATTCAAAACTACACAATCTTACCATCCCATAATGGAGTGTACTGGTGTTGATTTTATATGTTGGATTTCCTTTCAACACAAATCCTCCATGATTGAAAAAGCTTGATATGATGAACTAGAATGCAATGGTGTATGCTCAATTTTCTCGAGACTCATTTGGGCATGATCTCTTCAAAAATTCTCTAGATAAATTATGAGAGGGATGAGGGTTATTTTATAGATTTGGAGAAATTGGATCAAGGGATAGGATTGAGTTTGAATGCTCATAAAGAAGGGTTGAGATTGATCCTCAACACCCACCAAGGAGCGTGAATCAAGGAAGATGGATGAAGATCAGTTAGAACTCAAGCATACTCCACCATTTTAGGAAAATGGTTGAGATATTTAAAATCAAGGGATGAGAATTGATTTCAAGATCAAGTGCTAGAAATGGTTGAGACAAGTTAGTTGAGATTTTTTGAAATAGAATATTCCTCAAGAATATGCTTTGTGGAGGGAAAATAGGATACTAAATAATTAGGAATTATTTAATTCATGTGACAAGAAGATTAAAGGGTAGGATAATTAAATAATCAAGATTATTTAATCATGTGGGATTAGAGGAAAATAGATGATACTAATTAAATAATTAAAATTATTTAATTATGGTGGATAAAAGGGAATTAGTGATGAAATGGATGAATTAATTAAACAATTCAAGATTATTTAATTAATAGAGAGAAATAGGATTAATTGGTGAAAATGATGTTAAAAGGGTAGTAATGTTGCAAATGAAGTGAAATACAAGGATGATGATGAAAATGATGTCGATGATGGAAAAATGTGATTTTGAATGTGTGATATGTGTTAAGGTATTTTGACATGTCTACTTTGCCCCTCTTTAACACAATGTACCTACTAAGTTGTTTCAAAGAATTTGATGCTTAGATCAAGATTAAAAAAAATATAATGATGCCCCATAGTTCCCTAGCGGTCAACAGAAGGAGGATAAGATGTTAAGTTTCCCCCTCAAGAGGTCGACCAGAAAAATTACTTCTTAGGTTGGGCTCACGACAAGGTTCAAGAGTAGTTTAAATGCATAGAGGAAAAACAATTAGGCCCTATAGATCACGTTTAAGGTTCAAGATTATCTCGGGTGCTTGGAATTTAACCTACGAGGGTTTCCAAGGGTAAAAATTAGGGTTCATTTACCCCTTCTTTGCACACTTAGCCTTAGGAGATTTTAACGCTCTAAGGATTTCTAGCTACAAACATTGATTCATGATGGTGAGAGTTCTAAGCACACCACACTAAGAAAAATTGGTCTAACAACACCAGTGGCCAATTGATGTAGGGGTCACGGTACATCCACTTTCTATTTACATTTTTAACTTTTCTTGTTTTTATAATTAATTCTCAAAGTTGAATGCAACGATAGCGGTAATCTTATGGTTTCACCACTATTGATGTGATCTTGCCACTATAGTACTATTTAGGATAATTGATATTGTAAATCGAGGCCGCTAGTGTAAAACTAGGCCACAATTGTTGAAACTTGCCACTTTTGTAAGGTCATTGTTGTGAAACTTGGCTGCACGGTAGAAAAATTTAGGGAAAGGTCATTATTGTAAAAATCAGCTACTATATGTTGGAAGAATGAAGAAGAACATCTCATCATGTAGATTTTGTGTTGTCATTGATGTGGCCATGTTACATGATTTGTAACTGCATCACCATAAGTTCAAGCTTGATTCGATATTTTGAACTAGTATGTAGAAACAGTTATTATCCTCCGGTATTTTGGTCTGCAATCCTCCGCTGATGAATATCATAACTTGTGATTTTGGGAAATTCTCTTTGGATGTTAGAAGTTTGTATATTTAGAATTTTATGTGTACATGTGATCGTATGGCGAGCTGGCATTGTTCTGTTGTTGTATTTTGTTATTAGATCTATCCCTAGCTGACCTAATCAATATTTGACGTTATAATGAATTAGTTTTTTGTTGCAGATGTATTTGTGACCTATATTAGGTTCATGCCAACATGTTGTAGCATACTACATGATTGAATTATTTTTGGAAAAAAATTGTACAAGCTTGAAGTCGATAGTTAATCTTTGTGGTGAATAAAGGTTGCATCTAATTAGGCTGACCTAATTGATGCTTGCAGATGAGTCAAATATATATATTGGACAATTTTTAGATTGATAGTGTGATAGATAAGTCTATGAAGATGAATCAAGGTGACTACATATCTGTTGGTATGCGAGTTTATCAGAAGTAGTGTGTAAAGTCAGTTTACTGAGCATCAAAGGAACTGAATCAACACTTGTTGGGCGTAACTTTATCAGTTCACATTTTGGCTATAAGCATTTATACATCGTATCTTTATAGGTAGTGAGCCTCCCATTTTGGACAGTGACTCCTAGCAGTGAGCCACCCCTTTGTAATATCTTATAACTGGTTATATTATATTGCGAGCTAATCCTCACCGTGGTTTTTCCCATTTTGGGTTTTCCACGTAAAAATTATGGTGTTCATGTGTTGTGTACTTTTATGTTCTGCTAATGCTCTTGCTCATTCTTACTGTTATATGAATTGGAGTATCTAGATGGTGCATGTTTAATAAGTTTAAGAAGATATTGATTCACCCCCCCTCAATATCTTGGTTATTAAACAATTGGTATTAGAGCCCAGTTCCTCTAAAGAAGCCTAACAACTTGAGGAAGATCTTGAATATGGGACAAATGGATGATAGAGAAGAACTCTGAACAAATCTTGAAGATCTTGACAAAGCTGAAAATGAAACTAGAGATCTAAAAGAAAATCTTGATGAGGGAAATGAATGCATCAATAAATTGAAAGAGCAATTGAAGAAATTCAAAGAAAGACATAGAGAAGTAAGCAAGCAATTAAAACAAGCAAATGAAGAGATCACTGGATTGAAGGTGCAAGTGGAGGAAAAGAAGAGAATTGAACATTGTCTAAATACAGTGGTGCAAATAAAGATTGATGAATGCTCAAGGCTTGAACAAGAAGTGGTAAACCTGAGAGCAGATATGGAAAAGCAAGAATCTATGAAGATAAGTTCAAAACAAGCTCCACCAAGCTCGATGAGTTGATTGTAGAACAAAAACCAACTAAAGACAAAGGTGGTTTGGGAATGGAAGTAGGTGAAATCTCAAAGGCTATGCAAACCCTAAACATAGTGGATGATCAAAAGACTCAAGATAAAGGAAAATAGAAAAGAAATCCAAGAAGCTTTTCTAGAAGACCACCTATCAGACAACCAAATTCTCAAAGATACCCATATTTCAATGGTGTTTATTTTTCATGCAATAAATTTGGTCACAAGGAAATAGAGTGTAGAAGTAGAATAAATCAATATGATATTCCCTTCTCCAGACAATGTTTTGCATGCAAGAAAGTGGGACATAGAGCTAGTGAATGCAGAACTTAGATGATGAATTGGTTTAAAGGAGGTAGAATGAATCAATATTTTTTGGCTACTTCTATGCATGTAATAAGTTTGGAAACAAAGAAAATAAATGAAAATCAAGGGTTAATGGAGGTCAAACAAATCAAAAAAATGTTGTTTGCTACAATTGCAACAAGCCCAGACACATTTCAAGAGTATGCAAAAGTAAAGGAGGAAAGCAATCTGATCCAGTAAAGAAGAATGAACCAGTGAAGACAATTGACAAGAATGAGGATAAGAAAGAAATGAACAAGATATGAAAGAAGAAAGAAGAGCTAGTAACATCAAGTGAGTTTGTGCCCTCATCTGGTGCAGACAATCCCTCTGACAATTAGACCTAGCATGATCTTAGGGGGAGCATTAATAGAAAATTATTCAACCCCTCGGATATCTGGTGTTTTAGACATTGGCACAAAGATATGTTGTAAGGAATGGATAAAAAGATCTTATGCAAAAGGAACCGGAAGAAAATTTGCATGCATGATCATTTATGGAGAAAATTTAGGTTTGTTAGTGCAATGAAGAAGGTTTTTATCAGCTTTTTGAATTCCACCACATTTAATGCAAATTAGGGTAGCTTGTTTATCTATAAAGTGGATTTGTAAGATGTTTTGATCACTTGTGCATTTGAAGAATGTTGAGATTAATTTGAAGCAATCTTGAGGCAATTTGGAGAGTGAATTGGGAAAACCCTAGTTTTGCTTCTCACGAAAGAAAAAAGTTATTTTACACTTTTGTGCTATTGTGGGTTTGTGTGAATCTTCTTTCTAAAATCACTAGAGCTCAATGTGTGAAAATATGGCAACCCCTGTAGTTGTAAACATGTCAAAAAGACCTAGACCTTCCTATAAGAAGTATTCCATGAAGTTATTTTAAGACAACCCTCTAGGTTCCTTCTCATCGATTCCTCGCAGTGTCATGCCCACTGGAGACACTAGAATGTACATTTGTGTTAATAATGAGGAATATAATCATATAAAACTGATAGATATATGGCACAATGAGCTCACCAGGGATGATTTATTGATAAAAATAGAATATGAAAATATTGTTGCGAAGAAGTTGGATCGATGGAATCAATTTCCCAACTTTAGTTCCACTATTGATGACAAGTATGTTAAACCTGCTCTTAGAAGAATTCATGATAAGTTTTTGTGGATTGACATACCTTATCTAATAACCAAAGAAGTGATTAAGGTAGTTACCGAAGTTTGTGATGCCAGACCAGTACCAATGCTGAAATTAGTGAAAAATGAAGTGGTGATGGAACTCACTGGAGCAACATTTGACAAAAGATCTCTTGCAACAAAACCTATTACCAATACTATTGTGAAGTATGTAACTATAATGATCGATCATAAGATCTCCTTCACAAATAGGGAAAATTATGTGTTTGCTAAAACTATATACACTAGATATGACATGGTAGCAAATGGTGCAGAATATGATATGTGTGAAATTCTCCAACAACAATTGTTTAAAAATATGAAGATGACAAGGGAGAAGAAATATGCATTTAAGTTGGGTTCCCTAATTGTTTGTCTATTGTTCTACTTTCTTAGACGACTTCCCAGAAGAGATGATTTGGTAATTTAGGATAGCACATCAATTTTTTTATTATATGCATAGCTTGTGTGACCTAAAGAATCATGACAATGCTCTAACAACATTCTTTGTTGTATTCAAAAGCAACATGAATGAACGAGAAAGGATCCCAAGGAAAATTGTTGAAAAGTAAAAGGATGACATCATATTTCATGTCTCCTCAGATGAGTGCATGATTGAAGCAATTGAACCCTAGACTATTTGGATCCAACCGTTGGGTTATGAAGTTACAGAGGATGAAGCAAAAGGCTATGCACAAGTTTTTTTGAAAATCCCAAAAGATTCTAGTGAACCAAGAGTGGGCACATATGAAGAAAAATATATGGAAATTCACATGAAGCATAGGATGCATGTGATAAGAAAGAATGTAGATCAAATGCTTAGAAAGGTTGGCTTCACTGATGAAAAAATTGCATAGGGAAGAGCCAAGGGAGAGTAGATGACTGGAGAATCATCAGGACTGAGGAGATTCGGCAACACTACTCCTTCAAAACCAACCACAACTCTTGCATCAGTGAAGGTAGAGCTCAATGCTCCTAGTAAAGGAAAAGGCCCGACTCCTTCTGGACCCTCTACAAGGTCGGGAAAAAGGAAAGAAACTCCTCTAGTGGCACCATTCAAGAGAGGTAAGAAGGAAAAGGAAACAAGGGAAAAGAACCTCAGTATCATCGAAGAGAAAGAAGAAGAGGAGGAAGACCCTATAGCCAAATTGATAAGGAAGAAGAAAAGGAACATTCCCTCTAGTGAAGGTGCTTCACAAGAAGCAAATGTTGGCACTAAAAGATATCTATATGTGTCATCCTATGAAGAAGATGAAGAATGGGCTTTTGGTGTTCATGTGCACACCAAACTGGACATGGAAAAGGAAAAGATGTAAGAAGAGGCATCTCAAGACTAGGAAGAACAAAAATCCTCACCGGTAAGACCTGGTTCCCCTCTCAGGCTAGAGGCATTGGTTAATAGCTTAGTGCATTTTGAATATATGTTGCAGCCTATAGTATAAATTTATACTCAAGTAGGTAGAGAGGATAGGAAAACATTGATTTTAGCTATTATTCAATATGTTATTACTTTGGAAGTTGGTTGGGACTATGTTAAGTTCAATGTACCTGAAAAATTGTGGGATTCCCTAATGAAAAGAAGATCAGAGGTTGTTGAGTTGGAAGAAAAGATAAGAAATGAGACATTTGAGAAAATTGGATCTTCTTTGACCACAAATGATATGGAAACCTTGAAGAAGGTATGCTCAAATATGTTTCGGATGAAGAAAAGGGTAAATAATTTAATCACAAAAGATAAAAGGAAAATAAAGAAAATAAAGAAAGAAACTGCAGAAGCCATCAGGGGTATGGCTAAGAAATATGGTATGTTTGATGCACTCCCATCTAGTTCTGCACCTAAATTAGGAGAAGAGGATTCTATAGAGGTAAAGGAAGACATTCCTTAGGAAATAGGTGATACAGCTATCCTTCTGGAAATAGGTGTTACAAATGATCCTCTAGAGATAGAGAAACAAAATTAGGAAGAAGTTGAAGCAGAGAAGCTTAATGTTGTCCCTCTAGGACAAGCTGAAGGAGAAAAAGATAAATATGAAGGTGAAATGAATGAAGAAGAAAGAGAAAAATATGGAAAGGAGGAAGAAGAAAAATAGAGGAAGAAGAAAGAGTAGAGGAAGAAGAAAGAAATGGGGAATCTGCCAGTAAGAATGAAGAAGATCAAAGGCAGGTTGTGGAATCACAAAGGTCCTCCGGAGAATCCTCCTCCAATGATGATGTATTAAAAGGCTTGTTATCCAAGAAAATAAGGTTCTAGCTAGTAACTCCTCTGGAGATTCTACAACTCCCCATGGTTCAAGGCAGTGTGGATTTGGACAAGATATCTCCCAGTCACAAATTGGTGTTAGGGGATGCATTGTGTGCATCTGGAAGAAAATAAATTTTGGAATCACACAAAAAGGGGGATAGAGCTCATTGATGATGCCCTCAAAGCTTTGCAAGAGGCCACCCCTAGTACAATAATTGATACATCTCTCACTTTGATAGAAAATTTGAAACTTCTATTGGACTCCTTTAAGGAATATGCCTCTAGACTTGGTAAGAAGACCAAGAAAGATATTGAAGAGAAAATGGAAAAGAAAAGGCTTTCAAAACTTCATGATAACTGTGCTCTGACACACACCAATGTGGAAAAGAGTCTGGAAGTTGTGCAAGCTTGTGAGTCTCAAGCAAATACTATATTTTCTTACTGCATAAAGTGGTTAGATTCCACACAAAGTATCAAAGATCTCATGGAATCCATTGAGTCTCGATTGACAGATGTTTCCAGTACATACAATGCATCTAAAGACAGAGACAGGTCAACTTGGAATGCTATCACCGCTCATAGAGAGAAATTATTTATTCTACAGAAGAAAAAGGAAGACATCATCAAAATATTCGATTAGCTAGGTGACCTTGTGAGAATGGAGTAGACTCTGGTGGCCAATGCTTTAGAAAATGCAAAAAAACTAGAAAAGATCAATCTGAATCCATGCACTCTAGATGATATAGAAGAAAGCCTGATGGAATTAGAATCTCTGAATAGAATGTTGATATCTTCTATGAAGAGTTGGGAGAATGGCAAGTCAACATCACAAGGTATTCTCAAGGAGCTTCAAGGCTCACCTTCCTCTGGGTAATGCTTTTTCAGTTTTCATATTTTTGGACCACCCTTTCTCCTTGATGTCAACGGGGGAGAGAATGTCATGAAGAGAAAAGGAGAGAGTGTGTTGCACATAGGAGGTTTGTGCATTCTTTTGGCACATGTTGTCATCAATGACAAAGGGGAAGATTGTTGGAAGAATGAAGAAGAACATCTCATCATGCAAATTTTGTGTTGTCATTGATATCACCATGTTATATGAGTTGCAATAGCATCACCATAAGTTCAAGCTTGATCCGGTATTCTGAACCGGTATAAAGAAATAGTTATTATCCTCTGGTATTTTGGTCCGCAATCATCCGCTAATGAATATCATAACTTGTGGTTTTGGGAAATGGTCTTTGGATGTCAGAAGTTTGTATATTCATAATTTCATGTGTACAGGTACTCGTATGGTGAGATGGCATCGTTCTGTTGTTGTATTTTGTTATTAGGTCTATCCCTGGCTGACCTAATCAATAGTTGATGTTATAATGAATTAATTTTGTGTTATAGATGTATTTGTGACCTATCTTAGGTCCATGCTGACATGTTGTAGTGTACTACACACTTGAATTATTTTTGGAAAAGTTTATGTACAAGCTTGAAGCCGACAATTAATCTTTTTGGTGAATAAAGGTTGCATCTAATTTTTCTGACCTAACTGATGCTTTCGGATGAGTCAAATATATATATATATATATTAGATAGTTTTGAGATTGATGGTGTGATAGATAAGTCTACAAAGATAAATCAAGGTGACTACATATCTATTGGTATGCAAGTTTATTAGAAGTAGTGTGTAAATTCCATTTACTGACCATCAAAGGAGTTGAATCAACACTTGTTGGGTGTAACTTTATCATTTCATATTCTAGTTGTAAGCCATTTCTACATTGTATCTTTATAGGTAGTGAGCCTCCCATTTTGGACTGTGAGTCCTAGCAGTGAGCCACCCCTTTGTAATATCCTATAACCGGTTATATTATATTGTGAGCTAATCCTCACCGTGGTTTTTCCCATTTTGGGTTTTCCACGTAAAAATCCCAGTGTTCATGTGTTGTGTGCTTTTATGTTCTACTAATTCTCTTGCTCATTCTTAATATTATATGCATTGGATTATTTGGATGGTGCATGTTTAATAAGTTTAAGAAGATACTGATTCACCCCCCTCTCAGTATCTTGGGTATTCAACACTATCATTACAAAAATAGGCTTGTTATCATCTAAAAAAGTCACTATCATCCTATAACAGGGTCACTATTATAAAATAGGGCCACTATCATTTTGAAAGAAGCTTGTTATTGTTTAAAAGAAATGGTTTAGCTAGTTTGTTTGCAAATTTAAGTTCTTGATTTGACTTCGTAGAAATTTTTTGACATTGTGGGTTGAATGTTTGTAGGACATTCTACATCCATTATATTCACGAGAGTGGAGGCCTTGACTATTGGATGAGATAACCAGGTTTGAAAAGTTTGAGTGGGATTTCTTAGATGTTTTTGGTTTGATATATATCACTTATATGCCAAAGATTAGGGCACAACAAGCCATGATGATTGATTTAGTTGAGTAGTGGAGATCAAAGACCGCTACATTCCACTTTCTTATAAGGGAGTGCACGGTTAGATTGGAGGATGTATGGAGGATCCTTCACATCCCCATCCACAGAGATCATGACTTATGATGTCTAGAGAGAGACTCTTTCTATGCAAAGACTCCTAGGTGTGTAGTAGCTACAAGTTGCCAATTTAGAGATTGACTTGACACCTCTCATTGATGATGCAAATCTGATGGTTATAGTGTTGGAACCACTGATTATCCGGCCATTGATTCCTGATAGGAGTGCTCAAGGATTCCCATTTGAATGGGGAATTTTCATGTAGATGATGATGGAGCATATGACCTTATATGCATGGGGCCCTTGTGTGTTTGCACATTTGTACAAAGACATGCACGAGGTATTATATCGAGGTAGGAGAAACATTTTAGCTAGCGTTACTCTTTTACACATGTGGGCATGGGAGATGATTTTCATCACTAGGCCAGAGGTCATTGATCGACAAGATACTAATGATCCCTACTCTTACAAATATTATAACTACATACACTATACACAACCAAGGAGATTGCTATTTTGGAGAGCCATCTTTGATGATATGGTAGAGTTCATATGATTCCCGTATCTAGGATGTGAGGCATGGACAGATGATCACAATCACTTAGTATATTGAAAACATACTCGGTGGTTGATAAAAAAAAGTAGACATTATTCTTGAGAGACACCTCTCTCGTAAGGTCCTTCAACAATTTGGAGAGAGATAGACCCGACCTGGGGATTACCATGCACAATATGTACACATGGCCTGATATGTCAATGTGTGGGGGGCCAAAGATGATTTAGGCAAAGTTGTGATGGAGTTTAGAGAACTAGCTCATTTTGGTTGGGGTTGGGTAGTCTGTCCATATGATCTAGGGATGACTAGGGATTATGATTCATGGTGGTCCCATAGACGACCTTTGATATTTACACATCCCATTTTTTTGTAGTAGTAGGAGGTAGGCTAGTGATAGGCTAGGTGAGGAGGATTGGTAGAATAGAGCATAGAGTAGATCATTAGAGATTATGGATTGCACATGAGTAGAATTAGAGAGCCTAGGATGGGTAGGATGATGGTTAGCACCAACATGATCAAATGCCCCAGCATCAAGAAGATGAGTAGAAGTAGTAGCAAGAAGTTGTTGGATAGGATCCACAAGCACCTCCCCCTCAAGGAGACATGGCTGCTAGGATCACACAAATTATGGTTGAGAGAGAGATGTTAAGATTTCTCAATGGCGGGCCTCTAATGCATAGATTTTTATGCTCACAATAGAGTGGGAGATTATTATGACCAAGAGAGATTCTCTCTGACATGAGAGATTCATTAAGGTAGTAATTGGATGTCGAGAGGTATCAAAGGATGGTATTAGAGATTGCCCAAGATTTTTCTATTCCTCAGGTATAGTATCAAGCTAAGAGAGGCCATTTTATAGTAGAGGTCATTTATTACAAGACCTTATATGAGTCTCAAGTACCTAGAGGTCAGATACATCCTTGATTTGAGGTTCCTAGCAGTGCCACAAGTGCAGACTCTTCAGGGGGATAGTCCGTCAGCAGGCCTCTTAGACAACCTTTAGGTCCAAGTTTGCAACCTCATTAGTCTCCTGCCCACAATTTGAGATTAGAGCTTGATGGGGATTATCCGAGATCACCCCCATGGGATGGACAATAAGGTGGATCTTAGATGATCTAATTTTTATGTTTCTTTATCACATAGTTTGATTTAGAAATTATTTTTGTATATATGTGTATATTTTGGATCTCATTTGATATTGTATTACACGTGATAGTGATGACTTTTTATGTACTCGGCATTTTCCATTTTGATGATACATGAGATATACCATTTTTTGATGTGGCATATGATGTGTTATGTGATGCTTATGAAATTTTATGTGTTTATGACATGCTTATGGATGTGATTATATGCTCATATTTTTTTTATTTTCTGATGTTTTGATATGATATAGATGATTCATGATGATTCATATATGCAATGGATGATGTTATGATGCATGATTTTTTATGATATGATGGATATGATATGTTAATGAGTTTATGGATACAAGATGCATGTGATACTAATCATTTTGTGATGCAGGATGGAGATGTTAGCGATAAGAAATGTTAGTAGGATTAGAAATAGAAGAAAAGAATGACTTTGATCCAATTTCTAAAAATCCATAGATTATGATTGATTGATTATATGTGTTGGTGTTTTTTCCAACAAAACCTTGAAATCCTCTAATGGGTAGCCAACCCTTATGTTTAAGAATCTTCAAATTCAATGGCCAAGAAATGAGTAAGGATTCTGAGGCCCTTGATCCTACACTTTGGGCTCTACAAAACCCAGGAGGGTAATCTTGAATATGTTCATGTAATATTTACTCGATCAAGAACATTTCTCCACACAGATAAAATCCTAAAATGCGAATAGATATCCTTCATTAAATATTTGGCAGATATTTAAATAAATTATAGTCTATTGCAAGGAATTGGGATAGCACTTCAGATTGGTACATTGTAATTACAAGTTTTAATGATTTTTCATTATCATTCCAAATCCCTAATTAGATGCATTACTAGCTCACTTATCTATAAAGAAGACCTAATGAAGAGACCAGTGCTTCATCTATTGGGATAATGGAGTCAAATTTGTAACAACCAGTAATACATTAGCCATTTAATTCAAAAATTGGTAGACTATTGTCATACTACTTTGTATTATTCAACTCACTATGTCTAAAACATAACTTCTTACCAAATCCTATGCTCTTTTCTCCCAAACCTGTGACCTTATTTTAGCATTTAATCAATCCTTTGAATTGAAGCAGAAATAAGCCCACAAATTCAATTAAAATAATTAAAGATAAATAAATATATCATTAACCATTTCATTTATAATTTGCAAGAGAATTACATAGGAGAGTATACCTTTTGGAACTAAGATTTTCTTCCATATCTGTGGCTTCTATAAAACTATTTGAAGATCGTTACATACATGACTCATGAGCTTAGCTTTTCACCTAGACCATTCTGAGACTCCAAACTCAAACCCCTTGTATTCAGTCTTGAAATCCCTTTTATAGAATAAGGGAGCAACAAGCATCGAGCTAAATTATAGTTACATTTCATTTCAATTAAAACTAATTTCATCTGAATTAATATATTCCACAAATAGTTATATGTAATCATTTGCATAATAGGGGAAAGAAAAAGAAAAAAATCCACATGACATCGAAGAAAACCATCTAAACCACCAAAGACATTGTTAGTCATTGCAACATCCTTCAAATTCCACATCCATGTCGAGCAAAAATATTCTCCATGACACCATCCAAAAGGCCTCCAAGTTTGCACAAAGGAAAAAATCCAAATATATGCAGAGAAGAACACAAAGGTCACCAAAAAAACACTATCACCACACAACAAAAACCAAGACCAAGAAGTAATCCTACTCAATCAGAACCAAAGTACACATGCCCACTTCATGTCCTTGCAAAAACTAGAGAAGCCACCCCTTGATCTACATCAAATCCCATCAGACTAGCCATGGTGAGAAGATAATGGCGGTAGCCTGAATCAATTTCAGTCTCACTATCTGAGGGACCACCCGAGATTTCAATGGGAGAATTATGTCATCCCACGTAAGCCTGGTTATACTTATTCTTCATTCTTGCATTCCTCATAGACCTCACCAACTCTTTCCCTTTAAATTTGGCTGACTCTCCCAGAACAACCCTACTTCTCAGATGATAGGTACTCTTGACACTAATATGCACAAATTTCTTACCACAGGCCATCATCTTTCCCTTCTCCTTTGGAGTCACAAGAACTCTAGGCGTACCTTGTTCATTCTCAGGAATATCATCATGTGACTTAAGAAAATTGAGTCTTGTAGACCTTCATACTGGGGAAGCATGTATAATGAGCTTACTCATTTTCAATGAGGATAATATGGGAACAATAAGACATCACAATTGAAGATAGACCCCCCATTGGTTTCTCAAAATATTTTGTAGAAACACAACACTCAAAATCTCACAATTCCTATCAACCCCAAGAGATTCCAGAATATAAAACTCCTATCACCCTTTTATTGGTATTAAAAATTCTCAATTTTTGATTATAATTGTGAAAAAAAGGCTATTAACTCCCATTTATTGAGCAACTTGAGCATGTCGATCATCAATTCTAAAAGAAATCCAACACAAGCGAGCGGATGATTATCAACTAGATTTTGAATCACAACCATTAATCTATCAAATGCCTCAAAATTGGTGTATCATCTTCAATCATTATATAAGAGAAATCATTCGCACGTATCAGGATCAAATTTGAGTAATCTTGCAAGTGTTTTCTTCCATTAATGCTCACTCATGCGAAGCAAAGCTGCTGTCACGTCCATATCCTCAGTTTTGAATGTTAGCCTTCAATCTCCTGATAAGATGGCACATTAAATGACTTAGATTGAGTAAACAAAATTTGAATTCCCTCACCATCACTTGCCAATCCATCAACCAAATAAAACTTGCCAACCATATGCCAATTCATCCATCCATGGGCTCCACCATCCTTCTCCTAGCGGAGGAAGAAATCCACATGTCATTCACCCACTGACCCCGCTAGTTTTTGGAAAATATTATTTTAATGTCGCGGGTTAGTGGGGAACAGCTGAGATCAACCCACACCACCACATCTCAGTCATTAATTTGGAACCTTAGAGCAACAAGCATGATAGTGGAGATCGGGCCCCACACCTACAGAGGTACATGCATCCTCAGCCCGCTAACCCCACTAGTTTTTGGAAACTATAATTTTAATTCCAACGGGGTTGGTGGGCAACGACTAGGATCAAACCTTTATGATTTGATGGCTAGTAGTCTACACATGCAATAAAGTTAGTTTTAAAAAGGGACCCAACTAGGTCAACGAAATCCAAACCCTCAAGAATAAATACTTAAGACATAAGTCTTTCAACGTGAAATATTTTTTCCTGACTTTAAGAAAATTAAAACAATGGGAATGCATTCAGTGACCGAAAAACCTAGACCTGGGGGCCAGTAATAACAATGATTCTGATGGCTCGAGATGTAACTAAGATGACCAATAACTAGGAGCAGCGAGTCAACCAAGGATTATAATGCTCAAGGGTTTAAGACCATAAAATTTGAAATGAGTGCTTTTAAAACAAAAATCCTAAACCCTACCCTAGGGCACAGAGGCAATATAACATGACCAGGTAAGGAGCCAACACAAAAAAATTTCAAAATTTAAGAAGCTCCACCAATATGCATTAATGAATGATTGATGATGATGTAAAACATGATGAATTTTATTTTGCTTCATGGAGACTAAGTAATATTGAGTAATCCTTATTAATGTAGAAAATAGACATGATGCACCAGGGTATTAATAAACAAGGTGGCTTTGTATCCATTGCGTGGAATTTGACTTCATAAACAAGGAGTATTCTTTCTCATACCATATATATGGAAACCATGTTAGAGTGTATGGGTGAGAAGTTTCAAAACATTTCAGACCAGTTGCACAAAGAGGTATGAAGAACCTAACATGCCACCGCTACACAAAATTTCCCCAAAATGACTTCCACATTAACAACAAAGAAAGTATTCATCATTGTAGTACTGCAAAAACATCCAACAAATAGAGAAACCAAAATCAACAAACAATTCCCCCATTCATTCCTCTATAAATCCTTATGGACATCCTTGAGAGATCTTTGGAATGAGACAATAAGATAAACTAAAAGATAAGATCACAAAAGATCAAAACAATGTTGGTGTATCACTTGCCATTGATGTTTGATGTTTCAGGATATGTTAACCATCGATGATTTCCATTCTAGGAATAATTTATCAGTAAGACATATGTAAGGATGTTGTTGATGGTTCGAATAGGTAGGTAGTTTAACACTTAGGCATTGTTTTAGTTTGATAATGATCAATTCTTTATGATTTTTTTCTTGAAGGTTTTGGATTCTGATGTTTACTTTGCTTTTCAGTTGCTTTGTCAAAGGGTGAGGATGATGATTCATTTATTGTGGATGGATAGTTTATTTTGGATAAGTGATTATGGAGATAGGACTTTTGAGGTTTTCTGAATGTTTTTTGTGCTTTTGAGCTTATTTGATGTTTTTTTGGTATGTTTTCTTAGATATTCAAATTATTTTGGTGTTTTGAGAGATTTAGAGACCAAGAGGGGGACCTAAGGGGCCTTTCCTATGTTCAAGCTTAGAGACAATGTAGTTCAAATAATCATGACTAGCCATGTTTTTTTTGGATTTTATAATTCTTTATGAATGTTTTGGAGTTTTTAAGGATATTTGGGTGTTTTTGAATTTTTGATTGACATAGAGACAAAAAGGGACTGACCTAGTGCCTCGGTGGCTCATTGATGATGGATTTGACTATTATATACATGAAGATAATGTAGTTTTATTATTTGACTCAAAAGCATACAATGTTTTTTGGGATTTTGATAGCTTTACAACTTTTTTTGGATTTTCATGGCTTTCTAGATGCTTTTTGGATTTTGATGGCTCTACAAATGTATTTGGATTTTGATGGCTTTATAAAAAAAAATTGGATTTTGATAGGTTTCAAATATTTTTGGATTTTGATAATTTTCTACAAATGATGGGACAAACAAGTATCCAATCCATCTACCAGGTTCGCGAAGTTGCCCCCAATTTGGAACAGGATTACATTTATTATGGATAGATGGATAAAATAGATAGAAAATAGATACAGTGCAGCAAGGTTACACACTTGGTCAGTTAACGAGCCATGGATGGGTGCACGTTTTATTATGCGATGGATGGAACGAAACAAATGCGGTAGTAGGATAGATATAAGATGAATCAGATGTGATAGAAGGATGGAAATTTCAAATAGATGGGGATGCCAGAATTATTCAAATGCAGTGCTTGTTTACCAGGTTTTCACTACAGGGTGATCCCATAATAGTGGTTTACAATTTTTGGCCAAACTGGACACTGAAATTATTATTTTTAACTAAATCTTCACATTCGGGCACCTATAGCGGCTAAACTGTGAGGAATTTGAAGATGGTGCAAACTAGAGTCTCATCAAATTTTGGTAGATTCTAAAAATATTTTTTCAAAATTTTTGGAATCAAATTGCACTTTTTCCATCTCCTAAAAATTTTTTCAGAAAACAACATTTTTAAAAAGTGATTATAACGATAACTTTTTTCCATGAAGGATAAAATTATAATTCTTTCAAATTTAGATTTGTAACTCTGATATCTAGTGCTTCCACTTGGTTATATAGTTTTATTGAATATTTTTCCTTAATCAAGTTTCAAAGTCAAACAAATTACAATTCAAAAAAGCATTATAACGCGTAACTTTTTTGTATATGTCAAAATTTTATTTTATTTTATTTGTTGGATCAAGGACTTCAATATATGGTGCACTCATATTTTTCAATTTTTTTTTGATATTCTATTTTTCCACATGTGAAGAACAAAGAAATTCATTTTCGATGAAAAACCTATGTTTAATAAAACTTAAAAAACAAATACATAACAAAACCAAAACATATTAAAATTATATTCATTGGATAGCTTGTTCTGAGGAATACCATAATCATTTGAAATAAATTTTAAATGAATTCATTTGATCCCCCAAAATCTAAATCAAAAGTGATTTTTTATCAGCATTTTGATAGGTGTAAAGGAGACGCATTTATAGGTATGGTTTAAAACTAGCGAGGTTCTATCCAAGGGGGTTTGATCTAAGGTGATTTGATCAAACCCTCTTCAATTGAATCCTTAAAATAGATATTTTTAAGGCTTAAATCATTATATTTTCTAAAAATATGTGATTTCAGCTAAAATTTGTTCCTCTTAGGAATTGTAAACCACTATTATGACAGCACCCGTTACACACAGTACCTATCCTAGAAGTGCCACAACGTGGTTTTCACTTAAAAGATGATTTTTTTCTCTTTACTTTTTCTTGAGTTTTTTTTTTTTTAATTTCTTGTTTTGCTAGTATATTCTGATACATTAGGCATATAACTTCTTGAGATGGATTTTTTTAAGTGGTTCTAATAGGGGTTCTCCTTCTAGGGTATCCAACTGATAGGTTCCAAAATTGTAGCTTGTTGTGATGATATAAGGACCTAGTCAGTTCAGCTCAAATTTCCCTTTCTCATCTTGATTAAACTAGATCTTTTGGTTTTCCTTCAAGACCAAATCACCAACCTAAAAGTTCTTATTCCTGATTCTCTTATTATAGCTTCTCTTGAGATGATTATGATAATTTTGGAGATTTTTTAGAGCACTCAAACGTATTTCATCTAGCAATTCAAGCTCATTGAGGCTAGATACCTAATATTCTTCATTGCTAACAAGATCTTTCAATGATACTCTCAGGGATGTAATATCTACCTCTATAGGAAAGATAGCTTTGGATCCATATACCAAGGAAAAAGGAGTCACACCTGTAAGTGTACGAATGCTTGTTTTGTAATCCCATAAGGTTGTATTTAGCTATAAGTGACAGTCATGACCGACATCATTAATAGTCTTCTTTAGGATTTTTAGAATAATTTTATTGGATGCTTCTATCCAATCATTTCCCTCAGGGTAGTTTGAGGTAGAAAAGTGGTGTCGAATGGAGAATCTAGAGAAAAATTTGTGGGCTTCTTGGTTTTTAAACGAAGTTCCATTGTCTATTATGATAGTCTAAGGGATACCATATCGACAAATCAAATAGTTAAGAACAAACTTTGCTATTTTTTTACATGTGATATAAGTTAAAGGTATAGCTTCTATCAACTTTGTAAAATACTCTTTGGTAGTTATCATAAATTTATGTATGTTGGATGAAGTAAGTGATATCTCTACTATTAGGTCAAGTCCCCATTGAGAGCAGGGACATGGGGTAGTGATAGGACATAACTCTTGTGCATGTGCATGCACAGGATCACCATGTTACTGGAATTGACGACACTTTTTTGAATAATGTATAGCTTCTTGCTCTATTGAGAGGCAAGAGTACCTGATTCGTAGCAACTTTTAGACTATGTTAGGCCTACTAGATGGGACCTAAAAACACCATGTACCTCTTTCAAGGAAGTTTGTGCTTCTTTCACATTGAGACATAAAAGTAAAGTAGCATCTATATTTCGATGGTATAGAGTATCTCCAAGGATGGTAAAGCATGTAGTTCACCAGATAAAGGTCTTCTTTTGATTGCTTGTTAGATGAGGTGGTATTATTATGTCTTGGATGTAAGAAAATGTGTCTTGGTACTAAAGGGAATTGGGACCAACAACATCACACACAAGTTCAGATTTTGGTATATCAAATTCTAGTATAATAAATTGTTCTGAAAGGAATTTGTACCTAGGAATGTTTTGTGGTATGTCAAGAAGTGAACTGATAGTGGTCATAGCATCGATAGCTTTATTGTTGACTCTAGGGATCTTTTCAAAGAGGATGATTAAAAAATATTGCTTGAAACTATCTACCATTCTCTTATATGGCATCAACTTATTGTCTTTGGTTTGATACTCAACATTCAATTGTCTTATGACCAACTAGGAGTCGACATAGACTTGAAATTCTTTGATCTTCCATTCCAGAACCATTCTTAGCCCTTTGTTTAGTGCTTCATAGTTGGATATATTGTTTGTACACAGGAAGGAAATTCTATATGCTTTGGGTATACTGTCTCCTTGAGGTGTGAGAAATAGGATACCAACTCCTTATCCATGCTAGGTACGAGATCCATCAAAGTAGAGAGTCCAATGGGTTGGTGGAGTTATAACAAGGATGCTTTCATCAAGAAATTCTGGTATTAGTGGCTGGTGATCTTCTATAAGTGCTTCAGCTAGTTGGTCGGCTATCACTTTCCCTTTGATGGATTTCCTATCAACATACTCTATGTTAAATTTGCTCAGTATCAAGATCCACTTTGCCATTCTTCCTGTGAGAACTACTTTTTCCAAGAGATATTTGAGGGGATCCACTTTGGATATCAGCTAGATTTTTTGATTTAACATATAATTTCTAAGCTTTCAGACCACAAAGACAATTGCTAAACATGCTATTTCAATAGGTTTGTAATTAATCTTGTAACCAACTAGGGTGTGACTAATGCAATACACTACTCTTTCTTTGTTTTACTCATCGTGTTGTACCAATAGATCTCCTAAAGCTATTGATGTTGTTGATACTACAAGATCATGGATTTATCCTGTATGTGTGAAATCCATACAGGAGGATTTCCAAAATAGTATTTAACTTATTGAAAAGCATGTTCACACCTTTCATCCTATTTAAATATGACATCTTTATAGAGTAAGAGTGTATTAGGATGGGATTTATCTGTTAGTTGCATATAAATCTCTGAATCGACTGAATTTTTCCTTGCAAGTTGCATAGTTGTTTCAATATCTTCGAGGGATGAATTTGCAAGATAGCTTTGACCTTAGCTCAATCTACTACCTCGATACTTCTTCTTGATACAATTTATCCCAAAATTATCCCTAATGTTACGCGAAACACACACTTCTTTGGATTTAGACGCAAGCTATACTCTTCTATCCTATCAAATATCTTGGCCAAGTTAGCTAGATGTCCTTGTCTTGTGATAGATATCAGGAAAGATCATCCACATAATCCTCCATGGCAATGTGAAGCATATCATTGAATATAGTGGTAATTTCTCTTTGGTATGTAGCTCCTATTTTATTTAAAATGAATGGGATAATATTTCAGCAAAAAGTTCCCCAAGGGAAAGTAAATATTATTTTATGTCGATCATTAGGTGCTATTTTGATCTGGTTGTAGCCATAGAAACCATCCATAAGAGATAGAATTTCATGACCAGGTGTTAAGTCCACTATAATGTCGATGTTTGGCAGAGGAAGTCATCCTTATGGCATGCTTTGTTAAGATGTTTGAAATTTGTATAGATCTGTATGCCCCTAGTGGGTTTTGACACTGGTACTATAGTTATGGTAAAAATTTAGGGAAAATGCATAAAAAAATTATAATGAAACCCTAACAAGCACAATGAAGCACAAGACAACATGAAAATAAAAATAATAAACATAAATGCAATTTGATCTCCATATTATGCTCGATTTATCTCCATTGCTCTTCTCCACCTCTCATGAGAATGCAATATTTTGAAGGTTTGATTGTTGATTGCTCAATTTCACAGCATAACATTGAGATGAAGATGATAGAGGAAAATAGATAGATGAAATATGAGGGATGAAAGATTGTAGAGATAATTCGACAGAGTAAGGGTACTTGAAAGCTCATCCATGCAAATTTCTTGGTTGTGGGTTAATTTAAAGACTTGCAAGATGGATGATCAATGGTGGGGAGAAAAATGATGAATCAATGGATGAGAGTGAATGAGAGACAAGAATGAATGTGCATGCACCAAGTGTCCATGAAAAGGCACTCTATTTAGAAACCATGGGTGGGCTTTGATAGTGGTAAGATTCATTTCTCCATATAGAACACTTTTTCTATTTTGGAGTTGGAGTGATGAGGAGATAATATATTTTTTTCTATTTTATTAAATTGTCCCACATTTTGATTATTGCCATTTTTCAAAGACAACGAGGCCCACTTGCACATTTTAGAAGAATAAGATAAAAATGGAAGAAACTTAAATTAAATAAATAAAATTTATTTAATTTAGCTGGATGATGAATAAATAAATAAAATAATTAATTTTATTTATTTATTAGAAGAAAGATACAATAATTAAATAATTAAATAATTTAAAATTATTTAATCATTTGATGGAAGATAGAAGAATAATGAGCATTAATTAAATAAACAAGATTTATTTAATTAATAAAGATATGAAGAGGAAAATGAAATATAAGTGTGTTAGACAAAATGAAGGTATGCGGTGAAAAATGTGATAAATGCCTAAAATGAAATGCGCCAATTTTGGGTGTCTATAGGTACCAGGTTGGATACCCACTCAGGATAATCTATAGGCCTTATGAGTCCAATGTCAAGCAGTTTTTGGAGCTCCACCTTGACTAGAAGTGCTATATGCATGTGCATCTTATGAAGCTTTTGTTTGATTGGTTTTGTTTTGGGGAAAACCATTAGATGATGGATTACTAGAGTTGGATCCAAACCTGGCATATTTGCATAAGTCTAGGTGAAGTTGATATTTCACTCATTTATGAATTCTAAGAAGTTGATTATTTCTACTAGCATATAGTTTTCATTGATGTCAAAAGTGCAAATCATGTAAGGGTGATTGTTGGCATAATGACTGGGTTTCTCGAGAGATTTTTAGATAGGTATTGTCCAGGTCATGATGTCAATGAAAATGTCTGCATTCATTGGTTCATGCTTCCGATCTAGGGCCAAAGTTGTAAGGAGTCACAGGGTTCCAAGTTTTCCTAGCATATGTCACAGGGTTCTCAAGTTTCATAACCTCCCGACTTAGTGACTTAGCTAATGGAGTGAAGGAAGGAAGAATGTTCTCTTTGTTATCGGCAAGTCGCAAGTTTTCACAATATCATAACCTCCGACATGAGGTTCTAAAGTTAAGATTTTTAGTGACTTAGCGATCGTACGATAAGGAGTAAGGAAGTACTCCATGTGGGACCAACCATAATAACGATGCAGACACGTGGCATGATGGGATTGAGTAAACGGTAATCCACATCCTTGTTGTGGATTACAGAGCTATGACATGGCAATGATGTGGACATGTGACGATAGCATGTGGACCCCAGATTGGAATGATGCATTAGATGTTGTTGTTTTCATAAAAGTGACTTATTCATTTCGAAAGGTGTCTGATAGGTTCTCTTTATTGTCGGCATGTCACAGGTTTTCAAAACTTTGTAACCTCCGATAAGAGGTTCTGAGGTTCAGGTTTTTAGCGACTTGGCGATAGGGGTATGATGCCAACTGTGGGACCCGATTGTGATGAAGGTTGACAAGTGGTGAAGAATTATTGCTCGGTGTGCTAATTCACATCGCTATTTCAAATTAGGTGGCAATGACATGGATGACATGTAGGTTGTGGGCCCGATTAGATAACATTGCAAGCATATCGGTGTGACCTGCTTGTTTTGAAGAGAGTTGGTAAAGTGTCCTAGCAATAGAGTAATATGATAGATCGATGATGGATATTTAAATGACTGCTTATTAGACGGCCATGTTTTAAAGGTGTTGAGATGAATGGAAAGCACAAGATCATGGCGCAAAATCTATAGATCAACAACCCAAATTGAATGCAGTAATCACAAACAGCTTACTCAGTGTGAAGAGGGTTTTGACTGGAAACTGACATAGAGGAAAGAATTGATTGGTCCAACTACACCCAACAACCAATGTAAATGAGATTTGATGCAAAAATTGATGGAACATATTGCAGAGGTAATCACAGAGATAAGAATCGAGATTAGATCGAATAATCAGTAGAATGCATTGAATGCATTGAATGCATAATCAAATTTTAGGGTTTGATAGAGAGAATGAAGGGAAATTCTCTGCATCTAAATTAAATGTTGCATGGCTCGCTGCATATGTATGGTGATAGCTAATAACCTTATCAGATGTCTTTATGATGAGCTTGATAACAGTGTACAGATCGATGAACATGTAGCTTACTAGTGAAGTTTTCAAGCTAAGGAAACCCTAGAAAAATATTAGAGAAGATCTGATCATGTGTGAGAATCTCAAGGCATTGAATGTAGGTCGATGAGAAAAGATAATTTGGGAAATTTTCCAAGGGAAGTAGTAGTTGTGTGTGATGTGTTGAATCTGAAAGTGAGGAGAAGTGTGAAAAGTCTGCCATTGCACAGAGTGTTTAACAAAGTGATGTACAACTAAGAATGCAGTAGACAAGAGAGTGCAGAGCAGGGGTGTGTTGTCGAGAGTGCATCTTCAGCAACAGTAGTGTAAGTTGCAAGGTGTGCAATAATTCATTGTATGTAATGGTGCATTTTCAGGTTGAATAGAACTTAATTATATGCACATATGAACTTGTAATATTGTTGAGGTTGTAGCCTCATTGAACTGAGTTGTAGCTCAGATTAGGTGATTTTAGTCTCCTCAGAGTTGTAGCTCCTAAAACAGGGTGTAGTAGCATCCTTGAAGTTGTAGCTTCTAAATTAGGGAGTTGGAGCTTCCTTGGGTTGCAACCCTAAACTTTGTAACAAATATTTCATTTTTTATGCTAGATTTGAGCAGTAGACTCAAGTAGCTTTTGTCACTGTATTTTTTCCCATCTTGGGTTTTCCATGTATATTTGGTGTTATGAGTAGTTTCATGTGCATGTGATTGCTATATTTGTCACTGTGGTTTTTCCCCTCTCAGTAGATCATTGTGTTCTAACACTTTCATTAGGATCTAAAGTGGCTACATGATATGTTATCTTTGATGCATCTATTGTACCCACATTAATGGGTTTAGAACCTTCGACCAAAACTGTTAATTTTTCTTGATACTTTATGATTGGGAGATTGAATCCTCCATCTTTGAGCACCTTAGAGATGTTTTCACTGTTAGATGCATCCTTTTTTTTACCTTTTTCATGATCCTATAGTGTCACATTATGGTTTTCACCATTGGATCTCATTTTTTATGTTTATATTTTCAATTAGACAATGAAATCTCCCCTCCAAAGAATGATCCCTACATGGTCTACTAATGTGAAGTCTCAAAAACTTAGCTATAGCTTAATTATTCTAGAATATATCCACAACAGGTGGGTGATGTTGTTGATCCAAATCGATTAACTATGGGTAAATGAGTTGGAGTTCTTTATTTGGAATGTAGGTTTAAAAGAATGGGTAGTGAGGGTTTTTATGTCAATTTCATCAAATAAGTATGTTATGTATAGAATGTTGTCACTAAGATTGTACTCATTTGATGTATCAATCATGGTAGAAGGAGCCTTTTCCTCGAAAAAGGTATTTTCAGTGCTTAGAGTTACAATGTCTATCAAATAATAGCCTAGTCCTAGATTCTTATTGTGCTTCTCCATGATGATAGGCTCTCTTATACCTTTTTTTTTTAGACCAAGGCCACCTTTTCCAATGAAACCCATGCCTTTTTATAGTTGGTAACCTTGGTTGTTAGGATCAACTGGGATGGGAGGTAAAAAAAAATTCTTCCTCTTGTTCCTCTTTGTAAAGCCATGCAGAGAGATCTTGCTCACATACCACTTCGTCCTTCATGTCTACCCACTTGGTGAATATGGTAGGTTTGAATTCCATTGTGATAGCTTGAATGTACTTGATTTCCTTTGGTCTCTCATAAGATCTTGGTGATGGGGGTAGCTTTCCAATGTAAAAAGATTGATTAAAGTGGTATTCTTCATAGCCATTGTCAAGTACCTGGATCTTAAGGTCAAATTGAGGTGGTTCAGATGATGAAGATGGAGTTGAGGATGATGTGAGTGATGATGGATCAATGTAGGAGAATGAATGGAAGGATATTTCATTGCTAGGTATTTGAAAAAGTTTCTTATATTTTTCCTCCAACATCTTGTGGTAATGGAAAAGTTCAGGATCGGTGTATATTGTAACCTCCTTGTCATTATAAGGAGATTTTAGGAATTGATGGAAGGTTGAAGGAACAACTTGCATTGCATGGATCCAAGAGAATCCTAGTTGAAGGTTATAGGGTAGCTCAAGAGATCTAGTACCTAACAAGTTATTTTGGCTATAGCTAGTCCCACTTGAAGTAGAAGTTTGATTGTGCCTTTAGAGTTTCTTTCGTTATCATTATAAGCCCTTATTGTGGGGATTTTGTTCTTATCAATAATGTCATCAGAATATCCTAATTAATTTACTAATTTCAAGGTACATATGTTTAATCTGACACCTCCATCTATCAAGACCCTCTTGATCTTGTGTTTATGGATACAAACTTGGAGATATATGGGTTGATTATGAAAGGATCTTTGGGGAAGGTCTTTTTCAAAAAATTCCAAGTGATTGATAGAAGTAATGGTCCCAACAATTGCTTGAAACTTATCTATATTGATATCATTAGGTACTGAATATTCAAGGAGGGCCTTCTCCAAAATATCTTTATATGTAGGGGATAGCTTGAGAAGCTCAAGGATAGAGATTAAAGCCAGAGTTTTCTTTAATAGGTCAATAATAGTGTAGTCACTTGAAGGTTTAATAGTAACTCTTACTTGAGGCGGGGCTCCTTGGATTGCCACTTTTCCTCTTCCTATAGTGGCATTACACTCGAGGTTCTTACCTAGTATTGTTACTACATTGATATTGTTATCAGTTTGATGGATGGTTCCTACAACATTGTCATATGTGTAAGAATCTTTTCCAGTGATCTTGTCCCTTGCCTTTATCGTTTCCCTTAGAGTGATTGGGGATTGGATCGTTGTAGATACCCATACTGCTATTTTTGGACGGTCTGAGATGGTGTTTGATATCAACCTCTCCTTTTTCTATCAAGTCTTGGATGATATTCTCTAAGCTTTGGCAGTTGTTTGTTTTATGTCCTTTGATTTGATGGAACTCGTATTGATCATTCTCATTATATCACGGTGGTTTAAATCTTGGCTCTTCATAGTTTGTTTGATTGGGTAGTTTGATGAGGTTTTTTTGGATTAGCTTACACATAACAACCTACATGGGTTCCCCCAATGGTGTGTACTTGTTGGTTATAAATTTCTACATTGGCAGCCCTCTTTGATTGTTCTAATTTTGGTTCATCTATTGTTTGTTTTGAGGGTATGTGAGTTGAGTGTTTTTCACATTATTTTTGGGATAATTCATTTGATTTGTTTGGATATTATTTTTGGGATTGTTAGGAGGTGGTTGGTAAGTTTTTGTATGTTTTGAACAAAACTGGAATCTACCACTCCATCATTTGTAGCATTCTTATTATTTTCTAAAATTCAAGGTTTGTTGTTGGATCTCGATGCTTGGTATCTGTTGTTATTGTTGTAAAGTTTTATGGTACCCTTGGATATAAGAGCTCTTTCAATGACTAGACCCCTTTCAATGATTTCTTCAAAATTGTAAGGACATGGCATGGTTAGCCGATAGCTAATGTTTGTTTGAAGATTGGAGAAAAATATTTTAAGTAGTTTCTTTTATGGAATGAGCCATTTAGTTTTAATAGCTTTGTGCCTCCACCTATGCAAGTAAGAAGTGAATGACTCCCCTTGGTTTTGTTTAATTTTATATAGATTGGCAAGTATTATGTCTTGTTCGATATTGTAAGAAAAGTGGTTTATGAATTTGTCTAATAGCTCATCGAAGGTTTTAATATCGAGTGGTAAATGAGAGAACCATTAAATAGACACACCCCCAACACTTCTTGGAAAGATTCTCATTAAGTAGGAGTCATTTCTTGCAATGACCATGCAAGCTACTGAAAATTTTTGTACATGTTTGATTTGGTCCCCTCTTCATTTGTATTTATCAACTTTAGGGGTTTCAAGTTCTTGGGAAAGAGTACCATTGATATGGTATGCTCAAACAGATATGGACATATGTCATGTAGTGCATAGCTTTTCTTGGATTTTCCATGTTGAATATCTAATATCCCTTGGTTAAGGCTTTGAATTTGTAAGGTTATGTCACCACTAGGTGTGTTCATTTCAGGATTAGGGACATTGTAACCTTGATGTCCCATAGTTTATTGTGAGTTATATTGTGGGGTTTTTGTGTAGGAAGGCCCTTGGGCTATGTTAAGTGTGTATGAGGAGAGGTAGGGTCCATGCAAAATAGTGTGTGTGTATTGTTTATTGATGGTTTGATGTTGTAGATTAGGATTTTGGTATTGTGGATTAGGATTTTTTTGTTGTGACATGTAGGTTTGGTGTTGTTGGGTGAAGGTTTGATATTGTGGAGGTATATTTTGTTCTGGAGGTATATTTTTGTGGTGTTTATTTATTTGTATAGGTTTGATGTTGTAGATTAGGAGTTTGTTTTGTACCAATGTGTTGTGATGGGGGATTAGGTGTTTGTATTGTGGTGGTGGAATGATAGTTTTTTTTATACATGCAAAAACAACCATTGTATTGTTTTTTTTGTTATCCTTGTGTATTCACTTGGTACATGCTTTGATCTTTAGGTACATTGGTTTTTTGTTGTTGGTATACAAGTGGTTGTTGTTGTGTTGTGTAAATGGGTGATGTCATGTGTTTTTCTTGAGGTTGAATGTTAGCATATAGTTGTTGTTGTGGGAGGCTATTAGCTTGTTGATTTTCTACATACTGTTGTTGTGTAGGTGGTAAGCTACCCATATTTTTCATGTTGACATTAGGTTCTTGTTGTTGTGAGTTCAAAGATGTTTCATATAGATTTATTGAAACATTGGGTCTCCATGTATTAGCTACCATATTTTGTGTTGTAAGTGGTGTAGAGAAGGAGTTTGTTGATTGTGGAGGTAGATTTTGAGCTACCATGGTGTTTAGATTCCCTTGACCTTGTTGAGCGACCAATTCTTGTTCTACTTGTGATGGAGGTCTAAATAATAGATTGTCCACTTGTTTTTCATAAGATTGATCATTGATAGGTGATTTTTGTTTCAAAGAGATAGGTGGTATCCTTGGATCCACCACTTGTTTTTGGATTTTTATAACAACTGATTGATCATCCATGTGGATGAGGGCTAGATCTCTAAGAGAATCGACATTAAAGTTTTTGGGAAACTTGGCACCATTTTGTGCAAGTTTCAAAAAGTATGTGTTAGGATATAATTTAGGTACTTTTTCCATAAGATTTATCATTTTAGGATCTTGGGCATATTATAAAAGTTGATCTTCGAAGATTTCCTCGTCACTATCATGGTCTTCAATGATCACATCATAGAGACTAGGAAGTTGATATTGATGTCTAGCAAGAATTTGTTGGTGTTGAATTTGTATATCTTGTTCACTTGGTGGTGGATTTGGATTGAGTTGTGGTTGAGCCCTAAAAATTGGTTGTTTTTCTTTAGGAGTTGAAAAATTCATAGTTGCATTAGGATCGAAACCCCATGGTTGAGAAATTGAAGCTTCCACATTGGTGGTACTAGCTTTGTAACACCCCACCAAGGAACCCCAGAGGACAACAACTAACATGACTAAATAACAATTAAAATTTTTATTTTTATTTTAAAAGGTAAATAACAATGAACTGCAAAATATGACATAACATATAAAATAAACTAATTCCTATAAGGTTCCATGACTACGCTACTAACACAACTCTGACAAGAAATATAATTATTTCATTAACAAATATGCTAACATAGTTTATCTAATAATAAAATTCATTTTATCTAATAATCAAGTTCGCTTTATCTAATAATCAAGTTCTCTTTATCTAATTAATTCCCACATAAAATAAAGTCATTGAAATAAATTTGCAATTTTGAATAACAAGGAATGCAGGGCATAAAGCACCACTTACAACAGATATCCTTAGATATGCCACCCAAAAAAAAAGACCATCAAAAGAAATCACATTGCAATAAAAAAGGTAGATGTTGTAACAACCTATCTACTCTACAGTTATAAAATAACAGTTAACTAACTTTCAATTGATTTGCAACTAACTTTATTTTTAAACTAGGGTTTCCAACTAATTCACAAGATGTAACTAACTTCTAATTTTAACTGATGTCAGCTGAAAAAGAACTTCTAACCATTTGTGATAAATTCATAACAGAAAAAACTATCAAACTAGGGCTTTCTTTTTGGCACAAAGTAATTTAATTAATTCAAACTTCAAGAATTGAAAATTTTAACAGAATGGAAATAGTTGGCTAACTATATTTTCTAATTCATGAATGAACATTTTCATTAATATACAACTGCATAATAGTAAATAAACTTTAAAAATGGACTAGAAATACCTAGAAATAAGCATGAAAGAGTTTTTTATCTAGCATCATCTTCAAGCAAAAATTCTTGAGCTACTTTAACATTGAGGAAAAGGATTTATCATCAGGGGATTTATCGCCCAACCAAGACCTACTGGTCCCTGTGTTCTTCACTTGAAGAAACCCGACCCTTCTCAAGGAAATTATCAAGGATCGAATGTCATCATGTCTATGAGCCTAGTGTCCATGAACCTATACTATTGGTTGATCCATCCTCTGTAGGTTCCTCCTACTAGAAGGATCATTCTGACCAGAGTATATCTGGAACATGAAAATTGATTTCCTAACTGGCATCTACCTTGGCCAAGGATTTTTAATTGTTTCTGGCACCACTATGTTGGTTACTCTGACATTTCTGTGTTGATGTCTCTGACACTACTGTGCCGACATCTCTGGCACTACTGTGTTGTCAACATTCACCCTTGCTCGACATGACTACTCTCAAATTAAGTTTATTGTTTCAAGCAACATTATGATGTATCAATCTTCTCTTTGGTTCAAACTCTGAGAGTTTATTGTTAAATATTTATATTATTATTTCAATTTATATTTCCATCTTATTAGTCAGAGAGGGAGATTATACATGTAAGCTTTCACTTCTCATTATACTTGATTTGATCTTAACCCCCAAGATAATGTATTAAGGATTACTCAAGATAAACAGGGAAGTTTAAACATGTCTTTACTCGGTCAGCAAGAAGGGAAAAGAAACAAGAATGAAGTTCTGAGCCAGAGACCACTGCGGAGAAGAACAACCCAACAATCCTCA
This sequence comes from Sequoia sempervirens, assembly GCA_007258455.2. Classification (NCBI taxonomy): domain Eukaryota; kingdom Viridiplantae; phylum Streptophyta; class Pinopsida; order Cupressales; family Cupressaceae; genus Sequoia; species Sequoia sempervirens. The sequence goes on along the minus strand of VDFB02086081.1, from coordinate 58,202,553 downwards.
ATCATCCAGATAGGGTTTGATCAAGCAAGAAAAAAGGAATAAGGATTTCATTCCATAACAGGTTTCTTTATAGAGGATCAAAATTTCCCTTTAACACATATCCAACAGAGGGAAAAACATAAAATAAATTAATAATTGAAGGAAGACTTCAAGGTCGGTTGGCCCAGACCCATCAAAGATTAAATTTTGTATACAGGATACTTAGTACAAGGAAATTCCAGTTCAGATTCCAACACTCACATGACTATTATTTACTCATTACTAATTTAAAAAGGAGATTAGTAAATCAAGTTATTCAAACCTGAGGAAATTTACGATTCCAAGCTAGTGACGCAATCAATGGAAACAATAATTCATACTCCAATTTCATTTACCCATGTCAAATGTAGAGAGGTTATAAACGTTACTTGCCTATATAAAGAAGTTGAAATTGAATCAATAATCTTCACTTCACACTTCAATTAAACCAAGAGGCACCATCGCTTTTTGATGAGGAAGAAAACCCAAGACAAGACAGATATCGACCCACTCCTTCGGATTGAAGATGTGAAAGGCCAAAATTTCCAACTGCAAACTTATGGCTTGAACATAGCTTGTTAAGTATGAAAATCTAGAGAGAATGTGACTCAAAGGAAGATGAAGAGAGGAATGAGTTTGTACAAAAAAATGACAACAAAGGAGTAAAGTTCCAACTCAGAGGATAGTGAAAGAGATGAAGTAGGGAGAAAGCCTTGCCATTGTGGAAGATTGGAATGGAACAACCTTCCCAAAACCAGATTGCGAATGAGGAAATTCGAAGAGAACCCTCCAGAGTTCGGGTGACATGAAAAAGGAAGAATGCTCAAGTGAAAAACAAAAAGTGAATAATTCTCATCGAAGGAGAAAGATCGACATTATAAGGTGAATCCCTTCGAATTCCATACTGGTGTTTTCTTGCATTCCTTATGTTTCTTTGAAGGGTGGTGATATGCTCTGATTTCCAAAACTAACGGCTCACTCCCACACAAAATCAATCCTCATTTAAATATTTATTATATTTTAATATTTAATTTCTTTTTCTTTTATTAATAATAAAGTACTTATATATAATTGAAATTTCTTTGATAAGTATCTTATATTTAATTTATGGCTTAATAATCAAAATTTATATTATTCTGACATAATAATTAATATTTATATTATTTAAACCATGGCCAAGGGTATTTCGTTGCATGTCGTACACTACCTAGAGTTTGATGACAATTTGATCCTTGTCAACTATGTCCTCTCCCTGATGATAGTCCCTTTTCCCTTCGTGCAATGTCGATCCTGCAACCACTTGACATAGGAAACTAGAGTTAGACCATTCCTGATGCATTAATTCATATTTACATATAATATCATCTTCATCATTATCATCAAATGCATTCACATATTTAAATAATCATTCCCATTCACATTTACAGTTACAAAAATAAAATAATTATTTAATCCATTATTTCATGTTCACAAGAAATACAATTATAATAACAATATTAACATCCAGATATCCATAACCAAATTCATAATCTCAATGTAAGGGATATAACAGATTTCAAATGTATTTTATGGCTAAGAATAAGAGGCACTCCACACACATACATAAACAAAAAATTGCACACAAGTATTTCATTGATTATTATAAACAAATCAACAAATTGAACCTCCAACATTAAGTAACATCAACGATTAACAAGGGAATATAAAAGATGAAAATTGCAACCAAGGTGATACCATGGACTGGATTTAAGGGATTCGACATTTAATATAAAACATAGATTCAATGTACAATGTGCAAACATCCAGATAAACGACTGTGGGGAAAACGCCCTACTACAAGTTGTGCACCAAATGAATTCATTGAAATGGCTTTAAATTGGTTTGTTGAAATGACATCAGAAACTTTCAAAAAAAGTAATTTTTTGGCATAAATGTGATGCTCATAATGGATTTACTGAATAGGTTGTAGAAACCTTCAAGCAAATGACAATACTACTGGGAAAAACCTGTCACAATGTAACGGTAGGAGAAGAAACAAATTACAGAGAAGCAAAGATTATAGAAAGATTAACAATTTCTTTTAATATTTTCTAAGTGAACTAATGAATTCTTCAGAGGTTTCATTTATTAATTATTTCAATTCAAAATTAAACAGAGGTAATAATCAGAAAGCAAAGGAACTTGGTTTCACTCGCTTGACAGGATTGAATATTTGATGTTGATATTCCAATCCTAGCTTACAACTCCAACCTCTTCAAAAACCCCAAACAATCTCTACAAAAACCCAATTCAAAATCTCCCAAAACAAGATCAAAGTTTACAAGAACTAGAAAATATTCACGGGAACAAAAAAAAGACTCTTTTCCTAGAAACAAAAATCAATAATAATGAAAAATCTCACAAAAAGATAATTATTTTCAAAAAAGAAAGTTGTTGAAGATTCCCTGTAGTTTTATTTTTAGATAATAATTTTTTTTATGACAATTTGAGCTACATCTTGCTGCATGCTCACTGGGACTATTATGTGCAGTCCCATTTAGAAAAATCCATTTAATGCTTCCATGAGCCAATTTTATATTGTTTATCATATTATTATTATTATTATTATTATTAATATAACCATTTATTAATTGCATCATCCCATTATAATATTTTATTTTATTTTAATATTTCTTTACACTTTTAATTTATTGTAAGCTATAATCATTAATAACTATATTTATATCCATTTATCAAAATAATTTTACTTAATAATTTATTTAATACATTAATTAATCAAAACAGTATTTATAAGTCAAATTTAAATTAAATAACCAAATATCAATAACAATTACCTAAACATAACCAGGGTCGAGAAACAAGACCAATTGACCACAAGTATCTGACAATGTTGACAAGGTAACAGACTGGATACTCATCCTCCTTGAGGATGATGGCTAGGGTAGGGGATCTTATGTTATCTCCGAACAACTGTTCCATTGGGTTTAAGGCACGTTCAGACCTATCAATTTAGGTGGAGTCAATGCCTAGTACCTGCAACCTGCAACAAACAAAATAGATACAATCAGGCACACCATGAAAGGAAATCACAGCATAGTAGGGTACTCATGAAAGAGTAATGTGACACTGTCCCTTTCACCAAAACACATCACCCATGTAACCACATCATCGCATAACAATCAGTTGCTTAACAAAAAGCTAAGTATAATCATCAGATATTTGCATAATAACCATGATCAAATAATCACATAATGCTCATAATAAGATGAATCCACATAGTCAAATAAGTCCATATAATTGTCATAACATGTACAATAAGTCAAAAATCAAACAAAGTGTCATAATGTTCTAGCCTGAGTAGAAAAAATACCAATCTAATAGAAAAAAAAATGAGTGGCACTAAATCCTCCCCCCTAGAATCAAGATTATCCCTAGAAGCCTACAAACAAGTATAGGTATAACTTTCGCATTCGAGATGCATCCTCCCAAGTAGCTAAAGTCTCATCATTAGGATCCCACTGGATTCTCACCTACTCAACATCTCGACCCCTGAGGGTGAGTCTCCTATGTTTTAGAATTCCCACGGGCTCTAGAGTCAGCTACCCATCCTCTACCTGTAAAGCATTCCAATCAAGAACATGAGAAATATCTGGATAGTATGGTATGAGAACAGAATCATGAAATACATCATGAACGTGCGATAGACTAGGTGGCAAAGAAAGACAGTACGTAATAGGACCAATCCTCTCCAAAACCTTGAATGGCCTAACAAAATACGGTGTGAGCTTAGAGCCTTTTCTATAATGGATTAGACTCTTTCGCAAATGCACTCGTAAAAATACCTGGTCTCCAACCGAAAATTGACGATCAACCCTACATACTTCTTTTGTTTGTCCTATGCTACCACCAAATGATCTCTAATACAAACAAACTATTGCTCCATATCCTAAAGCATCTTTGGTGCAAGAAGAACTCTATCCTCTAGGGCATGTGGATCATGGTATGCCAAACAGCCCTTAAGTGGCAAAAAAAAAATTAGTATTAGGCAACTTGACGAAATATTTGAATAAGTTATCTATATTATTTCAAAAATATGTAAGAATAGAATTTGTATAAAATTGAATGTAGTTTCTAAAATACTAGGTTTATTTAAAATAAAAAAAATCTATTTATGAAAATTTGAAATTTCAATGAGTACTTAAATTTCAGTGGAAAAATAAGTAGGTGTCTGTCGACCACCCTAACCATAATAAAATGATAATATTTTTTGTAAGATTTTATATATAAGTAGAGGACTCATGTCCGATGTGATGCATATTTTTGTAATTTTTTCCAAGTAAATAATTAATTATGAATTTTTATTAAAACTTTTAGAAAATATAAAAACTCATCGTCTACCACCTTAACTTAGTCAAAAATTCATGAAATTTAATTTTTCTTTTTAATCATATAGTATGTAAAGCATAGAATGTGACGCATGTTTTGGATTCAAAAATATGGTACCGTTTGAAAGTTATAGATGTTTTTCAATCAGCCTATCGATCGACTTTAGTCGTAATTCTAATAGAAAATGAATAATAATTATTTATTAAATTCAAATTAAATCATAATTTATATTTTGGAAAGCTGAGAATCTCCTCTAAAACCCTTTTCGTTTCATTAATTTTGGGTGAAAAAAAAGTCGTCATCCACATACCCTACAAATATTGCCACTTTTGGCATACCATGATCCTGCACATACCCTCTAGATGATCCCAACTCAGCAGGGTCTGACAAGGATGACCATACAATGCTTGAAAAGGAGGCATACCAATAAAACTATGGTACCCATTGTTATATGAAAACTTCACTAAGTAGAGATAATCCTCCCAATGAGACTGTTGATCCCTAACATACATATTGAGCATATCCTCAAGAACCTATTAACCCTCTTGGTCTACCCATATGTCTCCAAATGATAAGCTGAACTAAAGTTCAACTAAGTCCCCAACACATGCTACAAGGATGTCCAAAGTGCTAAAGTGAACACTGGATCCCAATCAAAGATAATTCCACGAGGAATCCCATGCAATCTAACTATATCCTCCATGAAAATATTGGCCACTGAAGAAGCATTAAATGAATAGCGAATAGAAGAGAAGTGTGCCACCTTAGTCAATCTATCCACAGTGACCATAGTGGCATCATGATGATGAGAAGATACTGGAAAACTGACTATAAAATCCACTAAAATGATGTTCCATTTCCATTCTAGAACAAGATGTGGCTACAAAAGACTTGCAGGGTGCTGATGTTCTTCCTTAACCCTCTGGCACTCCAAACACCTTGAGACAAAATCTGCAATGACCATCTTCATTCTGGCCCAAAAATACAATTGACGAAGGTTTGCATGCATCCTCTTGACACCAAAATGAGCTAAATAGGGTGCCCAATGTGCCTCTAACATAATTAGGGTGTGAAGACCCTCCGAAGGAGGAACATAGATGAGACCTAAATTCCGCAAGAGACCATATGACTCAAGGGAATAACCCGCAAATCTACCCTCCAAAGCTCTGCTTGACTCAACCTTTGACTTCACCTATTGATACCAACTACCTGTACGAAGTGCTACAAGAATATGACTCCTCAAATCTACTCCAAGAGTCACTACTGAAAGCTCATGCTTCCTTTGATTAAGAGAATTTTCCACAACATTTTCCTTACCTTGGATGAACTTCACCTTAAAATTGTACTCGCACAGGAACTCCATCCACCGCCTCTACCTAGCATTCAGGTTTGGTTGCGTGAATATATACTGTAAACTGTGATGATCACTATGCAACTCAAACCGATGCCCCGATAGAAAATGTCTCCATCTCACTAAGGCATGAACGATGGCAGCTAGCTCCAAGTCATGTGTAGGATAGTTCAACTCGTGATCCTTGAGTTTGTGAGACTCATAGGCTATCACGTGACCATCATGCATCAAAATTGCTCCTAGACCTTCCAAAGATGCATCAGTACACACCACAAAGTCTCTGGTAGGATCAGGAATTGCTAAAATAGGTGCACTAGTCAACCTCTCCTTGAGATTCTGAAAGGCTACTTGACACTGTTCTGACCAAATGAACTTCTTCCCTTTCCTCTAAAGGGAAGTGGTAGGGTGAGATATCCTTAAAAAACCCAACAAAAACTATTGATAATAACCTGCCAAGCACATAAAGTTATGGACCTCTAAAACATTAGTGCGCTCAAGCCAATCCATGATGGCTTGGATCATCGAAGGATCCATGACAATACCTTCTCCTAAAATAACATGCCCCAAATATCTCACCTCTTTCTAAAATAATTCACACTTAGCCAAGTTTGCATATAGTTGATTCTCCCTCAGACACTACAATACCTGTTGCAAATGCTCCTTGTGCTCCTCCATAGACCTCGAATAAATCAAAATGTCATCCAAGAAAACAAGGAAAAATCTGTCAAGATAGGTATAGAACACTCCATTCATCAATCTCATGAATACGAACGGTGCATTTTTCAACCTGAATGGCACAACGGTGAACTCATAATGCCCGTAGTGAGTGCGAAATGCAGTCTTGTGAATGTCTTCCTCAAAGATACTCAACTGATGATACCCCGACTTAGGTTAATCTTCAAAAACACCTTGGCTCCCTTAATTTGATCAAAGCTCATCAATCCTCGGTAAAGGATATATGTTCTTCAATGTCACATTGTTCAGTTGTCGATAATCGATACACAACTAAAGAGATTCATCCTTATTTTTCCTAAAAATGACTGGTGCTCCCCAAGGAGAGACACTAGGATGAATGAACCCCTTAGCTAACAACTCCTCTAACTACAACCAAAGCTCCTTGAGGTCCTAAGTGGTCACCCAATATGGAGCTCAAGAAATAGGTTTTGTTCTGGGAACAAGATCTATCCTGAAATTGATGTCACGCTTAGGTGGCATCCCTAGAATCTCGCTAGGAAAGACATCTGCATAATACCTAAGGATAGGATGATTATCGAGGGACACCTCTTGAATCTCCCCTAACTCCAAATCATTAACCATTATAGCAAACAACTAGAAACCCTGATGCATACATCTCCTTAACTGCATAGAAAAAATCATGTGCAAGGAGATGGGCCTCCAAATGCCAACTACCTCAACCTCTCTACCTGAATCATCCAAACACCACACTGACTTATGTTGGCAATCTATCATTACTCGATGAGCATCCAACCAATCCATACCCAACACTATGTCATAAGATCCTAGGGGTATGATGCGGAGATCCACCATGGTAAGGAGAGAACCAATCCTCAATCCACATCCATGCACAAGGGATTCTACCACTACTTTAGCTTCGAAGGCCAATTTTACCTTCCACCTAACATCCTACTTTGTTGCTACCAATCCAAATCGCTCTACTAAAGAAGGGGAAATAAATGAATCAGAATCTCCAAAGTCAAAAAGCTTAGAAATACCAATACCCTACAATGCACATGTAGCCTCCACAACTGTTCCCTGATGCTCTACCTGACAATTATCAACCACTGTAAACACTTTGTGAGACCTGCCTGCATCACCCACTATCAGCTCTGAGGCTGTCGGCTTCTGACTAAATCTTGATGTGCTCTTCTGAGGACATTGTCTAGCTATGTGGCCCTGTTGGCCACAAGAAAAACAACCTATACCTCTGCCATATCCTCTACCACCTGAGGGTGCACTGGATTGTTGGAAACTACCTCTACTAGTTGCAGTTTGTGTGGTCTGAGCTGGCTGATCAAAGTGATTATGCTTGTTTCACCACCAATTCCAATTTTTCCCAAACTGGGTACCATTACCCTACTGAGACTGAAATTCCTTGGGTTTCGACTGGGAATGCTTATGTTGTTGTTGTTTCTACCTCTGTTGTTGTCCACCCTTAGCAGACACATGATGATTCCTAGAGGAACCCATTGCCTGAGACTAACCACCTCGAGACCCAAAACTTGCTTGAGGAACACTACCAATCTGCACACTTGTATGACCTCCTAGCACCATGGCCAAATTATCCTCTACCAAATGAGGCTTCTCTACTACCACCTCCATGGTCTTCAGCTTGAAGACACAGACACCCCCACTTATATTAGCATTCAATCCCCTAATGAAATGTTGAACCAACATGGCCTCATCATCACCAATACCTGCATACTACTTAGTCTCATAGAACATGTGCTCATACTACTCCACAAACATAGCCATCTGTCTCAACTTGTGAAACTCATCAACATGACGCTACCTCTAGTGATCTAATAAAAGTGAGTTCTGAACCTCTCCAAAAACATATCCCAAGAAATTGATCCAATATCCAAATGTAATTTATGTTCCTCCAACTGCCACCATGTAGAAGAAAAACCTCTAAGGTGCATGATGGCACATCTCACCTTGGTGTTGCTACCATACAGGTGCATGGAAAAAAACCTATCCAAATCTATCAATCAAGTCTTTGACACCAAACCACCACTAGAACCATTAGAAGTATGAGGACATTCCCTCAAGAGATCCCTCATATGACTAGCTAAGATAGCCTCCTACTCTACTGAAACATCTCTCCTCGTAGGCGACCTTTCTCTTTCCCTAACCACCTGCTGATTACCCTCATATCAAGGGCCTAGGTGGGCAAGTACCTCCTTAATAAAATCATGCAACTGAGCTCCCTCTAACTCTAGATGACCCGGATTCTAATCTCTGCCTCCCTGATTATTCTGAGAGCCCTGTTGTTCCTCACATTCACTCTCGTGGGAATCCTGAGAGGAAGTGTCCTAGCGGTTAGCCCCACGACCACCACCTCAACCTCTACCATGACCTCAACCTCGACCTCTAGTAATATTCCTACACAAACACCACCAAAGGACAAGTCTCAGGTATTTTAGGTGAGGATGAGAAAAATGGAAACATAAGCTCAAGATTTTAAGCACTAGGAAAACAAAATGGGATCATATTAACTAGAGTACCCAGTGTTAGAACTGTGCTCTAATAAGGTCCACTAGAGATAATTTTGTTAGCTTGCATTTTCTTTCTATGTTGTGACCTTTTTGTTGTCAAAAACATGCATAACAAACCTTGGTGAATGGGAGATTGCAATTTATGAAGGGATGGTGATGTTGTAGTTTGAAATTTTGATTGGTGAAATGACATACAAAGGAAAAGTTTTTAAACCTTTTCGACAAAGGATTTTGATTGATTGATATGGATTGATGTGGATGTTGGGATTGTTTGATGATCAAATTTTATGTGGGATTCTTTAGGAATGATGATATTTTAGTGTCCAATCCGATGATAATGAGATGAACTGATTTTGGATGATTTTTAAAAAATGACGTTATGTTTGTGGATGCTCAACCCTACAATGAGAGTGAGTGTATTTTGAATGATTTTGATATGATACTAGCCTATGAACATAAGGATGAACATGATTTATTTGATATTTTCTATGTCTCAAGGATGGTGATGGAGGATATGTTGATTTCTCTACTTGAACTAGGATTGCAATTTGCAAGTAAAGTTGGATGCTAATAGTCTAGAAACTTAGGGAAAGGGTGATGTCCACTAAATTTTGACAAGACTACTAGAGGATATGGTGTGTTGATGGAAACTCTAGCAAGATGTTGGGGGTTTGATATCTTGTTTTCAATGTAAGTCCAAAGGCTAAGTGGAGGTTTGACTTGATGATGGTGATGTAAAGGATGTCCAAGATTGTTGATAAGGTATGATGCAAGTATGATTTTATTGGTTTTTTCCAAAAGGTTATTGTTACAAACCCTAAGTAAACCAAGTTTGAAGTGTAATATGGTGATTTTTTATTGTGTGAGGTGAATGTGTGATTCAAGTATAGGTGTAATGATGAAAAAAATTCTGACAACTATTTAAGGTGTTATGCCAAATGTTTGAAATAAAATTTTGACCAATTCTGAGACAAGAAAGAAACTAAGACAATAGCGATTGTTGTTTGGGATGACTGTAGCAATAAATGTGGCAATAGTGAGCTTGTTTTAGGATGGCTATGGTAGTTTATGACAATAGAAAACTCTGTGTAAATCAATGATTGGTGTAGGAAAAGATGACAATAGCAGATGGATGCATAGTAGTGGTTAGATATCAAGAATATTGCAGCAAAATACTTATACAAGAGTGGTAAAATGCATAGTACGAACCAGTTTTGATAGTTTTTAGTTTGGTGACCATTTTCGATAAGTTTCCCACTTTGAATGTTTTTGATCTAATATTTTAGGGAATGTGTTTGAGAGAAAGTGGTACATAAAGTAGATAAAAGTATGAAAATAAATAAGTCAATGGGAAATGGGTATATTTCATGAACCTTCTTCCATAAGATCCACTAGTATAGCTTGAACAAGATCAATCAATTACATCCTAAGGGGTATAGGTACACTTCTTCATAGTAGGCTTACCTCACTCCCTAAAGAGTGATGTAATCGAAATCTATGGAGGGGTCTAATAGGACATACCAAGGTCATGTATCACCTTAATACTCCTAGACTTATAAAAGAGAATGAACTCTTAAGCCTTGCACCTCAACCATAAACTAGATGTGGTAATTAAATTTTGGGAATGGTATTATTCATATGCACTACTTTGGAGAATCATTTAAAAAAACTTGGATTTGATTCTAAAACAAAGGTATGTAATGACACCATGAACACCACAAGTATACTTCGGACAGGAGACACTAAAGTCTCTAGCTTCCCCTAAGCGACCTATTCGTTCTCATGAGAGTAGGCCCACAAGGTATAACATCCGTAGATTTATGCTACTTACTTTGGTTTTTGCATAGTTTATGTAGCCCATTGATAAACATGCTTTAGGGTCACCTTGAGTTCTCCATTGTGGGATGTGTCTCAAGGCAGGTCCCTCTAATTAAAAATAAAGGTTTAGTGTTTTGATATTTCTCTTACACCTAGGATTATCGAATGATGCAAGGGGAAAAGGATACGTATCAAAATGTATTTTGTGACCAAAAAGTGCAAAGTCTAAGATGTTTCTCTTACACCTAAGATCATCAAATGACATGAGGGGAGAGGATACACATCTGGCTTGCCAATCATGGAAAACATAGTGTATAATTCATTGCAATTTGATTTTAAGCCCAAAATGAAGTGTTATTTAACTAGGAAATTTATGTTTCAAGCACCAAACTCAAATCTTAAAGGCATAAAACACGCACAAAATGCTTGAAAAGAAAATAATCCTTGAAGAAGGGGCTGCAAGAAAATGTTTAGTAGTTTGAGTTTGGATGTTGTTGACTGTTTTTCACACCTACAAGAAATGGATTAGTAGTTTAATGAGATATTGTATTCACCCTACAAAATCTACACCAACCAAAGTTAGATAAAATCAAAGCACAACAAACAACAATTGAATTGGGGTTAGGGTTAGGTAAAATTAAAATCCAAAAAAGTTTGCAAGTAATAACAAAACCAAAAAAAGGAATAGTAGTAGCCCTATCACCTACAATAGTGGCCCTATTTTTGAGACTACTACAACACTTTTTTATGATAGCAATCCATAAATGCAACAATAGTGGCTTTGTTCTGACAGTACAAAAAAATAAAATTAGAAAAACCTTGATTACAGATAAACGATAGAGGTTCTATTGAACAAAAGCAGCCAAAAAATGGGATGACCGTGATAGAAAAATGGGATGATAGCAGCCTTCTTCCAAACAATAGCGAACCTTGTTCCTACACAAATGAAAAACTCTATCAAATTGTCAAAAAACCATAGCAATGGTAACTACATTGATGCAATAGTGACCAAAAAAAGAAACAATCATGCTCATATTTTAGAACTATAGCAACCTAGTTCACAACTATGATCCCTACAAAACACGACAGTGACCCAAAACCTGGAACTGGTCACAAAACTTGATGAAAATGTTGGATTAAACGACCTAGGTCCTACTAGGCATGCCAATTAATGTAAGGGGAGAAAATGGAATTGGATTGTATCAATGAATGCGATCAAAATGAAATAAAAATGAGGATTAGGACCCACCTACTCATGAAATGCAATTTCCATAGCTATGAATTCAAACAACAAGGTTAGCACAATCAAATTGAAACATAAATGAATTCAAAAGTACAAAATCTTACCATCCCATGGTGAAGTATATTTGTGTTGATTTGATTTTTGGATTTCCTTTCAACACAAAGTCTCCATGATTGAAAAAGCTTTATATGATGACCTAGAATGCAATGGTGTATGCTCAATTTGCTCAAGACTCATTTGGACATGATCTCTTCACAAATTCTCTAGATGAATTATGAGAGGGATGAGGGTTGTTTTATAGATTTGGAAAAAATGGATCAAGGGATATGATTGAGTTTTAATTCCTACAAAGAAGGGTGGATGTTGATCCTCAACACCCACCAAGGAGAGTGGATCAAGGAAGATGGATGAAGGAGATCAGTTAGAACTCAAGCTTGCTCCACCATTTTAGGAAAATGGTTGAGATATTTAAGATCAAGGGATGATAATTGATTTCAAGATCAAGGGATAGAAATGGTTGAGACAAGTTGGTTGAGATATTTTGAAATGGAATATTCCTCAAGAATATGCTTTGTGGAGGAAAAATAGGATAATTAAACAATTAGGAATTATTTAATTCATGTGACAAGAAGATTAAAGGGTATTATAACTAAATAATCAAGATTATTTAACCATGTGGGATTAGAGGAAATCAGATGATACTAATTAAAAAATTATAATTAGTCAATTATGGTGGATAAAAGGGAATTAGTGATGAAATGGATGAAACAGTTCATGATTATTCAATTAATAGAGAGAAATAGGGTTAATTGGTGAAAATGATATTAAAAGAGGATCAATGATGCAAATGAAGTGAAATAAAAGGATGATGATGAAAATTATGTCAATGATGGAAAAAAGTGATTATGAATGTGTGATATGCATTAAGGCATTTCAAATGTCTACACCAATCTTGTGTGATAATATAAGTTCCATCAATATTTCAAAGAACCCAGTGATGCATGCTAGAAAAAAGCACATATCTATTAGATATCACTTCTTAAGAGAGAAAGTTGCTAATTAGGAAGTAATGGTTGAAAATGTATCCATAAAGGAACAAATTAAAGACATCTTCACAAAGGAACTTTCAAAGGATACCTTTGAGTATCTCAAATAGAATCTAGGGGTTGTTGCCCCTCCTTCTAACTAGATGCATAGTTGGTGCATCTATCCAAGGGGAGCAATTCAGGACACATCATTATTCCTGGATTGATGAAGGATACCTCTTAGGAGAAGAAGGTAGAAGAATGATAAAGCTTATGCAGAAAAGGAGAGCTTGTATACTGGTAACAAGCTCGGATGTAGACCACTAGCCCTTTGTCCTTGATGTCAAAATGGGAGAGATAGAGTAAGAAAATGGAGTAAGGGGAAGATATTGCATATCCTATTAATGTTTCTCTCATTGGTTTTTTTGCTCGTTTTGTTGTTTCCATCAATTCCAAAGGGTGAGATTGTTGCAAGGATGTTGCAGGTGTTATCATTGATGTCATAGTATGGATGTTTTTGGTTTTCATTGATATTAATTAGTATAGAGGTTTTTGATGATGATGGTCTTTGTTGTCAACAAGGTGGCAATGTGTAGTTGGTTTCATATGCTACAATTAGGAAGGATGTTAGGAGTTTCTATATCTTGTTACTCATGAATGGGTATATAATTCTATGAATATTTTATTCACTATCTATTGTTCTAATTTGTATAGAAGAATATCTTACAATCAATAGCTCAAGAAGGTGATTTGAAAAGGCTCTAGAGAATGCTCTCCATTCCTCCATATTTGAAGATCAATGTTTCTATAGTTTTATGGTTAGGAAAATTTAAGTGTTTACTATATGTGTTCCAATTTTCAAATCTTAGGTGTTATCACAGAAGTTTCCTGAGTAAGAAAAATGGTGACTAGACTATTGTGGACATGGAAGGTTCTAATAAATGCTCCATATTTCTCCATAGTTATTATTATGGTCTTGTGGTTTGGAGGATGTATTCCTAATGTTTATATGTTATCTTTCCTCAAGTTTTAGTTTCTGAAGTGTACCACAAGTTGAGTTGTCTTAGTTATATCTCAATATTGTGATGTCATGGAAGGTTCTAAGAAACATTCCACATTTCTCCATTTTTTTGTTATGGTCTTGCAGTTTGGAGGATTATTTCCTAATTTCTATCTATTATATTTCCTTAAGTTTCAGTTTCTAAAGTGTACTACAAGTTGAGCTGTTAAATTTATATCTCAAGATTGTGTTGTCTGGGTTTGCAATAGATATTGGTTATGTGTTTGTTTTCTTACACCAACATAATGTTTCATAAAGCTATGAAATAAGGGCATGGGAATATTCTTTAACATCATACGATGATCATAATATGATTTATGTGATGCTAACATGAATTTTCAGTACTGCTTATGGTTTGTAAATTAATAATTCAAGGGTTGAGTGTTTGTTGGGCTGACTTAGTGTTCTAATCTTTTTGTGCCAAGTTTTTGTGGTGTGCATCAACATAGGGATATGTGCATATTTGAATTAGGGGCTTCTCATCTCCTGAGTTGGACTACATTTGATTTCCCTTTCCCATGGATGTGTTAAAGCTCACTCAATATGGTCGTTGCATGTTTCATGTTCATACATTTCAATATGGCCAACAAGGAGAGTGTTTTATGCTTGCATATGGTATACATATAAGATAAAGTGTGTAATCACTTAAGGTGTACAAGTGTTCAAAATGCAATTAATGTAATTTGCTTACAATAGTGCGCTAAAGGAAGAGTAATGTGTGCAAAGTTGTAGAAAAGTGTTTGATTCTTGCTAGAGGTATTGAGCTTAAAGAAAAAAAAGATTAAGTGGTGTGCAAAAGGTAGTGAGATGACCAAATTGTGTAAATGAGTGCTAGAGACAGTGAACCAAAGGTAGAAGTGCAAGTGTGAATATCTGAGGCAGTGAGCCAAATGTAGAGTGATGTAAAGTGTTGAAGGCAGTGAGTCAAAGGTAGAAGTGTTGCAGTTATTTTTTTTCATCTAATTCTTCAAGGAGTTGTATTTTGAGGTTGCAACCTCATTCTATAAGTAAGTAGGGAGTTGTAAACTTCCTCGGATTAAAGACCTGAAATCTTTTGTAACTATTGATTCATTTTTGAGGCTAGATTTGGATAGTAGCTCCAAGTAGCTCTTCTCACCATGCTTTTTCTTTGTTGGGTTTTCCACATAAATATTGTGTTATGATTTTATGCTTGTGATTTGAATGTGTTATCTGATTAATGTAGTTTCAAGTTTTGATTGACAAGTTGAAACTGAATTGTTTTGAGGGATATACTAATTCACCCCCCCCAGTTTATTTGTGTGTTCTAACAATGATTATCAGGAATTGATATCCTTACAACCACCTTTACATACTCTAGACACATAATTCTGACTAAATGATTAAAGTAATGATCATTTTCACTTTATTCTAATAATTGAATAATTTCATATTATTTGATTAAATTCATATTATCTATTCCTCTCTATTAATTAAATACTTAAATTTTTTTAATTGATTTATTAATTATTCCTCTATTCATCTATATCAATTAAATAATTAATATTATTTGATTAAATTACCAATTATTCTTTTATTTTAAAGTTTAATTAAATAATTTACTACTATTTAATTAATCATTCATTCCCACTTCCTAGATAAAATAAATTGATTTAATTATTTAATTAATTCAATTATCTCCCAACATTATCTTCTTCCAAAATAAATAAAATCATTTATTTTATTTATTAAATTCCATGTTGTACATGTAAATAATAATTAATTTATTTAATTATTAAATACTTATGTGGAGGCTTATGGGGGTGTGCTCCTTCCATAGTGATGTGGCACATATGGAAGGAGCACAACAAAAGGATATTTAGGGGTGTAGAATTGTCAATGGGGGAGCTACTGCTAAAGATCAAAACTACATAGGTAAAAATTGCTAATAGTAAAGCATCAAGTAGGTTGATGTAGGAGCATCCAGGAGTACCAAGAAATCCTACACAACCAGAATATTTTAAATTTTTATGCTTATGTTTTATTTTTATTTTTTGTCGCAAATGTAAATTGTTGAAATTTTTAACTCCTCCAATGTAGCAGAATTTGGTGATGGATTGTGGGAAAATCAATTAATTAATTGATTCATTTTTTTATTGTTTTAAAATATTTGAGAAGTGTTAATTTTCTAAAAAGGAAAACTTTCATGTCCAAGCCTCTAAGTGGGCAATTATTGTAAATTGTAACTCCATTCAAAAAAAATTGAAATTGCATCTTGTTGGAGAAGTGGAATGATGGGCATTGATGGAATGGAGAGAGTGACTGTAAGGTGGGAAGAAAAATTTGAATTTCACATTGAATGCACATGCCAAAAAGAGGAAATACGTGCTAGGAAGGAGTAATGAGCATTATGGAGGTTTGGCTGACATATTATTATTATTGAGCAAAGATAAAAGATTGTCTAGGTCATAATTATGAGACCCAGTCTTAGTAAAATAGCCATAAATTTTTCATACAACAAAATTAAGAATTTCAAAATGATCTGGAAAGTTGGAAATGAGGCGCACCAAACTCAAAAACAGTTTTAGAATATTCAGACGAATGATAAAGCATTGATAGGCAGAAAGTGGCGGGTTTTCCTAATGGTTTAGTGGGGGTTGTTTTGAGAAACTAATAGTGGTTTCTTCTCACACAATTTCTATATGTTGATGTCTATAATTTGGTGAAGGGGGGCTTTGGAGAGTTGGTGGTTCCATATCCAAATGTTGCTAGAATGATGGAATGTTGAGTTGTAGGTTTTTGTATGTGTGAAGCCCATGTTGTATGTGAGCATATGGGCTCCATGATTATGTAATTCATTTTTAGATTTGAACTTAATATATGTTTCAGATTTTTCTTCCATTTCTATGTGTTTAAGTTAATTTGATGCCTTCTTGCATAGAGTTTTTTATTTTATTTTAGATTGCAGGAATCACTTGGGTATCCATCCCCCTATAAACTGTAGTGCGCCTGGTAAAAAAATTTCACGTGACCGATGGTGCTAGCGCGATACACCCTCCAGTACCATGGGTTTGGGGGGAGACTAGACCTCATGACCTCTTACTTGCAACATGATGCTTTAGCCAATCAAGCTAGGCCCCCCACCCCAAAAAAAATATTAAGGTTTGAGTCTTGGTTGTTGGCACTACAAGCAAGAAGCCCCACCAATTCACTAAGGATTCTCCCCTTAATACTAGGGTAGACATTTCCATTTTTGACGCAGTAGAGTGAGGTTTGAACCTTGGTTGATGGATCTATAGGAAAGAAGCCTCATCATTTCACAAAAGGGTCGCCCCCACCTTCTTGCATAGAGTTGTATGTGTGTGATTAGATTTGAAAGGAAGAGTCTCCCTTGCCATCAATGTTATCAAAGCCAGAGGTTTTGAGTACATAGGCAGAGCACCAAACATGAGGCAGTTTATGCTAAGACTTGAAGGTGGAGTGTGTGTGGTGCATAGACCGATCACTAAATGTGAGGTAGTTTATACTTGAGAGGTTGAATATTGAGAGTGTGTGGAAAGTGTTTGACGAAATGTCAAAGAAGAAAAATAGTATGAAGAAATATGGTGAGATTGTAGTAAAGGATGAGGAGAAAAGTGTAGCAAAGATTAATGAAGTTGTAGCAAAAGAGATTTCTTTGGAGGACATAGAAGAAAAAGAGAGGTGATTTATTGATAAAGATTGCAGAAGTAGACAAAGTGGAATGAATTGATTGCAGGTAGAGAAAAAGTTGCAGCAAAAGGTAATGAGGTAAAATCTTATTTTAATGTGGGATTTGATGAGGTTGAGAGGAAAAAATAAGGTGTGGCAATTAAGGAGGAAAATTTTGTTGCAACAGAGTCAAGTCCTTTGGAAGACATGAAGACATTGATGATAGTGAGTAGTGAAGCTAAAAGTATTGCAGCTAAAAGTGAAAGAGTGAAAATTGCAATAGTTGAGGATGTTGTAGTTAAAACAAAGTATGTAGTGATGTATGAGGATCCACTGTTTGATGAGGAACCTGGTGAAGACCAATATTTTCATGAGGAAGAGATTGTAGAGATAGAGAAGTTGTTCAATGCAACAACAGAGACAATAGCATTCAACAATGAGGAAGAAGATGTTGTGACAAAATAGTCATTGAGGTAAAATCTGATTTTTATGAGTTTTATGATGTTGAATTTGTAAGGGATTTGCATTGGGAAATGAGAAAATAGTTAGAAAATAAAAAGTATTGTGAGGATCTAGAGTGGTATATAGATGTATACTTGCAGGTAAAGGCTATGGAGGAAGCTTCAGGAAAGATTTGGTTGAAGTGGTTAGTTTGTGGTGGGTCAAAACCCATGAAAGAGGAGAGGAGTAGAGAGATTATTTGGGAGAGGATGGTACATGGTGGATACAAGTCCATGAGAGAAGAGAAGAATGGTAAGCAATTTTTTTGGAGAAGAGAAAAGCTAGTACCAACAAGATGTTGGAAGAAGAGGAAGAAGAAAATACTTCATGAGCACTTTGGACAACGATGGAGTTCATTGTATATTGCTTGCAATTTGAAAGAATGGTTCTACCATTCAACTCCACTTTTGTGAGTCTATGCTCACAAAATTTCTACCCGGGTATTTGATGTAGGAGCATCCAGGGGTACCAAGCAATCCTGCACAACCAAAATATTTTAAATTTTTATGCTTGTGTTTTATTTTGATTTTTGGCTGGAGGTGTAAATTGTTGAAAATTTTAACTCCTCCAAGGTAGCATAATTTAGTGATGGATTGTAGGAAAATCAATTAATTAATTGATTCATTTTTTTATTATTTTAAAATATTTGAGAAGTGTTAATTTTCTAAAAGGGAAAACTTCCATGTCCAAGCCTCTGAGTTGACAATTATTGTAAATTGTAACTCCATTAAAAAAAAATTGAAATTGCATCTTGTTGGAGAACTGGAATGATGGGCATTGATGGAATGGAGAGAATGGGTGTAAGGTAGGAAGAAAAAATTAAATTTCACATTGAATGCACATGCCAAAAAGAGGAATCCATGACAGGAAGGAGTAATGAGCATTCTGGAGGTTTGGTTGGCATATTATTATTTTTGGGAAAAGAGAAAAGATTGTCTGGGTCATAATTGTGAGACTTAGTCTTAGTAAAATGGTCATAACTTTTTCATACTATAACGAAACTAAGAATTTCAAAATGATTTGGAAAGCTGGAAATGAGGTGCACCAAACTCAAAAACTGTTTTAAAAAATTCTAAAGAATGACAGAGCATTGATAGAAAATGTGACAAGTTTCCCTAGTGGTTTAGTGGAGGTTGTTTTGAGAAACTAATAGTGGTTTCTTCTCACACAATTTATATATATTGATGCTTGCAATTTGGTGAAGAGGGATTTGGAGAGTTGGTGTTTGTATATCTAGATGTTGTTGGAAATATGTTGGAATGTTGAGTTGCAATTTTTTGTATGTGTGAAGGCCATGTTGTATGTGAGCATATGAGCTCTATGATTGTGTAATTCATTTTCAGATTTGAACTTAATATATGTTGTAGATTTCTCTTCCATTTATATGTGTTTAAGTTAATTTTATGCCTTCTTGCATAGAGTTGTATGTGTGTTTGTGATTATATTTGAAAGGAAGAGTCTCCCTTGCCATCAAATTGAAAATCAATGTGTGGGAGGTGAGTGCCTGAGTAGTGTAGCTACTAAAGAAAGTAAAGAGGTTGCCAAGACTAGGTAATATTTGAAAATGTTGTTGATTCAAAAACCTTAGAGCTGGTTGAAGAGGAATTTTGAAGTCAATAAAAAAAGGCTGCAACACCCTTCAAAAAGAAAAAAGGAAGAGCATTGAATGTGAGGTAGTTTGCACCAAGACCTAAGGGTAGAATGTGTGTGATTTTTGTGTAGAAAAATCGTTGAGTGTGAGGAAGTATATACTTGAGAGGTTGAATATTGAGAGTGTGTGACAATCGTTTGACGAAATGTCAAAGAAGAAAGGTAACAAGTTTTTCATAGTTGTGTATACAAGTGAACAAGATTGGAGAGGATGGAGAAGTGATTATTTCAAAAAGAGTCCTAATGTCATTTTCCTTCAGTTTGTTGTTATAAAATAAATAACTTTCTCATAAGCTATTAAAAAAATAACCTTTTTTCTCATAGAAATGGAAAAATGAAGAAAAATGAACACCGAGTAAATTATAAAATAATAAGTTATTTATTAATCTGATTAATTTGAGGTTCGAATAAAATAACTAATGAAATAAATTATTAAGTTATTTATTAATGTGTTTAGTTTAATAATTTATTTATAATTTATTTATTAATCTATAATAAATTAACACCAAAAATAAATCATATAACTTATTATTAATTTATAGATTAATAATTAATAATTTATTATTTATGAAGTTATTTATATACTTATGGAAAACATGAATAAGTTATTAATAATAAATAAATAACTTATTAATTATTATTAATCTATAACCACCCTTATACTTTAAGTATTATTAATTATACTTTTTTTATTATTATGAAAAGGGAGACTCTCCTTTTCAAATCTAATCACAAACACACATACAACTCTATACCAAAAGGCACCAAATTAACTTAAAATGCATAGAAATGGAATAGAAATCTAAAACATATATTAAGCTCAAATTTGAGAATGAATTGCATAATCATGGAGCTCATATGCTCCCATACAACATGGGCTTCACACATACAAAAATCTGCAACTCAACATTCCAACATCATTCCAACAACATCTGGATATGTAACGACCAACTCTCCAAAGCCCCTCTTCACCAAATTGCAAGCATCAATATATAAAAATTGTGTGAGAAGAAACCACTATTGGTTTCTCAAAACAACCTTCAATAAACCAACTGGAAAACTGGTCACTTTTTGCCTATCAATGCTCTATCATTCATCAAAATTTTCTAAAACACTTTATCAGTTTGGTGCATCTCATTTCCAGCTTTCTAAATCATTTTGAATTTCTTAATTTTATTACCGTATGAGAAAGTTATGGCTATTTTATTGAGACTGGGTCTCATTATTACAATCCAGACAATCTTTACTCTTTTCCAAAAAATAATAATATGCCAGTCAAACCTCCAGAATGTTCCTTACTCCTTCTTGGCATGGATTTCCTCTTCTTAGCATGTGCATTCAATGTACAATTCAAATTTTTCTTCTTTCCTTACATCCACTCTCTCCATTCCATCAATACCCATCATTCCAGTCCTCCAACAAGATGCAATTTTCAAATTTTTTGAATGGAGTTACAATTTATAATAATTGTCCACTCATAGGATTGGACATGGAATTTTTCCCTTTTAGAAAATTAACACTTCTTGAATATTTTAAAACAATAAAAAGTGAATCAATTAATTAATTGATTTTTCTACAATCCATCACCAAATTTTTCTATGCTAAGAGTTGAAAATTTCAACAATTTACACCTACAACCAAAAATTGAAATAAAGCACAAGCATAAATCTTTAAAATATTTTTAATTGTGTAGGATTTCTTCGTACCCCTGGGTGCTCTTGCATCAAACACCTGGGGTAGAAATTTTGTGAGCATAGGCTCAAAAAAGTAGAGTTGAATGGTAGAACCATTCTTTTAGATTGCAAGCAATCTGCATCGAACTCCATCGTTGTCCAAAGTACACATGAAGTCTTTTCTTCTTCCTTTTCTTCCAACATCTTGCTGGTACTAGCTTCACTCTCCTCCAACAACTCTACTTACTATTCTTCTCTCCTCTCATGGACTTGTATCCACCATGTACCATTCTCCTCCAAATAATCTCTCTACTCATCTCCTCTTTCATGAGTTTTGACCCACCACAAACTGACCACCTCCACCAAATCTCTCTTGTAACTTCCTCCATAGCTTCTACCTACAAGTATACATCTATATAGCACTTTGTATCCTCACAATCCTTTTTATTTTCTAACTCTTTCATCATCTCACAATGCAAATCCTTTACAAATTCAACTTATAAAACCTGTAAAAATTAGATTTTACCTTGATGATTTTTTCTGTCACCACATTTTCTTCCTCACTGTTGAATGCTACTGTCTCTGTTGTTGCATTAAACAACTTCTCTATCTCTATGATCTCTCCCTCAAGAAACTCTTGGTCTTCATTAGGTTCCTCATTGAACACTGGATCCCCATACATCATTGCATACTTTGTTTTAACTACAACATCCTCAACTACTACAATTTGGTTTTCCCTTTCTTCAATGTCCTCCATTTCGCTAAACTATTTTGTTATTGTTGCAAACTTACTTGACACACACTCTCAAACTTCAACCTCTCAAGTATAGACTGCCTCACATTTGGCGATTCGTCTACACACCACACACACTCTATCCCTAAGTCCTGGTGCAAACTGCCTCCAATCGGCGCTTTTGTTTGCACACTCAAGAACTCCTACTCTGATACCACTGATGAAAAGGGAGACTCTACCTTTCAAATCTAATCACAAACACACATACAACTCTATGCCAGAAGGCAACAAATTAACTTAATCACATAAAAATGGAAGAGAAATCTGCAACATATATTAAGTTTAAATCTGAAAATGAATTACATAATCATGGAGCTCATATGCTCCCATACAACATGGGCTTCACACATACAAAAATATACAACTCAAAATTCCAACATCATTCTAGCAACATCTGGATATGCAACCACCAACTCTCCAAAGCCCCCCTTCACCAAATTTCAAGCATCAATATATAAAAATTGTATGAGAAAAAACCACTATTGGTTTCTCAAAACAACCTCCACTAAGCCACTAGGAAAACATGTCACTTCTTGCCTATCAATTCTCTGTTATTTGTCAAAATTTTCTAAAAAAAATTATGGGTTTGGTGTGTCTCATTTCTAGCTTTCCGAAACATTTTAAAATTCTTAATTTTGTTACCGTATGAGAAAGTTATGATTTTTTTACTGAGACTGAGTCTCATAATTATGACCCATACAATCTTTACTCTTTTCCCAAAAATAATAATATGCATGTCAAACCTCTAGAGTGCTGCTTACTCCTTCTTGGCATTTATTTTCTCTTCTTAACATGTGCATTCAATGTACAATTCAAATTTTTCTTCCTTCCTTACATCCACTCTCTCCATTCCATCAATACCCATCATTCCAGTCCTCCGACAAGATGCAATTTTCAATTTTTTTGAATGGAGTTACAATTTACAATAATTGTCTACTCACAGGCTTGAACATGGAAGTTTTCCCTTTTAAAAAATTAACACTTCTCAAATATTTTAAAACAATAAAAAGTGAATCAATTAATTAATTGATTTTCCCATAATCCATCACCAAATTTTGCTATGCTGAAAGAGTTGAAAATTTCAACAATTTACACCCACAACTAAAAATCAAAATAAAACACAAGCATAAAACTTTAAAATATTTTTATTTATGCAGGATTGCTCTGTACCCTTGGATGTTCCTACATCAGACACCTGAGGTAGAAGATATTCCTCTGTAGAGGTATCATTGATTTTCAAATTTGCAGATATAAGGATGTAATTATATGTGATATAGTACCTATATATATATGCCATGTTTTGTTGGGTAGACCATGGTTGTATGATTGAAGAGCTCTACATGATGGTAGGAAGAATACATATAGCATCATAAAGGATGGGGAAGAATATGTTTTGAATCCTTTGCAAGATAGGCAAGAGGAAGTGGAAAAATAAGTAGTAGATAATAAGGATAAAAAAGAAAATAAAATGGGAAGGATTGAATCTTACTGTTCTTTTGGTACTGATATGTTTGCAAGTGAAAGTTTGTGTGCAGGGAAGAAGGATGAAAAATAAAATGTAGAAAACCTTGTTCAAAATGATAAAAATGTAAAATAAGAGGAAAGTGCAACAATGATTAAGGATGGTGAGTGTCCTTTGGAGGACTTGAAAGTAATGGAAAATGAAAGTGCAGCTAAGAGTGAAGATGAAGAAGATATGGCAGCAGGAAGTGGTGAAGAAAAGGTTGAAAAGAAAGAGGTAATGCATAATATGTTTCATTTTTATGATGAAGATGAGAGTGGATCTTGTGTAGATAAAAAATTCCAGTGGTAGAAATGGTATGGCAAGTGTTGACAAAAGGTAGAGTGAAGATTGCAGCAAAAGGTAATGAGGTAAAATCATATTTTGATGAATTCTTTGATGAGGTTGAGAATGATATTGCAGCAAGTAGTGAGGAGGTAAAACCTTTTCTTTTAAATTATTTTCATGATAATTTGGATGATTTAGTGAATTCAAATGAGATGGTTCAGGTAGAGATTGCTAGTGAAGTATGGAAGGCAAAGGAATTATATGGTGTTGTAGAGTTTAGTGCAGATTCATTTTGGTGGAGGTGGTCAGACTATGGTGGGTTGAATACCACGAGATTAGAGGAGAGTATGAGATACATTTGGAGGGTGTGGTTGGTTCATGGTGGAGTTTATTCCACATTCAAGGGATTGAGTGTTGAGAAGAGTTGTCAAAGAAGGATACTAGTTCCAATTAGGTGCTGGAAGAGAAAGAAGAAGAAAAAATAAAAAAGGTATCTATTTCAGAAATGGAGTTTGTTGTAGATTGCTTGCAATTTGAAAGGGTGGTACTACCACTCAACTCCATTTTGTGAATCTAGATTCACAAGATTTTCCTACCATGGGTGGATGCAAGAGCATCCATGGCATGGTGGCTATCCTATTCCAACAAAAGGGGTTTGATTTTAATTTCAGTTTTTGGTGTGCTTTGAATTTCATATTTTTTCTCATGAAATTCATTTTTTGTTGAGAATTTTGATGTTATGTCATGTTGAAACTTTAAATTTCAAATTTCAAATATGGAGTAAATTTGGAAAAGGTAAGATGAGTGGAGATAATGGAGAATCTGTCTCGAAAGCAAAAAGCCTAAAAAAAGAAAAGTAGGAATGGGTTTCTTGGAGAGCATTAATTTAATTTGTAACTCCAAATTTTAAATTCTTTGACTCCTAAAAAATAGGGATCTTGGAAGTGGACATTAAGATTGGAAAAAACTGATTTTTGCTTTATTCAAGAAAGCAATAAAAGCTTTGTCATTCCTTCACAACAGGTCTTGGAGTTTGGAAATAATATTTACTCTATTTTACTAATGCAGTTTGATCTAACTGGAGAATTTCATGAGGCAGGCATTGTTTTTTTAGAGTGGGTTTTGGAATGTGAAGAAATTTATCCAAATGCACTCAAATTTCATTTCATGAAAATGATGGATTGAATAAAAGGAAAAATCAATTCATTTTTTTGAGCTCTCTTTCTCTGGATTGAAGAGGAAGACATAGGGAGGCGTGGTGTACCTCCAAGGAGGGTTTTTAATGGTGTTGTTGCAGATTTGAGGCTTGTTGCAGAGCCAAGAACATCACCAATTGGTGCAAATTTAAGTTGTTGAGGTTGTATTGAGAAATTGTTGTTGCAGGTGTTGGAGAAGCCTTTTGTTACAAGGTTTTGGATTGATGTTTTAAATCATTTTGTTTTGATTTCCAAAAGTATTGGTAGGGCTTGGTGCAGCCCCATTATCTTTTTTTGGACTAATGTAATTCAATGTGCAAGGTTTATTTAAATTTGAGATTGTTGGTTGCAAGTTGCAGGAGCTAGAATTTGGTCAAAGAAGTTGGATTGAAGTAGACCATTTTTGTGGTTGAATTTACCGTTATAATTAAGTTTTATATCAGTTTTAAAATGAATTTCATTAGCCCACATGGCTGAAAATCATTGTAATTTATGATTTTATTTGTTATTATACTACTTTTGGAGAGTTTGAATGATAAACATGAGATCTTATTTGCAGATTTTTGGTGTTAATTTAAAAATTTCTGAGTTACATTTTTAGATTATTGGGGTTTGTGATTGAGGGTTGAATTTTATTTCATTAGTGGTATCAGAGGAATTACAAACTAAATACAAATCTATAATAATTAATAATATATAGATTAATAATTACAAATTTTAAACTAATCAGATTTAGTTTAGTAATTTATTTACAAGTTATTAATAAGTTATAGATTAATAATTATGAATTATAACCCTCAATCTGATTATTAATGTGTTTAGTTTAATAATTTATTTATAAGTTATTTATTAATCTGATTTATTTAAAATCTCTTTATTAATAACTACTTAGTACAAACTTCATGTGTTTAAGTTTTCATTAACTTGTATATTTATTTGTTTAAATATAAAAATTATTTCCTTGTAAAAGTTATTTTGGAGGAATAAATTACTCCTCTGGTGCAAACTGTCTCATGTTCAATGCTCTACCTGCACACTCAGGAACTCCAACTTTGATAAAATAAGGTAAGAAATAAAAAAAGGCTACGACACCCTTCAAAAACCACTTCAATCCCTCTTTTATCTTCAACCAACTCTAAGGTAATATTTTTGTGAAAATGTTGTTGCCGATTCATGTGAGAAAGATAATATTTGTGTGGAAGAATATATTGCAGTAATAAGTACATTAGAAAATGAATGAATTAAAGTTGTAAGCAAGGAATAAGGTGAGAAAGTGAATGTTGATTTGTTTGGTGAGATGTCATTTGCATCAGTTGATGATTTCTCATTTGATAAAGAGATTTGTATGGATGATAGTTTATTGCAGGATGAAAGGGAAGAATATTTTGATTGTGTTAGTGACATTGAACTATATATAGAGGAGGGAAATGGAAGGAATGAGTATTTTGATTGTGTTACTAATGATGAATTTATAGCTAAAAATTGCTTTTCAGGAGATATAGGAGAGGAGGAACACATGAAGAGACTACATGAAGAGGTAAGAGAGAACATTCATAAAATGAATTTTCAATACAAAACTCATGCTAATTTGAAGAGGAGATATAAAGAGTTCCAATTTGGTGATGAGGTGATGGTTCATTTGAGAAAAGAGAGGTTTATAGTGGGAACTTACAACAAGTTGAAAATGAGGAAGATTGGGCCTTGTCGGATTGTGAGAAAACACAAATTGGGTAATGCTTATGAAGTAGAATTGCCAAGTGAACTCAATATTTCTTCAATTTTTAATATTTCTCATATAATTTCATGAGTTTGAAAATAATGAAGGTGCAACAAATGTACAGCAACAAACATCAGGATCAAGTTTAGGGAAAGAGCATATTGAAACTATTCTTGATCGCAAGGTGAGTAAGAGTACTAGAAGAAAGCAATACATGGAGTACTTGGTAAAATGGATTGGAAGGCCTCTTAAGGATGCCTCTTAGTTTTCTGAAGCTGAAATTATTCATATTGGATATCCTCTTGGAAAGTGATGAGATCACTTTTCTTCTACTGTGGATGTCTGATGCAAAAACATCCATGGCATAGTGGCAATCCTGTGTCAACAAAAGAGGTTTAAATTTTGTTGCAATTTTGTTGTGAATTGAATTTCATGTTTTATCTATGAAATTCCTATTTTATTGTGAATTTGAATGTCATGACATATTGGAATTTTAAAATTACAATTTGGAGTAAATTTGGGTCAAAACAGGATAAGGTGGCATAGTGGAGAATATGTTTTAAATAAAAAAAATTGAAAAAAGAAAAAGAAAGTGTGGGTTTCCTGGAGACAATTAATTTGAATTGTAACTCCAAATTTGAAATTCCTCATCTCCTAAAAAATAGGGAATCAGGAGGTGGATGCCTAAGTTGGGAAAAGCTGATTTTTGCTTTCATGAAAAAATCTAGAAAGCCATTAAAGCACTACCAACCATTCACAACATGTTTTTGAGTTTCTAAAGCATATTTTTATTAAATTTGATTAATGCAAATTAATTTAATAGAGAGTTACAAGAGATGGGCGTGGGTTTTTGAAGTGGGGTTTGAAATGACAAGAAATTCAAATGAAATGCACTCACATTACATTTTGGGGTGGTTTGGAGTTTTTTAATTAAAAAATAATTTCATTTTTTGAAACAAGCTAGCTAGAATACAAGAAAGGAGAAGAGAAGGGTGTGCATACTATTGATCATGATGTTAATCGCAACAATAGTGTAGATAAAATCCTCACAGGAAAGCCACAAAGAACCTATCTTTACTTGAGAGACTAAATGTGGGAAACCTAAAAGGGGAAGAGAAATTATAGGGAAAAGGTTGACTTAGCTTAATCCCAAGGCTCTAGTAGTCAGGTCTTGACAATACTAGGTTTTCTTCAAGGTATGATGTGATATTGTTGTTGATCTTGAGGGGTATATGGTTATATTTAGTTCTTAAAGGAATCATAGGCATCAAAATGTAAGATTGTCAATTTGACCATTAAACAATTTCATGAAACCAAAAAATATTTGCAATAACATTTCATGAACATCAAATAAATTTGTTATCACTTAAGTAGATTTAGCTTTAAGCATTCAGCAATTTCATGGAAATGAAATATTTTCAATAATATTTCCATTCATTCATCTCTTTTTTGGAACATTTTCTAAAATTTAACATCTAATCTAAAATAAAGCATCAAAATGCTTAAAAAATAAAATTTATCTTGGTTATTCTCCACACATGCCCCAAGATTTAATCAAATCAAAGCAAACTGCTCTATATTTCACCAAATTGCTTCACAGCTAGGCATAAAATGGTGTGAGCTTTTAAAGAAGGGGATTTAGTTTGGACACTAAGTAGGTTTTGTACGCACCCGTAAACAATGCAACATAGTCAGATTGTCCTGCTGAACTAACAAACCAACTACAAAAGATACATGAGATAGGTAGCTATCAAATTGGCTTTGATATTGATTAAGTTCTATGTGAATACAAGTTTTTAGGAAAAAATGATTTAAAAAATAGGAAAAAAGAACAAAACTTAAAGAAGTTTTTGCTCTTTTGGCATCCACAAATTCTAAAATTAAAATAAAAGTAAAGCAGTAAACGACCTTTTATAGAAACAAGCCCCCAAGAGTTTGAACTTAAAGTCTATCAATAGAATAAAAAATAACAAATCAAAATGTAGCACGTGGCAGATGTTAATTGTCATTAGAATCTTCCAGACAAAGTCAAAGCTTTAACTTCTTCAATAGCAACAACCTTCAACTCCAAGCTTTGGTATGCAATGCTCCACACAAAACAAGGCTATCAACATTCCTTAGAATACTGGACAGGGAACTTCTATCGGGACCAGGAACAACCTGCAAAATTAACTTCAGCAATATATCCTTATCACATTTTTGGTATCCAAAATCAAGTAATTCATTGCATCATCTCGAGTTCCAGTTTCAAAATTCCTTCTCCAACTTTCTTCAACTAATACTCTTGGAAATTAGTTAATATATGATGCATATGCTCTTTTGAAATACCTTGAATAGACTTCCAACTATACTTGAGCTTGATGTAGTCTTCTGATATCTAGAGGATGTTTACATTCCTCTACATTTTCTCTATTTCATACTTAACTATAGTATTTTTGAAATGTATGATCTCATCAACAACTTCACGGTTTAATAACTGAACAAGATCTTTTCTTCTTATTTCAATCCATTCCTTAAAAGCTCTTGCTTCCTTACCCTCTTTTCCTAGTGTCCAAGGATCACAATCCTGCCATGCTAGCACTTCGATGAAATCTTGATCTTTATCAATCAATTTACTACACTTCTCGGTGAATTTCTCATATCCTTTTATATATTGTACCAAAGTGTCACCTTCCCAACTTAATTGTTTCTTCCATTTTTCACATATTGGGACTTCTTGTTCTTAAATTATCTTTTCCCTTATCAATTCTTGGACATCTACTTGAATGAGAGCTTCTATATTTCACCTCTCTACATCAGCCTATTCTTGGAAAAATCTGCATTCTCCTTCTAATCTTTTGAAATTTTCAAACAAATAGTATGCCTCCTTATACTTCCCAATTGCATATGTGATGAGATCTTCTCCTTTCCTTACCCAATACTCAATCCATTCTTCAAATACATTCATCTTGTGGTGAATTGCTACAATGGCATCCACCTGCTCCTGCGACATGAGTACTGGATTATGAGGCAATTCAACCTATGCTTGACCAAATTGGGTTAATGACTTTACAAAATTCTCTAAGCTAGCAATCCGCTCTTTCAAATCTCTTTTCTTTTGTTTACTTTTATGTACCCTGGCAACAATTGTATCCAAATTTATCTTCATTTCTTCTAATTCTTGCATCCAGGATGAGTGTCCAACATTGATACTTGTTATTTTATACTCCTTAGGTGTTATTTCATGTCTATTTTTATCTACTACCGAAGTAGCTATATGGAGTGTTTTGTCTCCATCTACATTCTTTTGAATGACATGCTTCATTTTATCTCTTCACCTAGGCTTAGGATTCTCTACTTCTTGTATTAAAATTTTAAGATCCAGAGGTACCTGTTGACAATGATGTCACTCACAACAACAGTCTAGATAAAGTCCTCACAAGAAAACCACAAAGAACCTATCTTTCTTGAAAGACTAAACTAGGATAACCTTAGGGTGTTTGTCTGTGTTATAGGAAAAGGTTGACTTAGCTTAATCCCAAGTCTCTAGTAGTTAGGTCTTGACCATACTAGGTTCACTTCAGGGTATGATGTGATATTGTTGTTAATCTCAAAGGGTCTATGGTTGTCTTTAATTTCATTAAGAATCGAGTTTCCATTTTAATCATAAAATAATATCATGAAATCAAAAGATTTGCAATAATATTTCATGAACATCAACAATATTGCTATCACTTAAGTAAATTTAGCTTTAAGTATTCAACAATTTCATAAGAAATGAAATATTTTCAATAATTTCCATTCATTCATCTATTTTTTGAAACATTTTCAAGAATTTAAACATCTAATCTAAAATAAAGCATAAAAATACTAAAAATTTAAATTTCTCCTAGTTGTTCTCCATGCATGCCCCAAGAGTTAATCAAATCAAAGCAAATTGATTTATACTTCATCAGATTGCTTCACAACTACATATAAAACAGTGCAAGCTTTTAAAGAAAGGGGTTTTAGTTTAGACATCAAGTAGGTTCTGCATGAACCCTTAAACGTCGTAGTACATAGTCTTGTTCGACTGAACTAACAAAACTAGCTACAAAAATTTATGAGATAGGTAGCCATCAAATTGGCTTCAATGTTGATTAAATTCTATGTGCATATAATTTTTTAGTTCAAAATGATTCAAAAAATAGGAGAAAAGAACAAAACTTAAAGAAGTTTTGGCTCTTTCGACATCCACAAATTCTGAACTTAACTTAAAAAGAAGTATCCCATGGCCTTTTATAGAAGTAAGACACAGGTAGGATAAGACAAATACATGAGAGGAAATCTAAGGGATGAATCACATCAAGGCACGTGGAATGTAGTGACTGGTAAGAGAATTGCAAACAAAGTCAACGTAAGTCAAGCTTCATCTGCACATTGAAGTCCTTCGGGTTTTATCTTCTTTTATTTTCACCAGGAAAATATCTTGAATCAGGATAGTGTGTAGGATTTTTCCCATATATTCATAATGATGAGGTCATCATCCTGTTCCTACACTTTCAGTCTGCCTCGGGCTTTCTACTCTCGAGAATGAGTTTCCTTGAAGGTTTGCGCTTTCTATCGCCAAATGTGTGAAATACCAGGATCCCAAGTATTTTGATGGATTCAAAGACCTCTACATTACTTCTCAGAATATACAACTCAATCTGGATATGACTCTATCCATGATTCAAATTTTCCTGACTGTCCATACCTAAACTTTGCATCACAATTTTCTTCTCCTGCAATCACAAATTCCAGTCATTAAATCCCTTTAAAAAAAAACATTTTAAAACAAAATCTCATGTAAATAAAAACATCATTAAATGAATTATCATATAAATCCATCATAAATAACACACCATTCAAAAAGCACAAATTCTTGTATAATTATCCTTTATATACCGGATTATCAGACTATTAGACTTTTGGATAACTTAAAGATTTAAAAACTTCATTTTGCATGTTACCCAATACCCGGTACCTGGTATTCAACTTTACCCATGAATTTCCCCAGACTTTGGTTTTACTGAAACTTCCATTTCCAACGGACCTCAACTATCAGACTAGAAAAATTTGCTCAACATTTATATTACCTTTTTCCCTTTTTAACATTCTTGATTCCTAGTATCTAGTACCTGGAACACTACGTTACGAAGTACTTTTCCTTTAAAGATTTATCCCTTCTCTTTACTTCCGGTGATCTTTTCAAACTAACCAGCACCTGCCACAAGCATTAGTTTTCACTTCGGTCCCCAAGTCTTACAGTATTGGGGTGTGTTGTGAGACCACACAACAATTTACAACCAATAAAACCAAATTCAAACCAAAACTTGAGATTAAATCACCAGTTGTAAATTATAATTTATGTATATTTTAAAACAATAACTCTTTACATTTACCTAGATTCTAACATAAAAACAATAAAATTCATCTGGAAAAATCTGTGTGTGCTTTGATTAATTCCAATTTCTGGAACTTATTGAAAATAATCAGTTAATTGACATTGAACTACATAATATGGTAATCCTCCAATGCCAACCAAGGATAGAGCCTTGCTATCAATCAAGAGTCCATAGCCCCAACAAGGTTATCTTTGTAATTCCTCCAAACATAGTTCTACTACTGGCTAGGCATCTATAGCACCAGTAGAGATATTTGGATAGCCTAAATAAAGAATTGGTCTCTTATATATATATATATATATATGTATACTTTTGATATTTCATTGATAGCTCATTTTAACTTGCAAGCAATGAATCTTGCTATTAGGTTGGGAATTACAGTGGTAGCGAAGGTTACCTTTTGATTTTTCATTCAATGTAAATCCTTTTATCGTTTCACTATTTCCCAAAAACTCATTTAACAATTCTCTATTGGTGTGTATTTCCAGCTAAACTTTACCACTTTTATGCCAAATCTTAGCTAACTACAACTCGCTATATGTTAGAAAATATGCATAAATTAAAATTTAATAGCAAACAATTCAATCACCAAATTTAAATCTAAATTTAGAACCATTAGTTACCACCCTTTTTCGATCAAATTTTATGGCAACTACTAAAACTTTGGCTAGCGCTTCCGATTTGATGGCACTGCACCACATTAATGGATTGGAAATGTCATGATGATAGTTAAACCTGATCACATTATTCTACATTAAATTCGCACACCTCAATGCGCATGTATTATCTCTTTCAAATTTCCAAGTCAATGATGTGTGTTGCCTCATCGGCTTAATTTTCTTTTCTGTTTCACACACATAAGCACCTTCATGATTAATATGACTTAATAAAACACAATGAAATGACCACCATTAATGTCAAAATCTTTAACTTGCTTAATTCGCAATCTTCGTACTAGGCAAATTTGAAGCAAATTGTCACCAATTGTGTGTAAAAATTAATTTTATTTAACATTTCGCTCTATAGAAACTCATCTGGTTTCTACCTTGCTTACGATTTCCAAGAATTCAATCTAAGCAACTATGTACTCCAACTTCCTCACGATTTTCTATAAATTCCACATTTCTCTTGAATTGTTCACACTTTTACTTTGTGTTCTTTTGTTTTTGCATTTTTTGTTGTCAACTAGTGCTTGCTTGCTTCTAGGTCATGGATACTCCCATTTTCCTAACCTTCTCTCACTGCCAGAATGTTTTCTTAGGTCGAATCACGACTCTAAGGCTTGAAAAGGTTTTCTTCATTCAGACTACCAATTTTACTGTACCAAACTCATGCTTAGTCCTTGGGGAAAAATATGTGGAATCCAACCGATACTACTAGTTCTATTCTGACTTGGCTTCTCACTTTGTAGCATCACTCCTAGATATTGGGATTCTTGTTGAAGATGTTTGCTCGGCTGAAAATTTGATAGTGCGACCTGAATATTTGGAGAATCTGGATATTATTCTATCTATTGCACATTCAACCATCGAGATTCCTTCCATGGATGATATTCTTCGGTTCCTGGAACACGAGGAAGTAGTTCCACTCTGTCCTTTCCTTTCTGACCTCTATATTCCTTACTTTGACGCTCACTAGGAAATTTCCTACATAGGATATTTAGCCCTGATGGATGAGGCATCCCAAATTGATTGAATGGCTATTCCTATCTATAGCTTAGCTACCTCTTTTTTCTTTTTTTGATCTTTTGAAGCAATAATTTCAATACTTCCATGCATATACGTGATATACACACATATATATATAAGCTTTTTCATACATTTTAAAGCGTGCATTTACTGTGTATGGTTTCATCATTTTACATTTCATAGCACAATTTTCAAATGTTTGAATTAACTCTCATGCATATGATCAGTTAAGCAAAAATTTCTAATGCAAAAGGGTCGAATAGAAAAAGAAAGAGAAAAGACAAAACAAAACAGAAAAAACCCTACAAAAAGCAAACTAACCCTAACTAACCAAAACTCTAAGCTAACAAACTACTAACCCTAACAAAACAATTTATTTTAATTTCTATGACTACTTCCATTGTTGTTTTAGTGTGAATTATAGCAGGTTTATCCTTAAATTCATTCAAATAAATTTCAAATGTCCTACTGTAGCAATGAATTCTTTTAAATTTTCTACGTTTGAAAAACATAAATTCAAAGGTGTATTTACCAATGACTTGGGTTATATGTATGAAAACGACCTCATTAAAGATCAATCACACACACTTCTTCTAATTAAGCAATACTCTACCTTCATCCAGCCCTGGTTCATGGTTTCCTTCCTTACTCTACTCAATTCCATGAACGACCGTGTCCATTTCTTGATTTTCTTCTCCTTCGAAATTTTTCATGTATTCGATCATGTCTTCACTTTGAACTTTGTTAGACCAAGCAATATCATAATTTATATTGTTATCAGAGAGAGAAAAAGTAAAAATTTGATATTCTGTATCTTGCATAAAATTAGGAAAATTTCCTTTTTTAGCTTGTGACTTTTCAAGTTGGAACAAAAAACACACGTATCTCGCTTGATTTTCTCGCTCCTTCTCTTCCCTTGTAGTTTCCACGTATAAAGAGAATGATGACTCATCGATGTCGTTTCCTCATTTTTTATGCGATGTTTCTAAATCTCAGCATTCTCACTTATCTTCCTGCAAAACGTTAGGATTTTCTTTATAACAATTGCAGTAATCAAACCATTTTGATATATCAGTTAATTTTTTAACAATTTCAATTCCACTAGGGTTATACTCTTTTCTCATTAATAGTCTGTTTCTTCTAGTAGTTAGAACTTCTTCTGTTAACAAAGTCACCTTACACAGCCAAACTTACCCTAGTTAAAAATATTTCACAATCAAGTTCACCGTGATCAGTTGTATCATGAATTCTACACTCAATGACTCTACCAAAAGTGAATAAACTCAAAGGATGTAATTTTTGGTTAAGAATTTTCTGGAGTTTTACAACTTCCATTTTGAAATACCAGCTTGGATTGGACTTTCACCTTACAAGCTATCTCCTAAATTCAAGACTAACATAAATTTCACGCAACCCTCCTTTTAGCGCTAGTTCTTGTTGACGACGATGTCACTCGCAACAACAGTACAGATACAATCCTCATAGGAAAACCACAAAGAACCTATCTTTCTTGAAAGACTAAACCAGGACAACCTTAGGGGTGATTCTCCATGTTATAGGAAAAGGTTGACTTAGCTTAATCCCAAGTCTCCAATAGTCAAGTCTTGACCATACTAGGTTCACTTCAGGGTATGATGTGATATTGTTGTTAATATCGAAGGGTCTATGGTTGTCTTTAATTTCATTAAGAATCGAGTTTGCATTTTAATCATAAAATAATATCATGAAATCAAAATATTTGCAATAATATTTCATGAACATCAACAATATTTCTATCACTAAATTAAATTTAGCTTTAAGCATTTAGCAATTTCATAAGAAATGAAAGATTTTCATAATTTTCATTCATTCATCTATTTTTTGAAACATTTTCAAGAATTTACACATCTAATCTAAAATAAAGCATAAAATACTAAAAATTAAAATTTCTCCCAGTTATTTTTTAAAGGAGGGGTTTTAGTTTGGACACCGAGTAGGTTCTACATGCACTCTTAAACGACGCAACACACAGTCTTGTTCGACTGAACTAACAAAACCAGCTACAAAAATTTATGAGATAGGTAGCTATCAAATTGGCTTCGATATTGATTAAATTCTATGTGCATACAAGTTTTTAGTCTAGAATGATTCAAAAAATAGAAAAAAAGAACAAAACTTAAATAAGTTTTGGCTCTTCCAACATCCACAGATTTTGAACTTAACTTAAAAAGAAGTATCCCCTGGCCTTTTATAGAAGTTAGACACAAATAGGATAAGACAAATACATGAGAGGAAATCTAAGGGATGAATCACATCAAGACACATGGAATGTAGTGGCTAGTAAGAGAATTGAAAATGAAGTCAACAAAAGTCAACCTTCATCTGCACGTTGAAGTCCTTTTGGTTTTAGCTTCTTTTATTTTTTCCAGGAAAATATCTTGAATCAGGATAGTGTGTAGGAGTTTTCCCATATATTCAGAATGATTAGGTCATCAACCATTTCCTACACTTTTGGTCTGCCTCGGGCTTTCTACTCTTGGGAATGAGCTTCCTTAGAGGTTGGCACTTTCTATCGCCAAATGCATGAAATACTGGGATCTCAAGTATTGTGATGGATTCAAAGACCTCTGCATCACTTCCCAAAACTTACAGCCCAATCTGTATATGACTCTATCCGTGATTCAAATTTTCTTGACCGTCCATACCCGAACTCTGCATCACAATCTACTTCTCCTAAATCACAAATTTCACTAATTAAATCCCTTTAAAAAAAGCATTTTAAAACAAAATCTCATGTAAATAGAACCATCATTAAATTGGTTATCATAAATCAATCATAAATAACACGCCATTCAAAAAGCACAAATTCTTGTGTAATTATCCTTTATATACCGGATTACCGGACTATCAGACTTTTGGATAACTTTAAGATTTTAAAACTTTATTTTAGATCGTTACCCGGTACCTAGTACCTGGTATTTAGCTTTACCCATGAATTTCCTTGGGCTTCGGTTTTACCAAAACTTCCATTTCCACCGGACCTCGACTTGTTGACTCTCAGTTGTTTGTGATTTGTCCTTGATTTTTGATGTTTGTCCTTGATGGAAAAATGGGTTCTTATAATGGTGTTCTTTGATTGACATTGACCAGATACATGATGTCATTGATTGGTTTCGAGGATGTTGATTGGTTGTTTGGCAACTGGTTCATTAACACTGATGCAAGATGCATTCTCTCATTGATTGTTAGGTTGATTGGTTCCCATCATATGCAAATGGTGTATTCATTTGCTCATGCTCAGTTTGTCTTTGAATGATATGTATCTCTGACATGTGTTGTGTCATTGTCATCTTGGTAACACTGTGACAAAACTCCCTGGTTTGGATAATACATGCACACGGTTTATATAGTTGGGATGGTCTAATCTTGGTAGCATATGATTTGGTTCAGTTTATATCATGATTTCCTTGGCTCTGTCTACATCATTTTAATGGGCTCTTGATGCATATTTGTACTGACAGTGTTTATTTTTTAGGGTGCTACAAGTCAGGTTTTACATGATGACATGTGTTCTTGATGTTGGCAATGATTGATGTCAATCACTTGATGTTGGCAATGATTGATGTCAATCACTTGATGTTGGCAATGATAATTTGTGGAATCCTTTTGTGGACATGAGTTTCAGGAGATTCATGACTATTCATTTTCAGATTTCAGATTGATGCTACTTCACTTTCAGAATATCCATGATGGTTTAGTTGTTTGATCTACTCTACATGATATTCTTTCAGTGTTTTGATTGTGTTGACCTAAAAGTTTTAATAAGGCATTGTATAGGGTATTCAGGTTGAACATGGCATAGGTTATTTGATCATATTGTGATTGAACATTTGTAGGTTTAGTTTTCCAAAACAATCAATGCTTCAGGTGACAAAACATTCATTTTTTCAGGTGCATAAGGACTCCACATTTTTGGTCTTGATTATCACAATTTATTGCGTTTGAATGTGTTGATTATGCACATTTGTATATTTCTTGGCATATACGTTTAGTACTATAATTGTGTCATTGGATATTAAAAAAATAGACACTATTATGTGAGCATAATTGGCATCAAAAGGTGATTAAAGTGGTTTGCATGGTTTATGTATTCTAAACCCTATCGGGTTTCTTTGTGCATATGGTATTGTTGTATCAGTTTTAAATGATAAGTCACAATACACATGTGACTAAACTTCACCGACAACAACTATTATATCAGTGTGATTATTTTTGTCGACAGGGATATTATGTGGCTTCGACAGTCCTTGAGAACTAATGATGTGTGTCGGCATTCAATGGTCTCAAAATCATTTTAATAATTGATTAAATCATGTGATATGATGTTGTTTCCCACCGGACTTCAAAATGATTTTAATCATTGTGTATTCTATAGTGCCCCTTTGTATTGGCCTTTCTAGGCGTTTGAGTAAGTGTTTGTTTGTGATTTCGTTGTTTGACGATTTTGTTCGTCAATATTCCGTTTTGGTTGGTATCGTTTTATTTTATGTCGTTCGTTTTAAGTGTTGATTTTTAATGTGTTAATTGTTTGATTCTAATGCATTATCGTTATTGTTAATTAGTTAATTTAATTTAATGATGGTTATTATTATTGTGGAAATTAATTTAATTATTAATGTGAGTTTTGAGAAAACATCAAGATTTAATTAAATATTAAATATTTTAATAGAATAATATTTTAATTACAATATTGCTAAATTTTTAAATTAGCAATTATATAATATTTCTTATTTAATTATGAGGTTATTCAAAATAAATAAATAAATAAATATTTTGTTATTTATTAAATAAGGGTAAATTTAAATATATATATTATTCTACCCGATAAAACTTAAAATGGTGCTAGGTTTAAGTTTTATTTAATTTAATTTAATATATATTAATGTGTTCAGCTAGTGGGTAAAATTTTAATTTAAGGATGAAATTTCTACCCATAGATGAAATTAAATCTTAATGGAGGGTAGATTTCTAAATTCTCTAAATTCCTCCAGGTGGTTAAGCAGGGTAAAGATGATTGTCGAAAAACGAAAGAACTCTCCCTTATTTTTATTTTGGTGAATTTGGGTGAATTGATTCATTCAGGAATTTGTTTGCAAAAACATAAGATAGGGGAATGGAAAACAAGAAAAAAAAAAAAATTCACTGTATATTGTGGGGAGGTAAAAGTAAAAGGAGTTTTTTCTGCAGAGAGAATTTTGGGGGATTGCGGCATATTGTCTCCACCATCAGTTGCTAAATTCCAGCATTGGGTTGTTTAAAATGCGTCCATTTATGGCAAACGGTGGTGTTAACTTTTTGAATTAGTGCCAAATTTTTACACAGCTTTAGCAGCTTCACCATCAGTAAAAATAATTAATGAATAACCCTTGTCAAGCCCCTTATCATAGAGTGTGGCAAAATCAAGACTCTCGCAGTTAGATGTAGCCCATTGAAAAAAATTGAGCGTTGTGGGAACACCTCTGGCCTTTAGTCCAAAAACAACATATTTGACTTCACCTAACTACTGGTTTCAACAGAGGACATATCTTGTGCATGGTAGTTCCTTAACCACTAGAAATATCACAAACGTTTTTACCATCCAATAATAATAAGTGACGGCAATGATATTATTTTCCTTCGACTGCAGTGCTAATAGAAGGCAATAAGATATTTCATAAGTTTATTCAAGTAACCCAATAAATTTAGGCCTATATATAATCTTCCTTCGAAATAGGGAAAAAAGCGGAATATATGAGGGGAGCCGAAACGATCACGTGAATGGAGATTATTTTAAGCAAATCTAGTAAAATGAATGGGAAATAAAATTCCCGTGCTCTTAAAAGTAAGTGATTAAAGAATAGAAAAGAGGGGAATTAGATTCCCATTCTCCTTAAAGTAACATAATCTTATAAACTAAAATTATATTTCACTTTAACCAAGAAAAAGGCTTTACTAATAAAAA
This sequence comes from Sequoia sempervirens, assembly GCA_007258455.2. Lineage (NCBI taxonomy): Eukaryota > Viridiplantae > Streptophyta > Pinopsida > Cupressales > Cupressaceae > Sequoia > Sequoia sempervirens. Next base: position 58,162,376 of record VDFB02086081.1, on the reverse strand, counting down.
TGCATTAAAACTAAAATAAGATAAGTTTATATTATTTGTTTTCTCTTCCCTGCTTTTAAAGGAATATGACAAGATGGGAATTAATTATATTTGATGGCATATACTATTTCCTTACATAAATTTATAAAGTTAGTATATATATTTATATATAAATTATTAGGTAGAGACAAGTAAATAAATAAATTTAACTTTAATCATATACATGCCATTTGTGGCTGTAAGTTATTATAAATGTCTACGTGATTCATAATTTTATATTTTTGTTGCCTTTGGATATCTTTTGTTATAAGACAACAATTAGGTGAAACAATATTTATAGTTATGTGTTCACTTATTTATTTATAGATATATGTGTGTGTGTGAGTGCGTTGAATTGATGGGGTCCAACTACGATTTATGAATTTATGTGTAAATATATTAATATATTATATGAATTATAATTAGAAGCAATTGGTTATGTTAAATATGTGTATAGGTTGTAACTTACTGATTTTTATTAGATAAATCAGCGAAGAATTTCTATGCGAAATGAATTTATGTGTAAATATATTAATATATTATATGAATTATAATTAGAAGCAATTAGTTATGTTAAATATGTGTATAGGTTGTAACTTAGTGATTTTTATTAGATAAACCAGTGAAGAGTTTCTATGCAAAATTGATTTCTTTATATTCAGTTAAGTTATTTATGTCAATCTATCATCAAAGATAAATAAAATCTTCTTTCTAAACTATTTTTACAAAGATAAATAAAATATGTTTTTAAAATGATTTTTACCAGGATAAATAAAATATGCTTTCAAAACGATTTTTTTTACGAAGATAAATAAAATCAAATGAAAGTTCCCCTTTTTTAGTGCCCCAACTAAAATCTTGGTGAGAAATAATCTAATGTTACCTATTAACACCACTAAAAGAAAATGAAAAGAGCTAAGAATATTCGACAAAGGAGAGGATTCTTGTTTTTATCTTATTTTAAAAGTTCCTTTATTAAAAGAGTAAATTTTAAGTTGTGAATATTATTTAGGAATTTAGTGGGGTTAAATATAAAAAAATAAAAATAGTAATTTAGAGGGGATAAATATAGTAATTTAGTGGGGTTAAATATATTAATTAAGTGAAGAGAAATATAATAATAAAATGAAGAATTGATTTATTCTTAATGATTTGTTTCATTTATTTATTTATTTTCTTTTTTCTTTAAAATTAAAATTAGGAATTGATTTAGTCTTGTTAATGTAATTTATTTATTTATTTATTTTTATTTTAAAATAGAGAAATATTATTTAATTAAGAATTTATAATGTTGAATGAATATATATGAGTATGTAAATATTTTTATACAAATAAAATAAAATAAATGGTTATCGACATTAGCATTATTATTATGCGAGTATAAATGGAAAATATTATAAAATAAAATATTTATGCGAGTATAAATGGAAAAAAAAACTAATAGTAATATTAATAGTATGGAGAACAAATAGAAACAATATTAACATTAAGGAAGATATATATATTGACTTGTTTACATAAGCATGTTTTGTAGTTTCCCAAAAGGAATTATATTAAGTTGTTTCTAAATGAAAGATATAAACTTATTTTAGAGTGGTTACATGTAGGAAATTCATGTGTATCAGTTAAAGAATAGTTAGTTTGTAATCATTTATTTTATTATCTGAATTAGAGTGTTGTTATTTTAGGGTTCTTGTCATCTAGTACGATAAGAGGTTATTGTTTATTATAATTGGACTATACAGTTAAGATAGATAGAATTAGTATTCTTTTAAAAGAAAGAATATATATATATATATATATATATATATATATATATATATATATATATATATATATATATATATATATATAAGAAAAGAAAGAGGGCTCTATTATTCTCAAATGAATTTAAAATTTTGATTTATTGTAAAATACATTTAAAAATTAGATTTATTTTCAATATATTTAAAATTAAAGTTATTTACAAATTCCTTTATTAGTAGTTTTGTGAATTGTATTTAAAATGTATATGTTAGATTCTAATTAAATTTATTTAGTTTGAAGCTAACAAAGGAAAATGTTATATTTAATTAAATTTATGTATAATGTTATGCTTTAATTAAACTTATTTACTAGGAAGTAAACACATGCATATGTATATAGGAATCATAAAGTAAGAGAACTCTGTTGGTTTACATGTTGTAGATTTTCATAAGTTTTTTTTTTTTAATTAAATAATTTCAATATAGTAGTGTAAATAAAATAAAATATGTGATTTTTGAATATCTAATAATGTAAAGTTACTAGGAGAGATTGGAATTATTTGAGTGTTATAATTAGAGAAGTTAAAATTGAAGTTAGATTATTATCAAATGGATAATCCTTTCATGTTCTTATTAAGTTAGTTTATTTATCAAATTGATTAGGAATGTTTAAACAAGTGGAGTATGGAATATGCTTTAAGTTTCATTACATGGAATGGTGTTGAGAGGTTAAAGTTTGATTTCTTGTGTTCTCCTGATTGATTGAATTCTTCATCGATTTATTTTCTATGTTGACGAGTTTATAAGTCGAGCCTTGATGTGAATTTCTTTGGGAACCCAAGTATTTGTGTACCCTTCAGTTGGGTGTATGTGAAAGTTGGTGTTATAGGCTTCCTGAGGCATTGGGTAACAGGTTTATGTTGGATTTATTTGATTTGTTTGTTTGAAATGTTTGATTTAATTATTAGTTTTTTTTTTTAACTCTTGTGGATATTACCTTATTTAGTAGTTTGCGTCTTGTTATGGTTGTATGGTGAGATGGTCCATGCCTCGCATTTGTACTCGGATTGGTAAAATTTGGGTGTTTTATGTTGGTACACCCCTGATTGTAGTAAAGTTTTTGTATTAGGACCGTGCGATGATACTCTCCCATAGTATCCCTTGCTTTTCATTTGTATGCCTCTGGAAGCAGTCACCTTCTATGTGGTCATTGAGATTGTTGTATGTTTTGTTTTGGATTGACCTTGTGGTTTGGTCTTGTGATTGTTTTGTTTGTCTGTCTTGGTCGTGGGTCTTTCTTGTCATCTCCTAGCATGGGGGGTGGACCTTAGGGTCCACGCAGTCGGGTGGAACATGCTATGCACCCCATTGGGTTCCCAATTTGTGTTCATGATGCGGAAGCGGACGCAAAGTTTCCAGAGCTTCACTTGGTTGAAGACTGTTCTACGCCTTGTACTTTATTCTTCATTGATGTAATTATTCTTATACTTGATATACTCTTCCTGTTGTTATAAGGGAATCATTATGTAATGTATTAATGTATTCATGATGTGTTGTATCTCTGGAAATATGCTCCACAATTGTAATATTAAACTATGAATTGAAATGTAATAGAATGATGGATGTATCTTTTCATCGCTATTGATCATGGATTGATGTATTCATGATAATGTTATCTTGTGAATGTATGCTTCTATTGTTAACTTATGGGCATCATCTTTAACAATGTGTTGGCTGGGGACGTTTACGTGTAAAGCAACCCTGTAACCCCATGGGACTAGTTAGGTTTGGTCACGTAACATATATTTTAATCATCTTTATAATGTTTGTATTAACTTGATTAAAGTTTAGGAATCGTAATGAGCATCTCATGTACCCTAGAGGACGCAGATGACTATGCAAATGTATAATTGCTTTTCATGTTAAGAATGTACATATTCATCTTATGCAATGTTTCACTTTCAAAAAAAAAAATTGTGGTGTTTTGTTGTCCTTTGGGGTTCACACGGCGGGGCGTTACATATTCTATCAGATTTCAAATGATTATCTTTTTTGGTTGAAGTCTTTGAAAGACTTGGGGGAAATATAGGGCAGAGTTGTTATTGTTTCATTGTGTAAAATTGTAAAACCCTAGCCACCACCATGGAATTGTGATTGCAGATTTCTGGTAAAATAATTAACTGAGGAAGTTGAAAACAGGCAGAGCTTGTTGATGGAAGTCTTCAGCTGGACAGTTTTGAAACGGTTCTTTTGGTATTTGTTTATTTTCATTCCTCCTTAAACATGTATTAATAAAAATGCAATTTATGGTTTTGAGCATTTTTGTTAAGGAATTAGTCATGAATATTTAGTGGTTAATGTTATTTGAAACCCTTGATTATTTCCTAGCAAACAAATAAAGGATTAATGCATTTAGTTATTCCAATCTGGAAAGAGGAATATGATGTTTCTGATATTTAGTCCAGAAGTTGTATTGCATTGAAAATCTTTATTTTGATACTCAGATTATTGTATTTTGAGGAAGATGTTTTCATTCTCATACAACATTCTTCAATGAGCTTATTGAAAATCTTTTATGGTCTTCTATTGAAATTCTAGGACTGCAATTTGCACTTCTAGGGTTCTGATAGAATATTGTATTGTTTTACATTGTAAAGGAGTTGGTGCTCCTGGTTTTATGAAGTTGGCGCTTTTGAATTTTGTGGAGTTGGTGCTCCTAAACTTGTGGGGTTGGTTCTCTTGAATGTGAAAGAGTTGGTACTCTAAGTGAATAAAGGAAAGATTTTTTGAGTGGTTTTTATTCCCCAAGAGGGTTTTTCCATAGACAAATTCTGGTGTTATGTGATGTTTATATGTGTGTGAGTTTTTCTTATCTATCTATTTTTAAATGTGTCACCAAATATATTGAATTCACATTTTCCAATATATATATGTCAGGTTTCATGCATAAAAAATTATGATTTAAAGTGAGCTCTGATACATGTGAAAGTGTCACGTTTCCCTTTTGTTAAAGTTTCATGTTTAAATTCCTGGTTCATGCAAATACAATACTGTTTATGCACAAGTAAAATATGTTCTTTGAATTGTCCTTTGATGTATTGATTTAAAAGTCAAGTTTTCTATACATACTGTCATTTGTCTTCTTGGCTCAAAACAAACATAAATTCTTGTTTTTGAAAAGGTTAAATGTGACTTTCATAAATCACTGATTCAACCCCCCCTCTCAGTGATTTCAGTCTTCCAACAATTGGTATCAAAGCATAGGGTCCTTTCATAGGTCTAATCCACCTAGGATAGATTTTGGTTAATGGAATTCTGTCAAACATATCTTGAATTCAAGAAGGTACTTTTGTGACTAGAGCCAAATCCTTTTTTAATAAAGTCTGATCGACTTAAGTATTTTTTCTATTGAAGTGTTGTGTCTGATATGGAAAAAGGTAGAAGGAATAAGGGAAAAATAATTTCACAGAAAAATAATAACCATCAAGCTTTTCTTGAGCTTAATATGAGAAGTAATGAGGAATAGATCATTAGCAATAATCCAAAAATGATAGAGTATCCTATGTTTAGAACACCTCAATTTGAAGGTACCAATTTTATTCTTTGGAAACGTCAGATGGAGATATATTTGTCTTCCTTAGGGTTTGATGTGTGGGTTGTAGTAGAAAGAGGTTGCACTGTATCTATAACATCTCCTTCCACACATGAGGAGAAGACAACTCTTGAATTCAATGCTAAGGCTATAGATGATATTTTCAATAGTTTTCCAAATGAAATTATTGCTAAGGTTATGCATTGTAGGAATGCAAAGGAAGTTTGGCACAAATTGATTGAAATGAATCAGAATGGTGAGTTGCAAGAGGAGATATCTTTGAAAACTGAAACAAGTTGTGGGTCATATGAAAGTGATGATTGTGAAAATCTTCATAATTATTAAGAAAATCAGATTGAGTCTAAATCTATAGAGATTACTAAGGAACATTCAAATGGCCAAGAAATTAATGAAGAAGTAGATCAATTTTTGGGTGAAGTGAATTATGAACAGGAATATGAGGAATAAGAAAGTGAGGTTGATTTGGAAGGTGAACTCCTGTGTGCTTTAGATATAATTAAGTAGCTTAGAAGAGAAAACCATAATTTAAAAAGGAAACTTCAACAAGAAAAAGATATCAAAGATAGGATATGTTCAAATCTTGTAGAAGCAAAGATACAAGTTGAAGAAGCTAGAAAGGTTGAGGAAGAAGTTAAAAGCCAACTTAAGGAAAAAGAACAGAGTATAGAAAAACTTGAGTGGCAAGTGGTCTTACTGAGGAACATTGATAAAGCATCAAAGCAGTTAAGTGATGAGAAAATTAATGAGAATGGTTCTATGTCTTTGGATAAAATTATTGGTACACAGAAAGATCCAAGTGACAAAAGTGGTCTAGGCTTAGAGGAAGGACAGTGCTCTAAGGTTAGAAAAACACCTAGAACAAAGGTAGATTTAAACTTTCATGCTGCTGACCTTGAAACTGTAGGAAACAAACAACACAATGATATCAACAGAGGAGGAAGGAATAGAACAAACAGATTCACATGATCCCCCTCTGCCTGGCAAGGTAAATTGATGAGGTATAATTGTTTTTTTTCAGGCTATTGTTATTCCTATTTTGATTATGGCCATAGAGCATCTAAATGTTGGATTAAAATGAAGAAAAATGATTGGCAAAGGAACTACGGTATTGTCACATGCTTCAGATGTAGTCAATCAGGTCATATTGCAATATATTGTGATAAATTATTTCTAAAAGATGGTGTAGGAGAGTTAAAATCTTCAGTTGTTTGCTATAGATGTAATGAATTTGGTCATAAAGTAAGGTTTTGTAGAGAGAAATCATCTGGAAATGAATCTCTAAGAATTTGGAGAAGAAAGCAAGAAAAGGAGAAGGAAGGACTTAGTCTTGTGCATGATGCACAAGGATCATCTCTTAGCATTTAATGGTTGTTTGGTTTTAGGGGGAGTAATTCAAAGTTTTATTTTCTATCCCCAAGGAGTCTTAGAATGTAGTGGAACAAGTGTTTTTGAAGTTTTGGTGTAGTTTGTCTGCTTCATGGACCAGGATGACTTTGGATCAAGTATTGTGGTTTGTGTAGCAATCAACATAACAATACTTTTATGATTCTTATTGGATATGAATTCCTTACACTTTGATAAGTCATTGTACACAGTATTCATGGTGTTCTTTATGGTTCACAAGCTGATTTATTTGATAGCTCAAAGTTACTTAACACATTTCAAATTACTTGATCTCGTGTTGATTCTAAAGGATAGTTGTCATATGACTGGTGATATATGTCAGTCACATGGTCTAGTGGTGATACAGGGGTGTTTGAAAAATACCATTGTTTGGATAGATCATGACATCTCTAAATGTTGCTAATTCTGGAATTTTTTTGCGCAGTCATTTGATTAATAGATTTCTTATTGACAGTGACTCTTCTTTGACAGAGCCTCTACTTAATAGCAGTGGTGTTGATCTTCAAAAGTTTGTGATACAGTTCATCTGTACTATTTTGGAGTCATGTATTCATGATAAAAGTTGCAAGAGTTTGCAGACTTGATAATGTGTTTGGTGACAAAACATTACATTCTTAGGATAGTTGTGTTTCTAATATTGTTGCAGTTGCAAGTGTCTTTTTTGTTGTTGTCGCAAGGTAGAGTTTGAATTTGGTATGTCAATGATAGTCATAAATGAGAAATCAGTGAAGAGCCTTGGTTCAAATATTTGTCTCGTGTTTGATTCTTGGTATCTTCCTTGAAGCATGGTAAACAGATTAAAACAATAATGTGTCTATAAAATGTATTGATGCTTCTTTCTTTGGTCAAGAGTGGAATAGATTGCAAGAGTCCTCAGTCACATGAGATAGTGGTTCATATTAGAAGATGTGTTGGTTGTTGACAACATTTTGTTCACACAGTTTGAAGGTTTGAGAATTGTTAAGCAGTTCAAACCTAGATTTTTTTTTTGGTTGACAGCTGTATTTATAAGGTTAAAATATGATAGTATACAGTACAATGCATTGTCATGTCAATGTGGTTCTATGGTGTTGTGTTCTTTCTTTGACAGTACACATTCAATTCATATTTTTAAATGTTATGACTACTGGATCTACAAACAGTGAACAACACTTGAACAACACAATTGTTTCCATGGTAACAAGCTTATACTATTGAAGTGTGATACATGTTGAGAATCAATGAAAAGTGCAGTAGATGTGCATTGTGAACATTTAACATTACAATCCAAGGACTTGACACAAGTTGTCTGTGAAACAGTGCTAATGCAATAAGGAAATACTAATGAAATTTTGTTAGTGGGTCAACTTTATGGTCTCTCAATGCAAAGAATTAGGGGGAGCTTCATGTTGCAATTTATCTTTAAATATATGAGTTGATAGGATCTTTGATTGTTGTGAATGCAAAGATATTGTGTTTGCTCATGTGGTCAACACAAAGAGTTATATAACATAGAGTTGTTTGATTATGACTAAAGTAATGATAGTGTTTGATTCTTGATTCCTATTTTTTGATAGATATGTGTTGGTTGGACTCTCAGTTGTTTATCTTCATGGCATCTCACATTCTCCTCTTTCAGCCTTTGTCATTGAGGGGAAAAGGGGGAGAGAAAGTATGTGTTTTTCCATCAAGGACAAAGGGGGAGTTTGTTGACTCTCAGTTGTTTTTGATTTGTCCTTGATGTTTGATGTTTGTCCTTGATGACAAAACTGGTTCTCATAATGGTGTTCTTTGATTGACATTGACAAGCTACATGATTTCATTGATTGGTTTCAAGGATGTTGATTGGTTGTTTGGCAACTAGTTCATTAACATTGATGCAAGATGCATTCTTTCATTGATTGTTAGGTTGATTGGTTCCAATCATATGTAAATGGTGTATTTAGTTGCTCATGCTCAGTTTTTATTTGAATGATATGTATCTATGACATGTGTTGTGTCATTTCCATCTTGGTAACACTGTGACAAAAATCCATGGTTTGGATAATACATGCACACGGTTTATACATTTGGGATGGTCTAATCCTGGTAGCATATGATTTGGTTCAGTTTATATCATGATTTCCTTGGCTCTGTCTACATCATTTTAATGGGCTCTTGATGCATATTTGTACTGATAGTGTTTATTTTTCAGGGTGCTACAAGTCAGGTTTTACATGATGACATGTGTTCTTGATGTTGGCAATGATTGATGTCAAAATCACTTGATGTTGGAAATGATAATTTGTGGAATCCTTTTGTGGACATGAGTTTCAAGAGATTCATGACTATTCATTTTCAGATTTCAGATTGATGTTGCTTCACTTTTAGGATATCCATGATGGTTTAGTTGTTTGATCTACTCTACATGATATTCTTTTAGTGTTTTGATTATGTTGACCTGAGAGTTTTAATAAGGCATTGTACAAGGTATTCAGGTTGATCATGGTATGGGTTATTTGATCATATTCTGATTGAGAATTTGTAGGTTTAGTTTTCCAAAACAATTAGTGCTTCAGGTGACAAAACATTCATTTTTTCAGATGCATAATGACTCCACATTTTTGGTCTTGATTATCACAATTTATTGTGTTTGAATGTGTTGATTATGCACATTTGTATATTTCTTGGCATATACGTTTAGTACTATAATTGTGTCATTAGATATTAAAAAAATAGACACTATTATGTGAGCATAATTGGCATCAAAAGATGATTAAAGTGGTTTGCATGGTTTATGTATTCTAAACCCTATCGGGTTTCTTTGTGCATATGGTATTGTTGTATCAGTTTTAAATGATAAGTCACAATATACATGTGACTAAACTTCACCGACAATAACTATTATATCAGTGTGATTATTTTTGTCGACAGGGATATTATGTGGCTTCGATAGTCCTTGAGAACTAATGATGTGTATCTGCATTCAATGGTCTCAAAAACATTTTAATAATTGATTAAATCATGTGATATGATGTTGTTTCCCACCGGAATTCAAAATTATTTTAATCATTGTGTATTCTATCAGATTTTAAATGATTATCTTTTTTGGTTGAAGTCTTCGAAAGACTTGGGGGAAATGTAGGGTAGAGTTGTTATTGTTTCATTGTGTAAACTTGTGAAACCCTAGCCACCACCATGGAATTGTGATTGCATATTTCTGGTAAAATAATTAACTGAGGAAGTTGAAAACAGGTAGAGCTTTTTGATGGAGGTCTTCAGCTGGACAGTTTTGAAATGGTTCTTCTGGTATTTTTTTATTTTCATTCCTCCTTAAACAGGTACTAAGGAAAATAAAATTTATGGTTTTGAGAAGTTTTGTTAAGGAATTAGTCATGAAGATTCAGTGGTTAATGTTATTCGAAACCTTTGATTATTTCCTAGCAAACAAATAAAGGATTAATGCATTTAGTTATTCCAATCTGGAAAGAGGAATATGATGTTTCTGATATTCAGTCCAGAAGTTGTATTGCATTGAAAATATTTATTTTGATACTCAGATTATTGTATTTTGAGGAAGATGTTTTCATTCTCATACAACATTCTTCAATGAGCTTATTGAAAATCTTTTATGGTCTTCTATTGAAATTATAGGACTACAATTTTCACTTCTAGGGTTCTGATAGAATATTGTATTGTTTTACATGGTAAAGGAGTTGGTGCTTTTGAATTTTGTGGAGTTGGTGCTCCTAAACTTGCGGGGTTGGTGCTCCTGAATGTGAAAGATTTGGTGCTCTAAGTGAATAAAGGAAATATTTTTCGAGTGGTTTTTTATTCCCCAAGAGGGTTTTTCCACTCAGGGAAAATTCTAGTGTTATGTGATGTTTATGTGTGTGTGAGTTTTTCTTATCTATCTATTTTTAAATGTGTCACCAAATATATTGAATTCACATCTGCCAATATATATATGTCAAGTTTCATGCATAAATTTTTTTGATTTAAAGTGAGCTCTGATACATGTGAAAGTGTCACGTTTTTCTTCTGTTAAAGTTTCATGTTTAAATTCGTGGTTCATGCAAATACAATACTATTTATGTACAAGTAAAATATATTCTTTGAATTGTCCTTTGATGTCTTGATTTAAAAGTAAAGTTTTCTATACATACTGTCATTTGTCCTCTTGGCTCAAAACAAACATAAATTCTTGTTTTTGATAAAGTTTTGTGACTTTCATAAATCATTGATTCACCCCCCCCTCTCAGTGATTTTAGTCTTCCAACATGACTATCAGACCGAAACACTTTACTCAACATTTATATTATCTTTTTCCCTTTTTAACATTCCCGATTCCCAATTTTCGGTACCCAAAATACTATGTTACGAAGTACTTTACCTTTAAAGAATTATCTTTTCTCTTTACTTTTGGTGTTCTTTTCAAACTAGCCAACACCTGCCATAAGCGTTAGTTTTCACTTGGGTCCCCAAGTATTATAGTCTTAGGGCATGTTGTGAGACCACACAACAATACCAATTCCACTTCCAATGGGGAAGCTAATTCTCTAATTAACCAATCAGGTGTATCATCATTATGCTCTACCTCTATAACATTTTTCTATTCTTGGCCTTCAGTATGTTCAAGAACTTCTTCTCTTACATTTTGAACTTTATCTATCACATCCTCTAAAATGGGAACATCTTCAACATTCTCTAGCTTGGATTCTAGATTACCGAGATTCAACATTGTCACTTCAGTTCCAAGACTTTTATTTTCCTATCCAACTAGGTGTTTAGTATCAGTTCCTAGGAAATTTCCTTCATATCATGTCACATCAGGATTCTCTTTGTCTTTGACCCTTTCACCTGAACTTTGTGAAGGTTCTTTATTTTCCATTTCAACCTAGTCTTCTTTTGACTTTTCAGAAACCTATGGTTGTTCAATATCATTTTGATCATTCCTTAGCAAAGAATGGGAATCAAAGGTATCTTCAATAACACTGTTATCAATGGGAATCTTCCCTGTAGTCTCCCATGTTTCCATTTCAAGAATTTCAAGGTTCCCCGCCTCTAAGGTGAGTTTTTCTCTTATGAATTCTTCTTCAACATTCCTAGGAATTGACCCTACATCTAGAATCTCTTCCACCACTAGTTGTACCATGGGCTTATTCTTAGATTTATTTTCTTTCACTCATTCCCACATGGCTCCTAGTTTATCCATTTGTTCCTTTATTAGAGCTTCATCTAGCTTAGAACTTTCATCTAAAACCACAAGATTTTTCCCAGTGTATATTTTATTGTAGGCATATTGACTGAAGGGGGAGAAGTAAATAATGTCATAGCTCTCTGAGATATAGACCTTGTATGTGTACCAATATTCTTTGTCATTCCTACCTCTTCATTAGTCGTAGGCCGAATCTTTGGTTTTTCCATGGAAGAAGATGCCACTTTTAATTTCACTTTTGTTCAAACCTTACCTAGTTTGACTTCTTTATGTTGACCAGCTAGCTTTAGTGAAATTCCTTGGCTTGGAGCCTCAAGGATTCTTTCTTCAATATGTATAGCAACAACTGATTTTTATCTTTTCTCTTTTTCTTAGTGGGCTCCTCATGCTCAGGCTCATTTTCTTCTCTTTGTTTCTTTCTTGTGTCTAGTGAGTATGTGGGCCTTATTCCTACTTTTCTCAAAGCTTTACAAAAATCATTTATCCAATATTGAGTTTACAATAAAACTGATTCAGAAAATTCCTCAACGGATGTTATTTCTTTACTTTCATAATATGGATCCGAGATAGGTTCATCATAGACCCTATTTTCATCATAAGCTAGATTCAATACTTTACCATCATCTTCCTCTAGTTGATCTAGAATATCACAAATCTTGAGAATCCACACAGATTGTAATGACAACCTTTCATATTTTTTCCCTTACTTTATGCTCGTCATCACAATTGATCTAGTAATCTTCTAAATGTTGAACATGACCACGTTTACCAGCTATATTCTTGGCAATATTCCCTTCTAGGTCATAATTATTTCTTTGGAGTGGAAAGTACTCACAATTATACATCTTTAACTCCTCTTCACACAAATTGGTTTCTTTAACTGCATTGGATTTGTAGTTGCCTATTACAATAGGAAATTTGAGGGAAATTTTCTTATGGGTTGCATTGTAAAGAGCTTGAGACGACTTTAATTATCTTACCAATTCCAATAATAATATCTTATCTATAGGGTACCTTGGAAACATGAAAGGATATCCTTCAAACCCTTCCACCCTAATGTAGGTGAAAGTGGGAAACTAAATGTACCAGCCTCCAACCTGTTTAACAATACTTTATGCTTCTAGAGATAATCTTTTAGCTTTTTTTCCTTCCATTATTCTCACCAGCTTCATGGAAAACACATCATTGACTCTCTAATAATGCTCCCTATATTCATGAACAATAATTTGGGGTAAATGAGCATATATCAGGTTGTTTCCTGTTTCTCTTCCCAAAGTACCAACTTTTTTCAACCCTTGCTTATTTTTCCTTAGGGCGTAGGAAGAGATCACATATGAGGACATAGAAAAACATATTGACTTTATAAATTCCTTTATCTAATCATGCAATATGTCACTAATAAAACCTCCCCAATGTATTTGCACAAGGCCTTCCATTAATTTGGTTGTGATTACAAACATCCATGATTTGATTTTACTGGCATCTCACAATCCAACTATCCTACTTAGCATAGTTATAATATCTTGAACATCTGGTTTGAACATAGACCTTAGAATTGGCTTTGTCTATTTTGTAATTTCTTCCTGACACCATTGGGTACTCATAATTCTTCTATTTTGTTCTTCGGTGCTCAGGTAGGTCTTAGCCTTCATCTTCATATCTATAGGGTACATCTGAGTAAAATTGGGAAGCCCAAATGTATATATAATTCCTTTCTTGGAGAGATTTGCATAAATTCTTCCCTCCTTCTCAATGACTCTTTTTTCTGGGTTGTACTAGTTTAAACATTCCATAACCAGTTCAAGGGCCTCCATTGTTGGTGGAAACCCTCCTGCTAAAAATAACCCACTTCCTATATAACATTCTTTGTACATTGAGAGGCATTTTCTTGTCATGCCTGTGTGAGGAATTCAACATTAGAGGACCATCCCATATGAATATCATTAGTTATCCCACCAATTGGTACAACTTGTGAAGTGCAATATTTGAATTCATTTTCTGGTCTTTCTTTAGAAGTACTCATTTTTGTTGGTGTGTTCTTCATTTTTAAATGTGTACCTTGTGTACGAGTTAGGGTTAAATTTAACCAGTTATTTTTAACATTTCATAGAAACTTTTTTAATTCAACATTCGGTTAAATTCACATCAAAATAATCAACATTTTAGTTATTAAGGGAAATATCATTATCTCAAGACTTTCATGCATAAAAAATGATTGATAGAATTTCTATTATTCAAGACATACCTAGTTTTGCTAATGTTGATAATCTTTTTAGAATGCAACTTTGAAACCATTGGTAGTTGTGTTCTTTATTTCTCAAAATTTACCATTCCTTGCGCACCATAATATCAGTCTCATTCATTCAATGTCTTTTGCAAATTTATAGTATGATGCGAAGTAGAGTGTTATAAAAGTAACTACATGCTCGAGGTGGTGCCAAGTATGTGTGTAGTTCACCACCTTCATCAATTACCTATTACAATGCATTAATTTCTCAAATAAAGGTGCAATCATGGAAGATTAGGTTTCAAATTATGAACACCTTGGTTTCTATGTAGGCCCACCACTAGAGGAAAAAGATGGTGTGGAAAGCTTATGTGGCACTCTTGTGTCACTTTGATTTTTATGAGGAAAAGGCCTTTTAAGATACGTGATCATTGACGATCACCAAGATTGACAACCTCTGATACCAAACCTTGGAAATATTATCAGGAACTGGGACACTTACCTCCAAGCTTTGTTAAAAAAAACCAGGAGCAGAGCGAGGAACCGGGAACCAGGTTCAAGCGAGATCAAAAGTGATTCAAACATTTCATAATAGAGCCTCTTATTTTTGACATCCAGCTAAAGAAAAAGAAAAGAAACCATCAGACTAGCCGATGCAGAAAAGAATGCGACCACCAGGATTTACAACCTCTGGGTGATGACTTACCAAGTGGGAACTATGACCCATCAAAGATACAATACCTTTGACACAATCACAACAACCCCAGGATTTCGGGTCTGGTAAACTAACAAAACATTGTGAAAAGACTAGAACACCAAATCTTGGAAAGGACAAGGACTTAAGAAAAGACCAAACATATTGAAATGAAACTTGCAATTTTACCAACTCCCCCCAAAACAACACACCAAAGTGAACAAAAGAAAAAAAGGGAGAAAAGAAAAAGGGGGTCCACATTTTTCCAAGGAGAAAAATGGGGCATGTTGTGAGACCACACAACACATACCTCCAGAGAGGGTTTTTGGAAGGTATTGTTGCATATTGGAGTTGTTTCATAGAGGCACATGCATCATCAATGGTTCCAGATTGAAGGGTGTGATTGTTGAGAGTGGTTTATTGTTGCAGGTGCTGGAGATAAGCTTGTTTCAGAGCTTTGATTTGCTGGTTGCAAATCATTTTTATTGCATTTTCCTAGAGTTTTGCAATGGATTTCTACAACCCATAATCCTTTCTAGATTGATTATAAATTCATTGCAAGTTTAATACAAAAAATTGAGACAACTAGTTGCAAGTTGCAACCCAGAGCTTCATTCTTGTGCAAGCAAATTATTTTCTCTGTGAAAGGGTTTATTTTTTCCAGTACCATGTGAACTTTTAGAATTAATTTCCAGTGAAATATTTAATTTTAATTAGCACCATACATTATAGGTGTAGGACCATATATGCGGCTTGGGATAAAAGGATGGGAACAAGTTGGAAAGGTCTCAAGGTGTCAACAAGTTTTAGTATGCAAAATTATTCAAAAGAAAATTTGGAAAGAAGAAATGTGAAATGGATGGCACCTCCAAAGGGTTGCTTAAAGCTAAAATTTGATGGTGTGTCCAAGGGTGACCTCGAACAAGTAGGTATTGGTTGTTTGTTAAGAAATGATAGTTGGAAAGTGATTTGGGAAATCACAAAAAACTATGGTGTCAAAACTAATAATGATGTGGAATTCTTGGCATTGGTGCAAAGATTGGAAGAATGCTTCAAAAGAAATCAATTAGATATAGACATAGAAGGTGATTCTCTATTATGCATAAATGTGGTTCGTAATAAAAGTTGTGTAAACTATAAATTAGACAGATTACTAAATAGAGCATGGGATATTTTGTCAAAGATAAATTTCTCTTTAAACCACACCTTTAGAGAGGCTAACGACGTTGCTAATCTGCTCGCCAATATTTGTTTTGATGGTCTAGAATCGAAGGCTTCCACAATTGATTATGCCAACTTCGAGGAATTGAGCAAAATCATTGAAAAAGAAAAAACTAGAATTGAAAGGTTTCATACAAACTCAGGTGTTCTGCCTCACTAAAAATGGGTGATCAGTTATTTCCAAGGTTTTTTTCCTTGAGATGGGTGTTTTCCAAGTTAGAAGAGCCACAGGTGTGGAAAATTGGTTTTAGGACTACTTCCAGTTGTAAAATGTTGGTTGGAGTTTCTATGGGAGCTATCTACGGTGGATTCCTCTACTTCACATGGTGACTGAAGCAACTCGAATGGCTAGTATGAAGGATGGAGATCATGGAAACTTTACCTATATGAAGATAGTTTCTCTAGGAATATTGTTTATTCTTCATTTTGATTCTCTATTAGATCAAGATAATAGTTGTTTCTCTGCACCCTATCTATTGGGCTAGCATTTTTTTCAATTAATTAGATGAACACCTATGCACCCCTATTAGTGGGATGATGCGAATATTGATTTTTGTATTTTGATATATGATAGTGGACCCCTTGTGCACAACTTATCCTAAAAAAAATCCATCTTGATCTTGACAAAGACTAGGGGCATATACTTCAAAACATGCTATTATTCCTTAATATTTTTTATTTCTTTTGGAATATCATATGCAACACCTATAGAAGCTAGTCTATCAGCATGTTTGTTCTGATTTCTTGGTATGGACAAAAAATTAAAGGCATTAAATTCTTCAATATATCTCAAACTATATGCTTATATGATTTGAGAAAATCATTCTTAGTCACATTAACACCTCTTACCTGATTTACAATCAACTCGCTATCCCAAAACACTTGAAAATAGTCAATACCTCTTTTCCTTTCCCATTCCAAGCCATTAATGAGAGCTTCATAATCAATAGTGTTGTTAGTGCAACTGAAAAAATATAAATTTTGAGTAATACCTCTCACCTCAAGGAGAAATTAGCATAGCTCCTGCACCAACACCATTTTTTCTTCTTAACACATCAAAGTATAGCTTCCAAAGTTAATTAGACTATTTTTCACACTATTGTTTTTCATCTTTTACAAGGTTAGGGACCACAAGGTCGTGTTCATGAATCATACAAATTTCCATCCCTATTTCTTCCATGTGCTTGAATGGATTAGCTTCATGGTTCTCAACTACCTATTTATCTAAAAATGAATCAAGTATACCTTCTATATGAGTGTTGTGTTCTTGGACAGTAGGTTGTTCTTGCTGATGGATGGTGAAGTTTTCATTAACAACACTAGGAATGTATGGCTCTATATGGTCCTTTGCTATAGGTTTTGATTTTACAGTCACCCTAGTGCCATACCTTGTTCTAAAAAATAGGTCTGACCAATCAGAAGAAAAATATGGTGGTAAGTCTATGATATGTATATCATGTAGTATGGAGAAGTTTGGGAAAGCATGCAAAGTAAGACTCAAGTTTTTTATTATCCCAAATATTTTTATGGTTGTCCCATCCAACTCAACTATTCCCTTGATAAGAGGCTCATATGACAGTCCAAGCTTATCCACTATCTGTTTAAGCATCATTGAGCTACATGCTCCTGACTAAATCATGCAGTTATGAACAAGGTGTTGGACAATGATCAAAGACACATAAAATAAAGGTGGGCTGATATCTTTGGTCTATTATTCACTCTTGACATGACGATAATCAACAAGTACAACCCTAGGTTGCTCCTTTGAAGTTTTATTTGATAAGGTAATACTAGACAAAGCATTTTATAACAAATCCTTTTGACTAAGGAGTGACAAAGAATCCCACATTAACATGCTAACATTTTCTTTCTTTACATGCTTCAAAATACCGAATGGTATACTAACCTTTTGTTGTCCTTTAAGAACAATAGCATCTCATTGGTTTTACAATGTTTGTGGTTGGGCTCTTGGCTGATCTTTTCTTTCTCTAGCTTGATCTCTTGGTAGAATATGAACATTTTGAGAAAATGAGGGACCCGCAACACCTTGGTGACTTGTAGGATATTATTTTACCCCTTATAAATTTATTTCCTATGTCAACAACCCTCTTTTTAGCTCGTGTATTGGTTGCTATAGCCTGGGAAAACTAATTTTTTCCTTGTAGATGATTTTACCCATAAAACTCCCTATCTTTCCAATTCATAAGAGTAACATCATGATGACTATGCTTAGGATGAGTGCTCTAATGTTCATGAGTTTCTTGTGCCACATCTTTTTGAGCAATAGTGTTATTTTATATTATGTGGCCTAATTATGGGGTAGACTGCATGGAAATAACCATGCATAATCTTGTGCTATGTTATTTTGGACTGGTACAACCTCTCCAGAAGTGTTAGAAGCAATTTTATTATAGGGCTAATAGGGTCTAGCATTGTAATTTTTCCTTTGACCCTAAGGATCAGCTTGGTAGGGAGGCCAATTAGACTAATTGGGTTGGTGTGGTATTTGATAATGAGCTTGGTAAGGACTAAAATTTTAATTTTTTTCTTTTTAATACTTACCAACTTATTATGAAAGGTTTGTAGTAGACCCTTTATCTCTTAGAGCTCTTGATATTGATTTTGTTACAAGTATGAAGGTGTTTTCATTGATGTCAACTGGTTAAATGGTTTTCAACAAGTTTTTGTTTTCATTGATGTCATGAAAATTTGATATTGGTTGTATATGTCAAGGATATTGAGAGAATAGTAATAAAGAAAGGTTGCAGGTATTCAGTGTTTGCTCTGGGTTTTTCTTCAGGATTTTTTGCTATGCTAGTGAGGATATGAGGTATTTTTCATGGTTGTTGGAAGTTTCTATATCCAAATTTTGGGTTTTTGGATCATTGTATAGTGTGAGTAATGTTCACCAGTTGTGAATTAAGTGTTTTTGTGTATCTAGCTAAGGTCTGAGAGAAATGTAGTTGCTCCAGATTTCTTCTTGTTCAAGTTTTGTGACTTGTGGATCTGAGAATAAGTTGATGAGATCATGTTCAATTTAAATTTGTTATCTGGAAGATTGGATCATATTAAGGTAGCGTGTGCTTAATTTGACTTATGTGTTTTACACTGGTATTGGTCGACATTGTGTTAAACACTACTTACAATGTTTTTGGAAGCATGATGAAACATGTTGGGACTTATTTAGGTCCTCATTTAGTTTTTTCTTGGGTTGCCCTCATTCTAATTCCACCATAGAATGTTTTGGCACTGACCTAATTTGAATATGTAAATATAAATGGTGTGTGGCCGACCTTGGATGAGTTTCAAAGTTGAAGATGGTATAAATAAGGGTTGATATGTTTGTGAAAGATGCAAGAGAAAGAAAGATATGAAATAGTGTGGGTGTGATGCGAGTTTAAGTAGATCAGTGCAAAATTCAAGTGGTGAGTTTCCAGAGGCAGTGAGATAAAGGTGTACTCTATCATTCAAGCATGTATGCAAGTGCATGAGAAAACTGTGGTGGAAATATTCTTTGCATTGAGATTTGTTTTCTCTCTATAACAAATATCTTCTATCTTCTTGTAATTTTTTGGTAGTGATCCTTCCAGGTGGTTAACCCTTTTTGGATAGTGAGTCATGTTCTAGACAATAAGTCTTGTTTTGGCAATGAGCCTTTCTGATAGTTAGCCTTTGTATTTAGTTTTGATATTCCTTATCTTGTGAGCTAATCTTCACCATGGTTTTTCCCTCATTGGGTTTTCCACGTAAATCTTGTGTTGTGTGTATGGTTTTGCTTCTTTCAATTTCTACTTTTGCACTTAATGATTAATCACATTAGCAGAGTAAAGGATTTATGAATGATAATAGATCTAATCTCTGGTGGAATTTTTAAAGGTTAAATTTACTATGATTGATTCACCCCCCTCTTAGTTTTCTTGTTCAACAATTGGTATCAAAGCTTAACCACTTAAGGAAGGTCCAGGATGGAGAGAAAGATCACTATTGAGTGTCCTAGGTTTGATGGGACTGACTATGCCTTCTTGAAGACAAAGATGGAAGGATATTTGGAATACTATGGATATTATGTTTGAAAACCTTATAAGACTACATACACTACTCCTACTAATGGTCTGAGTAAAGCTGATGAGATCAAGGCACACGAAGCAAACAATAAGGAAAAGTTTATTCTAAAGAATAGTGTTTCACATTTTGATTTAATTAAAGTCCAAAATGTAAAGACTACTAAATAGGTCTAGGATACATTGGAAAAGATTCATGAATGAGATAAAAGGTCAAAGATGCGAAGTTGTAAAATTTAGAGGCACAATTCGAGATCCTGCGAATGTCTGAAGATGAGAACATTAAATCTTATGTACAAAGAGTGGATGAGCTAGTAGGAAGAATGTGAGGACTTGGTGCAAAAGTGGATGAATCTAAAATAGTAAAGAAGATTCTCCAAACTCTCCCTAATGCATATACTGAAAAGATATTTTTATTGAAGAGTTTGTGAATTATAAAAATTATACTAAAGATCAGTTGTTGGGTACTCTAACATCATTTGAAATGAGAAATCCTAGCTTGAGAAATGGATCCAAGATAGAAACTGCTTTTAGGTCTACAAGAGGTGAAGATCTGGATGAAGAGAAATTCAATGAAGTGGAAGCTAACTTTGTAAGAAGAATGAAGAAGGGCTCTGGTAAGTATCAAGGTAAGTTACCTTTCAAATGTTTTAGTTGTGGAGGAATTGGTCATTATGCTTCGAGATGTCTGGAAAAAGATAAGAAGAATAAACAAAGAGAAGGTGAAGATAAAAAAGGAAAAATGATCAAAAGAGCATATTATGTGAATGAAGATGTTGGTATTTATGATGAAGAATCTAATGATGGAGATTTTGATGATAAGGAATGCTTGTCCTTGGCTATAAAATATGAATCTACTCCTGGTAATACTGAAAGAAAGTTGAAGGAAAGTGCTTCAGAGAAAGTTGAAGATACTATAATCTCTTCTCTTCATGCTAAATAGGAAAAGAACTAGTGGGTCATTGATAGCGTTGTTCACATCACATGACCGATGATAAGAGTAAGTCTGCTAAACTTGAAAAATATGATGGAGGCTTAGTTAAGTTTGGAGATGATACCAGTGCTAAGATTTCTGGGATAGGTTGAATCAGTTTTGCTGGCAAGCATAATACTGATGATGTCTACTATGTTAAGGGCTTAAGGCACAATATTTTAAGTGTCGGATAGACGTGTAGTAAAGGATATAATCTTGTATTTGAGGATAAAAGATGTGAAATAAAGAAAGAATCCAGAATAGTGATTGTTGCTAGTAAGAAGTTTGAAGGAAATATTTATCAACTTAAGGGTGTTAATGGACATTGTTTTATGTCTCAAATTAATGAAAATTGGCTATGGCATTGAAGGATGTGTCATATGAAATTTGATAATATGATAAAAATTAGTGTTGTGCAAGTTGTAAGAGATTTATTGAGAATTACAAAACTTCTTAATGTTATTTGCAAGGATTGTCAGTTTGGAAAGAAGTCTAGAAACTGCTTTAGATCGAAGGAACAATCTACTATCAAACTACTAGATTTGATTCATATAGATATTTGTTGTCCTACAAGAGTGAGAAGTTTACAAGGTTAGGTATTTTATGCTTCTGATTGATGATTACTCTAGATATACATGGGTAAATAATCTTAGAGAAAAATATGATACA
The DNA here is from genome assembly GCA_007258455.2 of Sequoia sempervirens. Lineage (NCBI taxonomy): Eukaryota > Viridiplantae > Streptophyta > Pinopsida > Cupressales > Cupressaceae > Sequoia > Sequoia sempervirens. The sequence continues at coordinate 58,140,575 of VDFB02086081.1, read as the reverse complement.
TTAGATAAATTTAAGTCATTTAAGGCTATGGTTGAGAATGAAGCAAATTTAAGAATAAAATGTTTGAGGTCTAAAAAAGGTGGTGAATTCGCCTCCAATGAGTTTAACATGTTTTGTGAAGTTCATGGAATAAAGAGGCAATTGTATGCTCCTAGAACTCCTCAGTAGAATGAAGTTGTTGAAAGAAAGAACAAAATGATTCAAGAAGCTTCTAGATCAATGATTACAGAGGCAGGTCTACCAGAATTTTACTAGAGAGAAGCTATTCACACTATTGTTTATGTGTTCAATTGAGTTCAAGAAAAATCTCATAGTAATAAGACCCCCTATGATATATGGTTTTAAAGAATTCATACTGTCAAGTATTTCAAGGTATTTGGAAGAAAATGTTATATCAGAAGAGATGAAGAAAATTTAGTGAAGTTTGATGCTAGATGTGATGAGGGTATCTTCCTTGGATACTCTACTAGAAGCAAATCTTACAGATGTTTCAATAAAAGGTTAAGAAAGATTGTAGAGAGCACAAATGTCAAAGTGGATGAAGCATTGAAGAATTCAATAAAGTTGATGGATATGTATCTGATGAACCTAATTGCATAGAAGTTTAAGAAGTTGTTGAAGAACAAGAAAATCATAATGAAGAAGAAGAAGATTTGATGGTGTCCCCATAGACACCTAAATTTGTGCAAAAGAATAATTTAAAAGATAAAATCATTGGAGACAAAAGGAAAGGAGTATTGACAAGAAGCAGAGTTGTTGTTGGTGAGATAAATTTGTGTTTAATTTATGAAGTTGAACCTAAGACAGTGAGTGAAGCATGTAAACATGAGCATTGGATGAAAGCTATGAAAGAAGAACTTATGCAGATTGAGAAAAATCAAACTTGGTGATTGGTCTCTAGATCGGCAGATAAAAACATAATTGGATCAAAATGGGTATTTAGAAACAAGTTGAATGAGAATGGAGAAGTGGTCAGAAATAAAGCAAGACTTGTGTGTAAGGGCTACTCACAAGTAGAAGGTATAGATTTTCAAGAGAGTTTTTCTCCGGTGGATAGGATGGAAGCTATCAGAATGTTTTTAGCATTTGTTGCACATAAATATTTTTAGGTTTATCAAATGGATGTAAAGTCTTCATTTTTGAATGGTGAATTGGAAGAAAAAGTCTACATGGAACAACTAGAAGGATTTCAGTTCTCAGATCAACCAGATATGGTCTACAGATTAAAGAAGGATTTATATTGATTGAAGCAAGCTCCTAGAGCTTGGTATGCAAGGTTAGACAGATATTTGATTTAGTAAGGTTTTAGTAAAGGTACGATAGATAGTAATTTGTATTTCAAAATTGAAAATGACAAGATCTTGATAGTAGTTGTATATGTTGATGATATTATCTTTAGAGGAAATGAAATAATGTGCAATTTTTTTTCTAAAGAAATGCAAAAATATTTTGAGATGTCTATGTTTGGTGAGATGAATTTCTTTCTTGGGCTACAAATCAATCAAATAGAAAAAGGGTTTTTTATTTCACAGTCAAAGTATGTAAAGAAAATGTTGAATACTTTGTCTTGTTATGCATGTGGTGGATCAACATGCGTATTTTGCACTGTTGAGCAATCAACATCATCATTTTTGATACCATCAACACCACTTACTATAAAATTGTCTCGTTCACCAATTTGATCCACTATTGACTAATCAAATTGAAATGGGAAGGTAAAACATTCATACTCCATATGATCATGCATTTCACCTTCACATCCATCTTGTACATCAAATGGGAACCATTCACAAACACTCTATTGTATGTTGGGAAAACCTTTTGGAATATCAAAAAGAAAAGATTCATATTCAACAACACCTTCATTATTCTTGATGTGAGTGTTGCCCTTATTGGATGGAAATAATTCCATAATAAGGTCTAGAAGATATGGGGCATCTACAAAGAATTCAAGTGCACACTCATATTGATTAGCATTACATTTCATGCCATATGTACCCTTAAGTTCTCCACATGGATCAAACAATCATGTAATGTAAACATAATCTAAAGACCCATTGCATTTTTCATCCTCATCAGCATGTAGCAATACTGCTTCAGGACCATTATACCCATCTAAATGCATAATTTGATTATCCAGTAATAACCCCCTCCCTGCATCCATGTACATGTCATTTCCATTATCATGTGTAACTGGCAATTCAACCTCTATTTCAAATACACAATCATGTGTCATATAAGAATTGGAATTTTCATTTCCATCCCTTCCAATGTTAGTGCAGTATTTAGACTGTTACTATAAACAATGCCATCTTTGTCCTCAAATTCTTCACCCTATAAGCAACTATCACATTCAATTGTCCATAGACCTGAATTACACTCTTGGTGCTCTTCTGATACAATTTGCTTATCCACTTGTGGGCCAACTGATTCACCAACACTTGTGTCACTACATCTTTCATGGGACTGGGGAGTTATTGAGTCAGGGTCACCATCTTCAAAGATAAAGTCACAAACCTCAATGTCATCTTGGTCCTCATTTCTTATTGTCTCACTTGTACCATCTTCAACATCTTCACAAGTGGTACTTTCCAAAAACTCATCAATATTTTCCACAAAGAGTGGATTGATCCTACAATAGTAAGGAAAATCATTGATCACCTCGTCTACTGGTGAGGGTTCATCAAATAGGGGATTCTGCCACACCTTCATGGTTGTCATATATACCCTTTCTTTATCAATATGTGGGTCCCAATCACTAAGATCAACAGTGCATTCAAAATCAGCGTAATCACTTGAAGAACAAAGAGAAACATTGTCAGCATCCTCTTCATCATTTGTGTTGAAAATTACCGATCCAAATTCTGAGAACTCTTCACATGAAGAAAATTGTTCACTGCCAAGAAAATGCACTCTTTCAAGGCTATACATATGTCCTCTACTTGAAGTGATAGATTCCACTTCAATTTCATAAGAAGAACTATAATCAATAGAGGATTGACCAAGTTCAATTTCATCACCTTGGTCACTGGTTTGTGCATAATTGTTCCTGATTAAATCAAGATATGGGACTTCCCCCTACATCCCCTATGCTTGCTCACAACTTAGGATGTCCCAAGGATGCAAGTCATGCACCATTTCCTTGTCCTCATATTGTGTTTTTCCATCCCCAACATTGCTATACAGATCTGTATCTATGGTGCTTGTAAAATGACAACAGCCATCAACTAGCTATTCACATTCTGATACATCCTCTTGATTCTTCTCATCATGGTAACCACTGGTAACACTCTAAGGCAACACTTGTCATGTATATTAATTCCTAGCCTCCTCTACCACCCTTATCCAATCAATTACTTGGCTTAAATTGTGAGGCTTCAATTCCTTTGGTAGAGTTCTCAATCCTGATTGATACATGTCACAAAACATATCAATACATATGGATTCTTTAGGTCTGTTATCTTTAGGTATCTCTAATAAGGTGTCCACAAACCTAGAGAACATATCATAGAGTGATTCCCCTTGATACCTTTTCACTTCATGTAAGCTCTTGGCTGAGAATACTTGATCAACTTTACCTTGATCCTATAATCTTTTCACTTGAGCCTTACCATGATTCTCACATTGTGGTGATGGAGAAGTTGGAATCATAGAATCATGGTCATCTTGGCTCAAAATTCTACTAATCAATCCACTATTTGCATTGGCATGAAATGTGTTAATATTACCATCATTAGTGGTTGCATACCCCTTCATTATTGAATACTTCAAATTGTTTTCAATGTTTATGGCCATTTGGTATGCTTTATGAAATGTAATAGGCTCTTTGTCCCTTAGGAGGTAACTCATATTTTTATCAAATGCACCCAGGTATACCACCAAACACTCAGCATCATTTGGTCTTATGCTTGCAGGGATCTCTCTAATTATCTTTGAGAATTTGAGATTGAAAGTAAGAACCAGCTCATCCTCTTCCTTTTCCATACTCATGAAATTTTTTTTGGCTAGGATTGGATCAATCCTTTCTCTGAACTATTCCATGAATAATACTTTAAACTCCTCCCATGAGTATATGGAGAAAGATGGAAAATAAGAGAACCAGACTCTTGCATCTCCCCTTAAGGACTGAACAAATAATTTCATGACATCTTCAAAGTCCAATTCATAATCTCCCATCATGTCAACAAACTCTTGTAAATGTCTACCTACTGATTCATCTTTTGAACCATTGAACTTTGGTATCTTATCCCTGATCCTGGGTGGTACAACATTTGGATAACCACAAACATTTTCAAAACAAATAGCTCAGTATTTCTCAATACTGAAATTCCTTTGACCCAACAAAGGTTGTCTATCATGTATGGTTACATTCATGTCTACACCCAAATGTGTAGCTTGACTATGCATTCTCACTCCTTGAAAGAGAATTATAAATTTCAATTTGCAATTACACAATGCTACACCAGTCCTTTTCAACAATTATGACCCTAAGCCTTTACAATGCACATCTCCTATGGATTTTTCTTAAGATCTTACAATATAGTATGCCTATTTATGATAATAAAGTAATTTAAAATTTACATTCAAAAGGCATGCTAAATTTTAACCTCTATTCCCTAATCTAGTGCTAATTCACTTAATAGGGAATCAATTACAACTCAAGCATATAAAATTTATCATAATTTGTTCATAATATTATCAAATTTTCTTCAAATCTGTTAGAATACCTAGAATTTTGTAGCAACAGTCTATCCTTTATCCTCAAATCTGCAAATCTAGAGATTTGATGTATGCTTTATCAGGTTCTTTTGTTAGAGTCACCACCTCCTATTATGGAGGATTAAACTTCAAGTGAGGTGAAGTTTCTTCAAAGAAAGAACATGTTATGGGTTGGCTTCCACAACGGAGTCACTTTCAGATTCTTTGAAATTTGTTGCAATCAAATCTTCTACCAGGTTCAAGAATTTATCAATATCTGAACAAGATGTTCAGAATTGTCTCACTATTTGACTCTGTGATATAAAGATTTGCGTCTGGAAAATGAGAATTACTCCCCAGCAGAGTCGGGCATTCTGTTGGTGTTTTTTCCAGTACACCCTTAGAACTCTCTAAAGAGTAGCCAACTCTTATAATCAAGAATCCCTAAGATGAATGGCCAACTTAATGAGTAAAGGCTTTAAGGGTTTTACTCCTTCACTTTAGGCTCTATGGTACCTAGGAGGGTGTTCCTAATTGTGTTCATCTTGATCTACTTAGTAAAGAACACATCAACTCATAGATTGGTTCCTACGAAGGGTAAATAAACATAATTCACTAAAAGATTGGTTGATCTTTGAGCAAATAATCATTTATTTACTAGGAACAATGAAGTATTATCAAGCACATGCCTCATAGTTGAAAATTTTTAAATGAATTGTGTTTTTATTTTAAGTCCATGATCGGGCATACAATCAACATATTTCAATTGTGAATATCATTAACAAATAGATGAGTGTTTTATCAATCTGGAAATGAGTCACACATATAATAACTAGTAATGCAGAAATTATTTAACTCTGATAGTAATGGACTATTTCCACAATGCATTACATCATGAAAATTCACAACTCCCAAAACATGACTTCTTACTAGATCCTTTGCAAATTTTGACAAATCTATGACCCTATTCAAGTATTTAATTAACTCATTGAGTTAAGAAAAAAACAAGGACACACATTCAAATAATCATTTGATGACGAACAAAGATACCATTGATATTTCATTCATAACTTGCAAATATTTACAAAAGGAGAGTAAATGCTTGGGATATAAGATTTGTTTCGATATCAGTAATTTATGTAAAACTACTTTAAGATTATTACATATAGGCTTCAAAACCAAGAAAATTTGATTGTCCTATTCATTGGCATCCTTTCTACACCTAATATCTACCCGGACTGTATACAGGACTCAAAATTTTAGAACCAGAACCCCTTGCAATGAGCCATGAAATCCCTTTTATAGGACAAGGGAGCAAGACTCAAATGCAATTACATTTTAGATGCCTCATTTCAACACCAATTTGAATTTCATTTCAAAATTCCTCACATGGTGACCTGCAATCATTTGTTGAAAACAGGAGGCAAAAATGATAGCCACCATCAAAAAGGAAATGTAAATACCGCCAAAATTTTCCTTTAACTTCCAGCTAAGCCTCATGTTCCACATCCACATCGCCTCGAATGTCTACCATCAACATGAAAAAACAAAAAACCAGCAACACACGCGAGGAATAGAAGCAAACACCACGACAACCCTATCAACCAACACAAAATTTGAAAACCCAGACACCAATTCTCTCAACCAAAAGAAGGACCAACAACAAAACCCAACCCACGGTACACACACCCACTTCACGTCCTTGCAAGAGGCGGGGAAGAAACTTTCACTCCCTCCTCATCTTTGTCTTTACCTGGCACAAAGCCATCACGCCCACTTGGAGTTTTCACAGATATCAACGGTACATATAATACTTCCATTCCTGGGACTACAACTTGATTCAGCATCATAAGGTACTACTGATAGCTCAAATCTATCTTTGTTGCACTATCTGAGGGGCTATCTATGATTGCAATTGGAGAACTTTGTCTTCCATAAGAGGCGCAAACATACCTTATCTTTCTACATACTCCTGGTATGAACAGTGTAGGCTCTTTTCCTTTCTCTTCTACCTTCTCTGTAGCATCCTCCTGGCTCCTCAACCATCTATTGCATCTGGTGGGAGCACACAAAGAATTCTCACCAAGGGCCTTTTCCTCCAGAATTGGAATCTAATCAAGGACCTTGTGCTTATATTTGGAGACATTAACTGGTAATTTTTGCATGTTGTGTCTTAGAGACCTCCTTACTGTTGTTGCAGAAGTAATTGGCTTTCTCATCCTCGTTGCCTAGTAGTTTCTCAACCTCACAATGGAACACTCTTCGCTCTACACAAACTCAGAAAAACACTAACTACTGAATGCAATGGTAAAAATGGAAATCACTCCAACCATATTTATCAAGCAATTCTGATGGTGTTTGATCATCAATTTCAGCATCACATGCTCGAGGAAGCAATTAATCACTGGTGTTGATCTCATCACCATTAATCACCCAGGTACTTGGAGATTTACGTATCATTCCTCATAATAGCCAAAAATTAATTTCTCACACTTACCATGACCCAATTGATCGCTCCTAAAGAGAGCATGCCATTAATACTCGTTGGTTGTAGAGAAAAATGGCTAACACATGTGTGTTTTTTATTTTTGAATGTCATTCATCGATTTCAAAATGAGATGAAAGATCAAGCAGCCCAAATGCAGTCAAATTGGATTTGAAAACCCAATATTGTAGCTCATCATCCTTTGGACAATAAGAAAACGTTGATTGGGAACCACATCATTCATTCCACGGGCTTCACCACACTCTACACGGTAGTCGAGAAAATCCACGTGTCATCCTTTCACGTACCTCACAAGTTGTCCAACAAGCATTAATTAAATGTTGTGAGGTATGTGATGAATGACTATGATTAAATCCTGTTGTTGCACAATAGTCATTGATCTCCCATCATCGGTTATTGGGCTCTTGTACAAGGGTTGGCCCCCATATAGAAAGGACACGCATCGCATTCTCGCTGGCTAGGATTAAATCCTGTTGTTGCACAATAGTCATTGATCTCCCATCATCAGTTATCGGGCTCTTGTACAATGGTTGGCCCCCATATAGAAAGGACACGCATCACATTCTCGCAGACCTTGCAAAAATTTTGGCAGCTATCCATAAATGCTCATGTGGTGTGCGATGGGTTGTGGGGATTAAAACTTTAAATCCAATGGGCCACATCCTTGCACATGCGAAATGTTAGTTTTAAGGAAAGGTCATGACTAGGATGATGGCAATCAAACCCTTGAGGATGATGACTTAAGTCCCTTAAAATAAAATATTTCGTCCAACTTTACAAAAAATTGGCAAAGGATAATATGTGGGGTGACTGTTTCTCTAGGCTAGAGGAGCTGGTGAGTAGACGTGTTCAAGGGCTTAAGTGATGACTAATTAGAGCGACAAATAGTGGGAATAGGTCACTACAAAATTATAACGCTGAAGGGTTTTAGGGTTGAACGTTTACAAAGTTAGGGTTTACAACCAAGCCTTCAGCCCATCCTTAGACACAAAGCTTAATAATCATGATCTAGTTCATGACTTTTTTCAGAATTTTGCCAAAAACTTGGGAGCTCTATCAGGGTGTACTCCTAAGGGGGAGTATTTAGTACTGGTAATGTCAAAGGAGGAAAACAATGTAAAATAACTAATTCCTTTGCCATTGATGTCAAAGGGGGAGAAAGAGAAAAGTATCATGTGAAAAAAAAGGAGAAAGCATTCTAGAGTTTGATGGTTCAGAGCTACTATGTTGTCTTTGACAGTTTTTCACATCATGTTTTTCCATCAATGACAAAGGGGGAGATTGTTCCAAGTATGAAGGTGTTGTCATTGATTTCAAATAGTTAAATGGTTTTCAACTGGTTGTTGTTTTTATTAATGTCATGAATGTTGGTTATCGGTTGTATATGTCGAGGATATTGAGAAAACTGTAATAAAGAAAGGTTGCAGGTATTTATTGTTTGCTCTAGGTTTTTCTCTGGAATTTTTTGCTATGCTAGTGAGGATCTGAGGTATTTTTCATGGTTGTTGGAAGTTTCTATATCCATATTTTTGGTTTCTAGATCATTGTACAATGTGAGTTATGTTCATTGATTATGAACTGTATTTTTCTATGTATCTAGATGAGGTCCAAGAGAAATGTAGTTGCTCCATATTTCTTCTTGTTTAGATTTTATGACTTGCAGATCTGAGAATAATTTTATTATGCAAGCATGATGAAGCATGATTGGACTTATTTAGGTCCTCATTTAGTGTGTGCTTGGGTTTCCCTCATTCTACTTCCACCATAAAATATTTTGGCGTCAACCTAATTTGAATTTGTAAATGCAAATGGTGTGCGGCCGACCTTGGATGAGTTTCAAGGTTGAAGACAGTATAAATAAGGGTTGAGATGTTTGTGAAAGATGCAAGTGAAAGATATATGTGAGATACATGAAAAATAGTGTGTGTGTAATACTAGTTTGAGCAGATGAGTGCAAAATTCAAGTGGCGAGTTTCCAGAGGCAGTGAGCTAAAGGTGTACTCTATCATTCAAGCATGTCTACAAGTGTGTGAGCGAACTATGGTGGAAATCTTCATTACAGTGAGATTTTTTTTCTCTTTATAACAAATTTCTTCTATCTTCTTGTAATTTTGTGGTAGTGATCCTTTTGAGTGGTTAACCCTTGTTGGACAACAAGTCATGTTTTGGTAGTGATCCTTTTCTGGAAGTGAGGCTTTGCATTCAATTTTGATATTCCTTATATTGTGAGCTAATCCTCACCATGGTTTTTCCCTCATTGGGTTTTCCACATAAATCTGGTGTTGTTGTGTGTATGGTTTTGCTTCTTCCAGTTTCTACTTTTACACAATGATTAATCACATTAGCAGAGTAAAGGATTTTTGAATGATAATAGATCTAATATTTGGTGGAAGTTTTAAAGGTTAAATTTGTTACAACTGATTCACACCCCCTCTCAGTTTTCTTATTCAATAGGGTTGGGATAGCTTTTTTTAGGTAGATACTTGATAATCCAAGGTTGGTGCAACAAGTACAATAGCTATAGGAGGTATTTTCAAGGGTATAGATGGTTGTGCCTCAAGAAAAATTGGAATTGGAGGCCTTGGTGTGATCTTTCCAGCTTGTTTAAGGTTTTTTCTTCCCTTATAGCAATTTCATATGCATTTGGGAGAATTCTACCACCCATAAATTGTATCATAACTGATATGTGTCTATTTAAAGCTCTTAAATAATACAACAAATCATATTTAGCTAAAGTCCTTATAGTTTGAGTAATCCTATCCCACATCTTCTAGAAACAAAAGTTGAAGTCGACATATGCTCATGAGGAGCTCTCTTAATAGTAGTCAACTACTCTACTAGTGAAAGGTGGACTAGTTTGTCCTCAAATTGTTAGCACTAAACATCACTTGACTAATTCCAAATGGTGATGGAGTTCACTGCCAAGTCCCTAAACCATTGTAATTCTTTACCCCATAACAAGGAAACCAAGAGTTTGATAGCAAGATTCTCAATTGTAATATTATGGAATACACATAGTGAAGCCACATCTTTGATATGGTCAATAGGAGTAGTTTGATTTTATCCATTAGAGAATGGAAGACTCTTCAATGCAGCCATAGGATATCATCGTGTTGCTGCAAGTTGAGTGGACTACCTCCATTAAAAGGAACAAATAGATAATTTCTTTGTGCATCCATAGAAAACAAAGGAGTCTAAATTATGAATATATGTGGAAAGGCCTACAAGGAAGGGGTGTAGAAAGTGTTCTCATTGTTGGTATTCTACTCCTTCTAACTATTCTACTTCTTCTAGGTGAAGGGATCTGCAAGTAAGAGGATGGTTTTGAACTCCCTCTAGCTTGTATCCTTCTCAATCACTTTTGCATTGATTCCTTCAAAACTAAAGCTCTAGAGTTGCTAGTTATGTATTATAACACCTCTTAAATGTTGGAAACACTATTGTACATACCAAAATAGTAATTTAATGAAGATTGAATTGAATTGAAACTAACTTTCAATCCCACCAAGAATTCCAAAAACTATTGTCACTAACTTATGCACCCTTGTTGAGTGTAGAACTCAACTACCTTGTGAAACATGAGATCATCCTCAAGTTGTGGGTAACTTATGACAAAGATGAACCTCCAGATATGGATGGTTCCCTTGATACTCACCTAAAATAACTTAACTATTATTTTGTTGATGAAAAGAGGTGAAAATATATGAAAATGAAAAACTACTACTATGGAGGTGATGCACCAAATTGATATTGTACTACTTTTTGACACACATGTTGGAAAATGTGCCTCAACTTGCTGGCTTGGAGCTTCCCTTAAAGCTGGGTGTTTTACCCTTTATTGGCCTAAATTCCACACTATCACTAAAAACCAAAACCTTGGAACCTAAGTTCTAGGGTTCTGAAATTACATAACCTCCCGACTTAGTGATATTGAGGATCTCTTTGTTGTTGGCATGTCGCGGGTTTTTGAGAACTTCATAACCTCCAATAGAGGTTCTGAAGTTCAGTTTTCTAGCGACTTAGCGACTTTGTGTGAGCATTGGTTTTCAGTGGTGACTTGGATGTCATAGTGGCTATGGGGACCATGGCGATGTGATGATATAACTTGATCTACAGTTGTGATAACTTTGATCCAATGACGCCTGCTAACTCCACGCCCTTTGTGGTGGGTTCTGATAGACTCTTGTGCGGTGTACATCTATCAACTTGGTAACTCGTGGAGAATGTCGTGGTGGGACCCGACTAGTGCTAGGATTGAAAGTGGTGATTGGTTGTTGATTATTGATGGATTGAATGGTGATTGCTTGGAAATTTATGTGGATTTCTAAATGAGTTCGACGTGGCTATAGCAATTACATGTTTGTGGCAGTTTGTGTATAGTTGAAATGGTTGGTTTTCTGGAACTGAAGCAGTCATGGCTGGATTTTGAATATATATTGTATCACTCTGGAATGAGTTGGTTTTGGTTTGTTCTATCAATTGGGTTCAGTTGATTAATGTTCTACATTGTATGCTATACGAGAATTGTAATAGTGTGAGAGAATAATTGTAATTGAAATCTATGTGTGAGGTTGATTAGGGGATTGTAATGCTACTATCAATTAACACCAAGAGGGGTCTATAACTCTATATGTAATTGGTTTATTATCATACAAAGTGGCTTTACTTGGTGTGTGGGTTTTTCTCCCATAAGGGTTTTCCCACATAAATCTAGTGTTCAATTTTGTGTGTGTTTAATTGTTTATTCTTTGTTCTGTTGTTGTGCATCTTAATGACTGTAATTTGAATTAAGTGATTTTTTTTGCATTTCTTTCCTATGGATTTTTCATTTGAAAGGAATTTCCATACTGAGCTTTCCTTACAAGTGGTATCAAAGCCTGGCCAGCTGTGTTATCCTTGTGGGTAGGGCTAGTTTTTTATGCTAATTCTATTCAGTGGGAGTCTTGCAGAGAAAACTAATTGTCTTATTTACAGATTGAGATGGCAAGCACATCAGGAAGAGTGGAAATTTAAATTTTCAATGGAAATTTTTTTGTGTTGTGGAAACTCAAAATGGAAGACCTATTGGGGATAAAGATCTTTGGATTGTTGTTATGGGAACAAAACCATTAGGTATGAAGCAATAAGATTGAGACCTCACAAATAGAAAATACAAAGGGATGATAAGACTTTGTTTGGCAGATTATGTTCTCTTGAACATCCATGAGGAGAAGACTGCATCTTCTTAATGAAAGAAACTTGGTGATATTTATCAGGGAAAATATCTGGTGAATAAGTTATTCTTGAGGAAGAATTTATACTCCTTGAAGATGGAAGAAGGAGCATCCATAGTAGACCATTTGAATTAATTTAATATGATTGTTTCTCAGTTGGCCTTTGTGGGTGTGAAGATAGAGGAGGAGAATCATTGTATTCTTTTGTTATGTTCCTTACCTGACACATGGGATCATTTGGTGATGGCTATTGGAAGTAAAACAACCACTTTGAAGACAAAAGATGTGGTTGCTTCACTGCTGTCAGAAGAGATGCAAAGGAAATCTTTTGAGATGGACAAGGAGGCCCTTATTGTTCAGGGTAGATCAAAGGAGAGAGGCAAGAAGAAAAACAAGAAGTCTAAATCCAAATTTGAAGGGAGATCAAAGTCTCCTAGCAAGAAGTCCAAGGTGAAATGCTGGAATTGTGGGAAAACTAGTCATATCCAAAAGGATTGTAAAGAGGAGAAAAATAAGAAGAAGAAGAATAACTCTTCAAATAATAATTTTTCTCAGAGTGATGTAGATTCCTTCATTGCAGCCTTGGTGACTTGAGCATTAGATGATTTCTGGTTGATTGACTCGGGTGCATCTTTTCACATGATATCTCACAGAGATTGGTTCACAAAGTATGAAAAGTATACTGGTGGAAAGGTGTAATTGGAAAGTGATTCATCTCTTGAAATTGTTGGTCATGGAAGGGTCAGAATTCAGTTTCCTGATAGAAGAATAAAAGGAATTGATGGCATAATGCACATACTAGGTCTAGCTCGTAATCTTCCTTTTGTTAGTAAGTTGAATGATGTTGGCATGCAAGTCTCATTCTCGAGTGGTGGTTGTAAGATGACTAGAGGCTCGATGGTGTTGGCCAAGGGTGCACAAATTGGCACTCTATACAAGCTAGACGTACAAGTTGTTCAATGTAATAGTGTCTTTGCAAAGTCAAGCAAGGTTCCTTGTAAAGAGAAGGAGAATGAAGTTCCTCTAGGTGCAAACTCTTTGGAGGTGAAACTCCCAGCAAAGAAAACCATGTTATGGAATCATAGACTTAGTCACATAGGAGAAAAAGGCTTAAAAGCCTTGAAAAATAAAAGCCTGGTAGAAGGGCTTGTTGATTACAACCTTGAGTTTGATTTTTAAGAACATTGCATTTATGGAAAGAAAAACTATGTTTCATTTTACTGTAATCCACATAGATCTTCTAGCATACTGTAATATGTTCACTCTGATGTATTTGGTCTAGTGAATTTTCCTTCGTTATCGAAGTCTAAATATTATGTTATGATTATTCAAGAAGGGCATTCGTGTACTTTCTTAAAAGTAAATTAGAAGTGTTCAATTGATTTAAAGAGTTTAAAAACTTGGGAAAAAATAGACTAGAAGGAAAATTAAATGCTTAAGGAAAAATAATGGTGGTGAATTATATTCTGCAAATTTTGAAAGGTATTGCAAAGATCATGGGATTAAAAGGCATAAAAATACGCCTTATACTCCATAGAAAAATGGAGTTGTTGAAAGTTAAACAGGATGTTGATGGAAAGAGCAAGAAGTATGTTGAGCAATGTTGGTTTGGAGTAGAAGTTCTGGGCTGAGGCTATAGCTACAGTATGTTACTTGGTTAATCATTCACCTATTTTAGCTCTTGTTGACAAAACACCTATGGAAGTGTGGTCTGGTAAGAAGCCCTCACTGAGACATATTCATGTCTTTGGCTATGAAGCATATGTTTATGTGTCAAATGAGAAAAAATATCTAAGTTGGAGAACAAAGCTATAAAATGTATCTTCATCGGCTATGACATTGGTGTGAAAGGATACAAGATTTGGAATCATGTTACTAAGAAGGTGTTGTACATTAGAAGTGTAATCTTTCGGGAGCTAAAACCTTCTACAGTTGATCTACAGTCAGAGATAGAAGAAAAGGAAAAGAAGGATGATGTAGTTGAAATTCCTCTGACTCTAGATAAAGAGGAACTACGAATAAAAAGTGTACCTAAAATTGAGGAGAGTTCCAATAGCTCTGGGAGTTCTAGACAGGAAGAAGAACCACAACCTCAGCTGCAACTTGTGAGGAGTTCTACACAAGAGAAGTGACAACCTGAAAGGTACGGCTATTCCTTGTTGGATTCGAGTTATACCTATACTTTGATTACTAGCACTGATGAGTCTAAGACTATAAAGGAGGCTATTAATATGTTTGATTTAGATTCCTGGTTGGAAGCCATGAATGAGGAAATGGCACCATTGAAAAATAATGAAACCTGGGATTTGGTACCTTTTCCTGAAGGTTGAAAGCCTATTGGATGTAAATGGGTATTTAAGAAGAAAATTGGTCTGGATGGCAGTTTGGAGAAGTATAAAGCTAGGTTGGTCATGAAAGGTTATTCCCAAGTGGAGGGAATTGATTATGGAGAAATATTTTATCCTATAGCTAATTTGACATCTATCAGATTTCTATTGCCACTTGCAGCTGCATATGACTTAGAGGTTGAGTAGATGGATGTGAAGATAGTGTTTCTTCATGGAGATATAGAAGAAGAAATTTATATGTCCTAGCCTGAGCACTTCATTGAAAAAGGTAAAGAAAGTCTAGTTTGCAAGTTAAAGAAATCTCTATATGGTTTAAAGTAATCACCTAGAATATGATACCAAAAGTTTGACACTTGTGTGTTGTCATTGGGATGTGTCAGATCAAAATTAGATCATTGTGTGTATTATAAAACTGAAAATTAGTGTTTACTTATTATTTCCCTATATTTGGATGATATGTTATTCTTTGGGAATAGTAAGGCTATGATTTCTGTTTTAAAATCTCGGTTGTCAGCATGGTTTGAAATGAAAGATTTAGGTGCAGCAAGGTATATTCTAGGTATGGAAATAAAAAGGGATAGGGGAAGTAGAAAGCTTTGGCTCAACCAAAGCAAGTATATTAATTTTGTACTTGAGAGATTTAGTATGTCAAATTGCAAGCAATTAGTTGTTTCAGTGTTGCAAGGAATGGAGCTATCTATTGAATATTGTTCAAAGTCTCCTACTAAGGTGGAGGACATGACCAGGGTGCCTTATGCAAGTGCAGTTGGTAGTTTGATGTATGCAATGGTCTGTACCAGGACAAAAATTTCCCAAGCAGTGGGAGTACTTAGTTGGTTTATGGCTAATCCAGGAAGACCGCATTGGGATGTTGTGAAAACAGTTTTCAGATATTTGAAAGGTACTTTGGAGTATTCTTTGTGTTATCATGGTAACTCAGTTGGATCAAAGAGATCTATTAGTATCTGTGGGTATGTGGATTCTAATTGGGCAAGGGACATTGACAGTAGATGAGCAAGCAGTAGGCTATATTCGCTTTATCTACTACTGAGGCAGAGTACATGAAAACAATACATGCCTGTAAGGAAGTCATTTGGATTAAACGTTTGTGTTTTGATGTTGGGTTTAATATAGGGAAGATTACTATTTGTTTTGACAGTCAGTGCTATTTTTTCGGTGAAAAATCCCGCTTTCCATGCCAAGATGAAGCATATCAATGTTCAGTATCATTTCGTTCATGATATGGTGGAAGATGGAAAGGTTAATCTTGAAAAGGTGGATACTCTAGAGAATGTTGTTGATGCATTGACAAAGCCCGTGAGCACAGACAAGTATAGGTGGTGTGCCAATTCGATGGGCCTTGGGGCCTATGACTTTCAATAACTTCAAATTTGGAAGAAGCCAGTAAGTCTTCATCAAGTGGGAGCATGTTGGAAAATATGCCTCAACTTGTTTTCTTGGAGCTTCCCTTAAAGCTTGGCATTTTACCCTTTATTGGCCTGAATGTCACACTATCGTTGAAAACCAAAACCTTGGAACCTATGTTGTGGGGTTCTGAAATTACATAACCTCCCAACTTAGCGATATTGAGGCTCTCTTTGTTGTCATCATGCAACAGGTTTTGAGAAATTCATAACCTCTAATAGAGGTTATGAAGTTCAGTTTTCTAGCGACTTAGTGACTTTCTACGGGCATTGGTTTATCAGTGGTGACTTGGATGTCATGATGGCAGTGGAGACCATGGCAATGTGATGATATAACTTGATCTATGGTTGTGATAATTTTGATCCAACGACACCCACTAACTCTGTGCCCCTTGTGGTGGGTTCCAACAGACTCCTGTGGGGTGTGCAAAATTGACTGAGTGGTGTACATCTGTCAACTCGGTAACTCATGGAGAATGTCGTGGTGGGACCTGAATAGTTCCAAGATGGAAAGTGGTGATTGGTTGTTGACTGTTGACGGATTGAATGGTGATTAATTGGCAAGTTATGTGGATTTCAAAATGAGTTTGACGTGGCTGTAGCAGTTACATGTTTGTGGTGGTTTGTGTACAGTTGAAATAGTTGGTTTTTTGGAACTAAAGTGACCATGGCTGGATGTCGAATATATATTGTATCACATTGCAATGAGTTGGGATTGGTTTTTTTTATCGATTGGGTTTGGTTAATTAATTATTTTCATTGTATACTATACGAGAATTCTAACAATGTGAGAGAACAACTATAATCAAAATCTATGTATGAGGTTGATCAAGGGATTGTAATGTTGCTATGAATTAACACCTAGAGTGGGGTCTATAACTTTGTATGTAATCGGTTTACTGTAATACAAAGTGGTTTTACTTGGTGTGTGGGTTTTTCTCCCGTAAGGGTTTTTCCCACGTAAATCTTGTGTTCAATTATGTGTGTGTTTAATTGTCTATTCTTTGTTCTATTGTTGTGCATCTTAATGACTGTAATTCAAATTAAGTGAAATTTTATGCACTTCTTTCCTATGGATTTTTCATTTGGAAGGCGTTTCTGCACCGAGCTTTCCTTACAACACAATGCGAAATATTTCAATTGGTTCTTACACAAATCAAATGTTTACACATATCACTACATAATTGCTATATAGGGAGGTTTAATTTTCCATAGTTTAAGGTGAAAATAATTTTTTGCACACTTAATGGATGTTTAAATCAGCAACACAACCTATAACTTGTACTAAATATGATTTTTTTTCTTGTAGGAGTTGAGATATGAGAAATATAATAAAGGATTTGCATATAAATCATAGAATAACATATCAATCACTTGTTTATAGATAACAAAATAAAATATTAAGGAAAAAATGGATTGTATTGATAAAATGGTGCTTACATAGTAGCACCAGTTTGAAAATTCTTTAAATCTGCTTTAAAAGATGAATTTGCATTGATTTTTTCAATCATGGAATGACTAATTTTTTGAGTTACAATTCAATTTTTTTCAAAAAAGAAACTTTTTTGACTTACAATACTTTTCAAAAAATGCAAGAACTAACTTCGATTGAGCCTAGGGTTCCCTTTTTCTATCCCTTCGTTGGAAAAAAAGGTAGGACAAAATTTTAAAGATTATTAAATAACCATTTACTTCCTTGAGTTTGGCCACTTCCTCTCCACCTAAGTGCTTGAAAATTGCTTTCTTTACATTTTCAATCTTTGCTAGCATCTTAAAGACTCCAAAAGTTTTCCCCTACTCCTAGATACTTGCAACTCTTATCTTTAATCTACTAGATAGGTGGATGATTGGTTGAATTTCCTCCTAAATGATTTACAATTACCCAAACTGGCATTAATCTCTCCAACTGGCCATTAGTGCCTCCTTTATTTACTCAATTTCCACCTATATATATATATAGGACATGTGCTTAGAAGAATTTGAATTGAGTTAGGTCTCTTTAAGGAATGGAAGAAAGGTTAATTGGCTTTCAATGACTTGAAGACTTGAAAAATCTCCTTGCTAATTTGACTTCTTGAAGATAATAGTAACCCTTAAATTCTTCATCCTCATCTTTATACTCTTTCTTCCACGTTGGAATTTGATGCAGTTTCATACCGTGTTGACCTGCTATAATACACTCATTGATTGTTTAATAGTCCCTTTGATGCATTTTATCATGTTCATTGTCATAGCATCTTACTGCTACATAGTGCATGGTCTTTTGTCACTCATCATCATACTGTTTTCCCTTCATGCCATTTTTTATGCTTTGATACATGTTGATGCAAAAGTTTGCAGGTAGAAGCCTTATGGGAACTTAGGTATTGGGGGACTTGTGTGCGTAGCTAAGTGACCTCTGAGGTTTTATCGAAGCTAGCTCTTCGGGTTTTTAATGGGGGGTGAGAAAAGGGAAAGAAGATACACATCAAACAAACAAATCTAAGCTAAGGCGATGTGCCAAATCAATAGTGAGATAAGTAAGCACATTATAGAAATAAAGGCTTAGATAGTAACTAGCGTATATTAAAGAGATGATTCCCAAGCACTGCAAACATATGAGCATCAAACCATTTGCATAAAATAACCCACATAGCATAAGCTAACACAAAAGATTAGCAACATGATTTGTATTATGCTAAGCCATATAAAGATTATATAAGCTTGAAACAGATGTTCATATATGTTGGTATAATTAATATTTAATTACACTTGCATAAGTTTACTTAGGTAATATTTTAATTCTTGGGTTAATTATTGTCATGCTTATCTTGTTGAGCTATCTTGTTGCTCAAGATAAGATTAGGGTTATGCATACTTTTCTTTTATAAAGCAAATCATCTCATGTAATTATGAATTCCTGAATAATAATATTTTGCACATCTTTTTGCAATAGCTTTGCTTTTTCAAATTTTCTCTTCTATGGAAGGTTTTTTGGTTTGCATGTCTGATCTTGGTTTCTAACATGGTATTAGAGCCTTGATTTTGTAGCCCCTTCTCAGTATTTTGGAGAATTTCATTGCAGAGTTCATTTGGGGTTCCTCGAGGGTTTCATGCCTTCAGCCTATTTATGAAGCGTCTTGGATCAAATCGGGCATCACCATTGGATTCAAAGCACTTGAAAAAGTTAGGATTGGCTTTTATTTCACTGCTTTTGCTCATCGTTGAAGGAATCTGTGAAGGTTTCAAGTTCGGTGATTTTTTTGCAAGATCTAGGGGTTGCCTAATTCTCTGGGCATTTTGGGCCAAAATGGACCTTGCCATTGGATTCACAGCATCCAAAAACCCTTATTTTCATATAAAGTTTGTCCATTTTGGACAAATTCGTCTCGAGAGGCAAAAAAAAATTGTAGGGAGGTTGTACAGCCTCCCCAACACGCATTCTGAGGGACGTTTTTTGAAAATAAAATAAAATATCAAAATATCAAAAAAAGTGGTCGGAAGTCACCGTAGCTAGTTTTAAACCCTCCACCACCCGATCTCCACCGGGCAGCCACCGCTCCCACCACTAGTAGCAGCGGACCCCAGAGGAGCCGCTCACTCTGCCATTGGCCGAGTTCTAGCCCCCGCGTGTGTTTCACTTCAGCTTGCGGTCCTATCGGGGTCCAGACCCTCAAGCTCAGCACCCACTGGTCTAAAAACCCCAGCCCTGGTCTTATCGGTGACCAAGGGCTCCATCATCGGCCCCTTAAAGCCAGCCCCCTGGTCCACCCAGGCGACCAGGGGCTTTATTTTTTAGCCCTTGAGGGCTGCAAAGGATATTATTGGGCAGATTCAAAGCACTTTCACAGAATCAAGCGTAACTTTTGCATACGACATTTTTTTTTTGCAAACGAGATATCGCCGGAAAGCTGGTTTTGAGCTCTTCACAATGGTGGAGGTTTTATTTTTTGGTTTTTCTTTTTTGATGTCTTTTTCAGCCTCGAAAGTCGCATGTTGTTGTTTTCACTCCGGAGGGCATATATTTTGACTAGGTGATCCCTTTTTCACCATTTTTGCGGCGTTGGAAAGCTGGTTCAGTCATCTACACAGATCTGAGGTCTATTTTTTTTTTTATGCACATTAGCATTCTCTCCTTTTACAATCATTGGGTTATTGTAATAAATAAACTGAGATAAAGTTCCATCAAGGGGGTTTCTTGCATAATAATTTGATTAGAGTGTGTATGCACTTTGATCTCCATCTTGTTATTGATGACAACTCGCATGGGTTATATCTAGTTTCTTAGTTTCTTTTGGCCACATCTTGTCTTAGCTTGACACATATCAGATTCACATCAGTTCACACTTTAGATTGAGAGCTTATGGTTCTTGATCCGCATTGGTTCAGATCCATCTCAGTTTGAGGGCCATGTTTTTATGGTTAATGTTCTAGAGTCTTTATGGTACTTGTTCCCATGGAAGATTTTTAGTCTCATTTTGGCATCGGCATCAAGATACATGGTTTCTAGATTTTTTCATCATTTCATCTACTGTTGCTTCACAGATTCCAGGGTTGTTCCAGTTTGTGAGTTTTCCAATGTTTCATGGCATCAGGTCTACTGTTGCATTATTATGATTCCTCTTTGGTTTCTTATAAATAGAAGTATCTTTCCTTGCTTGTCAGATTGTGCTTCCAGTGTTACTCCACAGTGTTCTTCTAGTGCTTCTTTGTAGTAGTCATCTCATTGTAGGGGGGTTTTTTCCCACTAGGTTTTCCTTCTCTACGTCATTATTGCATTTGTACATGGGTACCTGATCAGGCCCTTGTT
Source organism: Sequoia sempervirens (assembly GCA_007258455.2). Lineage (NCBI taxonomy): Eukaryota > Viridiplantae > Streptophyta > Pinopsida > Cupressales > Cupressaceae > Sequoia > Sequoia sempervirens. Next base: position 58,119,597 of record VDFB02086081.1, on the reverse strand, counting down.
TTCGAAACCCATTCACGCTTTCTTGCATTCATCTTAACATTTAGGTGCATGCTTTGTTTAGTCTCCCTAAGTTGCACTTATGGGTGGGTGTTGGTGTAATTAATATTTAATTACACTTGCATAAGTTTACTTAGGTAATATTTTAATTCCTAGGTTAATTATTGTCATCCTTATCTTGTTGAACTATCTTGTTGCTAAAGATAAGATTAGGGTTATGCATACTTTGCTTTTATAAATAAAATCATCTCATGTAATTATGAATTCCTAAATAATAATATTTTGCACATCTTTTTGCAATAGCTTTTCTTTTTCAGATTTTCTCTTCTATGGAAGGTTTTTTGGTTTGCATGTCTGATCTTGGTTTCTAACAATATATTCTCAAAAAATGCAAGCACAATCTAATGTCCTATCAAATGCTTGAAAACAGAGAAGCCGAACAGGTTGGCACAATCTACAAGTTCAGATTTAATATTAAACACTACAGAGGCTAATTCTTAGCACTTGGAAACTTAGTCTACCTAACCACAACCATAAAATGAATAAAGTGCTACTTAAATAAGCCATCCCACCGCCTGGAGGCTCCAACAAGAAAGATGCTCCAGGGAAGTCACCAACGATAAAGATTCCCCTGTGTAGGCACCAACAGAAAGATGCTCCAACGACATGCCAGTAGGGACATGCCAGTAGGGACATTCGAGGAGTGATGGGCCACACAGCAACAAGAGGAAAGGACATGCAGAAAAAAAATAGAAATCGTTGCAACAACCATCGAACAAAAGCAACAAACACCTGAACAAATTCCACGTGGAAAGCACCCATAAAAGGTACCTACGATGTGGGCCCCATCCAAAAAGAAAGAGAACATCTGAAAGGGAAGCTCTGATAGGACGCCATGTGGCGGTAGTTGGAAAGTTGTGAGGCGATATAAAAAAAAAGGTGAAGCCACGAAGGAAAGAAAAATCGCGAACAAAAAGAGCAGTGCGTGAATAAATATTCCTAGCCTGGTGAGTCACAGGGAAATTTCACCTGTGGAATGAGAAACTCCAGATTATGGCCTCACAAACCAATCCAACCTCCCGAACTAATCACTCACAACTAGGAGAGGGTGGCCCGAAGAGATGTCCAGACCTCGTCCAATGGTGCAGAGAGAGTACGCAAGTTCTCATGTGCCATGTTCAAATCAATAATTTCCTTAAAAGGCAATCCACCAGATATCTTCACCTCAGACTCAAGCTGAAAGATGAGTTATGCCAACTGATGCACCATATTTTCAATATTGGTGGCGGTTGAAGGCTGATCAAAAGATTGGAACACAAATAAATCTCTTTTTTTCTCCTCAATCCTCTCAATGATTTGTTCTATTCCTACCACTCTTTGGTCAGCCAAGAAGGGAGATGGAAGCCCTCGCTGAGTTAGTCAAAAAAATTTATCTTGCATATCATAGGTAATCTGCGTCAACTTTGTTCTGCACTCACCGACATGTTGGATGGCATCATGCATAGAAATGAGAACATTCACGCTCGTGGTTGTCGTTGTTGGGTCCTCGACCCCCACATTGCTCAACGCCTCATCGGAGGGGGTATACAATTTTCTTAACAATTGCTTGGCCTCCAGAACTCTGTCAGAAGTCATTTCCTACACCCGTTGCATTGTTTCACTAACCAACCCGCATAAGTTGGTAGCCTACGCCATAAATTTGAGAGTGGGCTACAAGGTAAGACATAATGACTTAACATTATCCCAGTATGATGCATGCAATTCCTTTGCTACTTCTAGCGGGTTCATTTGGGGTGTAGGAGGCTAGGATCTCAAAAGGTCCACCCCTGTAGCCTTACTGCTCAATTCTACTTTCAACTCTGAAATGCTCTCTCCAGGATTGAAATCTGATTCTTTAGAGAAATAATTTGTTCCTCCTTACCCTTTAAGGATAACTTGGTCTATTTTTTCTTTTCTGTTTCCTGCTCCAATGCAACATTCATTTCATTTACTTCATCATTGGTACTCTACCAGAGCTGTTTCAAACCATCACTTGCCAGTTTCAATTCTTCGTGGAGGGCCACCTCAGTCACCCAGGATTGCTCAATTTCTCTTCTCAGGGTTGGAACAACCTCCACACTTAGAGCTTGAAGTTCAACAACTTTGCTTTCAAAGGCATTTCTTTCATCCTGTAGTCGATTGGTTTCAATCACCTGAGCTTTATGCTTATTTGACCAAATCTCCACCTTTCCTTTCAGGTCATTCATCTGTTCATCTTTCTTCTTCATCTGGCGACTGAGTTTGAGGAAGTCAATTGTCACCACCCTTTGGGTTTCCTCCATTAATTCTACCTTGTCCTGTGGATGAGCTTGCTGCAAATCAAGCTAAACAACATTGACAGAATAATCCGTTGGCTGCATTTCTCCAAATGACCTGATGACGTTGGGTGTCAAATTTGTGAACATCAATGAATTTTGATTTTCGTTAAACACAGTCTGCATATGGGGCTCCACAGGTTTGTTTTCATTTTTCGCCCTTCTTTTCTGAATTTGGCTAGCCCAGACACTTTTGGTAACATCCACCTGCGAGAAATACTCCTGGGGCGAAATACCTAATCCACCAGCAAAAGGAAACTCCCAGGGAACTGCTAATGGGAATGACAGTGTGCTTAATGTATCAGCAAATTTGCTAGGTCTTGTGACAGTTGTTGGGGAAAAAGGTGGGATAAAATGACTACTCTGAGATGGTGAAAACATAGCAAGGGAAAAATTCAAGGAATTAGCCACTTGACACTGAGGCATCGGAGATACAAACTACTGACTCAGTGGGTTAGAATGCATTGCTATTACTTGTATCTAAGGGGCAGTGGACATAGGAGGAGGTGAATAGGGACCCCTAGGGGAAGTAATGTTGACTAGACTCGGGTGACCCATGAGAGGAATAGCTAATGCAAGTGACATGGTAGAAGCAGGCGTGGAGGGAACTAAAGACATAAGAGAGAGAAAAGGGGGAGAAATGTACCTAAGTTTCTTGATGATTCATAGCAGATACGACTACCTCTTTGTGTTCTTCTTCTCCTCCTACCACCTTCTCAATTTGAGGTCTCTTGTCTTCCGGGGAATCATCTAGGTCCATAATAACCCTTCAGCGGTGCCTAACAGAGCTCGATCTCTTCTTCCCTGATCTAGAGGAGCTAGTTGGCTCTGACAACTATGTATTTGAAGAGCTCTCATGCTACAATTTCTTTCCACTGACCACCTCTCCTTGTAAGGGACCTTCCACAATCATTGGAGCCTTTTGGGCTACTTCCTCTTCATGCTCTGGGGCTGCACTTTCTACCTCACCAAACCTCTCAGACTCTAAAGGATTAGGAGATTCATCACTAGTTGAATGCTCGCGGTACCAGGCATCATCAAACTAGTTGTTCGAGTCCATTTCCTGAAAGAGACTGATAGTCCTTTTTATCTCTTGTCTATAAATCCAAAATTCTTTAATCTTTTCAGGCTTCCAATCAAGCCTTGCCAATTGGCTATAGAGGAATTGATTTATTATATGGTTCGGGTTAGGCTTGTCCATTATACAATAAAAATTCAGCTAAGGTGGTCGACCCAAGTTGGAAGGAAGGTGCTCAAGGCTAACGTATAACTTCGCATTTCCCTCATTTGCATTTCTCCAAGGGTCCCAAAATGACCAAGGCTAGTGAGGAATTTTAATGCCTACCTCTACCAAGTTACCAACTAGATTATAGCGCCATGTATCATAGATAACCACCAATCTAAGGTGACCTAACTTGGAAAACAACACTTCAAAACTATTCACCCTCAAGCTCTTCTTCTTGGCCAATGTTATAGAGCCAAACATGACTAGTAGTGTGAGATAGGAAGTAAAATGCTTCCCTCCCTAGTAATCATTTTCAATATTGCACAACTTCCTGAAAACCTCCAAGGCCCACCCTATCTAAAATAAAATGCGGGAACCAGAAAGGCTCTGGGATGAAACCTTGCATGCAGAGCATTGTAAAATCTAAACCAAAAAACCAATCACAAGGCAGTACAAGACCTCTCATCCATGAAATTTGAATCTGAGTCAAGCGCCCAGAGCTCTCTCCTTTTGTTTGATCCAAAGCTCTTAAATTTGGAGCTAGGAATGCATCTAAAAACGTGTAATAATCAAAAAAATTTGAAGGGATAGAAGTCCAGGTTGAAACTGGCTTTCTAGCGCCATTTTCGTCAAAAACTACCAGGGGAAGAAATTGCTAGAAATAGTCTGGGTTCTAATGTAAAATCATGTAGGCCAAGAAAGAAGAATACCTGAATTTGGAACTGGGTTGAAACCCCTTCAGCTGTCGGCACATCCTCTCCATAATAAATTTCGCAAAGTCCATCAGTATGGGCTCTTTATTCTTCTTCAGCATGAAGCCTATGCTCATTTGGAAGTCCGAGACTTCCTTATCCATGTCCAACCCACATGCCAACCCCAACATAGAGAAGATAGAAGATGTGCCTGCTTTAAAAGCACTCAGACTAAGAGGAAAGCTAGGAGGGATGACACTATCTGATGGCTTACCCGTTTTGGCATTGAAAAATTGTTGCGCTAGTCTCAACGTCCTCCAATAATTTCACAGCCTAGAGATATCGAAGTCCTCAACACCAAAAAGAGCATTCAAAGGGATGCACAACATATCTTGGAGAGCCTAGTGACTGATTACCACCTTAAAATTATGGCCACTTATAATTCCTGAATTGGTGTCGAAACTTCTAGCACAACTAGCCACCATCTCTGGACAAAAGTGCACCAAAGGAACCATATATTGAGGGAGGCCACAATTCCACAGTCGGCTATGAAAAGGATCACTGATGTTTTTCATCTTTTCGTATGCAGATTCTAGTAAACTTTTGGGGTTCTGAGATAACTTTGGATAGTGAACATTATCCCAACCCTCTGAAACCAAAGCTTGGTTTTAGGGAGAAACTGTGTTTAACTTTTTCTAGTCTGTCGGCTTAGTGAAGGGCCATGAAGGTTTAGCCAAAATTCCCAAGGTTGCATAAGAAACTTGGGCATAGATATCTATGCAAGGCACCTGCATCCTTCGTTCATCAATGTTGCTACCGGTGATGGCCTGAGTTGAGCTCTCTGCAATTTCAGCCATTTTCCTGTATTTTGAAGGACTCTGCTACTTAGCTTTTTGAAATATTTTCTCTATCTCTGCAAATGGCTAAGGTGGTTACATGCTTTACCAACCTTGCACAATTAATCCCTTCCGCCCAATGCTCCCATCTGTCTTTTTGATTTTTTAAAAATATCAGATTAGCAAGGGTACACATTGTCTTTCACATTGATTATGCCATGCACCACTAGCCCCTTTCGTGCATGCGAAGCGGCCGCCAACCTGCCAAAGGATTCCACACATAAAGAGATGTGACTTCACATACGAAAGCTCTAATTTTCTTTGGAAAAGGCACTAAAACAACAATGCCATATCTTTTCGCAAGCTTCTTGCATTTAATGATTACTTGATTGCAATAGGGCACATCAACCAACGACTTCATCCTAAAATATTTTCATTTATTTAATCAGGATAGAAACTTTCCTTATGGTGACAATTATCCCCTTTTCTACCTTTGAAAAATGCTTAATTCAAACAAATTGCAACTACATTTGATTATCTTCATTATTTCGCATGCCACAACACAACCTATCAGGACTCTTTCATACCATTTTCCTCTGACATAAACATAACTTGCTCAAAAAGAGAATCCTTTCCCCATCTATAAAAAGGCCCCCCTTGGCACTTTGGCACCCCACATTTGCACCTAGCATTTCTTAGCGACTAGCCCTAGGATATAGTTGGTACCTTTAGTACTTGGCCAGAGTAGCGATAGTCATGGAAACACCAATTAGGCTTATGTGCAAGAAAACCCAAGCTGCCTTTTTAGGAAAAATTAGGTGCAGGAGACTAAAATGCATGACTGGCATGAAGAACCTTCTGTATGTGAAATTCATAAAGTGGGTTCTAGGAAGAGACTATGTAGAATATGAGGATTAGTATAGGGTAAACACCAATACCTGTTCCCATTTTTTAGCTTCTTTGTTGGAAATTGGCGTTTCCAAGAGGAAGATTCTAAGGCTGACCAAGCAGGTATTTCCCAAATGCTACCTAGAGGGGCTGGAGAACATCGTGAGAGCTGCCGAGATTGGCCACAAAATCCCATCTATTCACAATATGCGCCGACTTGCTGAGGGAGGAGGACCTGTGTCAACTAGACCCTTTTTGTTTGGCTTTGAGCTTGAAACTCACAAGGAACATCACCACAAAGCCCGTGTTGGGTGCCACTTCCTAATGAGGATGCACAACATCGAACCCTTTAACGAGGTGCAGTGGTACGATAATTTTGAGAGGATGGTGTTTCCTCATCATGCGCCACCTACCATTGTTGGACCTTCAAATTCCTGAAAAGACACCTAGAAGACCTCCTTTTCCTTCTTTTTTTTTTAAATTCTCTGCAACACTCGTTAGTGATAATATATGTATTTTGGAATATGGCCATGGGCCCCATGACATCCATATGTATACAGATGTAAATATTTCTATAATCAATACAATACATATAATTTTTACAGTCTAGTTTTTCTTCATTTTATCTCATTTCCATGCATCAATATGGTTGTTGATTTTAAGAAAGCACTGAGAATGACCCAAAACTAACAAAGCAAGGAAAATATATACATATTTACACACCTACAACAAAAGCTAAATTAATTGAATTTCTTGATGTGTATTCCATTAACTGGAATACCCAAGGCCTCACCCTCCATTGTTTCCAACTCGAACGAGTTGTGTTGTTTGCACTATGTGATTTTGAATGGTCCTTCCCAAAGACTATGGAACTTGCCATGTTGACTGGGCTTCGCTCTACACTCATTAAACTTGAGCAGCAGGTCTCCACATTGCAAACCTTGGTCAGACGTTTTCTTGTCGAACCATTTCTTTACCACCTGTTGGTGGTTAGTCATTGCCTTGAGAGTGTGCTCTCGTTTCTCCTGAACTTCAAGTAGTTCTGCCAACGGCACCTCCATCACTCCATTTTGCTCAATTTCAAGAGATTTGAGTAACTGGATTGCAGAGATTTCCATAGAGATGGGCAATAGCGCTTCCATCCCATATACCATCTTGTAAGGGGATGTCTTCAATATTTTCTTGGGTGTGATACGATCTACCCATAGTGTTGTTCGGAGGTCTTTATGCCACTCCTTTGATGTTCCAAACCTATTCTCTTGATAAGCCAGAGAAGATTCTTGTTTGTAGATTCGACAAGGCCATTTCCTTGCAGATAGTAGTTGGAAGATGTCTTTAGGAAGACTTCATATGTTAGTGCAAATTGGCTGACTTTGGAGCCAAGAAAAGCTTTGGCATTATCCGAGATAATTGTCTTTGGTGGGCCAAACCTGGCTACCAGTTCTTCCAAGAAGTTCACAATCTCTGCCTCGGTTGCATTTTTCAAAGGTATAGCTTTAGTCCACCTAGTGAAATAGTCAGTTTTCGTCAGGATCCATCTGTGTCCAGCTGATGAAACTGGGTTGATCATGCCAATGAAGTCGAGACCCCATTGAGCAAATGGCTCTTCCACTACAATTGGTTTCAATGGCATGGCAACATTTTTCCTTTTCCCAACAAAAAACTGACAATCATTGCAAGACCTCACCAATGAATATGAGTACTTAAATAATGTTGGCCATAAATAACCAACATGCATAATCTTGATTGCAATAGTCTTTGCTAAAAAATGTCCTTCAGCTAGGTCACTGTGATACTGCTCCAATATCCTTTTTGCTTGCTCTTGGGTCACACACCTCAACAAGACGCCATTGAAGTTTCTCTTGAAAAGAACTCCTTCCAAGAGTACATAGCCATTATTTAGCAGTCTATAAAAATACCTTTTAAGTGAGGGGAGGTCGGTCGGGTACCTTCCTGTTTGCATGAAATTAATTCTGTCATTCATCCAATCATCTCTAGAGTTCTCCTCATTCAGCAACACGGGTTCCAGAACTTCATCTTCAGTCGTTGCTTCATTGTTTTTGGCCAAATATTTGCACAACCCCTTTCCTTTCATAGTCTTGACTGGCTTGATCTCAATGTCATACTCTAGGATCTTGGTTATCCAATTAGCCCGCTTCTTAGTGATTTCACCTTCCATAACATATTCACGCACGCTCGGGTGTGGCACACAAACGATCACCTTGTTGCACGATATGAGGTGCCGAAACTTCTTCAACACCTTTACAATAGCAAAAGCTTGCTTCTCCACAAAGTTGTATTTCACCTCATAATATTTTTAGAGTACGTGAATAGAAGGAAATGGGAAATTCTCTTTTATCTTTGTCGTCTTTCTACATCAGAACAGTAGCAATACTTGTGCTACCACCAAAGACGTAGATGATAAAGTCTTTTGACAAATCCAAATTAACCAACACGGGGGATAAAGAGATGGCTTCTTTAATTTGGTCAAAAGCTTTTCTAGCTTCTGCTATCCATTTGAAAACTTGGTCCTTTTTCAAGATCAATGTGGTGGGCCGAACAATTCCTATGAAGTCCAGTATGAACCGGCTGATGAAATTAACCTTACGCAAAAAATATTGAACTCCCTTTTTATTGATGGGCAAAGGGAGTTCTTTGATCACTTTAACCCTTTCTGGGTCGATGGAAATACCTTCCTTTGAGACGACATAACCCAACAGCTTCCCCTATGGAACTCCAAACACACATTTCTTTGGGTTCGAATAAATTCCAAACTCCTGGCACTTCTGGAAAACAAGCTCAAGATGATCAAAATGATCTTTAGTAGATTCTGAGAAAATGGTCAAGTCATCTAGATAAATAAGAATGATCTTATGTATCAAATCCTTGAAAGAAATGTCCATAGCTCATTGGAAAGTGGCTCTGACATTTGAGATTCTGAAGGGAATTTTAGCATAAGTGTATGTTCCCCTCTTGGTGGTAAATGTTGTTTTGTGCTGGTCCTCCTCTTTCACCCGAATCTGATTATAGCCAGAGAAACCATCTAACATTGAAAACATCTCAGAACCAACAACTTTCTGCAGAATTTCCTCCATGGAAGGCAGAGGCTAGTGGTCCTTTAGGGATGCTCTATTGAGGTCTCAGAAGTCAACGCACAGTCTTATATTGCCATTCTTCTTCTAGACTGGCACTAGGTTAGACACCCAAGTACTATGTTTGATTGGGAACACTATTTGGGATTTAATCAACTTCTATAATTTCTGAGCCATTAATGACTCGATCTTTGGATTTACTGGCCTCTACTTTTGACGCACAGGTTTTGCTCCCTCTAGTAGCTCAATGGTATGTTGGATAATCCCGAGATCATATTCCCTAAGATCATCATATGAGCATGCTACCACATTCAGATACTTCTCACAAAAATCTTTCAACCTTTCTTTGTTCTTCTGCAAGACTCCTTTTCCAACCTTAAGCTTTTTATCTTCTCCAATGCACAAATCGGCATAATCACCTTTATCAGCTACAAGCTTTCTCTTGTCTTTTCTCATATCATCGGAATCAAACAAATTCTTGAGAGTGACCAAACCTCTAGGAAGCTTGTTTGACTTTAGCTGGACCACTTGACCTTCATAGGCCTCAGCAATCTTTGGCTGTAATTGGTCAGCAAATTCTCTAGACAATTGGAGAAATGATGCGATATGCTCATCACTATCAAACACTTGCAATTTTTTATCATTATTTGGGACTATAGGTCACACAATCACACATTGAATGTTTGTTGTCAGTTAACTCAAAATTTGGCTCAAATTGAGATTCAACAATTTCCATTTGATCTGCTTTAGAATTTTGCTCTCTAGGTACGACTTGGATGTGAATGCCTTGAAGCCTTCAATAAGGTCCCAGACCTTATGTTAGTATGATCGCATACGAACATTCTTGGCAACTGATAGCCCTCAGATTTGGTTAACCACCAATTCTGAATCTCTGAACACTTGTACTTGCTTGGCACCCATTTGTTCTGCTAAACTCAAGCCATGGACAAGGCCCTCATACTCTGCTTCGTTGTTTGAGCACGCGAACTAAAAGCAATATGACCTTAAGGTATTTTCTTTGGATGGAGATACCAAACATATTCCGGTGTCGACTCCTACTTTGCATCTTGCTTCGTCAAAGTTTAAGGTCCATAACTCTGAGGTCCCTTCACTTTTGAACTCTTTAGTCACTCTGGGCATAATATGATTCTCCTCATGTATGACATATGTTCCTAGCCCAACTGCATGATAGTTTCCAAAAGGGTCTAAATTTATAAATTCATTCAAGAGAGCCTCTTCCTATTCATTCTTGGAACTACTTGCTTCTTCATCCTTAAGAAGTTCAACATTGGGCATCTCTTCCATGGTAATTGAGGTATGTGCTGCCTTAAAATTGATCATGGCTTCATCAACCACATGCACGAAATGTAAAGGTTCTTCCTCTATCTTCATCTTAGCTCCATGTCTAGTTCTTAGGATCAAGTGTGACCAGTCCAAAGAGAGGTAACCTCCAACATTTGTAGTAAATTCTTGGGACAAACATATCCCAAACATAGGAGGGACATCAATGAGCACAATATCTTGATTCACAGTAATGCTGGGGCAAGCAAACAATGTCATAGGTAATCCTTTGATTACTATGATGGTTTCAACCTTGTTCCCATCGAGTCAACCATAAAATTATGCAGTAGTTTTTTACCAATGATAAGCGTTAGATAGAAAGGCTTGGGTTTAGGCTTACCCTCTTTTTCGACCTGATTCTCCATTGATTGATTTTCCAAAACTTTATTTGGGCCTGGATTGGGTTGCCTATCTTCTGGGGGCTTCTCAAGCATCTTCATACTCTCTTCTCTCGATAATTCCTTTTGTAATAGTTACTTTTGCTTCGGGATGGCCAAGATATCCCACAAGGAAACATTGGCAGAAGATTTCTTTAGTTGTTCCACCATGTTGAATGGCATACATGACTAATGAGCTATGGTACTTGGCTCCTTCTGCCTCGCAGTTGGTACATCCAGCTATTTGACAACTGTCAGGGTGGCCATGGTAACTTTTTCTTTCAGGGGAGGTGGATTCTTGGAAACCGAAACAGTGGCCCCAAACTGCTACGGAATTGATGACACAACTACTGATGGGTTGAGCATTAGATTTTGTGCCCCCTTAGTTTGCAAGGACGTGAATTCTCCAATGAGCCTCCGCTTGGAACGAGTATTGTATTCTAACTATACTTGCAGTGCCTAGGTCACCGAAATGTCATTCGGGTATGCTGAATCCTCTCCCTCCATCCAAGAAAAGAGTGCTTAGTTTGAAGCTATATCTAGCTCCTGCTCTATAGACATTCCTTGCATTTGGCAATGAGAACTGCATTCTCCATTTGTTGAGAAGCATATATATGACCTCCAGAATCAGGCATGATGCCTTGACTACGTTGTTCTGCTATCTTCTGTTGTAAATTCCCTTGAGGGCAATTTCGGGGCATGTGTGCATCATTGCAAGGGAAGCACCATGGATTTATCTCCTCAGCAAGATTATTTTGTCCCACTACCAGTTCTTTACTTGAACTAGGATAGACAGTCTACATTAGCACAGTCACGGGCATGACTTGATTGCTCTATTGAGCTTGAGCATTACTATGTGATCTATCCTACCATTGATTCTGCTAAAAAGGAGGTTTCCTGCCTTGGTAGTTTTGGTAAGTAGGCTTCTGGTAGGCATACTATTTCCACTTCATACTGGTTAACTCATTTGTCATGGTTCACAACTACTCCTTCATGATGTTCATCTCAGTTGTCAAGGGATTAGGCACTAGAGCCACACTCGGCGTTGTTCCCGGATAAACATACATAGACTAGGGGGTGCGGGAACACTGGTTGAAGCTACCTCTAGTCTTGCTGCGGTCAATTCCAAGAACAATGGCATGATAGGTCACAGTGCCAATTTTCTTATAATAATAAGATTGTTCCTCACGGTGACGGCAAGGCTATATGCATCAGGCAAGGTATTTCCACCAAGAGATTGCAGCATCACAGAAATATCAACATTTATAGACTTCAAATAGAACATGAACGCTAGATCTAGAGGTGGCCGACTGTTGACAGGGACCCTCTGCCAAGTCGAATGAAATTGGGCATTGCAATTTTCCAAAGCTTCATGAGGAGCCCGCTTTATATCAGCCAGCTGGTAATATAGCAAAGATCTGTCACCATTATTTGAGAAGTGCTCGTAGAAAGGATCTCCGAGCTGATCCCAAGTGCCAATTGAATTAGCTGGAAGAGTACAATACCAGTCCAATGCCTTTCCTCTGAAAGAGGCTGCGAGCAACTGCAAAGCCACATTATGGTCAGTAATTCCATGAACCAGACTTACATCAGCTACGTCTTGCAAGTGCTCTGTTGGTGTTTTTGAATTATCCCCAGTCAACTTTGGGACAACCTTTAAGGAGGAAGTTGGGATTTGAGCCCACACAGTGGGTGGTACAGGGGGTATCAAAGGGCTACCAGCATCCCAAGCTAAAAAATTTCTAGCCATCTACACAAGAGGTGGAGGAAGAGGCGGAGGTGATGTATTAGCTTGCTAACCTTTCGCCTTGATTGAAATTAGTGGTGGTACAAGCAGACTAGGGTTTTTTGCAGTTTGAGACCTAGTGACGGGCCTATGGCTCATACACTCCTTTGGATTGTGAATGTCTTAGTTCATCCCATCGGGCGTGCCAGAAAAAGAACTATTGATGCAAAAGTTTGCAAGCAACAACCTTATGGGAAACTTAGCTATTGGGGGACTTGTGCGCGTAGCTAAGTGACCTTCAAGGTTTTATCAAAGCTGGCTCTTCATTTTTTAATGGGGG
>VDFB02086081.1:58083782-58106629 GCA_007258455.2 Sequoia sempervirens | reverse complement strand
TTTGCATGGTTTATGTATTCTAAACCCTATCGGGTTTCTTTGTGCATATGGTATTGTTGTATCAGTTTTAAATGATAAGTCACAATATACATGTGACTAAACTTCACCGACAATAACTATTATATCAGTGTGATTATTTTTGTCGACAGGGATATTATGTGGCTTCGATAGTCCTTGAGAACTAATGATGTGTATCTGCATTCAATGGTCTCAAAAACATTTTAATAATTGATTAAATCATGTGATATGATGTTGTTTCCCACCGGAATTCAAAATTATTTTAATCATTGTGTATTCTATCAGATTTTAAATGATTATCTTTTTTGGTTGAAGTCTTCGAAAGACTTGGGGGAAATGTAGGGTAGAGTTGTTATTGTTTCATTGTGTAAACTTGTGAAACCCTAGCCACCACCATGGAATTGTGATTGCATATTTCTGGTAAAATAATTAACTGAGGAAGTTGAAAACAGGTAGAGCTTTTTGATGGAGGTCTTCAGCTGGACAGTTTTGAAATGGTTCTTCTGGTATTTTTTTATTTTCATTCCTCCTTAAACAGGTACTAAGGAAAATAAAATTTATGGTTTTGAGAAGTTTTGTTAAGGAATTAGTCATGAAGATTCAGTGGTTAATGTTATTCGAAACCTTTGATTATTTCCTAGCAAACAAATAAAGGATTAATGCATTTAGTTATTCCAATCTGGAAAGAGGAATATGATGTTTCTGATATTCAGTCCAGAAGTTGTATTGCATTGAAAATATTTATTTTGATACTCAGATTATTGTATTTTGAGGAAGATGTTTTCATTCTCATACAACATTCTTCAATGAGCTTATTGAAAATCTTTTATGGTCTTCTATTGAAATTATAGGACTACAATTTTCACTTCTAGGGTTCTGATAGAATATTGTATTGTTTTACATGGTAAAGGAGTTGGTGCTTTTGAATTTTGTGGAGTTGGTGCTCCTAAACTTGCGGGGTTGGTGCTCCTGAATGTGAAAGATTTGGTGCTCTAAGTGAATAAAGGAAATATTTTTCGAGTGGTTTTTTATTCCCCAAGAGGGTTTTTCCACTCAGGGAAAATTCTAGTGTTATGTGATGTTTATGTGTGTGTGAGTTTTTCTTATCTATCTATTTTTAAATGTGTCACCAAATATATTGAATTCACATCTGCCAATATATATATGTCAAGTTTCATGCATAAATTTTTTTGATTTAAAGTGAGCTCTGATACATGTGAAAGTGTCACGTTTTTCTTCTGTTAAAGTTTCATGTTTAAATTCGTGGTTCATGCAAATACAATACTATTTATGTACAAGTAAAATATATTCTTTGAATTGTCCTTTGATGTCTTGATTTAAAAGTAAAGTTTTCTATACATACTGTCATTTGTCCTCTTGGCTCAAAACAAACATAAATTCTTGTTTTTGATAAAGTTTTGTGACTTTCATAAATCATTGATTCACCCCCCCCTCTCAGTGATTTTAGTCTTCCAACATGACTATCAGACCGAAACACTTTACTCAACATTTATATTATCTTTTTCCCTTTTTAACATTCCCGATTCCCAATTTTCGGTACCCAAAATACTATGTTACGAAGTACTTTACCTTTAAAGAATTATCTTTTCTCTTTACTTTTGGTGTTCTTTTCAAACTAGCCAACACCTGCCATAAGCGTTAGTTTTCACTTGGGTCCCCAAGTATTATAGTCTTAGGGCATGTTGTGAGACCACACAACAATACCAATTCCACTTCCAATGGGGAAGCTAATTCTCTAATTAACCAATCAGGTGTATCATCATTATGCTCTACCTCTATAACATTTTTCTATTCTTGGCCTTCAGTATGTTCAAGAACTTCTTCTCTTACATTTTGTAACTTTATCTATCACATCCTCTAAAATGGGAACATCTTCAACATTCTCTAGCTTGGATTCTAGATTACCGAGATTCAACATTTTCACTTCAGTTCCAAGACTTTTATTTTCCTATCCAACTAGGTGTTTAGTATCAGTTCCTAGGAAATTTCCTTCATATCATGTCACATCAGGATTCTCTTTGTCTTTGACCCTTTCACCTAAACTTTGTGAAGGTTCTTTATTTTCCATTTCAACCTAGTCTTCTTTTGACTTTTCAGAAACCTATGGTTGTTCAATATCATTTTGATCATTCCTTAGCAAAGAATGGGAATCAAAGGTATCTTCAATAACACTATTATCAATGGGAATCTTCCCTGTAGTCTCCCATGTTTCCATTTCAAGAATTTCAAGGTTCCCCACCTCTAAGGTGATTTTTTCTCTTATGAATTCTTCTTCAACATTCCTAGGAATTGACCCTACATCTGGAATCTCTTCCACCACTAGTTGTACCATGGGATTATTCTTAGATTTATTTTCTTTCACTCATTCCCACATGGCTCCTAGTTTATCCATTTGTTCCTTTATTAGAGCTTCATCTAGCTTAGAACTTTCATCTAAAACCACAAGATTTTTCCCAGTGTATATTTTATTGTAGCCATATTGACTGAAGGGGGAGAAGTAAATAATGTCACAGCTCTCTGAGATATAGACCTTGTATGTGTACCAATATTCTTTGTCATTCCTACCTCTTCATTAGTCGTAGGCCGAATCTTTGGTTTTTCCATGGAAGAAGATGCCACTTTTAATTTCACTTTTGTTCAAACCTTACCTAGTTTGACTTCTTTATGTTGACCAGCTAGCTTTAGTGAAATTCCTTGGCTTGGAGCCTCAAGGATTCTTTCTTCAATATGTATAGCAACAACTGATTTTTATCTTTTCTCTTTTTCTTAGTGGGCTCCTCATGCTCAGGCTCATTTTCTTCTCTTTGTTTCTTTCTTGTGTCTAGTGAGTATGTGGGCCTTATTCCTACTTTTCTCAAAGCTTTACAAAAATCATTTATCCAATATTGAGTTTACAATAAAACTGATTCAGAAAATTCCTCAACGGATGTTATTTCTTTACTTTCATAATATGGATCCGAGATAGGTTCATCATAGACCCTATTTTCATCATAAGCTAGATTCAATACTTTACCATCATCTTCCTCTAGTTGATCTAGAATATCACAAATCTTGAGAATCCACACAGATTGTAATGACAACCTTTCATATTTTTTCCCTTACTTTATGCTCGTCATCACAATTGATCTAGTAATCTTCTAAATGTTGAACATGACCACGTTTACCAGCTATATTCTTGGCAATATTCCCTTCTAGGTCATAATTATTTCTTTGGAGTGGAAAGTACTCACAATTATACATCTTTAACTCCTCTTCACACAAATTGGTTTCTTTAACTGCATTGGATTTGTAGTTGCCTATTACAATAGGAAATTTGAGGGAAATTTTCTTATGGGTTGCATTGTAAAGAGCTTGAGACGACTTTAATTATCTTACCAATTCCAATAATAATATCTTATCTATAGGGTACCTTGGAAACATGAAAGGATATCCTTCAAACCCTTCCACCCTAATGTAGGTGAAAGTGGGAAACTAAATGTACCAGCCTCCAACCTGTTTAACAATACTTTATGCTTCTAGAGATAATCTTTTAGCTTTTTTTCCTTCCATTATTCTCACCAGCTTCATGGAAAACACATCATTGACTCTCTAATAATGCTCCCTATATTCATGAACAATAATTTGGGGTAAATGAGCATATATCAGGTTGTTTCCTGTTTCTCTTCCCAAAGTACCAACTTTTTTCAACCCTTGCTTATTTTTCCTTAGGGCGTAGGAAGAGATCACATATGAGGACATAGAAAAACATATTGACTTTATAAATTCCTTTATCTAATCATGCAATATGTCACTAATAAAACCTCCCCAATGTATTTGCACAAGGCCTTCCATTAATTTGGTTGTGATTACAAACATCCATGATTTGATTTTACTGGCATCTCACAATCCAACTATCCTACTTAGCATAGTTATAATATCTTGAACATCTGGTTTGAACATAGACCTTAGAATTGGCTTTGTCTATTTTGTAATTTCTTCCTGACACCATTGGGTACTCATAATTCTTCTATTTTGTTCTTCGGTGCTCAGGTAGGTCTTAGCCTTCATCTTCATATCTATAGGGTACATCTGAGTAAAATTGGGAAGCCCAAATGTATATATAATTCCTTTCTTGGAGAGATTTGCATAAATTCTTCCCTCCTTCTCAATGACTCTTTTTTCTGGGTTGTACTAGTTTAAACATTCCATAACCAGTTCAAGGGCCTCCATTGTTGGTGGAAACCCTCCTGCTAAAAATAACCCACTTCCTATATAACATTCTTTGTACATTGAGAGGCATTTTCTTGTCATGCCTGTGTGAGGAATTCAACATTAGAGGACCATCCCATATGAATATCATTAGTTATCCCACCAATTGGTACAACTTGTGAAGTGCAATATTTGAATTCATTTTCTGGTCTTTCTTTAGAAGTACTCATTTTTGTTGGTGTGTTCTTCATTTTTAAATGTGTACCTTGTGTACGAGTTAGGGTTAAATTTAACCAGTTATTTTTAACATTTCATAGAAACTTTTTTAATTCAACATTCGGTTAAATTCACATCAAAATAATCAACATTTTAGTTATTAAGGGAAATATCATTATCTCAAGACTTTCATGCATAAAAAATGATTGATAGAATTTCTATTATTCAAGACATACCTAGTTTTGCTAATGTTGATAATCTTTTTAGAATGCAACTTTGAAACCATTGGTAGTTGTGTTCTTTATTTCTCAAAATTTACCATTCCTTGCGCACCATAATATCAGTCTCATTCATTCAATGTCTTTTGCAAATTTATAGTATGATGCGAAGTAGAGTGTTATAAAAGTAACTACATGCTCGAGGTGGTGCCAAGTATGTGTGTAGTTCACCACCTTCATCAATTACCTATTACAATGCATTAATTTCTCAAATAAAGGTGCAATCATGGAAGATTAGGTTTCAAATTATGAACACCTTGGTTTCTATGTAGGCCCACCACTAGAGGAAAAAGATGGTGTGGAAAGCTTATGTGGCACTCTTGTGTCACTTTGATTTTTATGAGGAAAAGGCCTTTTAAGATACGTGATCATTGACGATCACCAAGATTGACAACCTCTGATACCAAACCTTGGAAATATTATCAGGAACTGGGACACTTACCTCCAAGCTTTGTTAAAAAAAACCAGGAGCAGAGCGAGGAACCGGGAACCAGGTTCAAGCGAGATCAAAAGTGATTCAAACATTTCATAATAGAGCCTCTTATTTTTGACATCCAGCTAAAGAAAAAGAAAAGAAACCATCAGACTAGCTGATGCAGAAAAGAATGCGACCACCAGGATTGACAACCTCTGGGTGATGACTTACCAAGTGGGAACTATGACCCATCAAAGATACAATACCTTTGACACAATCACAACAACCCCAGGATTTCGGGTCTGGTAAACTAACAAAACATTGTGAAAAGACTAGAACACCAAATCTTGGAAAGGACAAGGACTTAAGAAAAGACCAAACAGATTGAAATGAAACTTGCAATTTTACCAACTCCCCCCAAAACAACACACCAAAGTGAAGAAAAGAAAAAAAGGGAGAAAAGAAAAAGGGGGTCCACATTTTTCCAAGGAGAAAAATGGGGCATGTTGTGAGACCACACAACACATACCTCCAGAGAGGGTTTTTGGAAGGTATTGTTGCAAATTGGAGTTGTTTCATAGAGGCACATGCATCACCAATGGTTCCAGATTGAAGGGTGTGATTGTTGAGAGTGGTTTATTGTTGCAGGTGCTGGAGATAAGCTTGTTTCAGAGCTTTGATTTGCTGGTTGCAAATCATTTTTATTGCATTTTCCTAGAGTTTTGCAATGGATTTCTACAACCCATAATCCTTTCTAGATTGATTATAAATTCATTGCAAGTTTAATACAAAAAATTGAGACAACTAGTTGCAAGTTGCAACCCAGAGCTTCATTCTTGTGCAAGCAAATTATTTTCTCTGTGAAAGGGTTTATTTTTTCCAGTACCATGTGAACTTTTAGAATTAATTTCCAGTGAAATATTTAATTTTAATTAGCACCATACATTATAGGTGTAGGACCATATATGCGGCTTGGGATAAAAGGATGGGAACAAGTTGGAAAGGTCTCAAGGTGTCAACAAGTTTTAGTATGCAAAATTATTCAAAAGAAAATTTGGAAAGAAGAAATGTGAAATGGATGGCACCTCCAAAGGGTTGCTTAAAGCTAAAATTTGATGGTGTGTCCAAGGGTGACCTCGAACAAGTAGGTATTGGTTGTTTGTTAAGAAATGATAGTTGGAAAGTGATTTGGGAAATCACAAAAAACTATGGTGTCAAAACTAATAATGATGTGGAATTCTTGGCATTGGTGCAAAGATTGGAAGAATGCTTCAAAAGAAATCAATTAGATATAGACATAGAAGGTGATTCTCTATTATGCATAAATGTGGTTCGGAATAAAAGTTGTGTAAACTATAAATTAGACAGATTACTAAATAGAGCATGGGATATTTTGTCAAAGATAAATTTCTCTTTAAACCACACCTTTAGAGAGGCTAACGACGTTGCTAATCTGCTCGCCAATATTTGTTTTGATGGTCTAGAATCGAAGGCTTCCACAATTGATTATGCCAACTTCGAGGAATTGAGCAAAATCATTGAAAAAGAAAAAACTAGAATTGAAAGGTTTCATACAAACTCAGGTGTTCTGCCTCACTAAAAATGGGTGATCAGTTATTTCCAAGGTTTTTTTCCTTGAGATGGGTGTTTTCCAAGTTAGAAGAGCCACAGGTGTGGAAAATTGGTTTTAGGACTACTTCCAGTTGTAAAATGTTGGTTGGAGTTTCTATGGGAGCTATCTACGGTGGATTCCTCTACTTCACATGGTGACTGAAGCAACTCGAATGGCTAGTATGAAGGATGGAGATCATGGAAACTTTACCTATATGAAGATAGTTTCTCTAGGAATATTGTTTATTCTTCATTTTTATTCTCTATTAGATCAAGATAATAGTTGTTTCTCTGCACCCTATCTATTGGGCTAGCATTTTTTTCAATTAATTAGATGAACACCTATGCACCCCTATTAGTGGGATGATGCGAATATTGATTTTTGTATTTTGATATATGATAGTGGACCCCTTGTGCACAACTTATCCTAAAAAAAATCCATCTTGATCTTGACAAAGACTAGGGGCATATACTTCAAAACATGCTATTATTCCTTAATATTTTTTATTTCTTTTGGAATATCATATGCAACACCTATAGAAGCTAGTCTATCAGCATGTTTGTTCTGATTTCTTGGTATGGACAAAAAATTAAAGGCATTAAATTCTTCAATATATCTCAAACTATATGCTTATATGATTTGAGAAAATCATTCTTAGTCACATTAACACCTCTTACCTGATTTACAATCAACTCGCTATCCCAAAACACTTGAAAATAGTCAATACCTCTTTTCCTTTCCCATTCCAAGCCATTAATGAGAGCTTCATAATCAATAGTGTTGTTAGTGCAACTGAAAAAATATAAATTTTGAGTAATACCTCTCACCTCAAGGAGAAATTAGCATAGCTCCTGCACCAACACCATTTTTTCTTCTTAACACATCAAAGTATAGCTTCCAAAGTTAATTAGACTATTTTTCACACTATTGTTTTTCATCTTTTACAAGGTTAGGGACCACAAGGTCGTGTTCATGAATCATACAAATTTCCATCCCTATTTCTTCCATGTGCTTGAATGGATTAGCTTCATGGTTCTCAACTACCTATTTATCTAAAAATGAATCAAGTATACCCTCTATATGAGTGTTGTGTTCTTGGACAGTAGGTTGTTCTTGCTCATGGATGGTGAAGTTTTCATTAACAACACTAGGAATGTATGGCTCTATATGGTCCTTTGCTATAGGTTTTGATTTTACAATCACCCTAGTGCCATACCTTGTTCTAAAAAATAGGTCTGACCAATCAGAAGAAAAATATGGTGGTAAGTCTATGATATGTATATCATGTAGTATGAAGAAGTTTGGGAAAGCATGCAAAGTAAGACTCAAGTTTTTTATTATCCCAAATATTTTTATGGTTGTCCCATCCAACTCAACTATTCCCTTGATAAGAGGCTCATATGACAGTCCAAGCTTATCCACTATCTGTTTAAGCATCATTGAGCTACATGCTCCTGACTAAATCATGCAGTTATGAACAAGGTGTTGGACAATGATCAAAGACACATAAAATAAAGGTGGGCTGATATCTTTGGTCTATTATTCACTCTTGACATGACGATAATCAACAAGTACAACCCTAGGTTGCTCCTTTGAAGTTTTATTTGATAAGGTAATACTAGACAAAGCATTTTATAACAAATCCTTTTGACTAAGGAGTGACAAAGAATCCCACATTAACATGCTAACATTTTCTTTCTTTACATGCTTCAAAATACCGAATGGTATACTAACCTTTTGTTGTCCTTTAAGAACAATAGCATCTCATTGGTTTTACAATGTTTGTGGTTGGGCTCTTGGCTGATCTTTTCTTTCTCTAGCTTGATCTCTTGGTAGAATATGAACATTTTGAGAAAATGAGGGACCCGCAACACCTTGGTGACTTGTAGGATATTATTTTACCCCTTATAAATTTATTTCCTATGTCAACAACCCTCTTTTTAGCTCGTGTATTGGTTGCTATAGCCTGGGAAAACTAATTTTTTCCTTGTAGATGATTTTACCCATAAAACTCCCTACCTTTCCAATTCATAAGAGTAACATCATGATGACTATGCTTAGGATGAGTGCTCTAATGTTCATGAGTTTCTTGTGCCACATCTTTTTGAGCAATAGTGTTATTTTATATTATGTGGCCTAATTATGGGGTAGACTGCATGGAAATAACCATGCATAATCTTGTGCTATGTTATTTTGGACTGGTACAACCTCTCCAGAAGTGTTAGAAGCAATTTTATTATAGGGCTAATAGGGTCTAGCATTGAAATTTTTCCTTTGACCCTAAGGATCAGCTTGGTAGGGTAATTGGGTTGGTGTGGTATTTGATAATGAGCTTGGTAAGGACTAAAATTTTAATTTTTTTCTTTTTAATACTTACCAACTTATTATGAAAGGTTTGTAGTAGACCCTTTATCTCTTAGAGCTCTTGATATTGATTTTGTTACAAGTACGAAGGTGTTTTCATTGATGTCAACTGGTTAAATGGTTTTCAACAAGTTTTTGTTTTCATTGATGTCATGAAAATTTGATATTGGTTGTATATGTCAAGGATATTGAGAGAATAGTAATAAAGAAAGGTTGCAGGTATTCAGTGTTTGCTCTGGGTTTTTCTTCGGGATTTATTGCTATGCTAGTGAGGATATGAGGTATTTTTCATGGTTGTTGGAAGTTTCTATATCCAAATTTTGGGTTTTTGGATCATTGTATAGTGTGAGTAATGTTCACCAGTTGTGAATTAAGTTTTTTTGTGTATCTAGCTAAGGTCTGAGAGAAATGTAGTTGCTCCAGATTTCTTCTTGTTCAAGTTTTGTGACTTGTGGATCTGAGAATAAGTTGATGAGATCATGTTCAATTTAAATTTGTTATCTGGAAGATTGGATCATATTAAGGTAGCGTGTGCTTAATTTGACTTATGTGTTTTACACTGGTATTGGTCGACATTGTGTTAAACACTACTTACAATGTTTTTGGAAGCATGATGAAACATGTTGGGACTTATTTAGGTCCTCATTTAGTTTTTTCTTGGGTTGCCCTCATTCTAATTCCACCATAGAATGTTTTGGCACTGACCTAATTTGAATATGTAAATATAAATGGTGTGTGGCCGACCTTGGATGAGTTTCAAAGTTGAAGATGGTATAAATAAGGGTTGATATGTTTGTGAAAGATGAAAGAGAAAGAAAGATATGAAATAGTGTGGGTGTGATGCGAGTTTAAGTAGATCAGTGCAAAATTCAAGTGGTGAGTTTCCAGAGGCAGTGAGATAAAGGTGTACTCTATCATTCAAGCATGTATGCAAGTGCATGAGAAAACTGTGGTGGAAATATTCTTTGCATTGAGATTTGTTTTCTCTCTATAACAAATATCTTCTATCTTCTTGTAATTTTTTGGTAGTGATCCTTCCAGGTGGTTAACCCTTTTTGGATAGTGAGTCATGTTCTAGACAATAAGTCTTGTTTTGGCAATGAGCCTTTCTGATAGTTAGCCTTTGTATTTAGTTTTGATATTCCTTATCTTGTGAGCTAATCTTCACCATGGTTTTTCCCTCATTGGGTTTTCCACGTAAATCTTGTGTTGTGTGTATGGTTTTGCTTCTTTCAATTTCTACTTTTGCACTTAATGATTAATCACATTAGCAGAGTAAAGGATTTATGAATGATAATAGATCTAATCTCTGGTGGAATTTTTAAAGGTTAAATTTACTATGATTGATTCACCCCCCTCTTAGTTTTCTTGTTCAACAATTGGTATCAAAGCTTAACCACTTAAGGAAGGTCCAGGATGGAGAGAAAGATCACTATTGAGTGTCCTAGGTTTGATGGGACTGACTATGCCTTCTTGAAGACAAAGATGGAAGGATATTTGGAATACTATGGATATTATGTTTGAAAACCTTATAAGACTACATACACTACTCCTACTAATGGTCTGAGTAAAGCTGATGAGATCAAGGCACACGAAGCAAACAATAAGGAAAAGTTTATTCTAAAGAATAGTGTTTCACATTTTGATTTAATTAAAGTCCAAAATGTAAAGACTACTAAATAGGTCTAGGATACATTGGAAAAGATTCATGAATGAGATAAAAGGTCAAAGATGCGAAGTTGTAAAATTTAGAGGCACAATTCGAGATCCTGCGAATGTCTGAAGATGAGAACATTAAATCTTATGTACAAAGAGTGGATGAGCTAGTAGGAAGAATGTGAGGACTTGGTGCAAAAGTGGATGAATCTAAAATAGTAAAGAAGATTCTCCAAACTCTCCCTAATGCATATACTGAAAAGATATTTTTATTGAAGAGTTTGTGAATTATAAAAATTATACTAAAGATCAGTTGTTGGGTACTCTAACATCATTTGAAATGAGAAATCCTAGCTTGAGAAATGGATCCAAGATATAAACTGCTTTTAGGTCTACAAGAGGTGAAGATCTGGATGAAGAGAAATTCAATGAAGTGGAAGCTAACTTTGTAAGAAGAATGAAGAAGGGCTCTGGTAAGTATCAAGGTAAGTTACCTTTCAAATGTTTTAGTTGTGGAGGAATTGGTCATTATGCTTCGAGATGTCTGGAAAAAGATAAGAAGAATAAACAAAGAGAAGGTGAAGATAAAAAAGGAAAAATGATCAAAAGAGCATATTATGTGAATGAAGATGTTGGTATTTATGATGAAGAATCTAATGATGGAGATTTTGATGATAAGGAATGCTTGTCCTTGGCTATAAAATATGAATCTACTCCTGGTAATACTGAAAGAAAGTTGAAGGAAAGTGCTTCAGAGAAAGTTGAAGATGCTATAATCTCTTCTCTTCATGCTAAATAGGAAAAGAACTAGTGGGTCATTGATAGCGTTGTTCACATCACATGACCGATGATAAGAGTAAGTCTGCTAAACTTGAAAAATATGATGGAGGCTTAGTTAAGTTTGGAGATGATACCAGTGCTAAGATTTCTGGGATAGGTTGAATCAGTTTTGCTGGCAAGCATAATACTGATGATGTCTACTATGTTAAGGGCTTAAGGCACAATATTTTAAGTGTCGAATAGACGTGTAGTAAAGGATATAATCTTGTATTTGAGGATAAAAGATGTGAAATAAAGAAAGAATCCAGAATAGTGATTGTTGCTAGTAAGAAGTTTGAAGGAAATATTTATCAACTTAAGGGTGTTAATGGACATTGTTTTATGTCTCAAATTAATGAAAATTGGCTATGGCATTGAAGGATGTATCATATGAAATTTGATAATATGATAAAAATTAGTGTTGTGCAAGTTGTAAGAGATTTATTGAGAATTACAAAACTTCTTAATGTTATTTGCAAGGATTGTCAGTTTGGAAAGAAGTCTAGAAACTGCTTTAGATCGAAGGAACAATCTACTATCAAACTACTAGATTTGATTCATATAGATATTTGTTGTCCTACAAGAGTGAGAAGTTTACAAGGTTAGGTATTTTATGCTTCTGATTGATGATTACTCTAGATATACATGGGTAAATAATCTTAGAGAAAAATATGATACATTAGATAAATTTAAGTCATTTAAGGCTATGGTTGAGAATGAAGCAAATTTAAGAATAAAATGTTTGAGGTCTGAAAAAGGTGGTGAATTCGCCTCCAATGAGTTTAACATGTTTTGTGAAGTTCATGGAATAAAGAGGCAATTGTATGCTCCTAGAACTCCTCAGTAGAATGAAGTTGTTGAAAGAAAGAACAAAATGATTCAAGAAGCTTCTAGATCAATGATTACAGAGGCAGGTCTACCAGAATTTTACTAGAGAGAAGCTATTCACACTATTGTTTATGTGTTCAATTGAGTTCAAGAAAAATCTCATAGTAATAAGACCCCCTATGATATATGGTTTTAAAGAATTCATGCTGTCAAGTATTTCAAGGTGTGGATGCTAAAATCTGCAATATGGTTAGTTTAAAACACCATTTTAACATCCCTATGAAATAATGAAACACATCAATCATGCAATAAAAATGGAACAATATAAACTAAAAAAAATGCATATGAAAGACATGATCCAACTCTATCTCATAGTGGATTGGTGTCACATGTGCTAGTGACCCTTTCCCAATCCTTGACCAAAGCTTAAGATGAAAATGCAAATGGATGATGGAGATGATGGACAAGATCTAATCTCAACTGAAGAGAGTGACCTTGCAAGATTGTGGAGGATTGTGAAGGATTTGCTCAATGTTGAAGCCTCTATTTAAAGATTTTCAAAATGCTAAGTGTTGAAGAGGGACCAATGTGGGATCAAAAACAAGCCAATGAGTTGAGGACACTTGTCATCATGTGATTAGTTGATGCATGTGCAAGATTTGGGAAGAGTGCCCAAGAGGGGGAAAATTTGAATTCAAATTTTCCAAAATGCTGAGAGTGGGGACAAGAAAGAAGAGCAATAAATGCCCTGTTTGACTTGTCATTGTTGAGGGAAAATGATTGTTTTAATAAATCAATAAAATTGATTTATTGTGCAAGTGGCTAGGTCTAGATAATGCAAGTGGGATGTGATTAGTAGATTAGGATTAGATGATGATGATTATGCTGATTTATGCTGATTAATGATTTGACTTTTTGGACTTTGATATTCTGATTTATTTAAATCCAGAAAATGATGGAATATGATTTAGGATTTAATTTAAATGGCTTTTTGATTTATTTAATTAAATGGATAATGCAGGATGAAGGTTGAATAATAAGGTTTATTTGATAAATGAATGGATGAAAATGCACTTGATTAATTGATGAATGGTCCTAATGCAATGTCTAGTTCGGTTAATGAATGATCCTGATCAAATGCAGAAGGTTAATTTTGCATGTCTACATTTTGCCCCTCTTTGAAGCAATGTACTTGTTGCGTTGGTTCAAAGAATAACTTGCCGCGATCGAAATTTAAGAAATTTCTGATTTTTCGGATGCCCCAGCGGAAAGTACACTGGTACATTGCCCCCTCGAGAGATCGAGCGAAAAGATTCAATTTGAGGGTCGATCTCGCGATAAAGAGGTTCAAAATGGGTGGTTATGGATGACGATGCAAAGATGATGATTTTAAGATGCTTAGAATAACAAAGCTATATTATCCTAAACAACTTAAATGATGATATGATGTGAGACGGATGAGATGGATGATGTGATATGCTATGATTATGCAACGGATGATTTATGAGATGCTTAGACTAACAGATCTATATTATGATGATGATATGCATGCATGTGAAATGATTGATGTTTCCTATGATGTATGATATGAATGATATGTGGTATGCAGTATATTGATGGTTTGCAGATGCAGGATGGATGCATGATGGATGCATGACGGATGCATGATGTTAGTGTGGAAATGAGATGATGACAAGAAGATCCAACAAGTCCATGATTGGTCGAGACTTTATTAGAGATGATGATGATAGATGATGATGATGGATGATTTGCTTATCAAGGATTGGGATTTTCAAAGGGTCACTTACTTTATTTTTGATAACACGCCTAAGCACGATGCATCAAGGTATAAAGGACCAGGATGGCTTGTACTTATGATGGACTTTGACTCAACAAGCGATAGGAGTATTCTTGTTCACACTTGACATATGGAAACCTTGCTAGGGCGCACCTAACAAAGGCATTCGCCAAGTTATATTACAAGAGCCCAACAAGCACAACAGTACAAAAGATAAGATCGTTGCCCTCATTCCTATCTCTAAATCCTTCGTTCGGATATCATCGAGAGGTCCTTGGAAATGAGTGCAATAAGATAAATCAAAAGAAAAGATCAAGTACGCAAACAAGCCAATGTTCTTCATACCTCTAGCCAAAGGAATGTGTTTCAAAAGATGGGAGCCAAAACTCATTGCCAAAAGATAATGTCCATTGTCGGAACGGATCCTAGGACATGTTAATGACACGTCGTTTTGTTTACCCAAAGTGGTTGATTTGATAAAAGTGCCCATTGTCGGAACGGATCCTAGGACATGCTTTGTATAGGATGATGATGGTTTGATAAGTTGATTGATAGGCTGTTGATATAAGGTCGACTGACATGTTTGCGACTGATCAAGAGTTTGATTTTGTTTTAAAGATTTGTTGCTTCGATTTTGGTTTTACGATTGAAGTTTGTTTTTGCTGACTGTTGCGCTTGTTTCTGTTTGCGTTGCCAAAGGATGAAGGTGATGATCAGTTTATTATGGATGATTGATTATTTCGAGTGAAAGCGAAACGGGATGGGTGGATTTTTTCAAATATTTGGATGTTTTTGACGTTTTTGGAATGTTTTGAGGCTGTTTTTTGGATTTTGATGTTTTTCGGATGTTTTTGGATTTTGATGTTTTTCAGATGTTTTTGGATTTTGATGTTTTTTAGATGTTTTTGGATTTTGATGTTTTTCGGATGTTTTTGGATTTTGATGTTTTTCAGATGTTTTTGGATTTTAATGTCTCGGGGGCTGATCGAAGATTATCCTTGCCTACGTTTAAGCTCAGAGACGACGTAGTTCAGATTCTAATGTTTTTGATGTTTTCTGCTTTTTGAGTGTTTTTTGGATTTTTGATATTTTGGATGTTTTTAGATTTTTGATGATTTTGACGATTTGGATATGGATGTGTAATGATATCAGTGCTTTGTTTGGATTTTTCTAAAAACCAAGCTAAGGTTGATCGATCAGGTCGATGGATTGATGATGATAACATTGTTGAGGATACACAACAATGCAAGGATTGATTGATCAGGATTGATGATGATAACATTGTCGAGGATGCACAACAATGCAAGGATTTGATTGATCGGGATTGATGATGATAACATTGTTGAGGATGCACAACAATGCAAGGATTTGATTGATCGGGATTGATGATGATAACATTGTTGAGGATGCACAACAATGCAAGGATAAGATGATTTTTTAATTGGATTCGATTGATCATGTTTGATGAAGCTTGGTTTCGAACAAAAGATGTTTGGATGATTTGATGTGATGTTGACATTGAAGTGTGCATTAGATGCAACTGATATTGATTGTTGGGATTGATGTTTGATGAAAGATGAAGCTTGATAAGGAACATGTTCTCGTCAAAATATGCCATGGGCTAGTGAGTTGGATTTTTTCGCTCACAAGTGGTGGACCAATTTGATTTCATGTTTTCCAATGTTCGGATCGCCACATAAGTCGGAGGACATAGACCAAGATTTATTCTCAAAGCAAGATGTACATATCTGCCCCCAATGTCTAGCAACGTATGGAATGCAATGGATGGATGCTTGGATAGGTGTATGGATGGATGGATATGGTAAACATGCAAAAGGATGCCAAGGATTATCTTGCGATAAGATAAGGTGCTCGAATAATGAATGGTCATTTGGATAATGCTTCATGGCTCAGATAATGCTGCATAGGATAGGATTTAATGAAAATGACCCATATCAAGATGTTTTTCGTAAACAAGCGTAAGGTGTGCCCCAAAATTTCATCAAGATCAAGATAACTTGGACTATGGATGAATATGGATGAAAATGGATTGGATAAATGGCTCATGGATGAATGGATTTAATATGGCTAATATGGATGGAATGCTCGATTTATTATGGATGGGATGAGATGCTTTCATCCGAACTGGCGCACGTAGATGCTCGATTCCACACATGACGCTTGTTTGCCAGGTTTTCATCATGGTCTTGCCCAAAGCGCCGCCCATGCGGTTTTCACTAGAGGACGATTTTTTTCTTTACTATTTTCAATCCTTTTTCTGATTTTTTTGGATTTTCATATTTTTTGATTTTTTTGTATTTTTCTGAAAGATTTTAAGCTCATGCTGAATCACAAGGTGTTGCTGATGTAGATGCCCCTGTCATAATGTGCCATCGATATCCTGCTTGAAGGAGTTGCTTTGCTAAGATACGTGCACTTGAATGCAGCTTTTGGTATTCTAGATCTGCTTCGTCGATACCGGAGTTAACTTTGTCTTGTTGCATCGCGATAAAGTGCCTTCCTAATCCTTATGATGAAGGGTTGTTGCCACCACATGGTCAATGAGAATTGACTATCGCGGAGGCGGGATGGAGTGTGTTTAGGGATAAGAGATGGATTGGTTGACAGTTTGGAACCTTTGACTCTCCAAACTTGGGAAGATGAGCAATGATGGGTGGATACGGAAGTGTGCATGGAATTAGGACCAACTGCTTGATATACTTTGTACGTCATTTGAAAAGCCTGCTTTTTCTTTTGTGGACATTCTTGATGGATACTTTTCCCTTTTTTATTTTGCCCCATAGTTTCTTTGACTGATGGAGTTTGATAGGGATGATCTTTCTTTGTATTCTTTGGTATCCATATGTACTTGATTTGTCCATTATGCTTCTCAGCTTCTTTTGATTTGATAATGTTCTTCGTACTTTGATTCAGATATTCCTTTTGATGTTGGTCCCAATTCGTGGATGGTGTAATGGGTGGATGAAGATTCATGGCGTGGCTGGTTGTAGTATTGATACTAGCTTCATCATAAGGACTCTTCATGCTCCCTATGTTGACGTTTGCTTGAGACGAAGTTGCCCCCAGTATGGTGATAGTATCACCTTTATTCATTGATTCTGCTTGTTTGAAGAGCTCTTGTTCAAAATGCATTCTCTGATCAATGATCACTGTAGACGACATTATTTCCATTTGTTGCTCTGCTATCTCTGAATGTTCTATCTGACTTGTTTCCTTGGGCAGATAGTGATGGATATCCTTATTCATGATGTCCTCAATCTGAGTTTGGGACATATTTGATCCTGATGTTGACAACTCCATTTGATTGTAGGAGTTAAGAATCTGCTCTTTTTGTGTAACAAAATCTTGTTCTAGATGAAGATCAGCTACGTGCCCATCTGTAGAAAGCATCTCATGGGTAGATGGAGGAGTAAGTGCTATGTGGATATGATCATCTTGCATAGATAAGATAGTGTTCATTAGATTATTGTAGTATCTTGGAGATACAAATTCTTGATCTTGATTAATTTCGGAGTTGCTTTCGACATGCTTTGGATCAAGTTCTTGACATGGGGTAGCTTCAAATGATGGATTTCTTACAAAGGACTTTTGGATGTCGACATTAGGCATGGTCAAGTTCAAGGTTCCTTCAACATCTGTAACCATGCGGTCAAAGGGGATCAACATGTTTTGAAAAGGACCATTGCTAGACTTTGGTAAAAGATTTTGATCATGCTTTGGAATAAATTCTTGAGATATGTCCTCTAACTCGTAAGGCCATGTAGAGACATTTTCAACATGATCATAGGTGAACTGGTTGTGCATTATGTCAATTGGATCAAATAATCCTAACACTCCTTGAAAGAGATCACTAAAAAGTGGCTCTTGATGTATGGTGAGTTGATCATCGGATTGTGTGAATACATCCTCAATGTGCTCCTCAATGGAGAGGTTTTGATCATTATTTTCGACAATTGCGGTGGAGAGATTTTCAATGTCTCTGACCATAGGGTCAAACGATGTTGACATTTCTTGAATTGGCTCATTGTCGAGTTTTGTTGGTGGATTTTGATCGTGATTCAAAAGTGACTCTTGACATTTGTCGATTTGATCTTCGGATGAGATAGAAACATTTCCAATGTGCTCTTTGATGGATGGATCTTGACCATTGTTTTCAATAGTTGTCATCTTTTGTGTTTGTGCTCGTGTTGGTTGGGTAGCTTGAGAGGCTTGGGCAACTTGAAAGGATTGTTGCACTTGTTGAGCTTGTGTTGCTTGTTGTTGTTGTAGCGATGTTTGAGCTTGATTTTGCTGTGAAGCTTGAGAAGCGTGCGTGGCTATAGGCGCTTGCCGAATTGTTTCATATTGTTGGAGCAATTGTTGGTATGCTTTGAATGAAGCATTGTAATTGCTTACTTGGCTTAGTCACAATGGTGGTGGTGGTGGGATTGAAATTGTGTTGGATGTAGTGACAAGTGTTTGAGATACGCTCGGAGCGATCATGGTAGTGAGGGGTTGAGATGTGATGGGAGTGATAGTGGTGTTTGGAATGATTGAAGGGATAGTGATGGTTGGATTGACTGAGGTGATAGGCCCTTGGGAGATCGTATTTTGATTTGGGATCAATGTTGTTGAAGTATTTGACATGATGGTTTGATTGACGTTAGGCGGATTGATTTGGGTGAAATGATTGGTGTTAGGTAAAGGGGGAATCCCTAAACCAATGAATGATGTTGATAATGGTGGTGGAGATTTCCCTTGGCGCAATGCCTCAACTATTTTGGAAAGTTCTGCAATTTGATCTCGCCAAATTTGTTCTTGATTTTGATTTTGACTCACTTGAGATAGTTGATTTGGCTTGTGTTCAAGTAGTTTTGGCATGCATGCTTGCGATTTTTGAATGGGATTATGGGAAATTGACTTTGGATAATGTTCTGATTTGGCATGATAGGATGAACAATGTTGGTATTGGGAATCATTTTTCCAAAGGTTTCCGAGTTAGGATTCATGCTTCGAAAAAATGCATTTGGTACATCCATATTTGGTTTGTAGGGATTTGGTGGAATGATGTTGCTCGTTTGAAGACTCATGTATTGATTGTTTGGAGGATAGACTTGTAAGTTTGGACTTTGATTGAAATCTATCATGGGGAGATGTGTTCCAAAATTCAGATTGGGCATACCCACACTTGTTGTTCTATTGATATTTGTCGAAGGTAATGATCCTACGTATGGATTTTGATAATTGATAGGCATTGCAAGGCTTTGAAGTTTCAACTGATTTGGATTACCCAAGATGTATGGATCAAGTGTATATTCCATGTTCCTCTTGTGTTTTGACCTTGTTATGAAAGTGACCTCTAAGGTGTTCTAGGATCAATGACGAGATGGAGGATAAAATGTGAATGATATGAGTGTTGAACGTTTAGGGATTTTGAATCAACGCTAGACTTAGGGATTTTGATTTTGATTGTTTGATGTGGATGATGAACTTGTAAACCCTAAGATGTTGGATGTTATCTTTAGGATGAAATTATTCAAAAGGTTTGCTAATTCAATTAGATGTATGAGAAAGGATGCATTCCCACATACCTAATTAAACAATTGACTTTGATTTGGTTTAAGGATGTACCCAAGTCTAGAATGATGTTTGCAAAGATCTAAAGTTGTTTTGGTGAGATGGATTGATGAATGTTTGGAAGATAGATGAAAGTTTTGATGATCCTAAGAGACTTAGAGAGACTTTTTTTACTAGGCCAAGGTATTGAAGAACACACTTTTCTCTAAGAGCAATCAAAAGACCAATATGACCAAGAGATATCAAGCACATGTGTGGGGTCCAATTTGTTATCTTTGCTTAGTGTATTCCTTTTACCACAAACACACTCTTGATTAAAGTTTCAAACTAAGATGTACCAATGTCTTAATTTCCTTAAACCCCACAAGATATTTTATGTGGAAATTCAATGAACTTAAGGCAAGGGTTTTCCTATTGTTTACTCAAGAAGACAAATTGAGATATAATCCAATGCTTAGGAACCTCTACAGACGTGAATCCGCAGGGAAAGCAGTAACATATGGATTGAGTCAATGATATTTGTCTTAAAGAGGGTTTGAAATTTTGAGAACCATGTTGAATGTTTGTTTGCAAAATGTTTTCGAATACACACACCGTGAGCCAAACAAGAAAAATTCATAAGCCCTATGGATGTGATAGACAATGTTTGTTGAGTCCCACTTGACAAGTCCACCACGCCTACTTTTAGCGGATGGTTAGATGCTTGACCCCACCTGCTCCCTCCAACACGCACTCACTTATACGGGCACTAAGCATCAACACCCATGAAACTCCTACGGCATGTTTTCCATCTCTACCAAAAAGCCGTGAAATTGTGGGCGGCCAGAACGCACCGTTTGCAACGTCTAAATAAACAGATTAAGGATTTTGGCAAATTTAACACATAGGTTCTAGTAAGGACTTTCCGCTCAGGAGTTGACTCAACGGGCAAGAGTCCCCTTTCGGATCCATCTTGCCTGAGCCAACCGCTGATTATGGCGCTGAACTAAAACTTGGATATGTATCCCATTGGAAATAATACTCTTGGCTTTAGAGTGTTACCTGCTGAGTCGCCGCTGGTGAGTACTTTTTCCCAAGGCGCCCTAAGATAAAACAAAGCGAAAGCAAAGACACAATCCGTGAACTCGATCGACATCTTTGATGGCACAAAGAATCCAGAATGTATCGCCAAAATGCCCCTCACTCACACTCTCGCACAAGATACCACTCTTAAGCCCAAATGAAGTGTTTTGAAGCAATGTAAATGTATTTTGAGGTTTCTCTTGCACCCTAGCTCGCACGAAGCGCAAGGGGAGAGGATACGCACTCAAAAGACAATCACTCAAATCAAACACTTGTTCGTTTTATACCCTTCAAAGCAATTGTGAATTCGTTTTAAGCACCAAAATGAAGTGTGAGGATTGCTTGTTCAATTTTTAACCAAAAACGAAATCTAGTAAGTTTGTCCTAAGGTTCGTTTTAAGTCCTTTGCAATGAAAAGCAATTTGTTCGTTTTAGCTCCAATTGAAAACTAATGTTCTAAAACGAAAAGGAAAGCAATTTCGTGAAGTGTTGATCAAACACTTAAAGTGTTAAAAAACACATTGTGTTTTCAAAGAAAAGAAAAAAAATCTTGCCCTCCTTTCGTTTTCGTTTTGTGAAGTAGTTTTGATCAAAGTGTTATAGTGTTAAAAAAACACATTGTGTTTTCAAACAAAAAATCCTCCTTCTTTCGTTTTTTGTTTGATAGCCTTCTCTTTCGCCTTGCACCTTTGTTCGCTTTTGTACCTTTGTTCACCTTCGTTTTCGCTTGATTCCGATGTTTGACTTTGATATCAACCTTTACCTGCAAATATCATCATGACAAATAAGATTCATCAATAATGTTTCAAGTATAATGAATTTCCAAACTTTGTCAAATAAGAAAGCTATTCTTAAAAACAAGTTTTTTTTTTTTTTTTTGAGAGATAAAAAGAAAAGAAAATAGTTCAAATAGTTATTTAAAATAACTTATAAAGTATTCTCCTTCTAAATCCACTTTCAGCCTATGACTATAGTTGTTCAAAATAGACTCAAGTTGCTTTAATAATTATTGTTTTCCTAAAAACAAAAATCCTTATATGCAAAGTCAATAAAACATCAAATCTCATAATTTGGACAGCTTGGTACGCACATATTGGAAAAATTTAAACTTTCATGCAACTCATTTGGCGTATGAAGGAGACAATAGGTCACAACTTTCAAGCAAACGCATTTGGCAGGGGTAAAGCTAACAACAATAAATGTCGAGATGAAAACTCTAAAGCTAACAATTCATGACATAACAGAAAGCTTTCACACTCATGCGATTAGCAGCTCTGACTGTGTGCCCAACCACTTTTTGAAAACTCTTAAGTTGATGTAATTGGTCTGTGTAAAGCCGAATTCCTTCAAACTATTTCCCGCGTCCTCTCTACCTATGCCTGTAGTTCAATTGATGGAACTTCTCCCAAGATCATTGCATGTGCTTTTTCTAACCATCCAGCCAAGAAGGGGTAAAGCAAAGATTGCAAGTGCAATAATTGCATTAATGTTCCTTAGAGAATCAGCTGTAGACTAGCCCCAAAATTTGCTAAGTTCTAGTGTAATCAATGCTCAAGCGCCTAGTTCCAAACGGTTAGTATCATAGCCATACACATTCAGTCAATTAATGATATCACAGAGAATTCATGGGGTAATATCAGCTATTCTAAAATATGACTGTGATTGTCAGCGCACTAAAGTGAATGCATTAATGGACAGACTTTTGAAACGTCCATTTCCCTCCAAAAATATAGCGACCTCCATAAATAGTGATCTCCATACTTTTACTTCTCCAATTTGGTGAGCTATTTCCTTTAATCAGGCCTGACAATAATCAAAGCAGTCAGCTTATTTTACGCCCTTTACACCTCCTTTTAAGCAAATGCAGATGGCAGGTGTGAAGTTGAATGCTAGTGACAGGCGTAAAGCTGAACGCCAGTGGATTTCTGTGGCGCCAGAGGAGAATAGTTTGAATCCGCACTAAATGTGATATTCAATCAAAAGCGAGCAAGTTGT
>VDFB02086081.1:57941082-58083682 GCA_007258455.2 Sequoia sempervirens | reverse complement strand
TGACGTAGATGCCCCTGTCATAATGTGTCATCGATATCATGCTTGAAGAAGTTGCTTTACCAAGATACGTGCACTTGAATGCCACTTCTAGGATTCTTGATCTGCTTCGTTTATACCAGAGTTAACTTTGTCTTGGTGCATACATCGCGATAAAGTGCCTTCAGAATCCTTATGATGAAGGGTCGTTGCCAATATACGGTCAATGTAAGAATTGGATATTATGTGTGGAGGCGTGGATGGAGTGTGTTTAGGGATAAGAGATGGATTGGTTGACAGTTTGGAACCTTTGACTCTCCAAACTTGGGAAGATGAGCAATGATGGGTGGATACGGAAGTGTGCATGGAATTAGGACCAACTGCTTGATATACTTTGTACGTCATTTGAAAAGCCTGCTTTTTCTTTTGTGGACATTCTTGATGGATACTTTTCCCTTTTTTATTTTGCCCCATAGTTTCTTTGACTGATGGAGTTTGATAGGGATGATCTTTCTTTGTATTCTTTGGTATCCATATGTACTTGATTTGTCCATTATGCTTCTCAGCTTCTTTTGATTTGATAATGTTCTTCGTACTTTGATTCAGATATTCCTTTTGATGTTGGTCCCAATTCGTGGATGGTGTAATGGGTGGATGAAGATTCATGGCGTGGCTGGTTGTAGTATTGATACTAGCTTCATCATAAGGACTCTTCATGCTCCCTATGTTGACGTTTGCTTGAGACGAAGTTGCCCCCAGTATGGTGATAGTATCACCTTTATTCATTGATTCTGCTTGTTTGAAGAGCTCTTGTTCAAAATGCATTCTCTGATCAATGATCACTGTAGACGACATTATTTCCATTTGTTGCTCTGCTATCTCTGAATGTTCTATCTGACTTGTTTCCTTGGGCAGATAGTGATGGATATCCTTATTCATGATGTCCTCAATCTGAGTTTGGGACATATTTGATCCTGATGTTGACAACTCCATTTGATTGTAGGAGTTAAGAATCTGCTCTTTTTGTGTAACAAAATCTTGTTCTAGATGAAGATCAGCTACGTGCCCATCTGTAGAAAGCATCTCATGGGTAGATGGAGGAGTAAGTGCTATGTGGATATGATCATCTTGCATAGATAAGATAGTGTTCATTAGATTATTGTAGTATCTTGGAGATACAAATTCTTGATCTTGATTAATTTCGGAGTTGCTTTCGACATGCTTTGGATCAAGTTCTTGACATGGGGTAGCTTCAAATGATGGATTTCTTACAAAGGACTTTTGGATGTCGACATTAGGCATGGTCAAGTTCAAGGTTCCTTCAGCATCTGTAACCATGCGGTCAAAGGGGATCAACATGTTTTGAAAAGGACCATTGCTAGACTTTGGTAAAAGATTTTGATCTCGCTTTGGAATAACTTCTTGAGATATGTCCTCTAACTCATAAGGCGATGTAGAGACATTTTCAATATGATCATAGGTGAACTGATTGTGCATTATGTCAATTGGATCAAATAACCCTAACACTCCTTGGAAGAGATCACTAAAAAGTGGCTCTTGATGTATGGTGAGTTTATCATCGGATTGTGTAGATACATCCTCAATGTGTTCTTCGATGGAGAGGTTTTGATCATTATTTTCGACAATTGCGGTGGAGAGATTTTCAATGTCTTTGACCATAGGGTCAAACGATGTTGACATTTCTTGAATTGGCTCATTGTCGAGTTTTGTTGGTGGATTTTGATCGTGATTCAAAAGTGACTCTTGACATTTGTCGATTTGATCTTCGGATGAGATAGAAACATTTCCAATGTGCTCTTTGATGGATGGATCTTGACCATTGTTTTCAATAGTTGTCATCTTTTGTGTTTGTGCTCGTGTTGGTTGGGTAGCTTGAGAGGCTTGGGCAACTTGAAAGGATTGTTGCACTTGTTGAGCTTGTGTTGCTTGTTGTTGTTGCAGCGATGTTTGAGCTTGATTTTGCTGTGAAGCTTGAGAAGCGTGCGTGGCTATAGGCGCTTGCCGAATTGTTTCATATTGTTGGAGCAATTGTTGGTATGCTTTGAATGAAGCATTGTAATTGCTTACTTGGCTTAGTCGCAATGGTGGTGGTGGTGGGATTGAAATTGTGTTGGATGTAGTGACAAGTGTTTGAGATACGCTCGGAGCGATCATGGTAGTGAGGGGTTGAGATGTGATGGGAGTGATAGTGGTGTTTGGAATGATTGAAGGGATAGTGATGGTTGGATTGACTGAGGTGATAGGCCCTTGGGAGACTGTATTTTGATTTGATTTGGGATCAATGTTGGTTGAAGTATTTGACATGATGGTTTGATTGACGTTAGGTGGATTGATTTGGGTGGATTGATTGGTGCTAGGTAAAGGGGGAAGCCCTAAACCAAGGAATGATGTAGGTAATGGTGGTGGAGATTTCCCTTGGCGCAATGCCTCAACTATTTTGGAAAGTTCTGCAATTTGATCTCGCCAAATTTGTTCTTGATTTTGATTTTGACTCACTTGAGATAGTTGATTTGGCTTGTGTTCAAGTAGTTTTGGCATGCATGCTTGCGATTTTTGAATGGGATTATGGGAAAATTGACTTTGGATAATGTTCTGATTTGGCATGATAGGATGAACAATGTTGGTATTGGGAATCATTTTTCCAAAGGTTTCCGAGTTAGGATTCATGTTTCGAAAAAATGCATTTGGTACATCCATATTTGGTTTGTAGGGATTTGGTGGAATGATGTTGCTCGTTTGAAGACTCATGTATTGATTGTTTGGAGGATAGACTTGTAAGTTTGGACTTTGATTGAAATCTATCATGGGGAGATGTGTTCCAAAATTCAGATTGGGCATACCCACACTTGTTGTTCTATTGATATTTGTCGAAGGTAATGATCCTACGTATGGATTTTGATAATTGATAGGCATTGCAAGGCTTTGAAGTTTCAACTGATTTGGATTACCCAAGATGTATGGATCAAGTGTATATTCCATGTTCCTCTTGTGTTTTGACCTTGTTATGAAAGTGACCTCTAAGGTGTTCTAGGATCAATGACGAGATGGAGGATAAAATGTGAATGATATGAGTGTTGAACGTTTAGGGATTTTGAATCAACGCTAGACTTAGGGATTTTGATTTTGATTGTTTGATGTGGATGATGAACTTGTAAACCCTAAGATGTTGGATGTTATCTTTAGGATGAAATTATTCAAAAGGTTTGCTAATTCAATTAGATGTATGAGAAAGGATGCATTCCCACATACCTAATTAAACAATTGACTTTGATTTGGTTTAAGGATGTACCCAAGTCTAGAATGATGTTTGCAAAGATCTAAAGTTGTTTTGGTGAGATGGATTGATGAATGTTTGGAAGATAGATGAAAGTTTTGATGATCCTAAGAGACTTAGAGAGACTTTGTTTACTAGGCCAAGGTATTGAAGAACACACTTTTCTCTAAGAGCAATCAAAAGACCAACATGACCAAGGGATATCAAGCACATGTGTGGGGTCCAATTTGTTATCTTTTCTTAGTGTATTCCCTTTACCATAAACACACTCTTGATTAAAGTTTCAAACTAAGATGTACCAATGTCTTAATTTCTTTAAACCCCACAAGATATTTTATGTGGAAATTCAATGAACTTAAGGCAAGGGTTTTCCTATTGTTTACTCAAGAAGACAAATTGAGATATAATCCAATGCTTAGGAACCTCTACGAACATGAATCCGCAGGGAAAGCAGTAAATATGGATTGAGTCAATGATATTTGTCTTCAAGAGGGTTTGAAATTTTGAGAACCATGTTGAATGTTTGTTTGCAAAATGTTTTCGAATACACACTGTGTTTTCAAACAAAGAAAATTACAAGCCCTATGGATGTGATAGACAATGTTTGTTGAGTCCCACTTGGACAAGTCCAGCTACGCTTATACTCTAGCGGATGGTTAGATGCTTGACCCCACGGCTCCCCTCCACGGCACTCACTTCTTATACAGGGCAGCCAAGCATCAACACCCATGAAACTCCCATGGCATGCTTTCCATCTCTACTAAAAGCCGTAAAGTGTGGGGGGCTTCAGAACGACCGTTCTTGCACCAACAAACAGATTAAGGATTTTGGCAAATTCCAACACATAGGTTCTAGTAAGGACTTTCCGTTCGTAGGAGTTGACCCAACGTGGCAAGAGTCCCCTTTCGGATCCATCTTGTCGGAGCCAACCGCGTGATTATGGCGTTTAACCAAAATCCTCATTTATATCCCGGCTGGAAATACTCTTGGCTTTAGAGTGTTACCGGTTGAGTCGTCGCTTGGGTGAGTACTTTTTCCCCAAGGCAGGCCCTCTAAGATAAACAAAAGCGAGCAAAGACACAATCCGTAACTCGATCGATCTTTGATGGCACAAAGAACGAGAATGTAGAAATGCCCCTACTCACACTCGCAAGATGTTCAATTTTAAGCCCAAAATGAAGTGTTTTAAAGCAATAAAATGTATTTTGAGTGTCTCTTGCACCTAGATCGCAGAAGCGCAAGGGGAGAGGATACGCACTCAAAAGACAATCACTCAAATCAAACACTTGTTCGTTTTATACCCTTCAAAGCAATTGTGAATTCGTTTTAAGCACCAAAATGAAGTGTGAGGATTGCTTGTTCAATTTTTAACCAAAAACGAAATCTAGTAAGTTTGTCCTAAGGTTCGTTTTAAGTCCTTTGCAATGAAAAGCAATTTGTTCGTTTTAGCTCCAATTGAAAACTAATGTTCTAAAACGAAAAGGAAAGCAATTTCGTGAAGTGTTGATCAAACACTTAAAGTGTTAAAAAACACATTGTGTTTTCAAAGAAAAGAAAAAAAATCTTGCCCTCCTTTCGTTTTCGTTTTGTGAAGTAGTTTTGATCAAAGTGTTATAGTGTTAAAAAAACACATTGTGTTTTCAAACAAAAAATCCTCCTTCTTTCGTTTTTTGTTTGATAGCCTTCTCTTTCGCCTTGCACCTTTGTTCGCTTTTGTACCTTTGTTCACCTTCGTTTTCGCTTGATTCCGATGTTTGACTTTGATATCAACCTTTACCTGCAAATATCATCATGACAAATAAGATTCATCAATAATGTTTCAAGTATAATGAATTTCCAAACTTTGTCAAATAAGAAAGCTATTCTTAAAAACAAGTTTTTTTTTTTTTTTTTGAGAGATAAAAAGAAAAGAAAATAGTTCAAATAGTTATTTAAAATAACTTATAAAGTATTCTCCTTCTAAATCCACTTTCAGCCTATGACTATAGTTGTTCAAAATAGACTCAAGTTGCTTTAATAATTATTGTTTTCCTAAAAACAAAAATCCTTATATGCAAAGTCAATAAAACATCAAATCTCATAATTTGGACAGCTTGGTACGCACATATTGGAAAAATTTAAACTTTCATGCAACTCATTTGGCGTATGAAGGAGACAATAGGTCACAACTTTCAAGCAAACGCATTTGGCAGGGGTAAAGCTAACAACAATAAATGTCGAGATGAAAACTCTAAAGCTAACAATTCATGACATAACAGAAAGCTTTCACACTCATGCGATTAGCAGCTCTGACTGTGTGCCCAACCACTTTTTGAAAACTCTTAAGTTGATGTAATTGGTCTGTGTAAAGCCGAATTCCTTCAAACTATTTCCCGCGTCCTCTCTACCTATGCCTGTAGTTCAATTGATGGAACTTCTCCCAAGATCATTGCATGTGCTTTTTCTAACCATCCAGCCAAGAAGGGGTAAAGCAAATATTGCAAGTGCAATAATTGCATAAATGTTCCTTAGAGAATCAGCTGTAGACTAGCCCCAAAATTTGCTAAGTTCTAGTGTAATCAATGCTCAAGCGCCTAGTTCCAAACGGTTAGTATCATAGCCATACACATTCAGTCAATTAATGATATCACAGAGAATTCATGGGGTAATATCAGCTATTCTAAAATATGACTGTGATTGTCAGCGCACTAAAGTGAATGCATTAATGGACAGACTTTTGAAACGTCCATTTCCCTCCAAAAATATAGCGACCTCCATAAATAGTGATCTCCATACTTTTACTTCTCCAATTTGGTGAGCTATTTCCTTTAATCAGGCCTGACAATAATCAAAGCAGTCAGCTTATTTTACGCCCTTTACACCTCCTTTTAAGCAAATGCAGATGGCAGGTGTGAAGTTGAATGCTAGTGACAGGCGTAAAGCTGAACGCCAGTGGATTTCTGTGGCGCCAGAGGAGAATAGTTTGAATCCGCACTAAATGTGATATTCAATCAAAAGCGAGCAAGTTGTGGTAAGTTCCATGAAGGCCATACATGCACCGCCGCCTCCTATAGTATATACACACACAGTGTTTGTGTATGGGTTTTCTGCAGACACGTCAAATAGCCAAGTGGAAAATGATGTCAAAAAATTATGATGCTACAAACCACGTGATTCATAAGTTTCTTTTATTGAGAAATTTAGCATGAAATTTGTAAAGTAGCTAATACGATGCAAGGTGTATATTTTTTCTGAATTTTTCTTTTAAGCTTTCTCTGAACAGGTTTTTTTCAAAGAACCATGGAATGGCATGAGAAAAGAACTTACCTGCTCGCTTATTTAAAGACAAATCATACCAGTCAACAGAGGATCGCCATCAATGAAAGATCCATTATTAAATAAGAGGTGATTCCTACAAATCTTTATGATGTAATGCCATGTCATTAATGTATTTGTGGCTTGTAGCACTGCTGTGCGCACCCAGATAGCAATGTAATTTTCAAAAAAAAATCAAATCACTCTAAATGCAATTCTAACAAAAGTTTCATCAGAAAGAAGGAATCCATTAGCAATTTAAATCCATTGAGTTTTCCTTTATAGATCTTTACCTCTCGGTGCCAGGGACAACAAAGGATTTCATCAGTAAAAGTAAAGCCGAATGGCAGATTTGTCAGAATTCAGATTTGTCCTGAGGATGCGTTGTCTTAGGGGTTGTTACCTGCTGCTGCTGCTACCCAGGATAATGGAGGCTTTTGAACACTGTAAACCTCATTAGCATACTGTCTCATTTTCAAGGGAATAATTTCACAATGGGGAAGTTTTCATTGGTCAGAAAAATAGAAAATAGATTGTGGCATTTACAGGGACATGGCCTGCGCAAAGTCAAATGTGACAGTGGTATAATGATGGGTGGAGAGAAGAAAAGAACATGCTCAAAGCTATTTAAAGAACCTCCAATCAAAGATGACTGGTAAGAATGTGCCCCTGCTGCAACCAATGTCAGAAAGTGCAAGATAACAAATCACACATGAAATTACATATGATGAGACGAAATAGAAACACAGATATACAGTAATTTCTACAAATTATGATTACTCCTTGGGACCCAATTTATTTGTTTATTTATTTATTTTGCACCCTCAATAGTAAAGACAGTTCATTTTTAAATGGAGGAGACATTTCCCTAGACTCCGTGAAGGGAACAAGCTTTGCATTGTCACAGTGAATTCAAGGTTGTGTCAGATTTAAAAAAGTAAGTAGCATATCAGATATAAATACTTAACTCTGAATCTGCATTGAATCAATATCACCTCTATTAGATTTCAAAATTCCAAATGCATATAGAGGATGGCAGTGATGATGATATTCAAAAACAATGAAACATCAATTAGACTTAGGAACGTCATTAACATATATATATCCAATAGTGACAGCCCTCCTTCTAGCGCCATAATGTGGATGCTAAAATCTGCAATATGGTTAGTTTAAAACACCATTTTAACATCCCTATGAAATAATGAAACACATCAATCATGCAATAAAAATGGAACAATATAAACTAAAAAAAATGCATATGAAAGACATGATCCAACTCTATCTCATAGTGGATTGGTGTCACATGTGCTAGTGACCCTTTCCCAATCCTTGACCAAAGCTTAAGATGAAAATGCAAATGGATGATGGAGATGATGGACAAGATCTAATCTCAACTGAAGAGAGTGACCTTGCAAGATTGTGAGGATTGTGGGATTGTGAAGGATTTGCTCAATGTTGAAGCCCTATTTAAAGATTTTCAAAATGCTAAGTGTTGAAGAGGGACCAATGTGGGATCAAAACAAGCCAATGAGTTGAGGACACTTGTCATCATGTGATTAGTTGATGCATGTGCAAGATTTGGGAAGAGTGCCCAAGAGGGGGAAATTTTGAATTCAAATTTTGCAATAAATTTGAGAGGGGGACAAGAAAGAAGAGCAATAAATGCCCTGTTTGACTTGTCATTGTTGAGGGAAAATGATTGTTTTAATAAATCAATAAAATTGATTTATTGTGCAAGTGGCTAGGTCTAGATAATGCAAGTGGGATGTGATTAGTATTAGATTAGGATTAGATGATGATCATGCTGATTTATGCTGATTAGGTGAGTTGACATTTTGGACTTTGATATTCTGATTTATTTAAATCCAGAAAATGATGGAATATGATTTAGGATTTAATTTAAATGGCTTTTTGATTTATTTAATTAAATGGATAATGCAGGATGAAGGTTGAATAATAAGGTTTATTTGATAAATGAATGGATGAAAATGCACTTGATTAATTGATGAATGGTCCTAATGCAATGTCTAGTTCGGTTAATGAATGATCCTGATCAAATGCAGAAGGTTAATTTTGCATGTCTACACAAGGTATTTGGAAGAAAATGTTATATCAGAAGAGATGAAGAAAATTTAGTGAAGTTTGATGCTAGATGTGATGAGGGTATCTTCCTTGGATACTCTACTAGAAGCAAATCTTACAGATGTTTCAATAAAAGGTTAAGAAAGATTGTAGAGAGCACAAATGTCAAAGTGGATGAAGCATTGAAGAATTCAATAAAGTTGATGGATATGTATCTGATGAACCTAATTGCATAGAAGTTGAAGAAGTTGTTGAAGAACAAGAAAATCATAATGAAGAAGAAGAAGATTTGATGGTGTCCCCATAGACACCTAAATTTGTGCAAAAGAATAATTTAAAAGATAAAATCATTGGAGACAAAAGGAAAGGAGTATTGACAAGAAGCAGAGTTGTTGTTGGTGAGATAAATTTGTGTTTAATTTATGAAGTTGA
The DNA here is from genome assembly GCA_007258455.2 of Sequoia sempervirens. Classification (NCBI taxonomy): domain Eukaryota; kingdom Viridiplantae; phylum Streptophyta; class Pinopsida; order Cupressales; family Cupressaceae; genus Sequoia; species Sequoia sempervirens. Next base: position 58,074,603 of record VDFB02086081.1, on the reverse strand, counting down.
ACCTAAGACAGTGAGTGAAGCATGTAAACATGAGCATTGGATGAAAGCTATGAAAGAAGAACTTATGCAGATTGAGAAAAATCAAACTTGGTGATTGGTCTCTAGATCGGCAGATAAAAACATAATTGGATCAAAATGGGTATTTAGAAACAAGTTGAATGAGAATGGAGAAGTGGTCAGAAATAAAGCAAGACTTGTGTGTAAGGGCTACTCACAAGTAGAAGGTATAGATTTTCAAGAGAGTTTTTCTCCGGTGGATAGGATGGAAGCTATCAGAATGTTTTTAGCATTTGTTGCACATAAATATTTTTAGGTTTATCAAATGGATGTAAAGTCTTCATTTTTGAATGGTGAATTGGAAGAAAAAGTCTACATGGAACAACTAGAAGGATTTCAGTTCTCAGATCAACCAGATATGGTCTACAGATTAAAGAAGGATTTATATTGATTGAAGCAAGCTCCTAGAGCTTGGTATGCAAGGTTAGACAGATATTTGATTTAGTAAGGTTTTAGTAAAGGTACGATAGATAGTAATTTGTATTTCAAAATTGAAAATGACAAGATCTTGATAGTAGTTGTATATGTTGATGATATTATCTTTAGAGGAAATGAAATAATGTGCAATTTTTTTTCTAAAGAAATGCAAAAAGATTTTGAGATTTCTATGTTTGGTGAGATGAATTTCTTTCTTGGGCTACAAATCAATCAAATAGAAAAAGGGTTTTTTATTTCACAGTCAAAGTATGTAAAGAAAATGTTGAATACTTTGTCTTGTTATGCATGTGGTGGATCAACATGCGTATTTTGCACTATTGAGCAATCAACATCATCATTTTTGATACCATCAACACCACTTACTATAAAACTGTCTCGTTCACCAATTTGATCCACTATTGACTAATCAAATTGAAATGGGAAGGTAAAACATTCATACTCCATATGATCATGCATTTCACCTTCACATCCATCTTGTACATCAAATGGGAACCATTCACAAACACTCTATTGTATGTTGGGAAAACCTTTTGGAATATCAAAAAGAAAAGATTCATATTCAACAACACCTTCATTATTCTTGATGTGAGTGTTGCCCTTATTGGATGGAAATAATTCCATAATAAGGTCTAGAAGATATGGGGCATCTACAAAGAATTCAAGTGCACACTCATATTGATTAGCATTACATTTCATGCCATATGTACCCTTAAGTTCTCCACATGGATCAAACAATCATGTAATGTAAACATAATCTAAAGACCCATTGCATTTTTCATCCTCATCAGCATGTAGCAATACTGCTTCAGGACCATTATACCCATCTAAATGCATAATTTGATTATCCAGTAATAACCCCCTCCCTGCATCCATGTACATGTCATTTCCATTATCATGTGTAACTGGCAATTCAACCTCTATTTCAAATACACAATCATGTGTCATATAAGAATTGGAATTTTCATTTCCATCCCTTCCAATGTTAGTGCAGTATTTAGACTGTTACTATAAACAATGCCATCTTTGTCCTCAAATTCTTCACCCTATAAGCAACTATCACATTCAATTGTCCATAGACCTGAATTACACTCTTGGTGCTCTTCTGATACAATTTGCTTATCCACTTGTGGGCCAACTGATTCACCAACACTTGTGTCACTACATCTTTCATGGGACTGGGGAGTTATTGAGTCAGGGTCACCATCTTCAAAGATAAAGTCACAAACCTCAATGTCATCTTGGTCCTCATTTCTTATTGTCTCACTTGTACCATCTTCAACATCTTCACAAGTGGTACTTTCCAAAAACTCATCAATATTTTCCACAAAGAGTGGATTGATCCTACAATAGTAAGGAAAATCATTGATCACCTCGTCTACTGGTGAGGGTTCATCAAATAGGGGATTCTGCCACACCTTCATGGTTGTCATATATACCCTTTCTTTATCAATATGTGGGTCCCAATCACTAAGATCAACAGTGCATTCAAAATCAGCGTAATCACTTGAAGAACAAAGAGAAACATTGTCAGCATCCTCTTCATCATTTGTGTTGAAAATTACCGATCCAAATTCTGAGAACTCTTCACATGAAGAAAATTGTTCACTGCCAAGAAAATGCACTCTTTCAAGGCTATACATATGTCCTCTACTTGAAGTGATAGATTCCACTTCAATTTCATAAGAAGAACTATAATCAATAGAGGATTGACCAAGTTCAATTTCATCACCTTGGTCACTGGTTTGTGCATAATTGTTCCTGATTAAATCAAGATATGGGACTTCCCCCTACATCCCCTATGCTTGCTCACAACTTAGGATGTCCCAAGGATGCAAGTCATGCACCATTTCCTTGTCCTCATATTGTGTTTTTCCATCCCCAACATTGCTATACAGATCTGTATCTATGGTGCTTGTAAAATGACAACAGCCATCAACTAGCTATTCACATTCTGATACATCCTCTTGATTCTTCTCATCATGGTAACCACTGGTAACACTCTAAGGCAACACTTGTCATGTATATTAATTCCTAGCCTCCTCTACCACCCTTATCCAATCAATTACTTGGCTTAAATTGTGAGGCTTCAATTCCTTTGGTAGAGTTCTCAATCCTGATTGATACATGTCACAAAACATATCAATACATATGGAGTCTTTAGGTCTGTTATCTTTAGGTATCTCTAATAAGGTGTCCACAAACCTAGAGAACATATCATAGAGTGATTCCTCTTGATACCTTTTCACTTCATGTAAGCTCTTGGCTGAGAATACTTGATCAACTTTACCTTGATCCTATAATCTTTTCACTTGAGCCTTACCATGATTCTCACATTGTGGTGATGGAGAAGTTGGAATCATAGAATCATGGTCATCTTGGCTCAAAATTCTACTAATCAATCCACTATTTGCATTGGCATGAAATGTGTTAATATTACCATCGTTAGTGGTTGCATACCCCTTCATTATTGAATACTTCAAATTGTTTTCAATGTCTATGGCCATTTGGTATGCTTTATGAAATGTAATAGGTTCTTTGTCCCTTAGGAGGTAACTCATATTTTTATCAAATGCACCCAGGTATACCACCAAACACTCAGCATCATTTGGTCTTATGCTTGCAGGGATCTCTCTAATTATCTTTGAGAATTTGAGATTGAAAGTAAGAACCAGCTCATCCTCTTCCTTTTCCATACTCATGAAATTTTTTTTGGCTAGGATTGGATCAATCCTTTCTCTGAACTATTCCATGAATAATACTTTAAACTCCTCCCATGAGTATATGGAGAAAGATGGAAAATAAGAGAACCAGACTCTTGCATCTCCCCTTAAGGACTGAACAAATAATTTCATGACATCTTCAAAGTCCAATTCATAATCTCCCATCATGTCAACAAACTCTTGTAAATGTCTACCTACTGATTCATCTTTTGAACCATTGAACTTTGGTATCTTATCCCTGATCCTGGGTGGTACAACATTTGGATAACCACAAACATTTTCAAAAAAAATAGCTCAGTATTTCTCAATACTGAAATTCCTTTGACCCAACAAAGGTTGTCTATCATGTATGGTTACATTCATGTCTACACCCAAATGTGTAGCTTGACTATGCATTCTCACTCCTTGACAGAGAATTATAAATTTCAATTTGCAATTACACAATGCTACACCAGTCCTTTTCAACAATTATGACCCTAAGCCTTTACAATGCACATCTCCTATGGATTTTTCTTAAGATCTTACAATATAGTATGCCTATTTATGATAATAAAGTAATTTAAAATTTACATTCAAAAGGCATGCTAAATTTTAACCTCTATTCCCTAATCTAGTGCTAATTCACTTAATAGGGAATCAATTACAACTCAAGCATATAAAATTTATCATAATTTGTTCATAATATTATCAAATTTTCTTCAAATCTGTTAGAATACCTAGAATTTTGTAGCAACAGTCTATCCTTTATCCTCAAATCTGCAAATCTAGAGATTTGATGTATGCTTTATCAGGTTCTTTTGTTAGAGTCACCACCTCCTATTATGGAGGATTAAACTTCAAGTGAGGTGAAGTTTCTTCAAAGAAAGAACATGTTATGGGTTGGCTTCCACAACGGAGTCACTTTCAGATTCTTTGAAATTTGTTGCAATCAAATCTTCTACCAGGTTCAAGAATTTATCAATATCTGAACAAGATGTTCAGAATTGTCTCACTATTTGACTCTGTGATATAAAGATTTGCGTCTGGAAAATGAGAATTACTCCCCAGCAGAGTCGGGCATTCTGTTGGTGTTTTTTCCAGTACACCCTTAGAACTCTCTAAAGAGTAGCCAACTCTTATAATCAAGAATCCCTAAGATGAATGGCCAACTTAATGAGTAAAGGCTTTAAGGGTTTTACTCCTTCACTTTAGGCTCTATGGTACCTAGGAGGGTGTTCCTAATTGTGTTCATCTTGATCTACTTAGTAAAGAACACATCAACTCATAGATTGGTTCCTACGAAGGGTAAATAAACATAATTCACTAAAAGATTGGTTGATCTTTGAGCAAATAATCATTTATTTACTAGGAACAATGAAGTATTATCAAGCACATGCCTCATAGTTGAAAATTTTTAAATGAATTGTGTTTTTATTTTAAGTCCATGATCGGGCATACAATCAACATATTTCAATTGTGAATATCATTAACAAATAGATGAGTGTTTTATCAATCTGGAAATGAGTCACACATATAATAACTAGTAATGCAGAAATTATTTAACTCTGATAGTAATGGACTATTTCCACAATGCATTACATCATGAAAATTCACAACTCCCAAAACATGACTTCTTACTAGATCCTTTGCAAATTTTGACAAATCTATGACCCTATTCAAGTATTTAATTAACTCATTGAGTTAAGAAAAAAACAAGGACACACATTCAAATAATCATTTGATGACGAACAAAGATACCATTGATATTTCATTCATAACTTGCAAATATTTACAAAAGGAGAGTAAATGCTTGGGATATAAGATTTGTTTCGATATCAGTAATTTATGTAAAACTACTTTAAGATTATTACATATAGGCTTCAAAACCAAGAAAATTTGATTGTCCTATTCATTGGCATCCTTTCTACACCTAATATCTACCCGGACTGTATACAGGACTCAAAATTTTAGAACCAGAACCCCTTGCAATGAGCCATGAAATCCCTTTTATAGGACAAGGGAGCAAGACTCAAATGCAATTACATTTTAGATGCCTCATTTCAACACCAATTTGAATTTCATTTCAAAATTCCTCACATGGTGACCTGCAATCATTTGTTGAAAACAGGAGGCAAAAATGATAGCCACCATCAAAAGAGAAATGTAAATACCGCCAAAATTTTCCTTTAACTTCCAGCTAAGCCTCATGTTCCACATCCACATTTCCTCGAATGTCTACCATCAACATGAAAAAACAAAAAACCAGCAACACACGCGAGGAATAGAAGCAAACACCACGACAACCCTATCAACCAACACAAAATTTGAAAACCCAGACACCAATTCTCTCAACCAAAAGAAGGACCAACAACAAAACCCAACCCACGGTACACACACCCACTTCACGTCCTTGCAAGAGGCGGGGAAGAAACTTTCACTCCCTCCTCATCTTTGTCTTTACCTGGCACAAAGCCATCACGCCCACTTGGAGTTTTCACAGATATCAACGGTACATATAATACTTCCATTCCTGGGACTACAACTTGATTCAGCATCATAAGGTACTACTGATAGCTCAAATCTATCTTTGTTGCACTATCTGAGGGGCTATCTATGATTGCAATTGGAGAACTTTGTCTTCCATAAGAGGCGCAAACATACCTTATCTTTCTACATACTCCTGGTATGAACAGTGTAGGCTCTTTTCCTTTCTCTTCTACCTTCTCTGTAGCATCCTCCTGGCTCCTCAACCATCTATTGCATCTGGTGGGAGCACACAAAGAATTCTCACCAAGGGCCTTTTCCTCCAGAATTGGAATCTAATCAAGGACCTTGTGCTTATATTTGGAGACATTAACTGGTAATTTTTGCATGTTGTGTCTTAGAGACCTCCTTACTGTTGTTGCAGAAGTAATTGGCTTTCTCATCCTCGTTGCCTAGTAGTTTCTCAACCTCACAATGGAACACTCTTCGCTCTACACAAACTCAGAAAAACACTAACTACTGAATGCAATGGTAAAAATGGAAATCACTCCAACCATATTTATCAAGCAATTCTGATGGTGTTTGATCATCAATTTCAGCATCACATGCTCGAGGAAGCAATTAATCACTGGTGTTGATCTCATCACCATTAATCACCCAGGTACTTGGAGATTTACGTATCATTCCTCATAATAGCCAAAAATTAATTTCTCACACTTACCATGACCCAATTGATCGCTCCTAAAGAGAGCATGCCATTAATACTCGTTGGTTGTAGAGAAAAATGGCTAACACATGCGTGTTTTTTATTTTTGAATGTCATTCATCGATTTCAAAATGAGATGAAAGATCAAGCAGCCCAAATGCAGTCAAATTGGATTTGAAAACCCAATATTGTAGCTCATCATCCTTTGGACAATAAGAAAACGTTGATTGGGAACCACATCATTCATTCCACGGGCTTCACCACACTCTACACGGTAGTCGAGAAAATCCACGTGTCATCCTTTCACGTACCTCACAAGTTGTCCAACAAGCATTAATTAAATGTTGTGAGGTATGTGATGAATGACTATGATTAAATCCTGTTGTTGCACAATAGTCATTGATCTCCCATCATCGGTTATTGGGCTCTTGTACAAGGGTTGGCCCCCATATAGAAAGGACACGCATCGCATTCTCGCTGGCTAGGATTAAATCCTGTTGTTGCACAATAGTCATTGATCTCCCATCATCAGTTATCGGGCTCTTGTACAATGGTTGGCCCCCATATAGAAAGGACACGCATCACATTCTCGCAGACCTTGCAAAAATTTTGGCAGCTATCCATAAATGCTCATGTGGTGTGCGATGGGTTGTGGGGATTAAAACTTTAAATCCAATGGGCCACATCCTTGCACATGCGAAATGTTAGTTTTAAGGAAAGGTCATGACTAGGATGATGGCAATCAAACCCTTGAGGATGATGACTTAAGTCCCTTAAAATAAAATATTTCGTCCAACTTTACAAAAAATTGGCAAAGGATAATATGTGGGGTGACTGTTTCTCTAGGCTAGAGGAGCTGGTGAGTAGACGTGTTCAAGGGCTTAAGTGATGACTAATTAGAGCGACAAATAGTGGGAATAGGTCACTACAAAATTATAATGCTGAAGGGTTTTAGGGTTGAACGTTTACAAAGTTAGGGTTTACAACCAAGCCTTCAGCCCATCCTTAGACACAAAGCTTAATAATCATGATCTAGTTCATGACTTTTTTCAGAATTTTGCCAAAAACTTGGGAGCTCTATCAGGGTGTACTCCTAAGGGGGAGTATTTAGTACTGGTAATGTCAAAGGAGGAAAACAATGTAAAATAACTAATTCCTTTGCCATTGATGTCAAAGGGGGAGAAAGAGAAAAGTATCATGTGAAAAAAAAGGAGAAAGCATTCTAGAGTTTGATGGTTCAGAGCTACTATGTTGTCTTTGACAGTTTTTCACATCATGTTTTTCCATCAATGACAAAGGGGGAGATTGTTCCAAGTATGAAGGTGTTGTCATTGATTTCAAATAGTTAAATGGTTTTCAACTGGTTGTTGTTTTTATTAATGTCATGAATGTTGGTTATCGGTTGTATATGTCGAGGATATTGAGAAAACTGTAATAAAGAAAGGTTGCAGGTATTTATTGTTTGCTCTAGGTTTTTCTCTGGAATTTTTTGCTATGCTAGTGAGGATCTGAGGTATTTTTCATGGTTGTTGGAAGTTTCTATATCCATATTTTTGGTTTCTAGATCATTGTACAATGTGAGTTATGTTCATTGATTATGAACTGTATTTTTCTATGTATCTAGATGAGGTCCAAGAGAAATGTAGTTGCTCCATATTTCTTCTTGTTTAGATTTTATGACTTGCAGATCTGAGAATAATTTTATTATGCAAGCATGATGAAGCATGATTGGACTTATTTAGGTCCTCATTTAGTGTGTGCTTGGGTTTCCCTCATTCTACTTCCACCATAAAATATTTTGGCGTCAACCTAATTTGAATTTGTAAATGCAAATGGTGTGCGGCCGACCTTGGATGAGTTTCAAGGTTGAAGACAGTATAAATAAGGGTTGAGATGTTTGTGAAAGATGCAAGTGAAAGATATATGTGAGATACATGAAAAATAGTGTGTGTGTAATACTAGTTTGAGCAGATGAGTGCAAAATTCAAGTGGCGAGTTTCCAGAGGCAGTGAGCTAAAGGTGTACTCTATCATTCAAGCATGTCTACAAGTGTGTGAGCGAACTATGGTGGAAATCTTCATTACAGTGAGATTTTTTTTCTCTTTATAACAAATTTCTTCTATCTTCTTGTAATTTTGTGGTAGTGATCCTTTTGAGTGGTTAACCCTTGTTGGACAACAAGTCATGTTTTGGTAGTGATCCTTTTCTGGAAGTGAGGCTTTGCATTCAATTTTGATATTCCTTATATTGTGAGCTAATCCTCACCATGGTTTTTCCCTCATTGGGTTTTCCACATAAATCTGGTGTTGTTGTGTGTATGGTTTTGCTTCTTCCAGTTTCTACTTTTACACAATGATTAATCACATTAGCAGAGTAAAGGATTTTTGAATGATAATAGATCTAATATTTGGTGGAAGTTTTAAAGGTTAAATTTGTTACAACTGATTCACACCCCCTCTCAGTTTTCTTATTCAATAGGGTTGGGATAGCTTTTTTTAGGTAGATACTTGATAATCCAAGGTTGGTGCAACAAGTACAATAGCTATAGGAGGTATTTTCAAGGGTATAGATGGTTGTGCCTCAAGAAAAATTGGAATTGGAGGCCTTGGTGTGATCTTTCCAGCTTGTTTAAGGTTTTTTCTTCCCTTATAGCAATTTCATATGCATTTGGGAGAATTCTACCACCCATAAATTGTATCATAACTGATATGTATCTATTTAAAGCTCTTAAATAATACAACAAATCATATTTAGCTAAAGTCCTTATAGTTTGAGTAATCCTATCCCACATCTTCTAGAAACAAAAGTTGAAGTCGACATATGCTCATGAGGAGCTCTCTTAATAGTAGTCAACTACTCTACTAGTGAAAGGTGGACTAGTTTTTCCTCAAATTGTTAGCACTAAACATCACTTGACTAATTCCAAATGGTGATGGAGTTCACTGCCAAGTCCCTAAACCATTGTAATTCTTTACCCCATAACAAGGAAACCAAGAGTTTGATAGCAAGATTCTCAATTGTAATATTATGGAATACACATAGTGAAGCCACATCTTTGATATGGTCAATAGGAGTAGTTTGATTTTATCCATTAGAGAATGGAAGACTCTTCAATGCAGCCATAGGATATCATCGTGTTGCTGCAAGTTGAGTGGACTACCTCCATTAAAAGGAACAAATAGATAATTTCTTTGTGCATCCATAGAAAACAAAGGAGTCTAAATTATGAATATATGTGGAAAGGCCTACAAGGAAGGGGTGTAGAAAGTGTTCTCATTGTTGGTATTCTACTCCTTCTAACTATTCTACTTCTTCTAGGTGAAGGGATCTGCAAGTAAGAGGATGGTTTTGAACTCCCTCTAGCTTGTATCCTTCTCAATCACTTTTGCATTGATTCCTTCAAAACTAAAGCTCTAGAGTTGCTAGTTATGTATTATAACACCTCTTAAATGTTGGAAACACTATTGTACATACCAAAATAGTAATTTAATGAAGATTGAATTGAATTGAAACTAACTTTCAATCCCACCAAGAATTCCAAAAACTATTGTCACTAACTTATGCACCCTTGTTGAGTGTAGAACTCAACTACCTTGTGAAACATGAGATCATCCTCAAGTTGTGGGTAACTTATGACAAAGATGAACCTCCAGATATGGATGGTTCCCTTGATACTCACCTAAAATAACTTAACTATTATTTTGTTGATGAAAAGAGGTGAAAATATATGAAAATGAAAAACTACTACTATGGAGGTGATGCACCAAATTGATATTGTACTACTTTTTGACACACATGTTGGAAAATGTGCCTCAAATTGCTGGCTTGGAGCTTCCCTTAAAGCTGGGTGTTTTACCCTTTATTGGCCTAAATTCCACACTATCACTAAAAACCAAAACCTTGGAACCTAAGTTCTAGGGTTCTGAAATTACATAACCTCCCGACTTAGTGATATTGAGGATCTCTTTGTTGTTGGCATGTCGCGGGTTTTTGAGAACTTCATAACCTCCAATAGAGGTTCTGAAGTTCAGTTTTCTAGCGACTTAGCGACTTTGTGTGAGCATTGGTTTTTCAGTGGTGACTTGGATGTCATAGTGGCTATGGGGACCATGGCGATGTGATGATATAACTTGATCTACAGTTGTGATAACTTTGATCCAATGACGCCTGCTAACTCCACGCCCTTTGTGGTGGGTTTTGATAGACTCTTGTGTGGTGTACATCTATCAACTTGGTAACTTGTGGAGAATGTCATGGTGGGACCCGACTAGTGCTAGGATTGAAAGTGGTGATTGGTTGTTGATTATTGATGGATTGAATGGCGATTACTTGGAAAGTTATGTGGATTTCTAAATGAGTTCAATGTGGCTATAGTAGTTACATGTTTGTGGCAGTTTGTGTATAGTTGAAATGGTTGGTTTTTTGGAACTGAAGCAGTCATGGCTGGATTTTGAATATATATTGTATCACTCTGGAATGAGTTGGTTTTGGTTTGTTCTATCAATTGGGTTCAGTTGATTAATGTTCTACATTGTATGCTATACAAGAATTGTAATAGTGTGAGAGAACAATTGTAATTGAAATATATGTGTGAGGTTGATTAGGGGATTGTAATGCTACTATCAATTAACACCAAGAGTGGGGTCTATAACTCTATATGTAATTGGTTTACTATCATACAAAGTGGCTTTACTTGGTGTGTGGGTTTTTCTCCCGTAAGGGTTTTCCCACATAAATCTGGTGTTCAATTTTGTGTGTGTTTAATTGTTTATTCTTTGTTCTGTTGTTGTGCATCTTAATGACTGTAATTGGAATTAAGTGAATTTTTTTGCACTTCTTTCCTATGGATTTTGCATTTGGAAGGAATTTCCATACCGAACTTTCCTTACAAGTGGTATCAAAGCTTGGCCAGCTGTGTTATCCTTGTGGGTAGGGCTAGTTTTTTGTGCTAATTCTATTCAGTGGGAGTCGTAGAGAAAACTAATTATCTTATTTACAGATTGAGATGGCAAGCACATCAGGAAGAGTGGAAATTGAAATTTTCAATGGAAATTTTTTTGTGTTGTGGAAACTCAAAATGGAAGACCTATTGGTGGATAAAGATCTTTGGATTGTTGTTATGGGAACAAAACCATTAGGTATGAAGCAATAATATTGAGACCTCATAGATAGAGAATCCAAAGGGATGATAAGACTTTGTTTGGCTAATTATGTTCTCTTGAACGTCCATGAGGAGAAGACTGCATTTTCTTTATGAAAGAAACTTGGTGATATTTATCAGGGAAAATATCTGGTGAATAAGTTATTCTTGAGGAAGAATTTATACTCCTTGAAGATGGAAGAAGGAGCATCCATAGTAGACCATTTGAATTCATTTAATATAATTTTTTCTCAGTTGGCCTTTGTGGGTGTGAAGATAGAGGAGGAGAATCATTGTATTCTTTTGTTATGTTCCTTACCTAACACATGGGATCATCTGGTGATGGCTATTGGAAGTAAAACAACCACTTTGAAGACAAAAGATGTGGTTGCTTCATTGCTGTCGAAAGAGATGCAAAGCAAATCTTTTGAGATGGACAAGGAGGCCCTTATTGTTTAGGGTGGATCAAAGGAGAGAGGCAAGAAGAAAAACAAGAAGTCTAAATCCAAATATGAAGGGAGATCAAAGTCTCCTAGCAAGAAGTCCAAGGTGAAATGCTAGAATTGTGGGAAAACTGGTCATATCCAAAAGGATTGTAAAGAGGAGAAAAATAAGAAGAAGAAGAATAACTCTTCAAATAATAATTCTTCTCAAAGTGATGTAGATGCCTTCATTGCAGCCTTGGTGACTCGAGCATCAGAGGAATTCTGGTTGATTGACTTGGGTGCATCTTTTCACATGATATCTCACAGAGATTGGTTCATGAAGTATGAAAAGTATACTGGCGGAAAGGTGTACTTGGCAAGTGATTCATCTCTTGAAATTGTTGGTCATGGAAGGGTCAGAATTCAGTTTCCTGATAGAAGAATAAAAGGAATTGATGGCATAATGCACATACTAGGTCTAGCTCGTAATCTTCTTTTTGTTAGTAAGTTGAATGATGTTGGCATGCAAGTCTCATTCTCAAGTGGTGGTTGTAAGATGACTAGAGGCTCGATGGTGTTGGCCAAGGGTGCACAAATTGGCACTCTATACAAGCTAGACGTACAGGTTGTTCAATGTAACAGTGTCTCTACAAAGTCAAGCAAGGTTCCTTGTAAAGAGAAGGAGAATGAAGTTCCTCTAGGTGCAAACTCTTTGGAGGTGAAACTCCCAGCAAAGAAAACCATGTTGTGGCATCATAGACTTAGTCACATAGAAGAAAAAGGCTTAAAATCCTTGAAAAATAAAAGCCTGGTAGAAGGGCTTGTTGATTGCAACCTTGAGTTTGATTTTTACGAACATTGCATTTATGGAAAGAAACACTATGTTTCATTTTATTGTAATCCACATAGATCTTCTGGCATACTGTATTATGTTCACTCTGATGTATTTGGTCCAATGAATTTTCCTTCGTTATTGAAGTCTAAATATTATGTTATGATTATTCAAGAAGGGCATTCATGTACTTTCTTAAAAGTAAATCAGAAGTGTTCAATTGATTTAAAGAGTTTAAAAACTTGGTAGAAAATTAGACTAGAAGGAAAATTAAATGCTTAAGGAAAAATAATGGTGGTGAATTATATTTTGCAAATTTTGAAAGGTATTGCAAATATCATGGGATTAAAAGGCATAAAACTATGCCTTATACTCCATAGAAAAATGGAGTTGTTGAAAGTTAAATAGGATGTTGATGGAAAGAGCGAGAAGTATGTTGAGCAATGTTGGTCTGGAGCAGAAGTTCTGGGCTGAGGCTATAGCTACAGTATGTTACTTGGTTAATCATTCACCTATTTTAGCTCTTGTTGACAAAACACCTATGGAAGTGTGGTCTGGTAAGAAGCCCTCACTGAGACATATTCATGTCTTTGGTTATGAAGCATATGTTTATGTGTCGAATGAGAAAAAATATCTAAGTTGGAGAACAAAGCTATAAAATGTATCTTCATCGGCTACAACATTGGTGTGAAAGGATACAAGATTTGGAATCATGTTACTAAGAAGGTGTTGTACATCAGAAGTGTAATCTTTCGGGAGTTAAAACCTTCTACAGTTGATCTACAGTCAAAGATAGAAGAAAAGGAAAAGAAGGATGATGTAGTTGAAATTCCTCTGACTCCAGATAAAGAGGAACTATGAATAAAAAGTGTACATGAAATTGAGGAGAGTTCCAATAGCTCTAGGAGTTCTAGATAGGAAGAAGAACCACAACCTCAGCTGCAACTTGTGAGGAGTTCTACACGAGAGAAGTGACAACCTGAAAGGTACGGCTATTCCTTGTTGGATTCAAGTTGTACCTATACTTTTATTACTAGCACTGATGAGCCTAAGACTATAAAGGAGGCTATTAATATGTTTGATTTAGATTCCTAGTTGGAAGCCATGAATGAGGAAATGGCACCATTGAAAAAGAATGAAACCTGGGATTTGGTACCTTTTCCTGAAGGTCAAAAGCCTATTGGATGTAAATGGGTATTTAAGAAGAAAATTGGTCTGGATGGTAGTTTGGAGAAGTATAAAGCTAGGTTGGTCATGAAAGGTTATTCCCAAGTGGAGGGAATTGATTATGGAGAAATATTTTCTCCTATAGCTAAGTTGACATCTATCATATTTATATTGCCACTTGTAGCTGCATATGACTTAGAGGTTGAGCAAATGGATGTGAAGATAGTGTTTCTTCATGGAGATCTAGAAGAAGAAATTTATATGTCCTAGCCTGAGCACTTCATCGAAAAAGGTAAATAAAGTCTAGTTTGCAAGTTAAAGAAATCTCTATATGATTTAAAGAAATCACCTAGAATATGATACCAAAAGTTTGACACTTGTGTGTTGTCATTGGGATGTGTCAGATCAAAATAAAATCATTGTGTGTATTACAAAACTGAAAATGAGTGTTTACTTATTATTTCCCTATATTTGGATGATATGTTATTCTTTGGGAATAGTAAGGCTATGATTTATGTTTTAAAATCTTGGTTGTCAGCATGGTTTGAAATGAAAGATTTAGGTGCAACAAGGTATATTCTAGGTATGGAAATAAAAAGGGATAGGGGAAGTAGAAAGCTTTGGCTCAACCAAAGCAAGTATATTAATTTTGTACTTGAGAGATTTAGTATGTCAAATTGCAAGCAATTAGTTGTTTCAGTGTTGCAAGGAATGGAGCTATCTATTGAATATTGTTCAAAGTCTCCTACTGAGGCGGAGGACATGACCAGGGTGCCTTATGCAAGTGCAGTTGGTAGTTTGATGTACGCAATGGTCTGTACCAGGACAAAAATTTCCCAAGCAGTGGGAGTACTTAGTTGGTTTATGGCTAATCCAGGAAGACCGCATTGGGATGTTGTGAAAAGAGTTTTCAGATATTTGAAAGGTACTTTGGAGTATTCTTTGTGTTATCATGGTAACTCAGTTGGATCAAAGAGATCTATTAGTATCCGTGGGCATGTGGATTCTAATTGGGAAAGGGACATTGACAGTAGATGAGCAAGCGGTAGGCTATATTTGCTTTATCTACTACTGAGGTAGAGTACATGACAACAATACATGCCTGTAAGGAAGTCATTTGGCTTAAACATTTGTGTTCTGATGTTGGGTTTAATATAGGGCAGATTACTATTTGTTTTGATAGTCAGAGTGCTATTTTTTTGGTGAAAAATCCCACTTTCCATGCCAAGATGAAGCATATCAATGTTCAGTATCATTTTGTTCATGATATGGTGGAAGATGGAAAGGTTAATCTTGAAAAGGTGGATACTCTAGAGAATGTTGTTGATGCATTGACAAAGCCTATGAGCATAGAAAATTATAGGTGGTGTGCCAATTTGATGGGCCTTGGGGCCTATGACTTTCAATAACTTCAAATTTGGAAGAAGCCAATAAGTCTTCATCAAGTGGGAGCATGTTGGAAAATATGCCTCAACTTGTTTGCTTGGAGCTTCCCTTAAAGCTTGGCATTTTACCCTTTATTGGCTTGAATGTCACACTATCGTTGAAAACCAAAAACTTGGAACCTATGTTGTGGGGTTCTGAAATTACATAACCTCCCGACTTAGCGATATTGAGGCTCTCTTTGTTGTCATCATGCAATGGGTTTTGAGAAATTCAGAACCTCTGATAGAGGTTATGAAGTTTAGTTTTCTAGCGACTTAGTGACTTTCTACGGGCATTGGTTTATCAATGGTGACTTGGATGTCACGATGGTAGTGGAGACCATGGCAATGTGATGATATAACTGATCTATGGTTGTGATAAGTTTGATCCAACGACACCCACTAACTATGTGCCCCTTGTGGTGGGTTCCAACAGACTCTTGTGGGGTGTGCGAAATTGACTGAGTGGTGTACATCTGTCAACTTGGTAACTCATGGAGAATGTTGTGGTGGGACCTGAATAGTTCCAGGATGGAAAGTGGTGATTGGTTGTTGACTGTTGACAGATTGAATGGCGATTAATTGGCAAGTTATGTGGATTTCAAAATGAGTTTGACGTGGCTGTAGCAGTTAAATGTTTGTGGCGGTTTGTGTACAGTTGAAATAGTTGGTTTTCTGGAACTAAAGTGACCATGGATGGATGTCGAATATATATTGTATCACATTGCAATGAGTTGGGATTGGTTTTTTTTATCGATTGGGTTTGGTTGATTAATTTTTTTCATTGTATGCTATACGAGAATTCTAACAATGTGAGAGAACAACTATAATCAAAATCTATGTATGAGGTTGATCAAGGGATTGTAATGTTGTTATGAATTAACACCTAGATTGGGGTCTATAACTTTGTATGTAATCATTTTACTGTAATACAAAGTGGTTTTACTTGGTGTGTGGGTTTTCTCCCGTAAGGGTTTTTCCCACGTAAATATGGTGTTTAATTATGTGTGTGTTTAATTGTCTATTCTTTGTTCTGTTGTTGTGCATCTTAATGACTGTAATTCAAATTAAGTGAATTTTTTTGCACTTCTTTCCTGTGTATTTTGTATTTGGAAGGCATTTCTGCACCGAGATTTCCTTACAACACAATGCTCAATATTTCAATTGGTTCTTACACAACTCAAATGTTTACACATATCACTGCATAATTGCTATATAGGGAGGTTTAATTTTCCATAGTTTAAGGTGAAAATATTTTTTTGCACACTTAATGGATGTTTAAATCAGCAACACAACCTATAACTTGCACTAAATATGATTTTTTTTCTTGTAGGAGTTGAGATATGAGACATATAATAAAGGATTTTCATATAAATCATAGAATAACATATCAATCACTTGTTTATAGATAACAAAATAAAATATTAAGGAAAAAATGGATTGTATTGATAAAATGGTGCTTACATAGTAGCACCAGTTTGAAAATTCTTTAAATCTGCTTTAAAAGATGAATCTGCATTGATTTTTTCAATCATGGAATGACTAATTTTTTGAGTTACAATTCAATTTTTTTCAAAAAAGAAACTTTTTTGACTTACAATCCTTTTCAAAAAATGAAAGAACTAACTTCGATTGAGCCTAGGGTTCCCTTTTTCTATCCCTTCATTGGAAAAAAGGTAGGACAAAATTTTAAAGATTATTAAATAACCATTTACTTCCTTGAGTTTGGCCACTTCCTCTCCACCTAAGTGCTTGAAAACTGCTTTCTTTACATTTTCAATCTTTCCTAGCATCTTAAAGACTCCAAAAGTTTGCCCCTACTCCTAGATACTTGCAACTCTTATCTTTAATCTACTAGATAGGTGGATGATTGGTTGAATTTCCTCCTAAATGATTTACAACTACCCAAACTGGCATTAATCTCTCCAACTGGCCATTAGTGCCTCCTTTATTTACTCAATTTCCACCTATATATATATAGGACATGTGCTTAGAAGAATTTGAATTGAGTTAGGTCTCGTTAAGGAATGGAAGAAAGGTTAATTGGCTTTCAATGACTTGAAGACTTGAAAAATCTCCTTGCTAATTTTACTTCTTGAAGATATTAGTAACCCTTAAATTCTTCATCCTCATCTTTATACTCTTTCTTCCACATTGGAATTTGATGAAGTTTCATACCGTGTTGACCTACTATAATACACTCATTGATTGTTTAATAGTCCCTTTGATGCATTTTATCATGTTCATTGTCATAGCATCTTACTACTACATAGTGCATGGTCTTTTGTCACTCATCATCATACTATTTTCCCTTCATGCCATTTTTTATGCTTTGATACATGTTGATGCAAAAATTTGCAGGTAGAAGCCTTATGGGAACTTAGGTATTGGGGGACTTGTGTGCGTAGCTAAGTGACTTCTGAGGTTTTATCGAAGCTGGCTCTTTGGTTTTTTAATGGGGGGTGAGAAAAGGGAAAGAAGATACACATCAAACAAACAAATCTAAGCTAAGGCAATGTGCCAAATCAATAGTGAGATAAGTAAGCACATTGTAGAAATAAAGGCTTAGATAGTAACTAGCGTATATTAAAGAGATGATTCCCAAGCAGTGCAAACATATGAGCATCAAACCATTTGCATAATATAACCCACACAACATAAGCTAACACAAAAGAGTAGCAACATGATTTGTATTATGCTAAGCCATATAAAGATTACATAAGCTTGAAACAGATGTTCATATATGTTGGTATAATTAATATTTAATTACACTTGCATAAGTTTACTTAGATAATATTTTAATTCTTGGGTTAATTATTGTCATCCTTATCTTGTTGAGCTATCTTGTTGCTCAAGATAAGATTAGGGTTATGCATACTTTGCTTTTATAAAGCAAATCATCTCATGTAATTATGAATTCCTGAATAATAATATTTTGCACATCTTTTTGCAATAGCTTTGCTTTTTCAAATTTTCTCTTCCATGGAAGGTTTTTTGGTTTGCATGTCTGATCTTGGTTTCTAACATGGTATTAGAGCCTTGATTTTGTAGCCCCTTTTCAGTATTTTGGAGAATTTCATTGCAGAGTTCATTTGGGGTTCCTCGAGGCTTTCATGCCTTCAGCCTATTTATGAAGTGTCTTGGATCAAATCGGGCATCACCATTGGATTTAGAGCGCTTGAAAAAGTTAGGATTGGCTTTTATTTAACTGATTTTGCTCATCGTTGAAGGAATATGTGAGGGTTTCAAGTTCAGTGATTTTTTTGCAAGATCTGGTGGTTGCCTAATTTTTTGGGCATTTTGGGCCAAAATGGACCTTGCCGTTGGATTCACAGCGTCCAAAAACCCTTATTTTCATATAAAGTTTGTCCATTTTGGGAAAAGTCATCTTGAGAGGCAAAAAAAATTTGTAGGGAGGTCATACAGCCTCCCCAACACGCATTGTGAGGGACGTTTTTTGAAAATAAAAATATCAAAATATCAAAATATCAAAAAAAGTGGTTGGAAGTCATCATAGCCAGTTTTAAACCCTCAACCACCCAATCTCCATTGGGCAGCCACCGCTCCCACCACCAGTAGCGGCGGACCCTGGAGGAGCCGCTCACTCTGCCACCGGCTGAGTTCTAGCCCCCGCGGGTGTTTCACTTCAGCTTGTGGTCCTATCGGGGTCCAGACCCCCAAGCTCAGCGTCCGCCGGTCTGAAAACCCCAACCCTGGTCCTATCGGTGACCAAGGGCTCCATCACCAACCCCTGAAAGCTAGCCCCTTGGTCCACCCAGGCGACCAGGGGCTTTATTTTTTAGCCCTTAAGGGCTTCAAAGGATCTTATTGGGCAGATTCAAAGCACTTTCATGGAATCGAGCGTAACTTTTGCATACGACATTTTTTTTTTACAAACGAGATATCACCGGAAAGCTGGTTTTGAGCTTTCACAATGGTGGAGGTTTTATTTTTTATTTTTCTTTTCTGATTTCTTTTTCAGCCTCGGAAGTCGCATGTTGTTGTTTTCACTCCGAAGGGCATATATTTTGACTCGGTGATCCTTTTTTCACCATTTTTTTGGCGTTGGAAAGCTGGTTCAATCATCTACACAAATCTGAGGTCTATTTTTATTTTTTGTTTATGCACATTAGCATTCTCTCCTTTTACAATCGTTGGGTTATTGTAATAAATGAACTAAGATAAAGTTCCATCAAGGGGATTTCTTGCATAATAATTTGATTAGAGTGTGTATGCACTTTGATCTCCATCTTGTTATTGATGAAAACTCGCATGGGTTATATCTAGTTTCTTAGTTTCTTTTGGCCACATCTTGTCTTAGCTTGAAACATATTAGATTCACATCGGTTCACACTTTAGATTAAGAGTTTATGGTTCTTGATCCGCATTGGTTCAGATCCATCTCAGTTTGAGGGCCATATTTTTATGGTTAATGTTCCAGAATCTTTATGGTACTTTTTCCCATGGAAGATTTTTAGTCTCATTTTGGCATCGGCATCGAGATACACAATTTCCAGATTCTGTCATCATTTCATCTACGGTTGCTTCACAGATTCTAGGGTTGTTCCAGTTTGTGAGTTTTCCAATGTTTTGTGGCATCGGGTCTACTGTTGCATTATTATGATTCCTCTTTGGTTTCTTATAAATAGAAGTATCTTTCCTTGCTTTTCGGATTGTGGTTCCAGTGTTACTCCATAGTGTTATTCCAGTGCTTCTTTGTAGTAGTCATCTCATTGTAGGGGGCTTTTTTCCCACTAGGTTTTCCTTCTCTACCTCATTATTGCATTTGTACATGGGTACCTGATCAGGCCCTTGTTTTCGGAACCCATTCATGCTTTCTTGCATTCATCTTAGCATTTAGGTGCATGCTTTGTTTAGTCTCCCTAAGTTGCACTTATGGGGGGGGGTGTTGGTGTAATTAATATTTAATTACACTTGCATAAGTTTACTTAGGTAATATTTTAATTCCTAGGTTAATTATTGTCATCCTTATCTTGTTGAACTATCTTGTTGCTCAAGATAAGATTAGGGTTATGCATACTTTGCTTTTATAAAGCAAATCATCTCATGTAATTATGAATTCCTGAATAATAATATTTTGCACATCTTTTTGCAATAGCTTTTCTTTTTCATATTTTCTCTTCTATGGAAGGTTTTTTGGTTTGCATGTCTGATCTTGGTTTCTAACAATATATTATCAGAAAATGCAAGCATAATCTAATGTCCTATCAAATTCTTGAAAACAGAGAGGCCGAACAGGTTGGCACAATCTGCAAGTTCAGATTTAATATTAAACACTACAGAGGCTAATTCTTAGCACTTGGAAACTTAGTCTACCTAACCACAACCATAAAATTAAGAAAGGGCTACTTAAATAAGCCATCCCACCGCCTGGAGGCTCCAACAAGAAAGATGTTCCAGGGAAGTCACCAACGATAAAGATTCCCCCATGCGGGCACCAACATAAAGATGCTCCAACGACATGCCAGCAGGGACATTCAAGGAGTGATGGGCCACACAACAACAAGAGGAAAGGACACGCGAAAAAAAATCGTTGCAACAACCATCGAACAAAAGCAACAAACGCCTGAACAAATTCCACGTAGCAAGCACTTGGAAAAGGTACCTACGATGTGGGCCCCATCCAAAAAGAAAGAGAACATCTCAAAGGGAAGCTCTGATAGGACGCCATGTGGCGGTAGCTGGAAAGTTGTGAGTGGTATCAAAAAAAAGGTGAAGCCACGAAGGAAAGAAAAACCGCGAACAAAAAGAGCGGTGCGTGAATAAATATTCACAACCTGGTGAGTCACAGGGAAATTTCTCCTACGGAATGAGAAACTCCAGATTATGGCCTCACAGACCAATCCAACCTCCTGGACTAATCACTCACAGCTGGGAGAGGGCGGCCTGAAGAGATGTCCAGACCTTGTCCAATGGTGCAGAGAGAGTACACAATTTCTCATGTGCCATGTTCAAATCAATAATTGCTTTAAAATGCAATCCACCAGATATCTTCACCTCGGACTCAAGCTGAAAGACAAGTTGCACCAACTGATGAACCATATTTTCAATATTGGTGGCGGTCGAAGGCTGATCAAAAGATTGGAACACAAATAAATCTCTTTTTTTCTCCTTAATCCTCTCAATGATGTGTTCTATGCCTGCCACTATTTGGTTAGCCAAGAAGGGAGATGGAAGCCTTCGCTGAGTTAGTCAAAAAAATTTATCTTGCAAATCATAGGTAATCTGCGTCAACTTTGTTTTGCACTCACAGACATGTTGGATGGCATCATGCATAAAAATGAGAACATTCATTCTCATGGTTTCCATTGTTGGGTCCTCGACCCCCACATTGCTCAACGCCTCATCGGAGGGGGTATACAATTTGCTTAACAATTGCTTGGCCTCCAGAACTCTGTCAGAAGTAATTTCCTACACCCGTTGCATTGTTTCACTAACCAACCCGCATAAGTTGGTAGCCTGCGCCATAAATTTGAGAGTGGGCTACAAGGTAAGACATAATGACTTAACATTATCCCAGTATGATGCATGCAATTCCTTAGCTACTTCTAGCAGGTTCATTTGGGGTGTAGGAGGCTAGGATCTCAAAAGGTCCACCTCTGTAGCCTTGCTACTCAATTCTGCTTTCAACTCTAAAATGCTCCACTCTAGGATTGAAATCTGATTCTTTAGAGAATAATTTCTTCCTCCTTACCCTTCAAGGATAACTTGGTATGTTTTTGCTTTTCTGTTTCCTGCTCCAATGCAGCATTCATTTCATTTACTTCATCATTGGTACTCTACAGGAGCTATTTCAAACCATCACTTGCCAGTTTCAATTCGTCATGGAGGGCCGCCTCAATCGCCTAAGATTGCTCAATTTCTCTTCTCAGGGTTGGAACAACCTCCACACTTAGAGCCTGAAGTTCAACAACTTTTCTTTCAAAGGCATTTCTTTCATCCCATAGTTGATTGGTTTCAATCACCTGAGCTTTATGCTTATTTGACCAAATCTCCACCTTTCCTTTTAGGTCATTCATCTGTTCATCTTTCTTCTTCATCTGGCGACTGAGTTTGAGGAAGTCAATTGTCACCACCCTTTAGGTTTCCTCCATTAATTCTACCTTGTCCTGTGGATGAGCTTGTTGCAAATCAAGCTAAACAACATTGACAGAATAATCCGTTGGCTGCATTTCTCCAAATTACCTGATGACGTTGGGTGTCAAATTTGTGAACATCAATGAATTTTGATTTTCGTTGAACACGGTTTGCATATGGGGCTCCACAGGTTTGTTTTCATTTTTTTCCCTTCTTTTCTGAATTTGGCTAGCTCAGACACTTTTGGTAACATCCACCTGCGAGAAATACTCCTGGGGCGAAATACCTAATCCACCAGCAAAAGGAAACTCCCGGGGAACTGCTAATGGGAATGACAGCATGGTTAACGTATCAGCAGATTTGCTAGGTCTTGTGATAGTTGTTGGGGAAAAAGGTGGGATAAAATGACTACTCTGAGATGGTGAAAACATAGCGGGGGAAAAATTCAAGGAATTAGCCACTTGACACTGAGGCATCAGAGATACAAACTACTGACTCAGTGGGTTAGAATGCATTGCTATTACTTGTATCTTAGGGGCAGTGGACATAGGAGGAGGTGAATAGGGACCCCTAGGGGAAGTAATGTTGACCAGACTCGGGTGACCCATGAGAGGAATAGCTAATGCAAGTGACATGGTAGAAGCAGGGGCCAGAGGGAACTAAAGATAGAAGAGAGAGAAAAGGGGGAGAAATGTACCTAAGTTTCTTGATGATTCATAGCAGATACAACTACCTCTTCGTGTTGTTCTTCTCCTCCTACCACCTTCTCAATTTGAGGTCTCTTGTCTTCCAGGGAATCATCTAGGTCCACAATAACCCTTCAGTGGTGCCTAACAGAGCTTGATCTCTTCTTCCCTAATCTAGAGGAGCTAGTTGGCTCTAACAATTGTGTATTTGAAGAGCTCTCATGCTACAATTTCTTTCCACTGACCACCTCTCCTTGCAAGGGACCTTCCGCAATCATTGGAGCCTTTTGGGCTACTTCCTCTTCATGCTCTAGGGTTGCACTCTTTGCGTCACCGAACCTCTCAGACTCCAAAGGATTAGGAGATTCATCACTAGCTGAATGCTCGTGATACCAGGCATCATCAAACTAGTTGTCTGAGTCCACTTCCTGAAAGACACCGATAGTCCTTTTTATCTCTTTTCTATAAATCCAAAAATCTTTAATCTTTTCAAGCTTCCAATTGAGCCTTGCCAATTGGCTATAGAGGAATTCATTTATTATATGGTTCGAGTTAGGCTTGTCCATTATATGATAAAAATTCAGCTAAGGTGGTCAACCCGAGTTGGAAGGAAGGTGCTCAAGGCTGACGTATAACTTTGTATTTCCCTCATCTGCATTTCTCTGAGGGTCCCAAAATGACCAAGGCTAGTGAGGAATTTTAATGCCTACCTCTGCCAAGTTACCAACTGGATTATAGCGCCATGTATCATAGATAACCACCAATCTGAGGTGACCTAACTTGGAAAACAACACTTCAAAACTATTCACCCTCGAGCTCTTCTTCTTGGCCAATGTTATAGATCCAAACATGACTAGCAGTATGAGATAGGAAGTAAAATACTTCCCTCCCTAGTAATCATTTTCAATATTGCACAACTGCCTGAAAACCTCCAAGGCCAACACCCTATCTGAAACAAAATGCGGGAGCCGGAAAGGCTCTCGGATGAAACCCTGCATGCAGAGCATTGTAAAATCTGAACCAAAAAACCAATCACAAGGCGGTACAAGACCTCTCATCCATGAAATTTGAATCAGAGTCAAGCGCCCAAAGCTCTCTCCTCTTGTTTGATCTAAGGATCTTAAATTTGGAGCTAGGAATGCATCTAAAAATGTGTAATAATCAAAAAAATTTGAAGGGACAAGAGTCCAGGTTGAAACTGGCTTTCTAGCACCAATTTCGTCAAAAACTACCAAGGGAAGAAATTGCTAGAAATAGTCTGGGTTCTAATGTAAAATAATGTAGGCCAAGAAAGAAGAATACCTGAATTTGGAACTGGGTTGAAACCTCTTCAGCTGTCGGCACATCCTCTCCATAATAACTTTCGCAAAGTCCATCAGTATGGGCTCTTTATTCTTCTTCAGCATGAAGCCTATGCTCATTTGGAAGTCTGAGACTTCATTATCCATGTCCAACCCACATACCAACCCCAACATAGAGAATTCGGAAGATGTGCCTACTTTAAAAGCACCCAGACTAAGAGGAAAGCTAGGAGGGACGACACTATCTGATGGCTTACCCATTTTGGCATTGAAAAATTGTTGCTCTGCTCTCAACATCCTCCAATAATTTCACAGCCTAGAGATATCGAAGTCCTCAACACTGGCAAGAGCATTCAAAGGGATGCACAACATATCTTGGAGAGCCTAGTGACTGATTACCACCTTAAAATTATGGCCGCTTATAATTCATGAATTGGCATCGAAACTTCTAGCATAGCTAGCCACCATCTCTGGACAAAAGTGCACCAAAGGAACCATATATTGAGGGAGGCCATAATTCCATAGTCGGCTATGAAAAGGATCACTAATTTTTTTCATCTTTTCGCATGCAGATTCTCGTAAAATTTTGGGGTTCTAAGATAACTTTGGATCGCAGACATTATCCCAATCCTCTGAAACCAAAGCTTGGTTTCAGGGAGAAATTGTGTTTAAATTTTTCTAGTCTGTCAGCTTAGTGAAGGGCCATGAAGGTTTAGCCAAAATTCCCAAGGTTGCATAAGAAACCTGGGCATAGATATCTATGCAAGGTGCCTGCATCCTTCGTTCATCAATGCTGCTACCGGCGACGACCTGAGTTGAGCTCTTTGCAATTTCAGCCATTTGCCTGTATTTTGAAGGACTCTGCTACTTAGCTTTTTGAAATCTTTTCTCTATCTCTGCAAATGGCTAAGGTGATTACATGCTTTACCAACCTTGCACAATTAATCCCTTCCACACGATGCTCCCATCTGTATTTTTGATTTTTCAAAAATATCAGATTAGCAAGGGTACAGGTTGTCTTTCACATTGATTATGCCATGCACCACTAGCCCCTTTCGTGCATGCAAAGCGGCCGCCAACCTGCCAAAGGATTCCACACATAAAGAGATGTGACCTCACATATGGAAGCTATAATTTTCTTTGGAAAAGGAACTAAAACAACAATGCCATATCTTTTCACGAGCTTCTTGCATTTAATGATTACTTGATTGCAATAGGGCACATCAACCAACGACTTTGTCCTAAAATATTTTCATTGATTTAATCAGGATAGAAACTTTCCTTATGGCAACAATTGTCCCCTTTTCTACCTTTCAAAAATGCTTAATTCGAACAAATTGCAACTACATCTAATTATCTTCATTATTTCGCATGCCACAACACAACCTATCAAGACTCTTTCATACCATTTTCCTCTGACATAAACATACCTTGCTCAAAAAGAGAATCCTTTCCCCATCTATAAAAAGGCCCCCCTTGGCACTTTGGCACCCCACATTTCCACCTAGCATTTCTTAGCGACTGGCCCTAGGATATAGTTGGTAGCTTTAGTACTTGGCCAGAGTAGCGATAGTCATGGAAACACCAATTAGGCTTATGTTCAAGAAAACCCAAGCTTCCTTTTTAGGAAAAATTAGGTGTAGGCGACTAAAACGCATGACTGGCATGAAGAACCTTCTGTATGTGAAAGTCATAAAGTGGGTTCTAGGAAGAGACTGTGTAGAATATGAGGATTAGTACTGGGTAAACACCAATATCTGTCCCCATTTTGTAGCTTCTTTGTTGGAAATTGGCATTTCCAAGAGGAAGATTCTAAGGCTAACCAAGCAGGTATTTCCCAAACGCTACCTGGAGGGGCTAGAGAACATCGTGAGAGCTACCGAGATTGGCCGCAGAATCCCATCTATTCACAATCTGCGCCGACTTGCTAAGGGAGGAGGACCTGTGTCAACCAGACCCTTTTTGTTTGGCTTTGAGCTTGAAACTTACGAGGAACATCACCACAACGCCCGTGTTGGGTGCCACTTCCTAATGAGGATGCACAACATCGAACCCTTTAATGAGGTGCAGTGGTACGAGAATTTTGAGAGGATGGTGTTTCCTCATCATGCGCCACCTGCCATTGCTGGACCTTCAAATGCCTGAAAAGACACTTAGAAGACCTCCTTTTCCTTTTTGTTTTTTAAAAATTCTCTGCAACACTTGTTAGTGATAATATATGTATTTTGGAATACAGCCATGGGCCCCATCACATCCATATGTGTACAGATGTAAATATTTCTATAATCAATACAATACATATAATTTTTACAGTCTAGTTTTTCTTCATTTTATCTCATTTCCATGCATCAATATGGTTGTTGATTTTAAGAAAGCACTGAGAATGACCCAAAACTAACAAAGCAAGGAAAATATATACATATTTACACACCTACAGCAAAAGCTAAATTAATTGAATTTCTTGATGTGTATTCCATTAACTAGAATACCCAAGGCCTCACCCTCCATTGTTTCCAAATCAAATGAGTTGTGTTGTTTGCACTATGTGATTTTGAATGGTCCTTCCCAGAGACTATGGAACTTTCCATGTTGACTGGGCTTTGCTCTACACTCATTAAACTTGAGCACCAGGTCTCCACATTGCAGACCTTGGTCAGAAGTTTTCTTGTCGAACCATTTCTTTACCACCTGTTGGCGGTTAGTCATTGCCTCGAGAGCGTGCTCTTGTTTCTCCTGAACTTCAAGTAGTTCTGCCAACCACACCTCCATCACTCCATTTTGCTCAATTTCAAGAGATTTGAGTAACTGGATTGCAGATATTTCCATAGAGATGGGCAACCGCACTTCCATCTCGTAAGGGGATGTCTTCAATATTTTCTTGGGTGTGATACTATCTACCCATAGTGTTGTTTGGAGGTCTTTATGCCACTCCTTTGATGTTCCAAACCTATTCTCTTGATAAGCCAGAGAAGATTCTTGTTTGTAGATTCGACAAGGCCATTTCCTTGCGGATAGTAGTTGGAAGATGTCTTTAGGAAGACTCCATATGTTAGTGCAAATTGGCTAACTTTGGAGCCAAGAAAAGCTTTGGCATTATCCGAGATAATTGTCTTTGGTGGGCCAAACTTGGCTACCAGTTCTTCCAGGAAGTTCACAATCTCTGCCTCGATTGCATTTTTCAAAGGTATAACTTCAGTCCACCTGGTGAAATAGTCAGTTGTCATCAGGATCCATCTATGTCCAGCTGATGAAACCGGGTTGATCATGCCAATGAAGTCGAGACCCCATTGAGAAAATGGCTCTTCCACTACAATTGGTTTCAATGGAATGGCAACATTTTTCCTTTTCCCAACAAAAAACTGACACTCATTGCAAGACCTCACCAATGAATACGAGTCCTTAAATAACGTTGTCCATAAATAACCAACACGCATAATCTTGATTGCAATAGTCTTTGCTGAAAAATGTCCTTTGGCTGGGTCACTGTGATACTGCTCCAATATCCTTTTTGCTTGCTCTTGGGTCACACACCTCAACAAGACGCCATTGAAGTTTCTCTTGAAAAGAACTCCTTCCAAGAGTACATAGCCATTATTTAGCAGTCTATAAAAATACCTTTTAAATGAGGGGAGGTCGGTCGGGTACCTTCCTGTTTGCATGAAATTAATTATGTCATTCATCCAATCATCTCTAGAGTTCTCCTCATTCAGCAACACGGGTTCCAGAACTTCATCTTCAGTCATTGCTTCGTTGTTTTCAGCCAAATATTTGCACAACCCCTTTCCTTTTATAGTCTTGACTGGCTTGATCTCAATGTCATATTCTAGGATCTTGGTTATCCAGTTAGTCCGCTTCTTAGTGATTTCACCTTCCATAACATATTCATGCACACTCGAGTGCGGCACACAAACGATCACCTTGTTGCATGATATGAGGTGCCGAAACTTCTTCAACACCTTTACAATAGCAAAAGCTTGCTTCTCCACAAAGTTGTATTTCACCTCATAATCTTTTTAGAGTGCGTGAATAGAAGGAAATGGGAAATTCTCTTTTATCTTTGTCATCTTTCTACATCAGAATAGTAGCAATACTCGTGCTACCACCAAAGACGTAGATGATGAAGTCTTTTGACAAATCCAGATTAATCAGCACGGGGGATAAAGAGATGGCTTCTTTAATTTGGTCGAAAGCTTTTCTGGCTTCTGTTGTCCATTTGAAAACTTGGTCCTTTTTCAAGATCAATGTGATGGGCCGAACAATCCCTATGAAGTCCGGTATGAACCGGCTGATGAAATTAACCTTACCCAAAAAATATTGAACTCCCTTTTTATTGATGGGAAAAGGGAGTTCTTTGATCACTTTAACCCTTTCCGGGTCGATGGAAATACCTTCCTTTGAGACAACATAACCCAACAGCTTCCCCTATGGAACTCTAAACACACATTTCTTTGGGTTCGGATAAATCCCAAACTCCTGGCACTTCTGGAAAACAAGCTCAAGATGATCAAAATGATATTCAGTAGATTCTGAGAAAACAGTCAGGTCATCTAGATAAATAAGAATGATCTTATGTATCAAATCCTTGAAAGCAATGTCCATAGCTCATTGGAAAG
The DNA here is from genome assembly GCA_007258455.2 of Sequoia sempervirens. Classification (NCBI taxonomy): domain Eukaryota; kingdom Viridiplantae; phylum Streptophyta; class Pinopsida; order Cupressales; family Cupressaceae; genus Sequoia; species Sequoia sempervirens. The sequence continues at coordinate 58,045,533 of VDFB02086081.1, read as the reverse complement.
TGGCTCTGACATTTGAGAGTCTGAAGGGAATTTTAGCATAAGTGTATGTTCCCCACTTGGTGGTAAACGTTGTTTTGTGCTGGTCCTCCTCTTTCACCCGAATCTGATTATAGCCAGAGAAACCATCTAACATTGAAAACATCTCAGAACCAACAACTTTCTGCAGAATTTCCTCCATGGAAGGCAGAGGATAGTGGTCCTTTAGGGACACTCTATTGAGGTCTCAGAAGTCAACGCACAGTCGTATATTTCCATTCTTCTTCTAGATCGGCACTAGGTTAGACACCCAAGTACTATGTTTGATTGGGAACACTATTTGGGATTCAATCAACTTCTATAATTCCTGAGCCCTTAATGACTCGATCTTTGGATTTACTGGCCTCTGCTTTTGACGCACAAGTTTTTCTCCCTCTAGTAGCTCAAAAGTATGTTGGATAATCCCGGGATCATATCCCCTAAGATCATCATATGAGCATGCTACCACATTTAGATACTTCTCACAAAATTCTTTTAACCTTTCTTTGTTCTTCTGCAAGAATCCTTTTCCAACCTTAAGCTTTTTATCTTCTCCAATGCACAAATCGGCGTAATCACCTTTATTAGCTACAAGCTTTCTCTTGTCTTTTCTCACATCATCAGAATCAAACAAATTCTCGAGAGTGACCAAACCTCTAGGAAGCTTGTTTGACTTTAGCTAGACCACTTGACCTTCATAGGCCTTAGCAATCTTTGGCTGTAATTGGTTAGCAAATTCTCCAAACAATTGGAGAAATGATGCGATATGCTCATCACTATCAAACACTTGCAATTTTTTATCATTATTTGGGACTACAGGTCACACAATCACTCACATTGAATGTTTGTTGTCAATTAACTCGAAAGTTGGCTCAAACTGAGATCAGATAGTTTCCATTCGATCTGCTTCAGAATTCTACTCTCTAGGTACGACTTGGATGTTGAATGCCTTGAACCCTTCAATCAGGTCCCAGACCTTTTGTTAGTATGATCGCATACAAACATTCTTGGTAGCTGATAGCCCTCAGATTTGGTTAACCACCAATTCTGAATCTCTGAACACTTGTACTTGCTTGGTACCCATTCATTCTACTAAACTCAAGCCATGGACAAGGCCCTCATACTCTGCTTCGTTGTTCGATCATGTGAACTAAAAGCAATATGACCTTAAGGTATTTTCTTTGGATGGAGATACCAAACATATTCCGGTGTCAGCTCCTACTTTGCATCTTGCTTCATCAAAGTTTAAGGTCCATAACTCTGAGGTCCCTTCACTTTTGAACTCTTTAGTCACTCTGAGCATAATATGATTCTCCTCATGTATGACATGTTCCTAGCCCAATTCCATGATAGTTTCCAAAAGGGTCTGAATTTATCAATTCATTCAAGAGAGCCTCTTCTTGTTCATTCTGGGAACTACTTGCTTCTTCATCCTCAAGAAGTTCAACATTGGGCATCTCTTCCATGGTAATTGAGGTATGTGCTGCCTCAAAATTGATCATGGCTTCATCAGCCACATGCATGGAATGTAAAGGTTCTGCCTCTATCTTCATCTTAGCTCCATGTCTAGTTCTTAGGATCAAGTGTGACCAGTCCAAAGAGAGGTAACCTCCAACATTCGTAGTAAATTCTCTGGACAAACATATCCTGAACATAGGAGGGACATCAATGAGCACAATATCTTGATTCACAACAATGTTGGGGCAAGCAAACAATGTCATAGGTAATCCTTTGATTACTCTGATGGTTCCAACCTTGTTCCCATCGAGTCAACCATAAAATTATGCAGTAGTTTTTTACCAATGATAAGCATTAGATAGAAAGGCTTGGGTGTAGGCTTACCCTCTTTTTCGACCTGATTCTCCATTGATTGATTTTCCAAAACTTTATCTGGGCCTAGATTGGCTTGCTTATCTTTTGGGGGCTTCTCAAGCATCTTCATGCCCTCTTCTCTCAATAATTCCTTTTGTAATAGCTACTTTTGCTTCGGGATGGCCAGGATATCCCACAAGGAAACATTGGTGGAAGATTTCTTTAGTTGTTCCACCACTTTGAATGGCATACATGACTAATGAGCTATGGTACTTGGCTCCTTCTACCTCGCAACTAGTACATCCAGCTATTTGACAACTGTTAGGGTGGCCATGGGAGCTTTTGCTTTCGGGGGAGGTGGATTCTTGGAAACTGGAATAGTGGCCCCAAACTACTGCGGAATTGATGACACAACTACTGACAGGTTGAGCATTAGATTTTGTGCCCCCTTAGTTTGCAAGGATGTGAATTCTCTAGTGAGCCTCCGCTTGGAACGGGTATTGTATTCTGACTGTACTTGCGATGCCTAGGTCACTGAAATGTCATTCGGGTATGTTGAATCCTCTCCCTCCATCCAAGAAAAGAGTGCTTTGTCTGGAGCTATATCTAGCTCCTGCTCTATAGACATTCCTTGCATTTGAGCAATGAGAACTGCATTCTCCATTTGCTGAGAAGCCTATATATGACCTCTAGAATCAGGCATGATTCCTTGACTACGTTGTTCTGCTATCTTCTGTTGTAAATTCCCTCGCGGGAAATTTCAGGGCATGTGTGCATCATTGCAAGGGAAGCACCATGGATTTATCTCCTCAGAAAGATTATTTTGTCCCGCTACCAGTTCTTTATTCGAACTAGGATAGACAGTCTACATCAGCATAGTCACGGGCATGACTTGATTGCTCTATTGAGCTTGAGCATTACTATGCGATCTATCCTACCATTGATTCTGTTGAAAAGGAGGTTTCCTTCCTTGGTAGTTTTGGTAAGCAGGCTTCTGGTAGGCATATTGTTTCCACTTCATACTGGTTAACTCATTTTTCATGGTTCACAACTGCTCCTTCATGTCGTTCATCTCAGCTGTCAAGGGATTAGGCATTGGAGCCATGCTCGACGTCATTCCCGGATAAACATACATAGACTGGGGGGTGCGGGAACACTGGTTGAAGCTACCTCTAGTCTTGCTACGGTCGATTCCAAGAACAATGGCATGATAGGTCACAGTGCCAATTTTCTGACAGTACTAAGATTGTTCCTCGCGATGACGGCAAGGTATTTCCACCAAGAGATTGCAGCATCACAGAAATATCAACATTTATAGAGTTCAGATAGAACATGAACGCTAGATCTGGAGGTGGTCGACTGCTGATAGGGACCATCTTCCAAGTCGAATGAAACCGGGCATTGTAATCAGCCAAAGCTTCATGAGGAGCACGCTTTATATTAGCCAGCTGGTAATATAGCGAAGATCTGTCACCATTATTTGAGAAGTGCTCATAGAAAGGATCTCCAAGCTGATCCCAAGTGCCAATTGAATTAGTCAAAAGAGTACAATACCAGTCCAATGCCTTTCCTCTGAAAGAGGCTGCGAGCAACCGCAAAGCCACATTCTGGTCAGTAATTCCATGAACCAGACATACATTAGCTACGTCTTGTAAGTGCTCCACTGGTGTTTTTGAATTGTCCCCAGTGAACTTTGGGACAACCTTTAAGGAGGAAGTTGGGATTTGAGCCCACACAGTGGGTGGTACAAGGGGTATCAAAGGGCTACCAGCATCCCAAGCTACAAAATTTCTAGCCATCTACACAAGAGGTGGAGGAAGAGGTGGAGGTGATGTATTAGCTTGCTAACCTTTCGCCTTGATTGAAACTAGTGGTGGTACAAGCAGACCAGGGTTTTTTGTGGTTTGAGACCTAGTGACGGGCCTATGGCTCATACACTCCTTTGGATTGTGAATTTCTTAGTTCGTCCCATCGGGCATGCCAAAAAAAGAACTATTGATGCAAAAGTTTGCAAGCAGCAACCTTATGGGAAACTTAGCTATTGGGGGACTTGTGCTCGTAGCTAAGTGACCTTCAAGGTTTTATCAAAGCTGGCTCTACATTTTTTTAATGGGGGGTGAGAAAAGGGAAATAAGATACACATCGAAAAAAAAAATCTAAGCTAAGGAAATGTGCCAAATCAGTAGTGAGATAAGTAAGCACATTATAGAAACAAAGGCTCAGATAGTAACTAGCGTATATTAAAGAGACGATTCCCGAGCACTGCAAACATACAAGCATCAAACCATTTGCATAATATAACCCACACAACATAAGCTAACCAAAAAGAGTAGCAACATGATTTGTATTACGCTAAGCCATATAAAGATTATAGAAGCTTGAAATAGATGTTCAAATATTCTTAGAAAATACAAGCACAATCTAATGTCCTATCAAATGCTTGAAAACAGAGAGGCCGAATAGGTTGGCACAATCTGTAAGTTCAAATTTAATATTAAACACTACAGAGGCTAATTCCCAATGCTTGGAAACTTATTATATCTAACCACAACCATAAAATGAAGAAAGGGTTGCTTAAATAAGCCAGCTCACCGCCTGGAGGCTCCAACAAGAAAGATGCTCCAACAAAGTCACCAACGATAAAGATTCCCCCATGCAAGCACCAACAGAAAGATGCTCCAGTGACATGCTAGCAGGGACATTCAAGGAGTGATGGGCCACATAGCAACAAGAGGAAAGGACATGTGACAGCAAAATAGAAATTGTTGCAACAACCATCGAACAAAAGCAACGAACACCCAAACAAACACCACGTAGCAAGCTCCCAGGAAAGGTACCTATGGTGTGGGTCCAATCTAAACAAAAAGCAGATGGAGGCAACGTGGCAAGCAGTCGAGACCTGGTAAAAAGAAAAAGAACGTCTCGAAGGGAAGCTCTGATAGGACACCACGTGGTGGCGGCTGGAAAGCTGCAAGCGGTATCAAAATAAAGGTGAAGCTGCGAAGGAAAGAAAAACTATGAAGGAAAAGAACGATGCGTGAATAAATATTCACAATACACATTGGCATACCATACCCATTATCATAAAAAATATTCTCCCTTTCTAATATTTCATATAACTTGAAGAAAGAACTCAAGTCTTTATCTTTTTATCACTATTTGTGAAGTATATTTGTCTTTATGATGATTAGGTCTCTATAATGTCACTATATGATTGGCTTATGATCCAATCATATGCACTCAATCACCTCTATCATTAGACTTGTGTCACACTTTATGACTATTTAACTTGGATTCTCAATAAAAAGTTACTCTTAATGCATTTTTCCTTTGCCTTCACCACCATCATATTATGACTGTCATGATTCTATGAGAAAATACCTTATGCCCTTATGAAAACCTTGTGTTGTCATTCATGGTAATTGTCATTATATTCCTTAATACTATCACTTTGAAGGTCTGCAAACCTATCATATGTACTTGATCTTATATTTCTTTTCGTTTTGAGTAGTGAATGTACTTAATGTTAAACCAAACCATCACTTTGTGAATGTGAAGACCCCTTTTATGACTATAATTTGGGTTGTCCCTTAAACATCTACCCTTTATGATTGTCATATTGCTCTTCTCATGACCCTTTATTTATTATGTTGACATGCATATTTTAAGATTGTAACATATATTATAAAGACTATTGTAATATATTAGGTTTCCTTTTCACATGAATGCCCTTTTTACAGTTTACCATCCTTGACACTATCATATAGTTCATTGCCTTCTTGACTAATGCAACCATCCTTATAGTTTCCATGGTGGAGAGACTTTTAAAAGGTCTTTGTTCACTCATGAACCTTAAATAATTATGTCACTCAATTTCCCTATGTACCCTACTCTCTTCCAAAAAAAGGCTTCCTACTTTGAACTCTCGATCTATATGGATGGGGAGTTCCTTAAATACTTTATTGTATCACTTCCTAACCAATTATCTAGACTAATTTTATATTCAATAATAAGCCAAGCCAAGGTAATTTTAATTAGAAACATAGTTGAGTCAATATACTTCTAAACAAGTCTCCCACATCACAAGATCAAATTCATTATTTCTTCCCACCATTCTAACCACTGAGAATTCATCAGGTAATCGACCATATTTTGCATGCCCAATTACATTCCTATCATTTTTAGGATCCTCTTGTTTTGGTATTAGGGTTTTATCTTCCCTCAATTCAACATTAAGTGTATCCAAAATTAAGTTCAAAAAACTTTTCTAAGAGACTATAGATCAAAACTACCATATTGCAATGATTGGACTCCATAGCAATTCCTTGTTGACTCCCATTCTCATATTTTTATAGAAACAACACTAACAACGAAAGAGATGATTTAATACATCATGTCTATCAATGCTACCAACAATAATCACTTTTTTTGCATAAACCAAAAGTGGGGATGATTCTAGTTCATCACAAGAAATTTCCATACTCATTGATATAGATTATTTTCTTTTGGCTTCGTGCTAATTTGAATTCTGTGTAGTGACTTATTATTATTTTCCATGTGATGTATTTGTGTTTTAGTTGAAGAGAAAATATCAAGCCCTAATGCAAGAAAATGTGTAGTCATGAATAGCACACCATCAAATGAGTAATAAATTTAGTTCCAGGATATCCTCATTATTCACCATATCAATGTCCATCTTTTCTTTTTTGATCGGTGATAATAGTTTTTTATTAAAAATGAAAATAAAGCAATTACAGAAATTACTTCAAGCAATTTCCAAAGTTTGCAGAAAGTTGATTAACTAGCATAGAAACCAAAAAAGCTACCCACACCTGAAAACCACGCCTAACAACTACCATATCATGCTAATCTCGAGCCCCAGATTTTTACAGAGATTTACATTCCAATGCATATCTAGGCATAATATCAAAAAATTGACTCATATACAAAGTTAAAGAAAAAAAACTAAACTGCACAAAGACCAGTACTACACTTTTTTCGACGAAGTCTCACCTGCTCCAACGGAAGAATTTCCATTAACGGCTTCGCGTTCTTGCACAGAAACAGTCCTTTCTTTTCTCACATCTCCTCTCTGGTGATTTCCTTTAGATCTTCAATTATCATTTCTAATTCTGCTAATTTCACACAAATTTTTAGCACCTTCCACCCACGCTCTGCTTCATCTTGCCACCGGTCCTTAGTGCATCCTTCTGGCCATCTGATAAACAAATGGTTCAATTCCTTCATTTCTAGGCCCCCACCATCCAATATTTCAATCTTCACCAACCCTACTCCTAGTATCGCCCGCTCTAGGATGCCCTCCATACCTACTAGAAAATCTTTCAACACCAGAGTTCACATAACTCACCTCACCTCGTTCACTGGTTCCCCGAGATCTAACCCCCACTCCAACACCAATGAATATATATCCATATTCGTTCTAAGTCTGTGAGTCAGTTTTTTGAAACCGTCACTCAGCATTATTTCAACTACTTGTGTCGTCTATTCATCCTTAAAGAGGAATAAGCCTCTCAACCACTTCATTAATGCCTTCCCCATGAAAGGGTCCATCTTCCTCCGTGATTTCAATGTGAAATTGGCCTCCATTACTACTCAGCTTCACTTGCTTCCTACCTGCAACACACCGCCAACACCAAACAATCCTTACTCCTGCACCCCTAGAAGCATCAAAGGTGGTGAGGTGATTAAAACACCCCGTTTTTCCAGCCAACTCCATAAATTTTGAACGTACGTTCAATGCTGGTAAACCACCCTCATCAATGCTACACATCTCGCTGCTAACATCTATCGGCTTGCTTGTTATGCAGGCCCTTCTTCGTACAATTAAATTCCCTATGACACGTCCTTCACATTAATGACACTAAAGTCATCAAATCTTTAAACATCTATCTCCATAAAAGAAAGCACCCATTTCAATAGGATATTAGCCTCCACATTCCTCATTCTTCGAATATGACTCACCTTAAATTCTTTGAAAAGGGATAGAACTTCGATTATTCTCCTTACCACTCCTTGCAGATGCCAAGCTTCTATTTTTCCTTTAATGATTGCTTGAATTATTATTAATGAATCTCCCTCTAGATGAATCCTTGTTACTCCTAACCTCCTAGCTAACTTGATTGTCATTAAGGTTGTAGCAGCTTCCACAATGTTATTGGTTCCATCCTTCAATTTCATTGCTCCTATAGCTAACACATTACCATTCCAATCACGGATAATGCATCCCACTCCATACAGGCCTAGATTACCCTTTGAACCGCCATCAAAATTTACCTTCCACCACCCTTCCTTTGGTTTTTCCCATTTTTCAACTTCTACAGAAGACTGAGTTGGATTAACCCAACCAAGCCCCTTAACGGGCCATATCAATGTCCATCTTACTAATATTACTAGTATCATTTTCTATTGAGATTGTCCTTCCTATCATTGTATCTTTGTACTATCATCAGCCATTATCATCAAGCCTTCAGACTTTATTTTGAAATTGTCTTAAAAGAATGACTAAATTTCACCATTTATATGCTCTCTTGAAGTATTTTATGCACCATTTCAATGCCTATCACACCTCTTTTGACATGAGGATTGTTTTTTTCAACTCAACAAACACTAGCCATAATTTTACTTTTTCCCTAGTGACTGTCAAGGCGTCTTAATGGATTCATTTTCTTTTTAAACATCATATTAATTTCATGGATGTTGAGTATGACAAGGTATAACTAAGAATATATTTGTCACTTTTAAATACCACTACTCACTGCTAACCTCTCTTATTAATCTTCCATTGTCACTTTTTGAGTTGTGTAAGGGTTGTCCCTCTATGGTGTATGGGTCTTGATCTTTCCTCACCATACCATGTAAATTGTCACTATACTATGAAATTTCATAAACATGCTCTTTCCTTTGTCCTTTGGAATGTCTTATATTGCATTGTTCATTCATGTATAGATCTCAGGATTCCTCATGATGACTCTCCTATGGATTAAAAGCTCATTGTCCTCTGCTTTCATCTGTTGTCTCCTTGAACCATTTGTTCCTAGAATTTTCTACTCTCAATTTGTCAAGGTTATTGTATTCATTTATTTATGTCTCAATCTCTTAAAGATTATCATTACTCAATCTTATAAAGAGGATACTCTACCCATTTTTCACATACACGCAGTTCACTACCCTTTACACTATCATTCTTTACTTTTTTACAAGTCTATGAGTTGCCTTACTCACCATTACCTCATTTTCATGCTTTACTTTGACAACGCTTTCAATACCATGATGTCATTTGATCAAGTCTCTTACCAACACCATAATATGACTTTCTTACTTATACCAATTTCTCATAGGAAATCCTCTACAATTTTGTGAGACATGAAAGTTATTTTAAATTGAATCTCTCAACTTATATTATCATTTTAAACCCGAGAAGAACATCCGCAATGACTTGGTCTGCTAGTGCTATATTATACAAATCCACATGGATTTCCACATCTTCTAGAGTTTGATCTCATTGATAGCTCAATACCATTGGATTTATTCCACTGTGCAATAAAGCTTCACAATACATAATTTGGTGTCAAAACTATGTGTGGAAACATTTATTGTGTCTTAGGACAAGTTCTATGTCTTGAATTTAACCATTTTTGCATGCAAGATTGCTCAAAAAGGTATGTATAGTATCCACAATAGAGGGACCTTTCACCAACTCTAGAGATATTAGGAAGAGAAAATCATTAGGAGTAACATGGGAGCTAGGTTTCTCTGCAAGAGAAGTGTAGGCATTGGAGCCTTTCTCATTGTTAGTAACATATATCTTAGGATTTTTCATCAAGATAAAGTCTTTTAATCTTCTTTAAATAGCTTACATCTACTCTAATCTCTCTCCTAGGTCTCCCTCACTCTCAGTCACCATGGTATGTAGTATTAGTGATTCTTACTTAATATCAACAATACTTTTGAATTACAACTTTTCTAACAATCTTTTGAGAACCATACAACTCTTTCCCTTCATGACCAAATAAGAGCAATTCCTTGTCCGATTTAAGAGCCTCCTATAGGGGTTTTAAGGCTTCCAATGTTTCATGTGGTAATGGGTCTTTGTCTCATTGAGTTTCTCAAACATGGGTATAAACAATTTTACTAGTGCACTATCTCTAATGTGCTACACATTTCTACCACTACCCTCTTATGCACTCCAAGGCATAAGAACATTTTCTCACTATATCTTCAAGTTTGGCTATGAAAATGGTTTGAGAGGTGCTTATAGTGTTAACAACGATGAGGATTTTTTACAAAGTTTTTAATTTTTCCTCTCTTTTCTTGATTAACACTGCTATATTGCTACTACCACTATACAAAAAATCACCATCATAGGAAAATAATGCTGACACAAGCTCTTATATTTGAAAAAAAGAAACATACTTGGTAAAAATATAACCACCTGGAGTTTTCTTCCTAAAGATACCTATCACATGGAAATAATTTGTTGCAACACCTGAAAATACTCGACTTTTCATGTAGCATACCAGGTCTTCCTTCCCTCTCTACAACATGGGCTAGGTATAAATAATCTTAAAGCCTCTTCAATTCCATCATTGCATACCATAACTCCTTCATATCTCCTTGCAACGTCATCTAAAGATAGATCATCGAGATTCTATTCTCACACCATGTATGAAACTCCTCTTCAATGCTAGCAAACAAAACAAACCATAAAATTTCTCCTTGATCTCCAATGTAGTTAAGGTTTCACCTTTTCTAAAGGAGAATAATAACAAACATTTTATGCTTGGTTCCTAACAATGACATTTAATCATTGTTAAAACTTTGACAAAGATATTAGAAAATTTTATAATAATATTGATAAAAATATCAATAAGAAGATGAGGCTCCTTGGACAGTGACTCACCCATGATGTGTGGTGATGACACAATTGGGGCCTTTAATAGTAACCATGGCTATATGTGGGGAAGAATCCTTGATTATTCCTACAACAAAGTCATGGGATGTTAAATTTTTAACATAGTTGGTGTAGGTGTAGGGGGGCACCTTATTGGATTTGGAGGTTTTCTCATACTTGGGAAAAGGTTCTTGGTAAATACCCAGTTGTTCATTTATTGATTATGTTTGTTGACCTTAGATAATTGTTTCTCCTTTATCCACAAGATCTTGGATGTAATTCTTTATTTTCATGCATTTAGTTGTGGCATGTCATTTGACTCTATGGTATTCACAATATTCATTTTATTTATACTATGCAATATTGGGTTGGCTTTCATCAAAGGGTCCAGTCATTAGATATTTTACAAGGTTAGTTTTGACTGGTATTTGAAATATTAGCTCCATGGGTTCACCTAAAGGGGTATATTTGTGATTTGGGTTATTGTTTTGTTTATGTTTTCCTTGTGCGATGGTAATGTTACTTTGTACAACTTGTGATTTTGGATTAGTTTGGGATGAATATGGTTTCGTTTGGATGTTTTGAATGTGTTTGGAATCAGTAACACCATCATTAACAATGTCTTTTATTTTTTGCCCAAAAGCATGGTTTTTAATTGTTTTGTTGATTGTCTTTGGATTCCTTATAGATCTTGACTAAAACTTTTCTTATGAGGTACTTTTCAATATTTACTCCCTTATCTATGATTTCATCAAAGGACTTGGCACATTGGACTTGCAAATGAGCCATTTTTGTATTTAAATTTTGCACAAAGATAGCTACTAGTTGTTTTTCAGGAATAGGCCATGGGAATCTACTAGAAAGATGTTACCATCATTGTAAGAAGGTTGCAAATATCTCACCATTATTTTTTTTGGTATTACACAATTCTAGAATGGTGGTCTCATGTTCAATGTTGTAGAATAAATGTGCTAGAATTTTTTTTGCTAGATCTTTACAACTAGTGATAGAACCATGTGGAAGGTGGATGAACCATTCCAATGCTTGACCTCCTAAGCTTCGAGGTAAAAGTATCATAATATATATGTCACTATAGGATAATTATTGACATGCTATATAGAATTATTTGGCATGTTCCCTAGGATCTCCTTTCTCTTTGTATTTGTCACAGTTTAGAATTTCAAAGTTTTGAGGGAAAGGCACCATGGTGATAGATTGATCAAATGGGAAATGATATATATCATCAAAATTGTATGGTTTATTATGATTTCCTATGTGTAGGCTTTGAATCATGGTTCTCATGTCTTGTAGCTCTTGTGAAATGTTGATAGGATTATGTGTTCATGTTTTGGTAGTTGTGAAGGATGTTTCAGTGGCAGTATGTAGGAGTGGTGGTGGTTGGATAGCATTGACTATGTTGTATGTGATGCTAGTGTGTTGGGATATAGGTTGTAGGTTGTGGCAGAGTAGTTTGTGAAGTATGAATAAGTGGATTAGATGTTTGAAGTAGGTGAATGAAGTATGTAGCTTGATTCAAGGGTTGGGATGGTATGGATGAGTGTGTGTGTTTGAATGTATTAATGTGGATGGAATATTAGTTCCCTTAGTTTTGCAAAGGGGTGTCATTAAGTTGATTATGGAATGGAAATGGGTGATTTTGAGATTAGTGCATGTGGGTTATTATGTGGTATACTAAGAGGGTTTGATTACCACAAGTTGTTTGGGGGAGGATTAGTTGTTGTCGATGTTGTGGTATTTGGGGTGGATGTGAGTTGTGTTATGTCAACATTTGGTGAAAATTTGGCTCCATTTTGAATTAATTATAATAGGAAATGGTGTCAATTTTTTGTAATGATCCTTTCCATAATTTCTTGATTTCAATATTTTGAGCAAATTTTTATGTCCTTGGTGAATATTTAGGTTGTTGCACTAGGGTTTCCTCTTCATTTGTAGTAGGTTATGGTGGTTGATTTGTGATTTCCTCTACATGAGGAATGCCCCATACTTGGTTGTTAGAATTCATGAGTCTCTTAGTTTTTTACCTTGTTAAGGGCATACAATGATAGACCTAGTTCAATTTTGGTTTTGATCTTTTTGATTGTTTGTACCTTATAGATTTTGTGAGGTTGGATAGATGATTGGTTTAGATGTGAGATAATGATTTGGTTTATTTTTATGGTTGTGACAAAGATCAAGGTATCTTAAGTAAATATATATCCTTTTCATGATCGGGGGATTGATTTTTGGATGTTTCCTTTCTTACTTGAGATATGAAAGTTCTCAAGTAAAATTTGAAGGGGATTTTGGACCTTATTAACTTGGAGATTGCAAAGTCTCTAAGTTAATACTATCCAAATTGATCAAAGGATAACTTAATACAATACATAAGATAGGAAAGTTATTAAGAACTATACAAGTAAGAGACAATAAAAGGATATAGAATCTAGATAAACTTTTTTGATAATCTTGATTAGGGATGGGGAACTAGGTTTATGTGGATTTTGATTTGATGGTGGATGATTAGGGATGATTAAAGGTATTTTAGGGATGAATTGTGGTGATTCACGTATTTTTAAGAATGATTTGGGATGATTTGGTGATGATCAGGGGTATTTAGTGATGATTTAGGGTGATTTGGTGATTATTAAGGATTTTTAGGAGTGATTTAGGGTGATTTTGGTGATGATTAGGTATGTTTAGTGATTATTTGGGGTGATTTGATGATGATCAAGGATGTTTAGTAATGATTTGGGGTGATTTGGTGATTATTAGGGATTTTTAGGAATTTTTAGGGATGTTTAGGGATGCTTAGGAATGTTTAGGGATGATTTAGGGATGGTTAGGGATATTTAGGGATGTTTAGGGATGGTTATGGATGTTTAGGTATGTTGTGTGGATGTTTAGGAATGTTTAGGGATGGTTAGGGATGTTTAGGGATGTTTTATTATGAAACCAGGTCTATCTAAGGTTAGTACTGATGAAACCAAATCTATCTAAGGTTAGTACTAATGAAACCAAATCTATCTAAGGTTAGTACTGATGTAACCTAAAATTTCTCAATGGAAATGATCAGATTTTGGAATAAAATGTTTGGGTTTTGAGGTGAAACAACGTAAGCATTGAAACATAGTGTAAGGAAGATAAACTAGCTTAAGCATTGAAATAGGGTACTTAGGTGTTGAAAGGAGGTTTTGTATGGGATCTACTCAAGTGCTAAAATATCCCTCTATGGTGTTGAATCAAAAAAGGCATTAAAATAAGGTATTTAGGCACTGAAAGGAGGTTCTACATGGGATCTTCTCAGGTGCTAAATTATCCCTCTTAGGCACTGAATCAATAGAGGTGTTGAAATAGGGTACTTCAGCACTGAAAGGAGATTTTATATGTGATCTTCTTAGGTGATAAAGTATTTGTCTTATGAGGTGAATCAATAGAGGCATTGAAATAGGATACTTAGGCGTTGAAAGGAGGTTTTGTATTCGATATGCTCAAGCACTATAGTATCCCTCTTAGGCATTGAAACATGGTACGTAGGTGCTAAAATAGGGTACATAGGCATTGAACTATGATTTTGGTTGTGTTTTTGGACTTTGGCAAGATATTTCACACAAAAACAAGGTGGATGAAATAACTTTTTTAGGGTGATAAGGTTGTTTTCAGAAATGAATATTGAGTGGCTTATAATTGGTATAACACATAAAAGATATGACAAACACTTGATCACAATCCTAAGTTATTCAAGTAGGTATGTAAACTTAATGTGGTCCCACTATCCAAAGGCTAATACCTTAAAATGAATGGGTAACTAGGGTATGAAAAGGTCATGTACCACCTTTACAACCCTTACTTTAGAAGGATGAGGTCCTACCAAGGGATACATGTCACCTCAACAAGAGAAATTACATGACCTGAGTAACTTCAAGCATGATACTATAACATGCACCACAATAAGCTATGAACAAATTGTCTTAAACAAGAATATACAAAATCCCTAGGGAATCCTCTAAATACCAGAAGGATATGTGAGGCACAACTGTGAACACTAGCCTATCTACAAACCTAAGATGGGAGCAAGGAAAATGCTCAAACCACTACTTCACCCTATGGCATGAATCACTAAGGGCCTCAAGGATTCACCAAACATGATGTAGCTAGATTAGGTACAACTTTTGTTCTCCCTCTTTATATACCCCAATGGTAATACATGGTTGAGGTCATCCCTTGGGGTGATGAGATCCCCAAGTAATCCTCCTAAAGGGAAGGAATTTGCTAAGTGTTTTTTATCACCCAAGATTGCACTAGGTGTGAGGGGATAACACACATACAAAACTAGAAAAATAATAGTATTTAATCTAAAAAAAAAGATGAGAGAAAGTGTGGTTTTTTATCCCCAATATCACACTAAACATAAGGGGAGGGAATACACCAAACATTAACACTCAAAACATAGAAAACAAAGTTAATTCTGACTACTTTAACTTAGTGCAACTAAACTCATGATGAAAAAAACTTCTTTGAAAAGAATTCTTGTACCAAAATATTAATAGTTTCTACTTTTTTGGGTCTTGGGTAAGCGTGGGACAGTTGCACAACTAATCAGTAACCAAAAATGTTAGGAAAATATAGAAAAAAGTGGAAAAATGGAAAAAAAAGTAGAGGCACAAAAACATAGAATAGATGTGTTGAAAGGGGAAATATACATGCAAATCAAATTCACTAAACTAGTCTACATAGGTGCTAAAGCAACGTAGGTGCTGAAGTAACCCTCGTAGGCACTAATTTGAAATACCTACAAGTAAACTATCATAAACCTACAAAAAAAAAAAAAAAACTCAACAAGCTCCAAAAACATCAAAAGTGCAGTAGATCAGACAAAGAAGTTAGGAAACACCAAAATTTGAGAAAACGTGAAAAAACACCAAAAAAGTCAAAACAAAAGTATAGTCAAATAGGGTGTTGAAGTAGTCTGGAGAGGTGTTAAAGCAATCTACAGAGGTGATGAAGCAATGTAGGCACTAAAATAGGATGCAAAGGAAATGATCCCACAAACGGCGGCATTGGTCCCACAAATAGAGGTGCTAAAAATAGACATAAGCATTGTTCCACTATCTGCAATGTAAGAACTTTCAAAAACTCAAATATTTGTTAGTTTCAAGATGTGGGTCCCACTAGGTGTGCCCAAATGAAGATGGTGAAATGGTGAAAGGACAAAAACAAAAAAGATAAATGCAATAATGAATAATCTACCTTACCTTTTACCTTTCTCACCTCATGGATTGAGTTGAAGTACATGCACCCATATCTACTTGATGTGCTCATTAATGATGTAACAATCTAGTTTCTCTCTAATGCAGTATAACTTGGGTATGGAAGAGGATATGATAGTGAATTTAACAAAATAAGTTTGAAAAATATCAAATGATCCAAATGAGATGAGAAGGCTTGAATTTATAGATTTTTAGAAGGATGAATGAAGGGCTAATATTTTAATATGAGATGAATGGTTGGGATTGAAAGAGAGAGTGGAGACTTAGCCTTGTGACAAGTTTCACAAGATGGAGGCATGTGAATATGACATGTAGCTTGGGGAAGAGAGAAAAGTGTTCTCACACATGTGTGAGCACACATTGGGAAGAAAACAAAGATGACAAGTGGAAATAAATGAGGCAAAGTGTAAGGGATGTAGGCTTGGAAGTGTGACAAGTAGGAAGAAATGGAAAGTGTAGGGTGGATTCATCGGGAAGAGGATCTCACACATGTGTGAGCATCTAATAGAAAAGGAGGTCAAGGGATGACTTGGAGAGGGAAGTGACATGTGCATTCAAACCTTTAAGAGGGCTTGTAGGACACATGTTACATATCTACAAGTTTGGGAAAGTGGGAGGAATTAAAAATTGGAAACAAATTTAATACAAATTAGTAAGTAGGTTAAGTTAATTAATCAATGATTAATTAACTTAATTAGGATTAGACGACTTAGGAGAATAAAGACTAAGGCTAAATTAAAATTAATTTTTTAATTAACCTTTGAAGAATGGGGTATTAATTCAATATAATTTAATTAAATGCAATGATGGAGGGGAATTAATTAAATAAACAAATTTATTAATTAAGAAGAATCAAGATAATAATTAATGGTGTGAAACCTGTAGAGTAACCGTGGCCGCAACTGGAATATTCAGAACTCGGAAGGTTGGAAGTGTGGAGGTCAGAATCAGTAGACAGGTGGTTGTTGAGGAGATAATGGCTTCGTGGCATGCAGTAATCATCCACACGGTGGTCGCACTTAGTATTGGAGGCCAAAATAGCAGGTAGATCAGAGGAATGGTTGGATCGGGAACCAGAGGCATGAAGGGCATCCAAACAATTATGGAGGAAATAACCATCCTTGAAGGAACAATTTTAACCAGGCTCCCCAGAAACCCTACGAAAGTAGGAAAAATGCACAAGCCTGGAGACCTAGGTCAAACAGACAACATGCGATGCCCTACTCCTCCCCGGAATGGAAAGACAGAATTGTTTCAATTGCGAAAAGTTACATGCAGTCATGTTGGGACTTCCTCAAAGCTCATGGCATATTCATGAAATGGACAGGAGGTATTTTTCTGAAACAGGAGATATCTGATTGGTTTACAGAGCACTTGGAAGGCCTAGTAAGAGCCAAATCCTTCTCTAATAATTTTTTCCTTTTAGAATGTGAAGAGATAAACACCAAAAAGAAAATTTTATTCGGGGAGCCATTATTCTTTAAGGGATTTTTCTTTTATAAAATCGATTGGGAACCAAATTTCAATCCAAGCCAACAGAAGCCGAAAAGGGTGCCCCATTGGATAAGCTTGGAAAATATGCCCTCTAAATATTGGAGCGATGAAACTCTTGGAAAAATCGTAGAAACCCTTGGGACTCTAATCGGCTTTGAAAAGGACTTCATCTCAGGAAATTTAGACACTGTGAAATTATTGGTTGACATAAACAAGAGGTTCAAGTTTCTAGATAATCTAGAGATTCTCACAGAGAAGGGTGCATGGAAGTAGAGAATATCGGTAGATCTGAAGGGTGGGGAATGCATCATTTGTAAAAGCTACCTGGTGAGCTATTCAGAAGGAGTAGGAAAGGCAATAGATTAGGGATTTAGCAAAGGTTGGGGTGGTGTGTACCCTAGAAAGACATACCAAGAGCCATCAGGTGATGGATCCCCTTCTGAAGGGCAGTGAACGGATTCAACAAAAAAACCTTCTCATTTGAATATGGATGTGAATACAGAACCATAGAAAATTCTAACAAATTCAAAGGGCCTCCTCTAACTCCAGGCCTTAATTCGAGACATGAAGGAACTAGAGAAAGAAATTAATGACAAAATCTTATCCATTTCGGCCCAAGTGGATATTAGGGAAGCCAACAACACTACAGCCAAAGGTACCCCCTGTGCAGAGTTAGGATCAAAGGATCAGGTCTCAGGAGAGGAGGAAATCAATCTCTGGATCCCAGCATCAAATGAATTTGGGGAGGTGATCTTAGATGAAGCCTTCAATTAGATTGAATACAATGCAGACTTAGCATGGAATAGTAATGCGCAGAAGGTTTTTCCCCCTACAAATCCATTATCAGAGGAGTTAGTTGATTTCCTCAATGGTCCCCTGACGCTAATTGAACAAAAAATTCTCCTGAAAGTGGCAGTTGAATCGAACAAAGACCCTGAGGATGAGGCTGTGCTAGGAACTGGGGATCTTGCAACACTCTTCCAATAAACTTAAGCCTAACTATGGTAAAAGGAAATCTAGGGGGAGAAAATCAATTCAGGAACTTAGATCATTAGATGGAGATGCAGAAGGCCAACAAAAGCTCACAACCATGCTCATGTCAGGGAAGGGGACCCCCTTCTTGGGTCGCCATGAGGCTCTTATCGTGGAATGTTAGGGGCTTAAAAGCCCCTAACAAGCAGTGCTTGGTCAAAAGAAGACTCTTTTTGACCAAGGTAGTGATGATTTTAATTCAGGAAACCAAACTAAGAGAAGAAGAATTTGAAGCACTCAAGAGGAGAATTGTTGGTTGGAATGCAATTGGTATTCAAGCAAGTGGGGCTTCTGGGGGGTTGGTAGTGTTTTGGAAGCCAAATCTAGTATAGGTGGAGCTTATAGCAGAGAATCAATGTTGGATGGGTTGTTGGGTGTGTAGTATTCAGTCTAATCTCAGCTTGGGCCTTATAAATGTGTATGGGCCAAATTCCTACATAAAAAATGTGCGGTCTAACATGAAATAGAGACTTTTCTAAATTCAGTGAAAGGGAAGAACTTCATCCTTGTAGGATATTTCAATGCAATATTAGAATCAAAAGATAAGCTTGGGGCTATTCATAGTGAGAGTTAATCTTAGAGGGATTTTAGAGAGTGGATCCTTAGGAATCAGTTGCTCAACATTGAATTCAATAATGGAGCCTACACATGGACGAACAGGAGGCTCAGCCTAGCTATGATAGCAGAGAAATTAGACAGATACCTCTTTTGGGGAAAACTTGACAAATTCCCGTTTATCTTCGAGGAAAACATTGCCCCCATTGCTGGGTTGGATCATCTACCAATCATATTAGACATCCATGAGGATAAACCCCCCTCTCGTGCACCATTCAAGTTCGAAAACATGTGGTTCAAGGACCCACACTTCTCTACACATGTTGAAGAATGGTGGCAGGATATGCAAGTCTCAGGATCGAAATTATATTGCTTCATAACAAAACTGAAATGGTTAAAGTAGGAAATTAAGGAGTGGAACTGGAATTTCCTTAAAAACATCTTTGAAACAAAGGAATAAATTGAAGAGGAGCTACAGGCAGTTGAAGAGGATGTAATTCTAGAATGGAATGAACCAGCAGAGCTACTACAAAGAAAAAGAGTTGTTAGCAAAGTATGAAGACATTTTGGACAAAGAAGAAGTGTTTTGGAGACAAAAATCCAAGGAAGTATGCTCAAAGAGGGGGATAAGAACATGAAATTTTTTCACAATAGCACTAGGTAGCATAGGAGTGTTAATAGGATAACAAGCCTAAAGAAATATGATGGTTCATTAGTAGAAGACCCAAAGGAAATAGTAGACAAGGTGGTGTGCTACTTTAAGAAACTTCTAAATAATGAGGAAGGCTCAAATCTACATCCCCAGGTAGACATGTTAAAATGCATTCCCAAGCTAGTCACTAATTCTCAGAATAAGGCGCTTAATGCAAAAATTTTGAAGAGATAAAAGTAGCCCTCTTCCAATTGCACCTAGATAAGGCCCTGGGTCCGAATGGGCTACCAGCTAGCTTTTTTCAGAAATTTTGGCACCTGATAGGGGACGAATTGGCATATACGATTGAGGCTTCCTAGAATTCAGGGACATTCTTGAAAGAGATAAACAACCCCTTCATTGCTTTAGTACCAAAAAAGGAGGCATTGTGTGCTCTAGATGACTTTAGGCCAATTGCGCTTTGCAATACAATTTACAAGGTAATAAAAAAAGCCATGGCGAACAAGTTAAAAGTTATTCTCCCGTCAGTATTTGCAGAAGAACAAAGTGGCTTCATCCTAGGAAGGGAAATTCTGGATGGAATAATCATAACTCAGGAGGCTATCCACTCGGTGCAATAAAAAAAAATGGCCAGTATGCTCATAAAATGAGACATCAGAAAAGCCTATGATATGGTTGATTGGCATTTTTTGCTAAAAGTACTAGGAGCTTTTGGTTTTAACAGGAGATGGTTGAACTGGATTTATAATTGTATCTCGACTCCCAGAGTATCAATGCTTATTAACGGTTCCCCGAAAGGTTTCTTTGAAATATCAAGAGGATTGCGCCAAGGGGATCCACTCTCCCCATTCCTTTACATCTTAATGGCTGAAGCTTTAGGCAGGACAATTTTTCATAGCCGAAATTCAAATTTAATAGAAGGCATCAACATAACAAGTGAACTATAGGCTACTACCCATTAGCAATTTTCCAATGGCACATCCCTTTTGGGTGTGACTAAAAGGAAGAAGGCATTCCAGTTCAAGGCTATACTAAACAAATATGCCAAAGCCTCTGGAAAAATAGCAAATGAGCATAAATCGAAGGTATTCTTTTTTAACACTACTCATCTAAAAGAACAAGAGATCCCTAGGATCCTAGGCTTAAAAAAAGGAGAACTCCCCTACATCTATCTTAGTGTTCCTCTAACCAAGGGACTTAGATCCATAGGCCTCTAGGACCCCTTAAATCTCAGAATGAGCACAAATCTAAATTCACGAAAGGCAAAGTGGCTCTCTTGGGCAGGTAGAATCACACTAGTAAAATTTGTTTTATCTGCCCTCCCCATATATCTCATGTCTATCATGTGCACTCCTAGCAGCAGCGCCTCCAATTTAATAAAACTCTACAGGCAATTTTTTTGGCAGGGAAATGAAGAGAAAAAGAAGATTGCTCTAATCTCATGGGAAAAACTCTATAGACCCAAAGACGATGGTGGGCTAGGCTTCAAAAACCTAGAGTTGCAAAATAAAGCCTTGGGAGAAAAACTAGTTTGGCGCATGCATTGCAGTCCACAAAGCTACTGGGAGAAAATCCTCCATTATAAGTACCTCAAGGACAATAACAACGGTGATATCTTGTCAATATCCAATCCCCCGAGAGGCTCCCAAATTTGGAACTTTATGCAGAAATGTAGGAATGTAATTTGCGAATCCTTGTCTTGGGACATTCACGATGAAAGCAAAGCCATGTTTTGGGAAGACTCATGGTCTGGCCTCCCAAGTCTAGACAGCACATTGAACGATAGTGAGGCTAAACAAATACTCAAAGCAATGTGGGGAAACAAGGTGAGAGACTATATGGAGCAAGAAGTGAACTCCCAGGTGTTCGAAAGGAAATGGAAAGACTTTTCTGCTCTCGGCCTCCCTCAAAGAGAAGTTGAGGTGCTATTTGAAGCCTTGGAAAATAAGACTATAACATTAAGACAGGGAAGTGATTCTCTGGTTTGGGCAGGGTCAAAATCTGGAAACTATAATGAAAAAGATGGCTATAAAAAGCTATACTTGGAGTGGGGGAGGTCTATGGACTGTCTTCCCCTTCATATGTTTTGGAGCAAAGCATGCCTTCCAAAGGCAGGAACCTTCACATGGGCTGCTACTCAGAATAGGATTCTCATGGTAGAAAAATTCTTGCGGCTTGGTTTTCATGGCCCTTCTAGATGCGTCTTATGTGAAAATGATGAAGAGACCATGAACCACCTCCTTCTCGGATTCTCTTATGCCCAATTATGCTAGAGGTGGCTCTATGCAAGGCTAGGTTTGATGTGTGCACTACCTAATGACCTGCTCAGTTGATTTCAGTCATGGCCTCTCTTGAAGAGGTCTGTAGTATATAGAGATATATGGGTCTTAAGCCTCTCACTTGTAATTTGGGAGTTGTGGAAGGAGAGGAATAGAAGGCTATTCCAAGGAAAAAATATGAATTCGACCTCCCTCATCAATAAGATCGAAGCAACCCTCATCGAAACACTAAACACTAAATTGGAGGAAAATGTGGGTAAGGAGAGAATGTTCTCAGAATGGGATGTACAGCTTCGAAGGGCCTAGCCCTCCTTAAGGATTTCGTCATGGGTTGGTGATGGTGGGGAAAACTCTTGGCTAGCCCGAGCGTCCACCATTTGGTCTCCCCCCAGCAGGCTGGCACAAGCTAAATTTTGACGGAGCCTCAAGGGGCAACCCAAGATTGTCAAGAGATGGGTGCATAATCTGAGACTCCCAAGGGAAAACGGTCTCATCCTTGGCCAAGCATCTGCCAGTGGGAACAAAAAATGAGGTAGAATTCTGAGCATTAATACATGGACTAAACATGTGCAAGTCCTTGGCTTGAAGAAAATTGTCATTGAAGGGGACTCGTCACTGGTAATCAATGTGTTAAGAAGTGGAAAGGTTGTAAATTGGAAACTCCAAGAATTATTGGAAAAAGCACTAGAGCTACTATAGTCATTTGAGAGCACAACTGTAAACCATATATACAGGGAGGGGAATGGAGATACAGATTCTCTAGCAAATAAAGGAATGGAGGCTGAAGTTCTAGCCCATGTGTCGTAGAGTGAAATTGTCTATGCCAGGGATGGCTAGATTGGCATATGGGCCTCAGTCAAATTTGGAAAGCAAGAGCCTGCTTCCAGGAGGATATCCGTGGCACATCAATAAATTTGAGGTGTCCTATCAACCTTGGAAAGCATGTTATTTTCTGAGGGGTGACCTGGATGAGACATTCCTTATGTTGTAAAATTCTCATTCTCACTCTATGCAATAGCATATGCGAATGCGGAAGGAAACATACTTTGTAGTGTGCAAAATAAATGTTGGAGGGGCGTGGCCTCTCCAAGCGCACCGAGGTACTCAGGAAGAATGCATCAATGTAGTCAACCATCAAATGTTGCAATGGAGAGGAGTTCTTTTTATTTGGCATCGAGGATTGTATTTGTCATCAAGAATGGATACTCCAGTTAAGTTGTAGAGCTCAAAGTAGGAGGCGGCATTCAGGGGATACATTTCAAACCTATGCTTGAAAATTATTTTCCTAAACAAGGACATAATATGCCTTGAAGCGGTAAGGATGGTGCTAGGAAGAGATTATAGTTTTTCAAGGAATTGCACTTGGGCCAACCCTAACATATCTTCCCACTTTTTGGCTTCTTTTCTAGATATGGATGTGTTGAAGGTTAGATGCCTCCTGTTGCTATGCTTGGTGTTCAAAAAGACCATACTAGTGGATGACCTAGATACGGTGGTGATGGCTCTCCCTGGAGTGGGGTTACCTTGGCCTGATGACCTGGATTGTATGGTACAGCAGGGGATTGAAGTTGAGTGGCAGCCATTCATAGTGGGGATGATGACAATGAGCTACGGCTGCACCGCTTCTGGGCCACCCAAGGCTACCTCTTCCTCTGTCGAAGGCTAATGATAGAGGTAAGCGGTCTGGGTTGGTTTCATGAATTCGCTGAACTGGTTGGCTCGGGCCGTTTCTATGGATCAAGTCAACCGAGGAAAGATATTTTTTTCCCCTCTAGTTTTCTGTACAATTTTTTGAGTCTCGAAATATATTAGAAATCGATGATGGTTTGTAATGTGGCACTCTGCACCTACCTCTTGAGGGTTGAACGATGTAATTTTGTTTTTATCAATATCAATACAATGCAACCTTTGCTGCGTATTATGCATTAAAAAAAAAATTATGAACTAATTAAATTTTATTCTAATTAATTATGAACTAATTAAATTTTATTCTAATTAATTAGGAACTAATTAAATTATATTCTTATTAATTACGAACTAACTAAATTTTATTCTGATTAATTACGAACTAATTAAATTTTATTCTAATTAATTATGAACTGATTAAAGTTTATTCTAATTAATTACAAAGTGATTAAATTTTATTCTAATTAATTATGAAGTGATTAAATTTTATTCTAATTAATTATGAACTAATTAAGTTTTATTCTAATTAATTATGAACTAATTAAGTTTTATTCTAATGAATTATGAACTAATTAAGTTTTATTCTAATGAATTATGAACTAATTAAGTTTTATTCTAATTAATTATGAACTAATTAATTTTTATTCTAATTAATTATGAACTAATTAAGTTTTATTCTAATTAATTATGAATTAGTTAATTTTTATTCTAATTAATTATGAATTCATTATTTTTTATTCTAATTAATTGTGAATTGATTAAATTTTATTCTAACTAATTATGATTAAGTTTTATTCTAATTAATTATGAATTAACTAATTTTTATTCTAACTAATTATGAATTGATTATGTTTTATTCTAACTAATTGTGAATTAACTAAGTTTTATTATAATTAATTATGAATTAATTAAATTTTATTCTAACTAATTATGAATTAATTAAATTTTATTCTAACTAATTATGAATTAATTAAATTTTATTCTAACTAATTATGAATTAATTAAATTTTATTCTAACTAATTATGAATTAATTAAATTTTATTCCAACTAATTATGAATTAATTTAATTAATTACAGAACAAAGAGTCAATTTAGGGTGTCTAAAATTCAATTTTGGGGTTTAGGATTGAGGGTTTACAATAATGTCTACCATAACTACTAGACCATGGATTAAGAAAGGAAAAACAAATAAAAATAGACTACATTAGACTACTTAAAACCTTAAGTTTCACTAATGAATTCCATGATATTTATGATCCCATAATCTATGGTAGGCTTAACTCAAGACTTATATTTTCATGTGAGAATAAGGCTAGATTGCGAATACAAACTAAGAAAATTAAAATATTACCAATTAGTAGTATCATTTCACCATGGGTGGTTGGATTGGGACAAATGATTCTCCTTGAGGTTTTTTCTTGCCCATAATTTATCCTACTATATACCAAGAATTATGATGATAATAGAAAAAATGCTAAAAAGGATAGATAAGAAGAAATGTTACTCATTATTGTAGAAGTTGGAAAATTGTTGAGGTTTCTAGTTGAAGATTTTAGAGACATCCACATTAACCTAGAAAATATTGCTTGTGATTATGAATCTTCCATTCCAATGTCCAAAATTTATTTTGTCAATAAAATAATAGTGGATGGTAATGTGTTCAAAAAGAATAATAAGACTCCTTATGAAATTGAAAATTTTAAACCATCTAGGTTCAAGATACTATTTATATGCTAGCATTTTTCCTAGGACTTGATATTAATAGGGAAGTGGGTGCAACCCTCCTTAAAATGATATATATTCATTATGTTACTCCACCTATTAAATATATATTTCTTGAGCACATTGTAGAACCTATGCAAAAACATTTTTTAATGATTCAAGGAGGTTCCACTTCTAGTTCCAACACTAAGATGTTTAAGTTCGCAACCTACTTGTTCTATTTATTTCTAGTGATTTTCTATGAAATTTTTCTATCCAACAAGATTCAAATTCATCCCTATATGAATGACCAAGAAAATATATTAGTTCAACTAGATGATTGGACCCCTAAGATAAGGATTTCTGATAATAAAAGGAACTACAATAATTTTGTAGACTATTTTTTTGCTCCATTGTATCAAGAAATTACAAATACTCCAATGCCTAGATTGTTTGAGTCTTGTTGAAATTACATTTAATTGGAATCATAAATACAATTGGCTATCTAGTACTTCATGCAAGAGTATATCATGCTAAGATGTTATGGATTAGGAGTAGACCCCTACAAGCTTCTAATACATGTGATAGAGAGGGTTTTTACATTGGAATATATATGGAAGATGGATAGTTAATACAGTCAAGGATGGGGGGTCTGGAATGGACTACCCAGCCTTGCAATAGAACTCAATACAACATAGATTATCAAGAGTAACATGAAAATTTATTGATTGAAACACAAACATGCATTCTCGTAGGCCTTCTCAAATGTAGATTACAAAGGCTCCATGTGCCACACCTATTAGGTCATAGGCTGCCACCAACTTAATTACTACTATGTGTAGAATTAGTTTCATAATCTAATGTGCTAGCCTCTAACTCCATATCATGTTTTTCTACCCACCTACTAGATTCAAAGAGTGATTATATACTAGCTCCAAGCATTAGGAGTGATCTGTGTCAACCTCAATTAGGTTCCAAGCTTGATGTCCTATAAAGTGTGTAGGTCAGCCCTAAAGATTTGAAGAAGCATTAAATGTAGGTACGGAAGGGTGTGAAGATAATTGGGATTGATCTTACCCTATATCCATCCTATGACGAGTCATGAAGACTCTCCAAGCTAAGGGGAGATTCCACATGTTTCCTCCAATAGGTCTGGGTCCAGTTTTCTCATTGGGGTGATCTTTTGGTGAAGGGTTCTTCTAGATTGTGTGAGGGCCATAACCTAGGTGTGTTGTCAAAAACTTCCCATTCTTCCTTCATTATATTCTATAAGGGAAAATTAGCTATTTTGGTAAGATGTGGTATGGTTCTCTAGGATGCTCCTACATTAGACTATCAAGGTTATTTAAAAAGTGCACCTCGCACGTTGCTAGCTCCAAAAATGATCCAAGTTGTTCTAATTTATCTTCTAAGATCCATATCATGTCCTCTACTAGATTTCATTTCCACTTGGAAAAATATTCCATATAATCCTTGTTCTAGGTATTGCACTTAGTTTGGCTACCTAGAATCTACTCTATTTTCTAAGGTTGTTATGGTAACTAGTCTTGATCAAGGGATTCTGTGTCATCCCCTTCTAACCATAATCCATGGAATGGAAAAACGTCTGTAATATTGATGATTGGTGATATTCCAATGCCCTCAGGTAACTCCACCTCATAAGCATTCCCAAAATCAAATCTTCAAAGAATCTTACATGGTCCAAACTTCTTCATCTTCAGATTGTTGTATGTGCTTACCAGAAACCTCTCCTTTCAGAGATACACCATGAATTCCTCTCCAACATATAACTCTTTATGGAATATTTTGGCATCTTCTTGGTCTTTGTGTTTTCCATTCATAGTCTCCAGATGTTGCTTGAATTTCTTGTGCACAGCCTCCTTGTGGTATGTATATTATTCTACCTTTGTACTCTTATCCATTGTGTTGATGTTTGTGATTTCCACAAATCCCTTAGGATGTAATCTGATAAAGATCCCAAATGGTGTCCTTCTAGTACTTTGATTTACTGAGTTATTGTATGCAAACTCTATTTGCGGTAAGATTAAGTCCCGGTTCCCAGGCTTGTCTCCTACCAAATATCTGAGTAGGATCCCCAAACTTCTATTCATTAATTTTGTTTGTCCATCCATTTGGGGATGGAATGTGGAACTGAACTTAAGGTTTGTCTTCATCTTTTTCCACAATGTTCTCCAAAAATATCCAGTAAACTTGGTATCTCAATCTGAAATAATGCTTCACAGTATTCCATGTAGTCTCACCACTTCTCAAAAGAAAAGGTTGATGATATGTACCACATCATGGGTCTTCTTACAAGGGATGAAATGTTCAATCTTGGAGAATCGGTACACCACCAAAAATATGGAGTCATTTCCTCTCTGAGTCCTCAATATTCCAAGCACAAAGTCCATGCTAATATCCTCCAAGGTATTTTTGGAACTATAAGAGTTTGATACAAACCACTATTCTGACTAGTCCCCTTAGCTACTTGGTATGTCCTACATTCTTGTACAAAATTTTGTACATCCTTATAGATATGAGGCCAAAAGTAATTATCACTTACCAAATCTAAATCCTTATCAATGCTAAAGTGTCCTCCTAATCCTTCAAAATTATTTTCCTTGATCAAATTCTCTTGCATTGAGCTTCTAGGAATGCACAGTTAGTTCCCTTTGAACAATATATTATCATGGATAAAATATTTTAGCCACTTGCTTATGTAAGTGGCTATTAGATCTTTGCTTTCCTTCCAGGCCTCCACAAGGTTAGGATCAGTCACATACAAGTGTTTGAGCTCATCAAATCCCATCACCACCACCCTCATCTATGTCATCAGGTTTCTCATTTTTCTTAGTGCATATACAACCTTTTTTGACTTTCCACTTTGGTGTTTTAAGAAAAAGGTATATATTTGCATGAATTCCACCCACCACATATTCCTTTGATTCAACTTTCCTTGACTATTTAAGTATTGGAGGGATTGGCAGTTAGTATATAGCACAAATTCCTTTAATAGTAGGTAGCGTCTCCACTTCTTCAGATCTTGTATGATGGAATAGAAGTCCTAGTCATACACTGAATATATTTTTTGGGAATTATTCAACTTCTCACTAAAATATGCAATTGGCCCCCCTTTCTGACTTAGGGAAACCCCAATGGCACTATCACTAGCATCACAATCTACTTGAAAGACCTTGCTAAAATTTGATAAGGATGGTACCGAATGCTCCATTACCTTCTACTTCAACAACTCAAAACACTTATGTGCTCTAAATGTCCACTTAAACTCCTTTTTATTTACTCTCATGTTCTCATTCATTGGTGTGCAAATGGTACTAAAGTTTCTAATGAACTTCCTATAAAATCCTGTCAAGCCATAAAAAGATCTTACGTCCCCAATGTCTATTGGTGTTGGCCTTTCCAAAATCACTCTCATCTTCTCTAGATCCATCTTCAATCCTTCTAAAAAGATGACAAACCTTAGATAAACCAACTTAGTCTTCATGAAACTGCACTTCTCGATATTGATCAACAACTTCTCTTCTCTCAATCATTGGAACACTTTATTGATGTGTTGCAGTTGTTCTTCCTTTATTTTGCTAAAAAATCAGAATATCATCTAGGTAAACAATAAGGAACTTACCTAGTAACTCCTTCAACACCTCATTCATAAACCGCATGAATTTTCTTGGCACATTAGTTAGTCCAAAGGGCATGACTAACCACTCATGCAATCCTTTATTGGTCTTGAATGCAATCTTCCAGTCATCACCCTCCCAGATTTTGATCTGATGGTATCTAATCTTGAGATCAATCCTGGTGAAGTATCTTGCTCCACTCAGACACTCCATGAATATGTCATCCATCCTTGGAAAAGAAAACTAGTACTTAATAGTGATATTGTTGATGGCTCTATAGTCTATAAAATCCTCCACTCCCCATCCTTCTTTGGCACTAAGATAGAAGGTATTGCACAAGGGCTTAAGCTTTCTCAAATCAATCCCCTATTTAGCAACTCCTAGACCTAATTTCTCAACTCTACTTTCTCTTTCGGTGTCATCCGTTGTGCTACATTTTTTGGTAAACTCACTTTGGCCATGAGTTCTATGTGATGGTTGATACTCTAGATCTGTGGAAGTCCTTTTGAAATGTTTCCTGACACAATGTCTTGATATTCCTTTAGTAATGTTGAGACCTCCTTCTACAATACTTCTCCTCCCTTTGTGATGCCACTCTCGATGTCTTTACTACCACACTTCTTTGAAATCATAGAAAAACACATGTTCTCTTGTCTCAGTCCATCCAAAAACTCCCTCCCATCAACCAAGGAAATCCTAGTGTTGCCACATACCAGATCCTTCTACTCTTCCTGAAGAGGAATCGAGCTATACTTCTTTCCCTTCATGGTCATTATGTAGGTGTTCTTCCTACCATCATTTATATCCCTCCTATCATATTACCAAGGTCTCCCCAACAACAAATGGTAGGCATCCATTGGCATGATATCACACAACATTTCATCCTTATTTGATCTAATGTGAAATTCGACAAGACATTATTCCCTTACCAGAATTTTGTGATCATATTGAATCTAAGTTATCTGGTATGGGTTTGAATGTTTTATCCTCTTCATGTTTAGCTTTTAGACCATCTCTTCTAAGACCAATTTTTATGTGCTACCACTATCAATGATGGTATTGCAACACTTGCCTCTTGACTTGCACCTTGTCTAGAATAGGCTCTTCCTTTATGTTGATCCTCCTTGTTTTTAGCCTACAATAGGGCCCTTCTCAAGACTAGTGATTCTCCCTTTTCTAGATGCTCCATGATTTTGGATGATCTATTTGGTTCCTATGTCATGTAAGCTTCCCTAGCCCCATACTCCCCTTGCTTTCTTGCACTTCCTAGGTGGAAATCAAAGGCCCGATGTCCTAATTATCCACACTTGAAATAGGTTCCACCGAATTATCCTCTATTGAATCCTCCCTTGGTCTTCTAGTATTCATCATTGTGATGGTGATCACCACCTTCTCTCTAATTGCGATAGGAATCCTCTCTAGGCCTTCGTTCCTCTTTGTGATAAGGGATCCTTCCTTTTTCCCACTCCACATATGGTCTAGATTCATTGTGTCATGCCCATTCTCTTAGAAACCTTTGGCTCTTGCTTCCTTATCCTTGCTCAGATCTCCTCTCCAACTTCTCTTCCACCTTAAATGAAAACTAGTAATCTTCCTCCATGGTTTTCATCTAGACCAAGCTTAATTCCTTTTGGATGTTGTTTCTAAGTTCATTGATATACCATTCCACCTTCTCCCTTTTGGCTTCACTGTGACCAATTTGTATGATCATCTTATGGAACTCTTATGTTTGTTCTTTAATGTCTTTTCCCTCTACCTCAAGTTTTAAAGTTTCTTCAGCATCTCTAACTCAGGATGTGGGTATAAATTGATTCTTCTATTTCACCACCATCCTATCCCATTTTTTTATTATATCTTTTCCTCTTTGATTTCTCTCCAGTTCAACTTCTTTCCACCAAATGGTAGCATGCCCCTTCAAATTGGTTTTCACAAACTTGATTCTCTTTGGATCTTCAACTTCTTCATATTTAAAGTATTCTTCCATCTCATTATCCAATCGATCAAGTCCTCTGGATTCAAACTACAAGCATAACTAGGTATCTCTATTCTCTGTTACTTCGCAATATTGGTGATGGCCTTCATCATCTTGATTTGATCAAACTCATCCTCTTCTTTGATCTCCTCATTTTTTGTGAAGCCTTTGGCTCCTCATCATCACTCTCTTCTTTCGGTATAAATTTTAGGCCCCTTCTTCTATCTTTATCGATAGCATCCAACTGATTCTTCATGGTCCTCATCTCACCTTGCATTTCCTCCATTTTTTCAGCAACATTGGTCATCACAGGAATCCTCCTTCGTGAGATCTTTCCTTTAGACTAGGTGTGACTGCCTTAGGTTAGTGGTCTAGCTAAGGGATTGTAGTTGCCTCCCAATTCGGTGCTCTTCTAACAACACCTACAGTTTTCCTTAGGTCGGTGATATGTCCATACAAGAGTCTTCTAGAACATGTACTCCCCAAGGATTTGAATCTTGGTCTAAGACCACTCAATGCAATCAAGTATGGAGGTTTTGGAATGGACTACCCAACCTTGCAATAGAACTAAATGCAACATAGATTATCGAGAGTAACATACAAATTTATTGATTGAAACACAAACATACATGCTTGTAGGCCTTCTCAAATGCAAATTGCACGGGCTTCATGGGCCGCACCTATTGGCTCATAGGTTGTTATAGGCTTAATTACTTATGTGTATAATTAGTTTTATAATCTAATGTTTATAATCTAATGCGCTAGCCTCTATTAACTCCATACCATGTTTCACTACCCTCCTATTGGATTCAAAGAGTGATTGTATACTAGCTCCAAGCATTAGGAGTGATCCACATCAACCTCAACTAGGTTCCAAGCTTGATGTCCTATGAAGTGTGTAGGTCAGCCTTGAAGGATTAAAGAATCATTAAATGTAAGTGCAAATGGGTGCAGAACTAATTAGGATTGGTCCTACCCTATATCCATCATGTGATGATTCATGAAGAATTTACAAGCTATGAGGAGATTTCACACATTTCCTCCAATAGGTTTGGGTCTAGTTTTCTTGTTGTGGAAATATTTTGGTGAAAGGTTCTTCTAGATCATGTGGGAGTCGTCACCTAGGTATGTTGTCAAATAATTCCCATTCTATCTTCATTCTAATCTGCAAGGGAAAACTGGTTGTTGTTGTAAGATGTGGTATGTGATGAGCCCAAAATATGCTCATAGTTTGGATATTATGATGAACTTTTAATGCCTTTACTTTTGTTATTCGTGGTTGTTTAAAACTCTTTTGAAACCTTTTATGGGGATATCCTGTAGCAAAACATTTGCATATTCCTGCAGCTTATTGTGTTGACTTGACTACATTTATTACCCCGTTGACTCCCTAAATGACTGGTATATCACATACAGTTTTTGAATGATGAAATAGATTTAAATGTGTGATTAATGAACGGATATTGTGTATGTGCCATACGCCTTTTCTTTCGCATATGTTACCTTTTGTTTCGCAGGTTGTTGAAGATTGATCGAGTCAAGCGCAGCCGATCTCGGCCTTGCAGTAAAGTCCATTTCCTGCATGACTTCGAGGAAGCTCCAGCGAAGACTCTTTGACCGAAACCATTGGGAAAGATTTTTAATGACAGTCAATCTGGAAAGAGTGGAGCGCTAGATTCTCCAGATCGGGTTGAACACATAAATTCATTTATGAAGTTTGTTCCTTGATTCTGGGATACATTTTACTTCCACGTCTTTCTTTGATAGGGTTAGTTAGTTAGTTGCTCTCCTGATTTTAAATAAAGTACTCCTCCTGCGCGAGTGAGAAGGAGATGATAGTTAGAGTAAGATAGAAGCATAGTGATAGAAAGATAGCAGATATCATGTAAGAGTCAGTATGATAATAAAAAGCAGAATTTGTTTGACAAGAGACAGAGTTTGTTGTTAGTTTATATCAACAAAGCAATGTATACCATTCTATTTTCATGAATAAAGTTTGATGAAGTTTTGAGTTCAGCACCTGCGTAATCAGTAGATTCTTGCTAAGGGGGCCCACTTAGTAAGTATCTATAGCTAGTTAGTTAGCTGTTCTTTTCTGTTGATCTTCAGTTAGCTTTCATCTTTGAAGTTTTCATACAAACTCAGTCTTGTATTGCTCCTGCAGCATAGGGAATCCATCCCTGTGCCTGTTCCTACAGCATAAGGCCAGTTCATAGTTTGTGTTTCAGTCGTAGCTGTTATGGTTTCTGTTTTAATCAAATCATAGTTGAGTTAAAGAACTTTGCATTACCTTCCTATAGCGTAGATAGAATTCCTTCCAAGTATTTATTTTTGCTAAGTTTTGACCGAAACCAGTTCTTAGTGCATATATTGTGCTGCACCATTTAAAGTATACATCCCCTAGTTTGACAAGTAAATGAATGTCCATAGAGAGATATTAGTCACCTGTTGGAATGTCCAATTCCCAGGAAAGGTTTTACTGTGATTTTCATATCCTTTTGTGGGCGCGACCATTTTTTGCGCCGGTGCCGGGGATGGCGTTAAGCTAAGGATTTTGTCAGAAGTCATTTTTAGTATTAGTTTAGTTTGTTAGTCAAAAAATTTCAAAATCTTTCAAACCACCATTCATCGTATTGCATGCATAGAAGAAGAAGAGATGCACTGGGAAGGTTCCTCCCTGAAAACCTGTTTATTGAACTACCATTTGACCCATCTGACAACGAACTTGAGGAAAATCCATTCGCTCTGTTATTCTAGCAAGCAAACATGGCAAATAATCCACCTAATAATCCACCTCCTGCTTTTGAGTTTCGCATTGTTCCCCAATGAGATACTGACAATCTTAAAAATATACCTTCTTCACTACTTCCAAAATTTTATGGCCTAGTCACAGAGGACCCTGAAACTTTTCTGTTTGAGTTTGATGTCCTCTGTCGCAGTTATGACTACAACTCAGACACTCATAAACTGAAGTTATTTCCTTCCACCTTGAAGGAGGGAGCTCTTAGATGGTTCATGAGTCTGGGAAGAGGCGTTGTTGATAGTTGGGCAGCCATGCAGATGAAATTCCTTGAGAAGTATAAGGAATATTATAAGAGTGTCAGCAAAGGTGATGACATATTCCGAATTTAGCAAAAGGAGGATGAAAGTCTGGAAGATTATATTTCCAGATTTTTGTTTTCACTAAAGAGGAACTCAAACCATACTCTCAACGAGGACTCTCAGAAACTACTCTTTCTAAGGAGAATCAATGATGCCTGTATAGACGCCCTGGACCTGATGGGAGGAGGTGATATAACCCAAATTCCTTGGGATGATATAAAGAAAATATGTCTTAACTACTCCTGAGCAATAGTTAAGAAAGGTCGAGGTCATCATGCTACAGTGGGGAAGTCTTCTTCTGGTGGAGTTTCTCAGATGGAGATAACAAATTTGATGTCTGACTTCAAGCAGGACATCATTAATAATATGGCTACACAACTAGACACTATGCAAGCTCAGAAGAAACATGAGGACGCTAAGGCAGTTTTGGCCGAGTTCTGTCCATATTGCAGACAGAAGAAGCGTGACTGCAGATGCAAGATGGTGGCTAATTTGGAAGCTAAGCAACTACCTACTGACTTCAAGCCAATAGAAGGTGATGATGATCAAGTGTTCTTTGTTGCACAAAGGAGACCATGGGCCCAAAGACAAGGTATGCCTCAAGATCCTTTAACTTTTGGTAATCCTTATTTTGGCTATAATAACCAATGGCAACATGCATATGGACCACCACCACCCTGGAATCCACCTCAACCAAGTTGGCCTA
Source organism: Sequoia sempervirens (assembly GCA_007258455.2). NCBI lineage: Eukaryota > Viridiplantae > Streptophyta > Pinopsida > Cupressales > Cupressaceae > Sequoia > Sequoia sempervirens. The sequence goes on along the minus strand of VDFB02086081.1, from coordinate 58,010,710 downwards.
ATTATCAGACCCCGCAATGGCAATCTCCTCAAGGAGGTTGGCAGTAGCCACAAGGACAATGGACCCCACCTTCAGGTAATTGGCAACAAAATCCTCAATGGAGAGGTCCTCAGCAATGGCAAAACCAGTCCCCTGGATTCCTGCAGCTTCCATAGCCGCAACCACAGGCCCTTATGCCACCTCCTGCAGCAACTTCCACAAATACTGGACCTCCAAAACAAATGCTTATGCCTGCCCAGCCGTTGCCAAATCCCAATAATAGGCAACAACAGCAGCCACAGAAGCCTACATATCTTGCCGAAGCCAACCAATATCAAGCTTATACCTTAAATGTTAATGACATCCATTTGAGGTCTGGAACCACTTTACCTGCTCCAAAACTGCCTCTAATTACTGAAATACCAGATTCTCTCCTTGAAGAATCTACTGCACCTGCTGATCCTACTGAGCATATGCCTATACCTGATACGCTTTCTAAGGAGCCTATTTTGCAAAGTCAAGACAAACCACCTTTTCCTCAGAGGTTGCAAAGTACTGCATTTAAATCAATGGAAGAACCCACTTTTGACATTTTAGATCAGCTCAAAAATGTACAAATTCAAATCCCCTTATTTCAGGCTATTAAAGATGTTCCCATTTTTTGAAAAGTTATTAAAGAGACCTATTTGAAGAAGCCTGGACAAAAGAAAAAGGATCCCTAAACAATTCATGTCTTAGGGAAATTGGCTGATATAATGTTGGGAAATGTAGTCATCCCAAAGTATATTGACCCTGGAAGTCCTGTAGTGCAAATACATATAAATGGCCAAATTGTAAAAAATATTTTGATTGACTTAGGTGTTGCCATTAATGTCATGACAAAGCATACTATGGACTCCTTAAACATTTCAAACATTAGGTCTACACCCACAGTTTTACAGCTTGCAGATAGCTCCACAGTTAAACCTGATAGGATGGTGGAAGATGTAATTGTCACTCTTGAATCTTGGGAGTATCCAGCTGATTTCACAATATTATCAGTTAAGACAACTTTATGAGGGTATCCAGTTATCCTTGGTAGACCATGGTTAGCAACTGCTGATGCTTTTATAGGATGTCGTTCTGGAGATATGACCATTTCTGATGGACAGTCCACAAAAAAATTGGCTCTGTATCCGCCTGCTAGACCTCAACCAGATTTGTCCCAACCTGTTTGGCCAGATGTGGGGGAAGAAACTGAAGAAGCCAATTCTTTGACTCAATTAATGATGCTTCAAAATGATCCATTCTCACAACTTCAGAGTGAGGATACTTTGCTTTTTCAAATTCTACAGTACAACTCTGATACGGGTAGTTCATCTGATCCAAGTGGCATCCATCTACAATGTTTCTTGCAACAACCAAATTCTGAGAGTTCACTACCTAAACTTCCAACAATTTTTAATAACTTGCTTCCACAAGAGGTACAAACATCACCTATAGATTCTATGAGTAATCTCACTAAGCAGATAGAATTGTCTCCAGGTCACTGTTTGAATATCAATAGCAAGTTGTCACAATCTCAACAGGCTATCTTATTAAAAATGCTACAAGATCAGCATAAAGCTTTTGCATGGGAATATAGGGACATGCAAGGAATAGATCCTCGAGTTTGTACTCACAGGATATATATCAAAGAAGATTGTTTACCAGTTAGACAACCTCAAAGAAGAGTAAATCCAGCACTTAGAGAAATAGTTAAAAGTGAGCTTCAAAAATTGTTTGATGCTGGTTTTATTTATCCAATCTCTGACAGTCAATGGGTTTCTCCATTAGTTATTGTTCCCAAGAAAGGTGGAAAATGGAGAGTGTGTGTAGATTACAGAGAGTTGAACACTGCCACTAAAAAAGATCACTTTCCACTACCATTTGTAGACCAAGTACTGGACTCACTGTCTGGCAAAAGATATTTTTCCTTTTTGGATGGTTGGGTACAATCAGATAAAAATTGCCCCTGAAGATCAAGATAAGACCACTTTTACCTATCCATGGGGAACATTTGCTTATTGGTCTTGCCTTTTGGTCTATGCAATGCCACAACATTTCAGAGAGCAGTAATTAGTATCTTTGTTGATATATCTCATGACTGTATGGAGATTTATATGGATGATTTCACTACCTATGGAGTCACATTTGAAGAAGCACTGGTGAATTTAGAAAAGGTATTGAAAAGGTGCAGAGAGAAAATTTATCTCTAAACAGTGAAAAGTGTTTTCTAATGATGGAAGAAGGTATTGTTCTAGGTCATCATATTTCAAAGAATGGAATTCAGGTCGACCCTGCTAAAATTGAAGTTATTCTGAATTTACAAACTCTTGTAAAACAAAAAGATGTCAGAAGTTTCCTTGGCCATGCAGGGTATTATAGAAGGTTTATAAAAGATTTTAGTAAAATTGTCAGTCCACTTTATGCCTTGTTAACTAAGGATTCTCAATTCGAGTGGACAGAGGCCTATGAAAAATCTTTCCCGCAACTAAAGGACTTGCTTACTCAAGCCCATGTTCTTCAAGGCCCAAAATAGAATTTAACTTTTCACATACATGCTGATGCCTCTAATTTTGGTATAGGAGCAGTTTTAAGTCAAAAAGAAAATTCAATTGAGCATGCTATCTACTTTATCAGCAAGAACCTTCAAGGTCCTAAGCTCAACTATACTGTTACAGAAAAGGAATTGCTCGCAGTAGTGTATGCTTTGAATAAATTTAGGCATTATGTCACAGGTTATCAGATATTCATCCATACTGACCATGCAGCAATCAAGTATCTGATGAACAAACCTGTCATTTCTGGTAGATTGGCAAGATGACTCTTGTTGTTACAAGAATTTGACATTACAATAATTGACAAACCAGGAAGAGCTAATGTTGTAGCTGACTTTTTATCAAGACTTCAATCAGCTGCACCTGTTGAACATGAGGTCATTGATGATAGGTTTCTAGATGAACACTTGTTTTTCATTGCTGCACATACACCATGGTATGCAGACATTGCCAATTATCTAACAGCAAGCAGAATACCAGCCCACTTTTCTCCAAAAGAAAAGATATTGTTAATAGAGAAAAGTTTTAACTTTTCATGGATTGCAAATTGTCTATTTAATACTGGACCTAATCAAGTGATGCAAAGATGTGTAAGAGAAGATGAGACTTATGATATCTTGCATGCTTGCCATGATGAACCATGTGGGGGACATTTTGCAGCAAAAAAAACATCAATAAAGATTCTTACAACAGGGTACTATTGGCCAACATTACACAAGGATGATGTGGCCTATACAAGGAAATGTGACAGATGCCAACGTATGGGAAGACCAACCAAGTCAGATGAAATGCCACTATATCCACAGGTAATAGTCACCCCTTTTGATAAATGAAGAATGGATTTTGTGGGACCAATTGATCCACCATCAAATGGCAAGTCATACATTCTAGTTTGCACAGACTACGTAACAAAGTGGGTTGAGGTAAAAGCTATGACTCATGCTCGAGATAACAAGGTTACTGAATTTCTGTATGAACAAATTTTCACTAGATTTGGAGTTCCTAGAGAGCTTGTAACTGATCAGGGAGCTTAATTCACATCGAATCTGATCACTGCACTAATGAATGACTATAAGATCAAATATAGGAAGTCCAGCCCCTATCACCCTTAAGCCAATGGTCAGGCGGAGGTAACAAATAGGGAAATTGAGGCGATCCTAACAAAGACAGTGCAGCTCCATAGAAAAGATTGGAGCAATCGACTTCCTGAAGCAGTTTGGGCCTACAGAACTACATGGAAGACAACAACTGGGTTTACACCTTTTGAGCTGCTTTATGGGAAAACAGCCATGTTGCCCATAGAATTTGAGCACAAAACTTTGAGGACAGCTCTTGAACTCAATATGGAAATATCTGAAACACAGAAGGACCATCTCCTACAGCTAAATGCTTTGGAAAAAATGAGAAAAGTAGCCCTGCAGCACACAGAAGTAATCCAACAGAAAAGGAAGAAATGGCATGATCAACACATCAAAACCAGGAAATTTTCTGCTAGTGATTAAGCTCTGTTATATGATTCCATATATCAAGAGAACCAAGGTAAGCTCACAACATGCTGGCTTGGCCCCTATGAAGTTGAGAATGTGTTTGACAACGGAACTGTACAGCTGGTGACAATTGATCCAGTCCGTTTCAAATTGCTAGTTAATGGCCATCGACTCCGGTTGTACCATAAACCAGTTTCAAAAGAAGAATTCATGCAATAGTTCATTCAAGTTCCTCTCGCTACTCTTCCTGCAGTCGAAGGCTTTAGCCTTTCTCCTACAGCTTCACCGTAATTTTGAAAAAAACATGTTCATAATAAAGGTTTTCTTTTTAAAAAGAAACCCCTTTTTCTCCATTCTCATTTATCGCCCCATCTCACTTCTTTATCTTCCATCCATCCATCCCATCCATCCATTCCATCCATTCCATCCATTCATCTTGTCCGCCTACGTCACCCATCCACTTCATCCATCCGCATCACCCTTAATTAAGATATCATTCCCAACTGTCAACTCATGCAGACGCCGTCATCTTTCTTTACACGTACATGCAAATATCAAAGGTACGCCATATCTTTTGTTATCACATATTTGATTTATTTTATTCTATTCATTTACTGCTATGACAATACCAGTCATTATTACCTGATCTCCGCCTATTCTTTAGTACATGTGAGGACACATGTCATACTCTAAGTAGGGGGCGGGGTAATCCACCTTTTAAAACCTGTCTTTTCGTCGCTACCATAACTGCGCAAATAACCTTTCTTTATTATTTTTCTGGTACTTTCCAAATATGATCGCATGTCCTTCTTTATTGCATGTTTTTCTTGTAAATTACGATTAAAACTGCTTGTTCAAAAAGTTCATTTTTGGAAAAGAAAGAAATGTGATGGCACGATAGAAGAAAAACCAGAGCAAAAAGGGAAACAGAGAATTTGAATTTTCAGCAAGGAATTGAGTTCAGCTAGGGGAAAACTGTGAACATGGGTGGTTAGCTGGTGTGACATGAGCCTGTAGCTCATGAATTATTATTGCAAAATTCTCAAACAGTCCACGCATTCAGCCTCTGTGGATGGTTAAACTATTTCTTGAGTTTAAATGCATTTGATGAGGAGGCTGCTGGAGAATTTTTGAGAACCCTTTCTGAAGGGGAAGCCACTGTATGGGGTCTAATAGTTGTTGCAACTGAAGACAGAATTGTTGAAGTAACCAGGCTTCCAGCCATTGGCGAAAATTTTTCTTCAGATGCTGTCGCTGCAAGGGCTGAGTTTTCAATGCCCACTGATGGACCTTTGGAAGTCTCCAAGCAGGGATGCAAGCGGGTATCGTTGCCTCCTCCTTATTCAGAATACGCCGCTTACATAATCAGGTATTTAACCTGTGAAGACCATTTCTCCTACCTGCATTTGTATCATTTCAAATTATTAAGTCATAGGAGGAATGGGTTAGTTGTAAATGTTCTAAATTTCCTGTTAAAATTTTTAGAACAAAGTGCCCACGGAACCCAACAAGGGAAAGATAATTCTGTTACTCACCATGGCCTTATCAAATTACTGATTGAACGCTCTTTGAGAGATGACTCACCTCTTTCCTGGCAACAATCGGTTGCCCAAAAGAGCTTGCAAATTCCACAACCCCCTAGGGTACTTACCCCACGGCCTCAAAAAAAGAAGAAAGAAATTGTGTCTACCAGTAGAACAGGGCAAGGTTCATCTACTCCTGTAGCACCTGGTCCTGCAGCTCCCCCACCGGAATCCTCTGCTCGGGTACAAACTAGGTCTACCACTAGGAGAGAGAAGGGAAAAACAAAGGCAGGTGAGCCGTCTGGGGCAGAACAAACCCCAGAGTCTGACCCTCATTCTCAGAAAAGGCAATTCTCTTCTCCTGCAGCACCTTCCCCTGCAATCGTCTCTCCTACAGCAACACCTGTTGCTAACACCAATTCACCATCATCCTCTGGTAGGGCAGAGCCCTCTAAGAAGACCAGAAAAAGGAAGGCTACCAGAACATCTCCTGCAGCCGCACCAGTGCCAAGAAGAGTTTCCACAAGGAAACAATATAAGACCTCCCCTACTTCACCTCAACCAGAGGTTATTGTAATTTCAGAAGGGTCTGTAGGGTCTGAATTTGATGTTTCTCAGAATGTGTTCGAAAATGCTGCACAGAGTTCATTCATTCCTGAAGAGGAACAAGTTGAGACAAAGGAAATGGAGCATAATGAGCAAGGGTTACCAAATCTTGATGACTTGGCTACCGCTGCTATGCAGTTTTTGGAGGAAGCACAGTCTTCTCCACTGCAACAACAAGAATTCATCTTGCAACAAGAGCAGGAACTGACTGAACAATTGAATGTGCCTAGTGAGGCTACATTTCACCTTGCAACTTGTAAAGCCATTGTTGTTTATAAGAAGACGTATTTGATTGAGTTTCTGGAATATGTCAAAGCTAACTGGGAAACAGTTACATTGCAAACCCTGACTTTCTGGCACATAGCCCAGACTGACATGCAACAAAGTCTATGGGAGGTAGAAAGAAAGAAACTGAAAAAGGAAATTGAAAGTCAGAAGCAAGAAATTGTTGAGTTGAAAGAAAAAATAGATGAAATGTTAAAAGTAACTGGTCAGATTATGGAATGCAGACCACCACCCAGAGTTTATGCTCTATGCCTTAAGGAACAGTTCTTATGGTTCCAACTAATGAGAATTTCCAGAAATCAAGATCCTATACTTCACACTGCTAAAGAATTTTATGAGGCATACCAGGTAGCCCCTAATTGGTTAAGAAATTCTCTGTGTGAATTTTATTTACATAGCTTCTTAATTCCATCTGAAATAGAATGGAACCCTCTTCTGTATATTGGTGATATCCATTTGAGATCATTTATATCATGGGCAGCAAATGAAGCGAATTATGGTAGGCAATGGGAAATATATGAGGAAGCTGAGAGAAATGAGCTTGTTCCATTACGGTCTCAAAGTTCAAACCCCCATGCAATGTTGAAAAACTGGTTTGCTCTGACATATGGCATTAATAATATTACAGCCAGAGAGAAGATATTTGATCTCAGGAAATAGGTATATGATGAATTTCAGGAACAGTCATATCCATTTTGGAGACTGGCATACACCAGAAGTGAGAAAAGGTGGGAAAGATTAACTATTGGACTAAGAAGATCCGAACCTCACAGTCCCCTAAATTTCACAGCAGCTCTTAAATGATCAAGCAGATATATACAGTTGGGAATTCAAAAGAGATTTGAACTGTGGTTGCCATTGACATTCAGACCTCCTGTGCTAATGTGGCCCCTTTATCTTTATCAAGCTACCAATCTTAATGATGATTTAGAAGACCGTAGGTATGAAAGGTGCCAGGCTTTCAGAGGATTTTATTACAGGTTTGGAACTCCATTTCAGAGTCATGCAGCAACCACTGACTTCAGAGAAACCACCAGGAAAGTTAATGTTGGAGGACCAACATAAGGCTAAGTAGGGGGCAGTGATGAGCCCAAAATATGCTCATAGTTTGGATATTATGATGAACTTTTAATGCCTTTACTTTTGTTATTCGTGGTTGTTTAAAACTCTTTTGAAACCTTTTATGGGGATATCCTGTAGCAAAACATTTGCATATTCCTGCAGCTTATTGTGTTGACTTGACTACATTTATTACCCCGTTGACTCCCTAAATGACTGGTATATCGCATACAGTTTTTGAATGATGAAATAGATTTAAATGTGTGATTAATGAACGGATATTGTGTATGTGCCATACGCTTTTTCTTTCACATCTGTTACCTTTTGTTTGTAGGCTGTTGAAGAATGATCGAGTCAAGCACAGCCGATCTTGGCCTTGCAGTAAATTCCATTTCCTGCACGACTTCGAGGAAGCTCCGGCGAAGACTCTTTGACTGAAACCGTTGGGAAATATTTTTAATGACAGTCAATCTGGAAAGAGTGGAGCGCTAGATTCTCTCTGGATTGGGTTGAATGCATAAATTCATTTATAAAGTTTGTTCCTTGATTCTGGGATACACTTTACTTCCACGTCTTTCTTTGATAGGGTTAGTTAGTTAGTTGCTCTCCTGATTTTAAATAAAGTACTCCTCCTGCGCAAGTGAGAAGGGAGATGATAGTTAGAGTAAGATAGAAGCATAGTGATAGAAAGATAGCAGATATTATGTAAGAGTCAGTATGATAATAAAAAGCAGAATCTATTTGACAAGAGACAGAGTTTGTTGTTAGTTTATATCAACAAATCAATGTATACCATTCTGTTTTCATGAATAAAGTTTGATGAAGTTCTAAGTTCAGCACCTGCGTAATCAATAGATGCTTGCTAAGGGGGCCCACTTAGTAAGTATCTGTAACTAGTTAGTTAGCTGTTCTTTTCTGTTGATCTTCAGTTAGCTTTCATCTTTGAATTTTTCATACAAACTCAGTCTTGTATTGCTCCTGCAGCATAGGGAATCCATCCCTGTGCCTGTTCCTACAGCATAAGGCCAGTTCATAGTTTGTGTTTTAGTCGTAGCTGTTATGGTTTCTATTTTAATCAAATCATAGTTGAGTTAAAGAACTTTGCATTACCTTCCTGTAGCGTAGATAGAATTCCTTCCAAGTATTTATTTTTGCTAAGTTTTGACCGAAACCAGTTCTTAGTGCATATATTGTGCTGCTCCATTTAAAGTATACGTCTCCTGGTTTGACAAGTAAATGAACATCCATAGAGAGATATTAGTCACCTGTTTGAATGTCCAATTCCCAGGAAAGGTTTTACTGTGATTTTCATATCCTTTTGTGGGTGCGACCAGTATGGTTCTTTGAGATGCTTGTGTATCAATAGTACAAATCAATTGTTCTTTATTAGTCAACAAAAGAGGAGCATATTTATTTCATTATTTTTCATGTGGAGGGTTCACACTCAAGAGAAAAGTGTTCATTGTGGTACTTGAAATTTATAAAAAAAAAAAAGATTTCAACTCTCACTGGCAATATGATCCATGTGAAGTGATTAAAGCAAGGCTTCTAGCTAATAAGTAAGTTGGAAGTAGAATTCAACATCAAAGCAAACCCTTGCTAGAAATATTAAAAAACAAAAATTCTTGGGATGAGGTCAAAAAATTAATGGAAGAAACTATTGTTGAGAAAGGTATTTATTTTGAAAAATTGTTAGTAAAAGTAAAGGCATTATACCTATAGAGAGCAATAGAGATGCCAATCAAGAGGTACAACAAGTTTTATAAAGTATTTTATCAACCATCTAGTTTAAAAAATGTTAGATTCTCTAAAGTAGCATGTACAAAGACACAATGCACACAAACTAAAATAAATTCCTTTTGGTCTATGAGGAACAATCTAGGTAATCCAACAACTACTGTGGGTTTTAAGGACATCTCGAAGGATGAAGAGTTTATCAATTTGGAAAATACAAAGTATCCCTCTAAAAAACCTAATGATGAATTTGATGATGATAAGGAAAATCAACCCTTGGTTCCTACTTCTAGTGTAGACTATGCATACAAACTCGGTTTGAGTGATACCACAAAATAAACATATACTTTAGGGGAAACCATAGTCAAAAATTAGCTTATGAAGGTGGTGGTTTGGGGACCAAAGGATAAGGTAGTATTTAGGTGGTAAATATAATCCAAATCAGGTTTGAACCTCATTTGCATTTAAAGGTCATGTTCATCATTTCAAGGTGTCATGTAGTCTTCCCTTTTACAATGATTTCAGTGGTTCTCCAAGCTCAATCATTTTTCAAAACCTCTAGGTTTGAATAGGTGATGGGTTTTGCAATAAATTTCCTTATGTTAAGTCTTCCCTAGGTATTAAATAAAAGGCTTTGTCCTCATATTTTACATTATTAATGTCAAAAGGGGACACTTTCATTTTATGTCAAAACTTTGAAAAAGGTATTTTAATTCTTTCAAAGGCCTATTTTCATGAAAATCCATGTGCAATTTTATCAATGAGATAAAGTTTCAATTTTGATTTTTGATGTTGGAGGGAAACTTACATAAGTTTCCTTGCATGCAAGTTGATTGACTTGTTTTTTCGGAAAAAGGAAGGAAAGAGCACAAGTTCATGAAGGAAACTACAATTTTTCAAAGAGGAAACCCTATTTTGTTGCATTCATAATCCCTTGATGGCCACCATGATCATTTTTCACTTCATTGCAGAGGCATGTTTTGAGTTTTTCTGGTGTGTTACCTAAGCATCACTTGGTCATGATGAGGGAGTAGCTCTCTGGCATCATTTTTTCTCAAGTTTTTACCTTATTTTCTAGGTTGGTTTCATTATTTGGCTTTTTCCTATGTGCATCTACCTTCTTGGGGATTTTTTTTGCATCATGTTGTGTTTAGAAGAAACAAAAAAAGTGTTATTTTCCTCATTTATTGCATGGTGAAGGTGGTTTCATCTATTTGGAGGTTTCTTCTCTTTTAAGTATGGGTTAGGGTTTGTTACATTTGTATTGAGAATGCATATTCATGTTAAAGGTTTCCTTTTAGACCCCTGTGTTATATGAGATAATGTAAGAATAAGCATAAGAGGGTTTTCAAGATTTTAAACTCATGAGAATACAACCATTGAATAGGGAGTTTATAAATCACTAAACTTTGAAACCCTGGGCCTTAGGAAGGAGCAACAAGTTTTTTAAAGGCAATCAAATAGCATTGCAACAAGAAATGGTAGCTTTGAAACTTAAAAAAGGAAGATCTTTTAATGATAGTGGCTACCTCCCTGAGGGTTTTTGAATTCTAAATGGTAGTATTATGACTAAGGTAAGGATCATGCAGTAAGTTTAAAGGTCATGCCAAGTAATACAAAGGGGAGAGTCTCAAGAAAGAGATAGATCAAACATTAGCAGTCATAGTCCATTCATGAAGAGGTAGCCTTCAAATTCCAGTCATTTCATTATGACAGTCAAACGCTTCAAGGAAAACAAACAAAGAAATCAAGATAGCAATAAGGATTCATTGATATTGAAACCATGATGACAATATTTTGAAGGTAGCAGTGAAGAGGTGAATGTAAGATAGGATTGTGAAAGTTAAATGAAGACAATAATCTCATTTCAAGTAAAGGATTGTGAATATCAAAGAGATCTAAATGTTGGTGACAGTTCAAAACCTAGGAGGAACCATCATTTCCATGAGGGGAAGGACAAAGTAAACACAAAAAGAGAATTGTCTTTTGAGTAAATATCTTGTGAAAGAGTGGAAAATGAAAATGTAGTGAGGATAAAACCCTTATGGTTTCATGAGAAATCAAACTCTGGACATCAGTGCAAGATATATGACTATAGGTAGTTCATTATTATGCAAATGAGATAAGAGGTCAAATGATTTTATTGGGGTTCTTCTACCAAATCACCTTAAAGACAAAATTTTAACTGTGATAGCAAGGACAACATTGAGGACAATGACAGAGGTATCAAGACATGATCTCTCAGGTATAGAAGGCAGGAAAACAACATATTCATCTTCTTTCTCATGGAAAAAGGGAGATGATAATGATTAGTTTTGAAAATGGATGCGTTCAAAACCCAAAGTATGATTAACTTGCAAAATTTTGAGCAAAAAAATGTAGTTATAGTAGCAAAAATAGGGCATTCTTCATGAATTTAGATGTAGCATATGGCTGATAATAGTCCCAACATCATAATCTCTATGCATTGAAGAGGTAGTAGCCTTGCTTGGAGAGAATGTATTAATTCGTGTGATTAGTTAACAAAGAAATAGTGAAGCAATTACTCCAATGAAGTATTAATGCATGGAAATCACATAAAGATTCTTAAATGCAAGAAAATGACCATGATTTAGAATGCTTTAGGATAGTGATTTTTTACTATGTTTTTGAATTCACCATGGAATCATGAGGGTGGTAGTTTAGGAGTTTCAAAAAAATCTCTATGGATGAGTGTTTCATGGCAGTGTTCACATTGTATGATGGTCATCAAACCTAAACATTTTTGTCCTTGAGCTTCTCAAAATGATAGTGTATAACCAAAATGCAGGGACTATGCATGTTGATGTTAGAAACTGAAATACATGGAAAATTTTATCAGACTATAGAGGTTTATTAGTTGTCATTAGAGACATGTATAATGAAAATCAAGAAAAAATGGAGTAGAATTACCAAGTAATGGACAGATCTAATGCATGTAATGTTAGCCTTTAACAATCCTACCAAAGATAATACACAATCACTTCAAAATTACAAACAACCCCTTCATTAGTTTTTGCAAAGGAAAGGTTTCAACATGACTATATGTGAAGAGTGGTTCCATGAAGGGTTAACATAGCTAGTAGAGGTAGTATTTGAGGATTGAAAATAAGAGAGGCAAATGATGACATCAATAACTCATGCATCTTATCAATTTCCTTCTTTCAATTGATGACATCAATTGAGTGGGTTATTAGTGTCAATCTATTTCCTTATATCATTTGATTTTTGGTCAAAGAGGCATCAATGTTGAAACAAACTACCTCATTTCCCTAGCACATTCATAGTGGATCTCCATGAGGGAGAGTCATGGATTGATAAGCATCAAGGATTAAAAGGTCATGCATTCTAAAGGCCAATCACTTCAATAAGCCATCAAGGCAGGATAGTCAAGACCATTAACAAAGGGTTTGGAGGCATAACCCATGGAAAAGTAGCAGTACAAATATACATAACAAACCATTGATGGGAAAGTATCTTTCAGGAATAGAGCATAGTGATATGAAAGGACAACTAGTGTGGATTTCAAATATGGAAAAGTTATCATCCAAGGAAATCAAAGCAAGATTGACCAAAATAAGATGATAGAAGGAAATTGATGACATCAATAACTCATTCATCCTATCAATTTCCTTTTATCCTATAATTTTGGTCAAAGACATGTTGAAAACAAAGATGATTATTCTTCAGAGCAATTGAGACATAAGGGCACAGAGTTACAAAGCCATCACATGAAGTAGTGCAATCCTTCATTTTCAAAGATAATTATCAAATGCAAAGATGCAGATTTTGTTCTCTTTGAGGAGTTATTCAGGGATTTTTTTGCCTAATTTGAAGGTAGTTTTTCAAAAGTTTGATGACAAGGATTGATTATCATGCCAAAACCAATCTTTCCAAATCAGAAACACTAAACAAATGAACTAATTTTTATGGATTTTGGTAGTGATTTATAACAAGGGAAGATTTCACAATGCAAATTGGAAGCATGTCAGTTTTCTCTAGCAACTAAAGAGGGTTCCTAGTTTGGAAAATTAGATGTTTCCTTTAGTTTAGAAGCTGATTCTAAGGAGTTTACAATAGTTTGTTGGCAATCAAAATCCCTTGTAATGGAAAGGTCTAATTTGAGAGTCTTCTATATAAAGGCATCTCTTAGACTGTAGTTTTTTTTAGTTCTTGCTTCTTTTGTATAGAAAAATTTTGTATTGTAACTCTTTTAAGAGAAATACATTGTAAATAGAAAAAGATCCTTTTAGATTAATGAAATGATAACATATCTACTTCTCCATTTCTTTTGTCTCTCTTTGCAATGAATGATTTGATGTTTAAACTATGATGTCATGTGTGAATCCTCTTTTATGTCTCATTTATGCAAGTTTGGAGCAAGAGTTTCATGTCCAATGCAAGTAATCTGTTGTGTTGAATGATTTCAATAAGATGTATTTGTGAAAACTCCTACTTTTCCTTTAAGAAAACATTGAATCAAAACCTTCATATAAAGTACTTATGTGTTGCATGCACAAACTGAGTTTTGAAATCAAAAATTCCTTTATTGATGTTGTGAGTTAGAGCAAAAAGTAAACCTTCATTTTTGGTGCATCACCTTCTTAGTTTAGGATTTTTTTCATTTCAAGAATCCTCCTATCCCTTTTCCTTTATTTTTTCAATAGTTTTAGGTGATCCATCAGGGGAAACAACCCACTCTGGAGATTCATCCTTGCTATAAGCAACCCACAGTTTGAGGATGTTTCCATGTTTAACAAGATAGTTGAGTGCATACTCAACTAGGGTGCAATCCTAAGTGACAATAGTAACATAGGTAGACCATAGAAGGCCTAGTGATTTTCAAGGCATTGGAATTGATAAAAAAGACCAAGGGCATACAAGGATAGATGGTACATTTTAATTTGTTATATTTTCCAATATTCATAGTTATATACAATCACAACTAGTACCACAAGGGTTTTCAAATCTTCAAGATACTCAATTTGTGAAAGATATGGTGGAGAATATAGTGCTACTAGTTGCAATGGTATGGATAGTAGTAGTGATAAAAAAGTGAAACAACAACAAAATACTCACAAGAGGCCAAAATTATAAGATATAAATAGAAACTCAATGACCAAGGCATTATGAAGAAGCAAAAGATTATGATAGCTCCAAGTTCAACTATCTCTATTTCCACCTCAAAGGGATTTTTTCCACTTCTTGAAAGCACCCCTCCAATTGTTGGTATGATTGGGAGAGGAATGACTAATCCCTAGTCTCAAATAATTAGATATTCCCCCAACACTACAACTACTCCTTCACCATTCAAGAATTTGATTTTGTTAGCAATACTAGATTTTTATTATAAAGCTAAGTTTATAAAGAAAGCAGAAAATATAAATAACACAAGAAGAAAGTGTTAGTATAATTATTAAAACTTCAAAGCCTACAACAACCATGTTATTTCCCACATATAACCCAAATTTAGAAACCAAGGAGTACATTATTGTTGTGCTCAAAATTCAAAATAAACCAGAGGATTAGATGCATCACTCTAACTATGAGGTGAGCACTTTCCAAATGATTTTTTAGGAATGAATTTTTTTTATAAAATTAATGTATCAAAAAGCAATAATAAAGTGGTGTACACATCATTGCTAAAGAAAAAGAGAGAAAAAATAGGTTTCATAATCAAATAGAAAAGAAGAAGAGGTTAGATGAAAGCATAAAGAAATATGATAATTAAAGATCCAATTTAGAAAAATTACAATAAAAAAATTTAGAATCTAATGCCTTAGCAAATACATTACAATTCATATAAAACAAAATATTTCAGAGGAAATAATGCAAAGGACTAATCAATTGTGTTTTTTGTTTGAATTGATTGATGGTCTAACAATACAAAATATAAAGCTCAAAAAATATGTTCTTGACAACAAAAATATAAATTCCAGAGAGAAAATTACAAATCAAAATTTTTAAAGTCTACAAAGCTAGTGGCAATGAATTGGTATCCAAATAAATTCATGATTGGATTGATGCCTCAATAAAGGTATCATTTATCATTCAAAAATGTTTGAAGCTAACTAAAGTAGAGGAATTTTTGGATCAAGATACAAAAATGATGTAGAAGTTGCATAAAAAAGGTAGACTACTTGATAGAGATTGGTTTGTTGTTGTATTTTGAAATAACAAAGAAATACATTGGAAAGGTTGATTTCAAAAATAATATGGAGGATAGAATGAATTTTGATTTGGACTAGTTTCCTTAGAAGCTAGATGAGGCTAACTTTTTGGATTCCATCAAACCATTGAAAACCTTGAATACAACTTTTATTGAAACATTCAAGTCACATTCCACTATCAATTATGAAATGTTGACAAATTTACAAGTTAGATACTATAAGTAAGAACAAAATTCACTTCCATTAGATGAATAGTGGAGCATGCTACAAATGTTTATAGAATTATTTGATAATATGATTTTCCAACTCAATATTATGTAGAGTTGTTTTTTAGAAATATAGTATAATAATTATATGTATTCCTTCATTTGAAAATCAATATAAAACTCAAATCCATTTATGTATTCAAATTATCTATATTATTTACATGATTAATTTAGGAAAACTCTAGTTTCTAGATTCACATTGAATATTTTTTAATGTTGTATATGCTCTAGTTGATGATAATCATTTAGTTGAATGCATGCAAAACTTATCAGTATCACACAATTATAATATGAAATTATTAATAATATGTTAATTAATAAATGAATATTAAAAATGTGTTTAATAAATCAAATTTGAAAACAAGTTTGAAAAATTAGATTCTAAAATGGAACACTTAAAAATAGTAGTTTGTATTATATCAATGTTACATAACTATATATTATTTGAGTGAATAAGCAATGAATGAAAGTAGTGAAGTGTAGAAGGGTTTCATGGAGGCACAATGGATTGGTGCAGGGAGCGATGGAGCAAAAGAAGGCCATAATGGAGCCTACGATATGGGGAATTTTTTTTCTGATGCTAAAAGGGAGTAGAATTAGGAATCAGAGTTGGGGAAAGGGGCAAGAGTTGTAATCAGGAATTTCAATCTTTTAATTGACAATGAAGCCCTAGAGGTGGTGATACCAAATCACATTCTTCAATCCAAGGTCATGAGGTTCAGGAAAACTGCTATGATAGGGAAGTTTGTTCGGATTTGGCCTTCCCTAGCTCAAATCAAGGATTGGTGTAGCTTAAATTGGAAGGGTTTCATTCCCACCATCTATCTCCTGCCACTGAGTTCTTCCATATGAATTTTGCTTCAGAATATGAAAGGGATGAAATAATCAATAGGGGTCCCTGGTTTTTTGGGGATGTTTGGTTTTTTTTGAGAGTTTGGTATCCTAGTTTTGACCCTAGAAATGAAGCAATCAAAAAGGCCCCTATATGGGTTTGTCTCCTCAAACTCCCACAGGGGCTCAAATATGAAACAATTTACAAGTTCATAGGGGATATGTTGGGGGTTTTCATCTGATGTGAAGATATTTTGGGGGTAGGATGATCTTAGGAAAGTATGTGGATATGCATTTGGATGGACCTCAGTTTATCGATTAAGCAATCCATGTGACGCTCTTTGGTTTTCGAGGTTTGGAATCATAAGATTGAATATGAAGGGATTCTAATGAATTGTTCTCAATGTGGAAAGCTTGATCATATAGTGATATTTTTCTCTATAAATGGGTAGGACAAGGTGGTAGGGAAAAAGGAAGAAGTGGTGGCAAAAAATCCTAAGGAAGGCATTGGATCCCCTTTCAACCTTGACAAAATTAGAGATAGCCTAGTGGCCACGAAAAGCACTAATAATGCTAGTCAAGAGAAGTTTGGAAACTATCAAAAGGATGGTATGGGTGGTGGAAGAAAATTTTCTCATCACTTTTCTTTAATCTCAGTTCATCCATCAGTGAGAAGCCTCTCTAAGATCCCAATTCAAAGGTTTAAGGAGCAGCAAGACTTGATTTTTATGACGGGTAATCTAGGAGATCTCACCAATGTGTAGAGAGATGCAAATATGGAGTAGAATGATGAGAAGAGACCTTCAATCCCTAACGGTTTGGGTAGCCAAAATTATAAGGAAACATATTTAGTGCAGGAGGAAAGAGAAAATGGTTGGAGCACTACTACTAGAAGAACCAAAAAGTTTGGTGGAAAACCTTCCTTTGCGATCGATGTTGGGGGATCCAACACAAGGGGCAATAAAATTGATGTGTATACGGAAAAATCTAGGGCGTTGAAGGATCTAGAAAATGGGTCATAGGAATCTATGAGGAAGTATGTTACCCATGGAGGTGAGCACCTCCCTACAACAGGTTTTCCATGAAATACATTAGTTGGAACATAAGAGGGCTAAATGGCCCTGATAAACACCATCTTCTCAAGTGGTTGATAAAGATTGAAACCCCAGACCTAGTGTTATTATAGGAAACCAAAGTGAATGAAGGCAAGCTGAAGGAAATGCTTAATAAGATTTGGGGGTGTTGGGATGGAGATATGCAAGATGTTATGGGGTCCGTTGGTGGCCTTATTGTTCTATGGAACAAAAAAAAAAATTGTTGCACACTGGTGGAATCCAATTATTTTTGTATCTTTGTCAAATGCAAGGATGTTAGGAAAGGTGATCAAATGCTCATTTCTAATGTGTACGGTCCTAACATTGAATCTGAGAGGCTAGAAGTTTGGGATTACCTTTGTTATTTTAGGAAAAATCACAATCTTGAGAAATGGGTAGTGGGGAGACTTCAACGCCATCTTAGATCCTAAAGATAAAAGGGGTGGGAGGATTCTTGACAATTGTGGCTCTTTTATCTTTAGAAGGTTGCGTGATGATCTAGCTCTTGTTGATGTTAGGCTAAGTAAAGGGTGGTACACTTTGAACAACAAAAGGGTGGGGGAGGACAACATCCAATGCAGGCTAGACTACTTCTTTTTTAACTCAGAGTGGTTGTTGGATTTAGGTGGTTTTTTTTTTAGGTTGTTCATTTCATTGGTTTGGACCATTGGCCCATCACTCTTATTTCAAGCAATCCAAGTAAGCCTAGGGGTATACCTTTCAAGATGGAGAATTTTTGGTATGAACACCCTGATTTTGATGATTTGGTTGGTAAATAGTGGAGCACTAATATTAAAGCCTATAGGAGGTTTATTGTTTCAAGAAAGATACGAGCTATGAAGAGGAAGGCAAGAGAGTGGAATAAGGAATCCATGGGAAACCATTTCGGAAAAAAAGAGAAGTTGATTCTGAAATCAAATATGTGGAGAAAACCATTTCCTCCATATGGTATACTCAGGAATTTAAGGAGTCAAAGCTTGTAGGCGAGCTAAAAAATTTGCTAAGGATGGAAGAGAATTTCTAGTAGCAGAATTCTAGGGTGAAATGGCTTAGGGAAGGTGATCAAAATACTATTTTCTTTCAACTTTCCAAATTGATTAGGAAGAGGTGCAATAAAATTTTAAAAATATGTAATCTTGATCAGGTGGTTCTTGAGGACATTGATGCTAATAGAGAGGTGGATCTGAACTTCTTCTGTGATCTTCTAGGTTCCTTAGTCACTCATGCGCCTCAAGCTCAAGGGGA
Source organism: Sequoia sempervirens (assembly GCA_007258455.2). Taxonomy (NCBI): domain Eukaryota; kingdom Viridiplantae; phylum Streptophyta; class Pinopsida; order Cupressales; family Cupressaceae; genus Sequoia; species Sequoia sempervirens. The sequence goes on along the minus strand of VDFB02086081.1, from coordinate 57,991,834 downwards.
GTTTCCTTCTTGCATCCCTCAACTTATTTCAAATGAATATAATGCCTTCCTCTTGGCTACCTTCACATTGGAAGAAATCAAGGGTGTGTTTTTTTCTCTGGGTACTAGAAACGATCATATGCAGGATGGCTTTCAAGTTGAATTCTTTCAGAGGTAATGGGATAAGGTTGGCGAAGATGTTTGGAGGGTAGTAGAGGAGTGCAAGATGCATAGGTTTGTTTTAAAGGAATAGAACATGACCTATTTAGCCTTCATTCCTAAGGTTAAGGACCTGCTATCCTTTGATCAATACATGCCTATTTCTTTGTGCAATATTATCTATAAGATTGTTGCAAAGACTATGGCCACCAGACTCGAGGTCTGCTTGAATGGATTAATCTCTAAGGAACAAAGTGATTTCCTAAAGGATAGATAGATTTTGGATGGCATCATAATTTCTCACAAGGCTATCCACTTGACCCTTCTCAAGAATAAGGAAGGGATGATTTTCAAAGTAGACATGAATAAAGTTTACGATAGAGTTCCCTGGGATTTTTTGATTGAGGTAATGGAGAGATTTAGATTTTTTGAGTCTTTGTGTATATGGATTTATAGCTTCATTTACTCTCCTTTGTATGATATTTTGATAAATGGGGTGCACAAGGATTTCTTTTTGGCTAAGAAAGGGCTCCAACAGGGTGATTTGTTGTCTCCTTTCCTTTTCCTCTTGGTTGCATAGGTTGTGGGTAGAAACTTGAAGAAGGAAAAGTGTTTGGGAAACCTAGAAGGTCTCCAAATTTTGGGTGGTGTTGGGAACATCTCTCATCTAAAATTCATGGATGACACTCTCTTTTTTGGTGTTGCAAAAGGTAGAGAATCCCAAACCTTAAAGAGTGTCTTGAGCAAGTATGAGAAGGCAGCAGGTCAAAAGGTGAATGTTTCTAAGTCAAAAAAAATATTTTTGAAAGATGGTGCTATTGAAAGGCACAATATTCAACATACCCTTGGATATGATATTGCCTCTCTGCCAAGTAAGTATCTTGGAATTCCTATGATCAACAAGTGCTCTTTTGAGAGAGAGTGGAGTAGTGTTACTAATTAGTTGTAGTCTATGCTTTCCTTATTGAAGGGAAAGTGGTTGTCTCTAGATGGTAGGATTACTCTCATCAAAGCTTCCCTAATGGTGATCCCAGTCTACACAATGTTTGTTTTCCAGATTCCTAACAAGGTGTCCAAATATCTGAGGGATTTAAGAGAAGCTTTTTATGGAGGGGAGGTGATGAGCATTTCAAATACAATCTTGTCAAATGGGATGATGTTTGTAGGCCTACCAAGCATGGTGGGTTGGGCATCAGGAAAAGAAAAGATATGAATATGGCTCTAGGAATCAAGTTGGTTTGGAGGATTTATAGCAAAAGAGAGGCTATGGAGTCAGATCCTATAGGAAAAATACCTTAACAATGATGTGGACAATCTTTTTACTTGTGAGCTGCCTATAGGCTCATGTATTTGGAATTTCCTCAAGGCATGTAGTCAAATATTAAAACTAGACATGGCGTGGAAGCTGGGTAGAGGGGATAAGATTCATTTCTAGTAGGATGGTTGGTTGGATGACCAATCTCTATGAGGTCTCTCATCTTACACCTCTTTGATGACACACTTTGAAGTTGTCATTGGTAAGAAGGTATTCAATTACATTGTGGGGGAGGCCCTGAGAAGACAATGGAAGCTTCTTCAAGCTATTATTGTTGAAGTGAGTAAGCATTGTAGGGAGCTTTAGAGTAAGTTAGATAAGTGGCCACTAGGTGGTGAAGTTAAGGAAGATAATTTCATTTGGAAGGTCCATGGAAGTGGTGTCATTTTTGTTAGACACACCTTCCACACATACTTTTCAAAGACCACTCTTAGGGGGTACAATGAAATATGGTGCAAGTTTGAATCCCAAAGATGAATTCCTTCCTCTAGATCACCTAGAGGGGGCATGCTTTGAATTGGGATAGATTGCAATTGATGGAAAATTTGCATCCTTCTAGATGTGTTATGTGCAAGCAACATGAAGAGTGTAACGATCATCTTTTTGTGCATTGTGATGTTGCTTGGTAGATTTGGAGTATATTTTTCAACAAGTGGGGGTGGCTTGGGTGCTTCCTAAGGATGCTACCAAACTCCTTTACTCCTAGAGTACTAAATTTTTTAGCCTTGGATTAGCCTTGATCTAGGATGTTTCTCTTTTTTTCATTATATGGGCTCTTTGGATAGAGAGAAATCATCTCATTTTTAGAGAGGAAGAAATAAATATTGATACGACATGGGATGGATTCATGAGCACCATTGGTGAAATAGGGGATCCCAATAAAAATGATGATTGGATGATTTTGTAGAATGAGAAGGGAATGGCCAATACTTGGCTAGGATTCCAATGGTTATCTTCTACCTAGTTTCTAAAGCCTATAATTAGCAAGAACTATATTTGGGAGACTCCAAATCAAGGATGGGTCAAGTGCAACTTCGATGAAGCTACCAAGTGGAATCCTGGGAGTGCTAGGGGTGGGGGTATTTTCCATGATGAGAAAGGGAACCCAAATTTTCTCTTTTCCATTGAATGTGGTGTTGAATCCATCAATTTGGCTAAATCTAGGATGGATCTATGGGGGATCATGATCACCAGAGACAAGAGCTAAAAAAAATTAGATAGAAGGTGATTCCAAGTTGGTCATTAATGCATTAAGAGGAAGTCCTTTGCACAACTAGAGGTTAGTGTTCATAGTGGATGTAGCCAAGATCATGCTAAAATAAATGGAAGAGGTCAGGTTTTCTCATATTAGCAGGAAGGGTAATAGGGTGGAAAATTGGGAAATGAACAAGGGTGTCATCCTCTTCATCAAAACAAGAAAAATGTCTAAAACTTGAACTGATTGTGATGCAGCCACAGTTGGGGGTCCTCAAAGAGAACAGTCTGGACCATGTAGCAAGAGTCACACAATAGAAGAAACACATAAAATGGAAGAAAATACCAATTCAAACATTTTTATTATTAGAGAATTCAATTACAAACAATTAGCATCATCTGGGCTTTTAGATTCAACTCACAGGCCTGATTACAACATGCTCAAAATACCATCTTCCCACATGCTCCTTCATGCAATCGAAAATCCTACATATCTTTCTTTCTCTAATCTACAACTCTTCTTTTTTTCTCTACTACCTCTCCTAATGATCAATAACAATGCTTTATGTACTTTCGCAGACCTAGAGACATTCGCGTCGGCCAACAATAAAGATAATTTTCCAAGGGAAAATAAAATGGTTGCATGAACAGGTCGACTACCAAATTTGAATTACTCCTCGGTGAATGCATAAGATGAATTGTGGACCTAAATCAAGGCCGGGGAAACCCCACAGAACAATTTGATTCACACCAAGAAGATCTGTAAAATAAAGAAATGATCCACAAGCGATTGAACTAGCCATTAGATAAGAACATTATTTTGATGTTGGTTCAAGAAACTACCACATAATTTGGAAGTGATAACTTTCCAGAAAATGAACCAATCATGTTGGAATTTTGGAATAGGGTAAATGAATATGTCAATGATGTAAACATAGATCTGCAAGGTCTGGTGAGAAAACATGAAGAATCACTAGATCTACCAACTTGAACTAAAACAAAGACAAATTGGAATGAAAAATATTTTTGGGTGATGCAATATTTCCATGACCCAAGGATGCTCCTGCATCAGACACCCTTGGTGAGAAAAGATGTTGCATTAGAGGAACTCATGAACATCTGACTGGATTCGGGATATAGATCCCATGCTCATTCTTGATCCAAATGTCTTCTTTGTCTGTACTTCTCTTCCTCCTAACCTCTCTTCTTTCCTCTATCAGATCCTGCAACTTCTTCTTCTCCTTATCTTCCTTTCCCTGCCTCATACCTGCATAAGGTAGTAAGGGACTTTTACCACCAATCACCTTCTTCCACCCATCTAATCTACCTCTTCTACAAGACTTCACCTTATCTGTTATCTTTTCTGTAAACCAAGTTTTTTGCTTTGCAACTCTGCCTTTACACTCTTCTAGTTCCATCTCTCTTCCATATTTAGCCACAAGGTTCTTCTTCAAGCCCATGCCATCTTTCAATACAACCTCTGCACCTCGCTTCTCAACTCTGCAACTCTTCACAAGATTCAAGTTCCTCACTTCCTATTGTTTATTCTTCAAGGAAGCCAAAGTAAACTTTTTTCCATTCTTCTCTACCATAATCAGATTTCTCCTACAATCATATATAGCTCCTCTATCAAACTACTAGGGTCTACCCAACAAAACATGGCAAGCACTCATAGAAAAAACATCACACAAAACTTCATCCCTGAAGGGGCCAATATTAAAGTTCACCTAGCACTACTCTTTCACCTCCTTTACATAATCATCTTGTAACCAGCTTATCCTATAAGGAAAAGGATGTGAAATCCTTTTCAAACCAAGCTTCTCCACCATTTCCTCAAATACCAAGTTATCAGTGCTTCCAATATCCACAATAACCTTACAACACTTACCTCTTGATTTGCACATAGTCCAAAAAATATTCTTCCTTTGTGAAGTGTCAACCTCTTCCCTGCTCTACCTCATCAAGATTCTCCTAAGCATAAGATATTCTCCTTGCTCTGGTTCTATCCCTTCTTCTACTACCTGCTCTTCATGTGCCATACAATTCTTTTTTTCATCTCCCTTACTTGATCCCTCAGGACACTCAAAAGATCGATGTCCAATTTCTCCACACTTGAAACATTTTCCCAAGAATTCTTTGCTACCATTCCCTCTCCTCTGATCCTATTCTTTACTCCACTTAGGTCTTGATTCCTCTTCACTTGTCTACTTCTCCCTGTTGCTGCTTATTTCTTTTATTTTCCTCTGGGATTATTTTGTTGTCTTTTCTTCACTTTGTCTTCTGCCTTAAGAGAATATTGGTAGGCATCTTCAACTGTACAAATCCTTAACATACTCATCTCATCCTGAATGTTAAATCTAAGGCCATTTACATACCTCGCCACCTTCTCCCTAGTCATCTCTCAGTGCCCAGATCTAATTGTCATCTTGTGAAATTACTCAGTGTACTCTTTCACACTCATGTCCTTCTGCTTCAGGTTCTACAACTTCTTAAACAACTCCAACTCATAGTCTTCTAGAATAAACTTAGCCTTCAGCCTAGCAACCATCTTCCTCCACTAGGTGATCCTTGTTTCACCATTCTCCACTCTATCCTTTTGTAATTATTCCCACCATAAAGCAGTGTGTCCCTTCAACTTAGTTTGTGTCAATCTAACCCTTTACAGATCCCTAATATCCTCAAGCTCAAAATAGTCTTCCAACTCTCCTATCCAGTCTATCAAGTCTTCTAGATTCAATGTACCAGAGAAGTTAGAAACCTCCACCTTATGACTTTTACTTACTTGTTCCACTACTCTTAGCAATCTCTCTTCTCTCTCATTCGTCAGCCCTTAAGCCTCTTCAATCTTAAGTTCTTCTATAGCTTCCTCATATTCATCCTCCAGTTCAGGGTTTCTCCTCAAACCACCTAAGAGGTTTCAGATCTCATTCCTCATCTCATTTCTAAAGTCCTCCATCATCTGCTCCATTCTTCTAGGGTTCATCCTTCTCGGTAGCATCTCTCCCCTGCTTGATGCAACTGCCTCAACTCGGCAATCTGATTGCAAGGTTTCAATTGCCTCTCTCTCGGTGATCTATTGAATTCACCTACAGCCTACCTCAAATCGACAATCTGTTCACCCAGGGAATACCACAAGGACCACAACCCACTCAAGGTTCACAACTAGCTCTCATCTCCAGATTCGCAAGTTTGCAATCTTCTGCTCTAATACCATTTGATGCAGCCACAGTCGGAGGGTCCTCAAAGAGAATAGTCTGGACCCGTTGTGCATGTTTTGCACACACGCCCCGCTGTAGGTAGGGACCCCCTTTTTTTTGGCTCCCAAAAGGCTGCTTTGCTCCTGTCTTTGTTTTGTGTGCCCCATTTTCCAAGCTCAAATTGGTCATGTTCCTTCAAATGATCAAATTCACCTACTTAGGGTATTCAAATCCATGGAGAAATGAAGTCCCTCGTCCCTTTTCTGCCCATTGTCTTGTTTCTGCTGACTTGGTCCCTGATCACTTGATTCGCTTTTTTCCACATTTTTGACTTTGGGGCCAACTTTTTGGTGGATTTGGGATGTGTTTGGGGTGCCTGAGTGAACTGCCAAACTTTCGTCAATGTTCCATAAAGTTTTGGTGGTTTTGAAACTTTCCCTCCGAAATTCCCTTCCTCTTTGGTTGTTTTGGAAACATTCGTGGACCCTTGCCGGTACGGTTTCCACATTTTTGACTTTGGGGCCAACTTTTTGGTGGATTTGGGATGTGTTTGGGATGCCTAAGTGAACTACCAAAGTTTCATCAACGTTTCGTTAAGTTTCGGTGGTTTTAGAGCTTTGTCCCCCTTTGGCTGTTTTGGAACATCCATGGAGCCCCGGCGGCCTGGCCTCCTGAGCCCGGCCCCTCCATGGCCATTTCCAGAACTTCGTCCCTCTTTGGCCATTTTGAATATCCTTGGAGCCCCCGCGGCTTGGCCTCCGGAGCCCGGCCCCTCTGTGGCCGTTTCTGGGACTTCATCCCTCTTTGGTCATTTTGAACATCTGTGGAGCCCCGGCGGCCCAGCCCCTCCGTGGCCATTTCTGGGACTTCGTCCCTCTTTGGCCATTATGAACATCCATGGAGCCTTGGCGGCCCGGCCCCTCCATGGCCATTTCTGGGATTTCGTCCCTCTTTGGCCGTTTTGAACATCCGTGGGGCCCCGACGACCCGGCCTTCAGAGCCCGGCCCCTCCGTGGCCGTTTCCGGGACTCCATCTCTCTGTGGCCATTTTGAACTTTCGCTTTTTTTAAAATGGGTCCAATCTTGAGGAATTTTTTCTGGGCACTCTTCCTTCCCCTTTTCCCATGCACTATAATTGAAAAATTTTGGTTTTGCTATGTTTTGTGAGGTCCGGGAACTTCCCTTCCGGTTTGTTGTCCCTCATTCATTGCTCATCCCCTTGGGCCCGCATTAATGTTTATGATCCAAATGAGCTCCAAATATGAATATTATGATCTTTTGATGATGCATGGATGGATCTAACAAGGATTTTGCAAGATTTGACTAACGTTTTCCTTGATTTGTGTATAAAAGCACTTACGATACTTAATGCATACAAGATCCAAGAAGCCTACCGCGGGTCCTTCAAGGAGACCCATTGAGAAAGTTGAACAAGGAATGCACATAGCTCCTGTCACCATTCATTTCATGTTTGCCTCTCCCCCTAGCACCCACCAACAGGGTCAGCATTAGAAGAAGGCATGTGCCAAGGAAGTCTAGGACAAATATGCAAGGGGGTGGCCTTGAAGAAAGCATAAGGTAGTTGTCCGCCCGAATCAGGGGCAACCAATCTATTGATGCCAATCATCGACGAACTCGTTTGATCCAAGGAAGAACACTACAAACACATCAAGTAAGAAGACAACTTTTAGGCAGTTTCAGCTACAGTAAAAGGGCAATCAGCTAAATGACGAAATTGCTACAGTGACTGGCACTAGGTGACAAAACAGGGAAAAGACAAATAGTGTATTTTAAAATTGCTGAATATTGTGGGGTAGGTGAAACCCTAATGTAATTGAATCTGGGTCATTCGTTACAAATTGATCCTATCCATTCATTTGGGCTTTCGAAAACTATAAATAGGGGCTTCCCCCTCATTTGTAAAGGGTTGGAGAACTGATGTAAAGACATTCTACAGCAATAGAAAGCAACATTGCATGATTTATGGGTGTTCCTTTTGATTTTTCTCTTTATGTATGCATGGTTCAACTTCCATAGTAGTTTTAGTTGTAGATTCTTGAATAGAGGTGATAATGGAAATTGTTGTTATGGTATTTGATGAACTTTCAGCCCATACTTTTAGCACTTGTTGATGACAAACTGTTGTGTAAAGTTAGCCTGGGCTTCTTGATTTCAATGTTGCAACTTAGTTCAATTGCATGTGCATGATGTGCATATGCAATTTGAAAATCTGCAGTCCTTAGAAGATTGCACTAGTTTTGTGCAACTGTAGGTTTCTCTTGGCCAAGCAAAACCCAGTTTAGGGAGTTTTTCTACTGTAGCAGCCTCCATGATCACTATTCATTTGTAGTTTCAGATCTAGGAACCTTCTCTCTTCCCTACCCTTTTTCCTTTTTTTTAATAAGTACCTTAGGAAAGGTTCATTGCACATTGTAAAGCTAAATCTAATGATAAAAATGGAGTTCAAGACTGCTGTTTGAACCTACAACAAACGCACAACAACTTCTCCATCTTAGGAACTCCATTTCAATACCCAACTTCCCATGCTTTGTAACTCATTTGTAAGTCCGCCTTGTGATTCCAGCAAATCACATGAAACAACTGAGGTATTCCAAGCACTGTCAAGACCTAACATTAGAGACCTTGGGATAGTGTTCTGTAATCTAATTGTGGAAGATTGTCTTTCAAGAGAGGTAGTGCACCTACGCACCGCCTGTGTTGAGAAGTGCATAAAAAACACATCAATAGGACTGTGCAGCAAGAGTCACATAATAGAAGAGTCATTCAAGCTTTCAGATTTGGCTCACAGGCCAGATTACAACATGCTCAAAATACCATATTCCCACATGCTCCTTAATGCGAGGAAAAATCGTATAGATCTTTCTTTCTCTAATCTCCAACTCTTCTTTTTTTTCTCTACTACCCCCCCTAATGATCAATGACAATGTTTTATATACATTCACAGACCCAGAAACATCCACGTTAGCCAACAATAAAGATAATTTTCCAAGGAGGGAAAATAAAACAATTGCATGAACAGGTCAACCACAAAATTTGAATTACTCCTCGGTGAATGCATAAGATGAAGTGTGGACCTAAATCAAGGCTAGGGACACCCCATAGAACAATTTGATTCACACCAACAAGTTCTGAAAAATACAAAAAATGATCCACAAGCGATCGAACTAGCCATTAGATAAGAACATTATTCTAGTGCCAATTCAAGAAACTACCACATAATCCGGAAGCGATAACTTGTCATAAAATGAACCAATCGTGCTCAAATTTTGGAATAGGGTAAATGAACATGTCAACGATGTAAACATAGATCTGTAAGGTTTGGTGAACAAACATGAAGAATCACCGGATCTACCAACATGAACTAAAACAAAGACAAACTGGGATGAAAAATATTTTTGGGTGATGCAAGATTTCCATGACCCAAGGATGCTCCTGCATCAGATTGTCTTTTGATGGTGGTTTGTAATCTCCTCAATGTAGATAGGCCTACATAATGACTAGTGATGTTATGGCCTTTTTGGGTGTTTCCTCTGGGTTTAGCTTGCAATGTTCTGATATTGTACACGGGTCCTTCCCATCTCTAATTTTTGGTTCCTAGACCATTTAAAACAAGGATTTTTATATAAAAAATAGTAGTTCATTAATGTATTAGTTTTAAATGAAAAAATAAAAAATGCATAGTAGGATTCAATGATAGAAATATAAAATATCATCAATGACACTTTGGAGTCTAGAATATGATTCATGAAATACAATATAAATACCTAGTAACTACTAAATCTCTTCTATTTTCCAAATTATCTTCTCACTCTAACCATGAGATTAAGACTCATCATGATTTTGGTCTTCATTGTCTTCACTTTGTATACGTCCACTTAACAAAATATAATCATTATCACTACAAGTTTTATTCATTGTATCACATTCATTTGTGCTACTTATGGTTTGAAGTGTTGCACAACCCTCTTCTTTCACATATGGACCTTCAAATTGTTGTTGAAAAAGACAACTAAGAGGGGGGGTGAATCAATTGTAGCAAATTTAACCTTTAAAAACTTCCACTAGAAATCTGATCTATTACCATTCATAAATCCTTTATCTGCTAATATGATTAATCATTAAGTGTAAAAGTAGAAACTGAAAAAAGAAAAATCACACACACAATAACATTATATTTATGTGGAAAACCCAATAAGGGAAAATCCATGGTGAGGATTAGCTCACAATATAGTGAATATCAAAATTGAATACAAAGGCTCACTACCAAAAAAGGACTCACTGTCCAAAATAGGATGTTAATAGGTGCAAGACAACTGAGAGGGGGGGTGAATCAGTTGTCAAAAAATTTAAACTCAAAACTTCAACACTTATCAATTTCACAACTAAATTATTCTATTATTAAGCATGATCATGAAATGTAGAAAACAGAAAGTAAAATCAACACGCTAAACACCATATTTTATGTGGAAAACCCAATGAGGGAAAAACCACAGTGAGGATTAACTCACAATATAAAGTAATAGAAAAATTGAATGCATAAGGCTCACTGGAAAGGGCTCACTACCCTACAAAGACTCAATGTCCAGATACAGAAGCTCACTGCTTACAAGGAGACTCACTTCCTACAAATATATTTACAAAAAAAAAATGGGCTTCATAGCCAAAATGAACTGAAAAGAGTGCACCTAATAAGTTTTGATGCAGTTCCAGTGATGCTCAATAGGCTGACTTAACACACTTCATCATTCTTTTTCTCTTCTTCACTTTTGCATTCACTACTGCTTCATCGATTACACACCATCTTCAAAAATTGTTCAACATATATATACTCGATCTATCCGCAAGCATCAATTAGGTCGGGCTAATTGGAAGAAATTCAAAAGATAATTGTCGTCTTCATACAAAGCTTCTCCAAATGTAATTCAAGTGTATAATACGCTACAATATGTCAACATGGAGCAAAGATAGGTCGCACATATATCCATAGTACATGTTAAACTATTAACTGATTATTAGGTTGACCATGATTAACCTAATAAAAAAATGCAATCGCTAAAGTTGATGCCAATACACCAACCAATCATATGATCATATGAAAATACATACATATGCACTTTAAGTGATCATAAGCCACTTCTCAAAATTTTAAACACCAATGATTACCAAAGGGAATATGTGGACCAAAATACTGGATCTACCACTAGAGGAAGTAAACCTCTTTTGCACACCGGTTTAGGGTACCAGACCAATCTGATACCATAAACAACATGGTGACATAAATGAAAACATACAGACTGATCTTCTCCATTCTTCCAACAATCTCCCCCTCTATCATTGATGGCAACATGTGCAAAAATATTTAAAAAACTCTCCTCCAATCTCTCCCAACTTTTCAAATCTCTCCCCCTTTGATATCAATGGAAAAGGGCGACCAAAAAGATGTAAACATGGTGACATTCAAAATTGCAAAAAAAGATTCCAATTCTTCCAAAAACTTCCATCCATCCAAAAACTTTCAAACATTCAACCTTTCAAAAAGAATTCAATTTTCTTCATCTTGTTTAGTTTCCATTTTTTTCTTTCTTTTCTTTTTTCCAAAACAAACAAAACAGTAGAAATTGAACATTCAGAATTCAAGTAAAAATGACACTCTTCACCTGAAACACCTTCTTGTATCTTTCTTTGATAACTGGATATAACTTCTTCCAATTAAATATATTTGAATCCATTCTCATGCACATGATTTCTAATAGGGCCAACAATGTGAAAGAAGATGACCAATATGTAGATGAGTACTATCTTTCACAATCTTTTGTATTAGTAAGTATTCTAGAAAGATGGTCTAACCAGACCTCAACAATATCCTTAAGGAGCTAGAAAGTTTTCACCACATCATCTCTTTGTCTATGTACAATAATCAGCTTAGCTTGCAATTCACCAACTCTCAACCTTTGTTTCCCTTCTTTGTCTTCAAAGATATCAAAGTTCTTTCTAATGTTGTTTACCTCATATCTAGTTGCTTCCATCCTACTTCTAAAATTGTCTACCGTGGCAAGCCACCGAAAACAGTATTTGTAGATATCTGATATTTCTTTGATGCATTTCTTCTTTTCCATGATAAGTTCGGATAATCTCTACTTAGCTTTAGTACATCTCTTTTCAACCAAGGCTTCCAACTTGCATCCTTCCGGACCTTCAAAAAACATTCTTTCTTCAACAACCTCACCTAAATTTTCTAGTAAGGAGTTAGAAATAGTTGATACACCAATACCTTTTCAAAGTAGATAATCTACTAGAGTGTCATCAATCTTGAGTCTATAACCTGGAGAGGCTAGATTCTGTAACTCACCAATTTTCTTCATCTTTCCTTTAACCAACATAGACCGAATGTCATCTGGATCAGAGGATTTAGATCCAGGCAGAGTTTCTTTTTCTTTCTCTTATGAAATGAAAATGATGTCTTTAGTTATAGCTTTTCTTTTCTTCAATTCTGCAAGGGAATCACTAATGACAACTTCCAATTCTCTCTTACTGGAGGATGAACCCACTTCAAACTGACTTAGTGCTAACATATCAAAACATAGATTTGTTCTTAAGGATGTGAAATATGATTTGCACACACATTATCCACCAATGATTCTAGGAATCTGTAGACTTGTTTCCCAATAGGAATACCAGATTCCCACAACTTTTTCTCTTTCCGGTAGAGAGTTCAAAAAGAAAAAATCCAAGCACACAAGAAAAGATCCAAACTGAAAGGGATAACCCTAAGCCACTGACATTCGGCCATTTTTAGATAGATTTTCAAGTAATAGGGTACACAAATCAAACTACCTATTTTCCTTAATCATCATATGTGCAAGATATACGACAATAGCTGGAGTCGAGCCTTCACAATTTATAAAATAGATTTTATAAGAGACACCGTACACAACATACCTTACAGTCAAATCTGCAAGTGTGTTTAACAATAGAGCTCGACAGTCTTTATTAATGCCAGTAAGTTCCTCCACATCTTTGTATTTCACAATTTTTGTTCCAGGAAGATTCCCAAAATTGCATAAGCCAGTAATTGCTTTGATTGCTTCCTTTGTAATTATGTTTGTCCAACATAATGTTGTCATTCTTGAATTGACTTAACAAGAAAAAAATGAACTCTTTATCAGAAAACCATGGAAATTCTCCCCATAAATCCATACCTAGGGTTTTGATGCTTTGTAATTCATTTTCCTTCGGCCCTAGTTCCATTTTCTTCATCTTTCTATGATCAAATTATTCCAATTCAACTCCTTTCAGCTTCAATGGAATGTTTCCACTCGATCCTTTGTCAATTGTTGTGCTTAACTTTCTTGAATTCGTTAATGTTTAGTCAAGACTTCTTCTTTTCCTTTGCAGACTGAATAATAATTCTTGAGTATCCGTAACAATTTCTTCAACTTATTTCAGAAATTATTTAGATTGCTTCGAGATTGCTCCAATACGTGTTTTCAAACTCTTCAAGTTCTCAAAGAGGCTTACAAATTTTACCTTATAGACCATTGATTTTCCCTAATTCATATTAAATGCGCAAAACATCGAAAAGCTACTAAAAACATTATTCTCAACACAAAAAATCCTAATTCGGTCCTTAAATCAGTATGTCACCATGTTTTCTTTTGATTCCTTTTCCAAAACCTCTGATTATTCATTCTTCACATTCCATCCTCATGCCAACCTCTGACATGCCATTCATCTAGGGGCTTTTACAATTTTCTAATAATGCTCCCCCTAAGACCATGCTAGGTCCAATCCCAAAGGAATTGTCCATACCAGATGAGGGCACAAACACATCAACAGTTTTAGGTTCTTCTTCTTTCTTCTTCCATATCTTATTCATCTCTTGCTTCAACTCTTCTTTGTCGATCTTCTTTACTAGTTCACTTTTCTCTACTAGAGTAGACTACTTTCCCTTCTTACTTATATAAACCTTTGAGATATGTCCATGTTTGTTACAATTAAAGTAGACAATACTTTTCCAATTAGTCTAACCTCCATTACTTCTCAATCTACATTGATTTGCTTTGTTTCCAAATTTGTTACAGGTATAGCAGTGGCCATTAAAGAATTGATTCATTCTACCTCCATTAAACTTGTTCATCATCACCTAGCTGATAATTCTCACCTGAGATCTACATTCAATAGCTTTATGTCCAAATTTCTTACATCCAAAACATTGTCTAGAGAAGAAACCAGAGGTCTGATTCATCCTAATCCTACATTTTGTTCCCCTATGACCAAATTTGTTGCACGAAAAATAAACACCATTGAAAGAGGGATATCTTTGAGCATTAGGCGGTCTCACAGGCGGTCTTCTTGCAAAGTTTCTTGAATTTATTTTCAACTTCCCTTTATCCTGAGTCATTTGATTGTCCTTAGAACTTTCACTTGCATCATTTCCCAAGCCACCTTTTCCTTTACTTGGTTTTTTTCATGCAATTAATTCTTCAAGCTTGCTAGAGCTAGATTTGAAATTGTTCTCATAGATTTTTTCCTTCTCCAATTCTACTCTCAAGTTTACTATCTCTTGTTCAAGTCTAGAGCATTCGTCAGACTTGTTCTGCACCATTGTATTCAGACATTCTTCAATCCTATTTTTTTCTTCTACAAGCACCTTTAATCCGATGATCTCTTGCTTTTGTTGCTCACTCACTTATCTATGTGTTTCTTTGAATTTCCTCAGTTGTTATTTTAGCTTTATGAGACATTCATTTGCCTCATCTAGATTTTCTTTCAAGTCTATTTTTTCAAATTCAGCTTTATCAAGATCTTCAAGTGCAGTCTGGAGTTCTTCTTTATCATCCATTTAATCAACCTTTGGGATCCTCCTCAAGTGGTTAAGCTCTTCACTTAGGAACCAAAGCTCTGATACCAATTGTTAACAAGTGCAGGACAACTAAGAGGGGGGGTGAATCAGTTATCAACAAATTTAAACTCAAAACTTCAACACTTATCAATTTCACAACTACACTGTTCTATTATTAAGAATGAGCATGAAATGCATAAAATAGAAAGTAAAATCAACATACTAAACACTAGATTTTATGTGAAAAACCCAATGAGGGAAAAACCATAGTGAGGATTAACTCACAATATAAAGTAATAGCAAAATCGAATGTATAAGGCTCACTGCCAAGGGCTCACTTCCCTAAAAGGACTCACTTTCTGGATACAAAATCTCACTACTTACAAGGAGGCTCACTACCTACAAAAATATTTACAAAAAAAAATTGGAATTCACGGCCGAAATGAACTTAAAAGAGTGCACCTAACAAGTGTTGATGCAGTTCTGGTGATGCTCAATAGGCTGACTTAACACACTTCATCATTCTTTTTCTCTTCTTCACTTTTGTATTCACTACTGCTTCATCAATTACACACCATCTTTAAAAATTGTTCAACATATATATACTCAATCTATCCACAAGCATCAATTAGGTCAGCCTAATTGGATGCAATTCAAAAGATAACTATCGGCTTCATACAAAGCTTCTCTGAATGTAATCCAAGTGTATAATACACTACAATATGTCGACATGGACCAAAGATAGGTCACACATATATCTGCAGTACATGTTAAACTATTAACTAATTATTAGGTCGGCCATGATTAACCTAATAACAAAATGCAATCGCCAAAGTTGATGCTAATACACCAACCAATCATATGAACATATGAAAAATACATACATACGCGCTTCAAGTGATCATAAGCCACTTCTCAAAATCTTAAACACCAATGATTACAGGAGGGAATATGCGGACCAAAATACCAGATCTTTCATTGAAGGAAGTAAACATGTTATGCACACCAGTTCAAGGTATCAGACCAATCTGATACCATAAACAACATGGTGACATCAATGACAACATACAGACTAATCTTCTCCATTCTTCCAACATAGGACTCACTGTCTAGTAAGGGTTGTTGGTGGTTTTTAAAGAACCAAGTATATCTCACTGAGCATCTATGAATTTTCTAGATTCAATTCTTGAATACTCAGGAGATGATTGGCCAATGAATGAGAGGAAGCTAGAATGCTTCCCACCTACACTTTGGGCTCTACAAGACTCGGGAGGGTATTCCCACAATGTGTATCCTGCAATCCTCTAAATACTTGTATCACACATTGTATATTTAAATAGATATATTCCAATTTGAATGTTATATAAGTGAAATCCTTCAAGAAACTAGGAAATCAATGTTGAGAATACCACGTCATAATAACTTCAATAAAGGTAAATCAATTAAAAGTTTGTTTATAAATTTTGTTCTTAAATTGAAGCACCAGAACCATAGGAAATGCACTTAACACCTTTAGATCAGTGTCTTATCTTAGGGTAGGGAGTCAAAACACAATAAACTGACCTATGAGGTGATTTTAATTCCAAACAGTCATGATCTTTGTGAAATTGCATTACAATTCACATATCATACACTCAGACTCTATGACTACTTATCAGATCCACTAAATATTTATATGAATTCATGCTTTAATAAAGGTATTTTAACTAATTCATTAAAACAAAGCCATAATTAAAACATACTTCAATGCAAAACAACAATGAAAATTAATGAAAAGGATCATTGATTGAATTCTCATTAATAACTCATACGAATGTTACAGTGGAGAGACAATAGACTCAAAATATTTGCATTGTTCATTCAAACATGCTTGGAAACCACACAATTTACAAAATCTACTTGCTAGACTCAAAGAACTAAGGTACAGACTCAAAATACATTTTCTTTGTGTTCTCAATTTGCATTTTTAGATCTATAATTCAAAAAGAGAACTACCCAGATGGCCCTAAATTCCCTTTTATAAGAACAAGGGAGCAAAACAAACTTCAGGCTGAAATATACACATGTCACATTTTCATTTGACAACCTATATTGGTCATTCCATGAGGAATGGTTACATCAAATTGAAAGAAATATTCCTTATTGAGACAAAGGTTTCCTTTTAGTCAATGGAGATTCCCGCACCTTCCAAAAGGAAGTCTATTGAAGAGAGTGGTCTTCAAATCATTGCAGCATCTTTATTCTTTTCAGCAAAATGACAAAAGGCATCTAAAAGGAGGGAAAAGTGGATCAAAATCCAGATTAGCATCTAGCACTTAGTCCAAGTCATCAATAGTCAACACTTACCTAACATAATTTGAATTTGGAGAAACATATATTTTATGCTTTACAATCTCTAAGGCCATAGCTGCACTGTTTCTCCATCTCTATATTTACAGATCCAATTCATCAATGAAAATCCTTTTCCACATCTCATATTATGTATCAGAAGGCCAATTAAATCCAATAAGTTCATCCATCTTTCTATAAGGAGCATACTTGGCCAGCACTGAATTGGCCTCTTTGTCATATTCTTCCAAGAAACTGATGATGAAAGACATCTTCTCAAGAGTATTTTTCAACATATCAATGTCAACATTCTCACATATGAGAGTTGCTTGAGAAACAATAGTTTTTGTTGGATTTTGTGGTTGTGTTGTTGATATATGGTTGTCATCTATGTCAACACTATTAGCATTTGGTGTATCAGAAGTTGTATATGTCGAGGATATTGAGAAAATTGTTAAAAAGAGTGTCCCAAGTTCTTTGTGGAACTGTGAAGGTTGTGAAGGTGTCTTGTTCTATACGTTGAAGATCAATTGGTGTGGATTAAAGGTTTTTCTACTGAGTATTTATAGTTCATCCACCAAAAGTTTTAGAGATCCGTGTGAAGATCTGATCGTGTAGTGAACAGTTGTGTTTTGACAGTATTTATGTGTGTTTTGTCAGTGTTCCTGAATGGAGTTTGTATGTTTTTGGTGCTGTAGTTGTTTCTATATTATTTCTTTTTGTTTTTGGATGCTTCTAGATCGTGCTCTATCTTTTTCATATGTCCACATTGATTTGTGTGCTTGTGGTCGAAGATTTTTCTCTGTATGTTTAGTTTTTCATGTTCTTGGTCGACATGATGGTAGTAGCGTGTTGTGGATCTTTGAGGTGGAATTAATTGAAATTTTTTTGTGTTGGAGTTGTTAATTTGGGTCTCCACTATGTTGTGGCCGACCTTGGTGGATTTTCATTGCAAATATATTTGTGATTTGGCTGACTTTGAAAATATATTTTATATTTTCTAGCTAACTAAGTTGTTGGTGAAATCTCATGTTGTGGATATATAAGAGTGGTTGTTTGAGAAAAGTTAGTGTGTGTATTTAGAGTGAATGTATGCCAGATAAAGTGTAGATGTGCAAATAGTGTTCCTATCATTCGATTGCAAAGCAGAGTGAGAAGTGAAGAAGGTTTTTTTGTGCTTAATTGGAACTGTAATCAGGCTTGTGTAGAATCTATTCTTTCAGTTTCATATCTTGTGGATCTAATCCATATTGTTGTATTGTTGGGTATTGAGCCCTCTTGTCTTTGAGCAATGAGCTCTAGGAAGTGTTCCTGAATGCATGTGCATTCCCATTATTTTCTCATTATACTTTTAACAGGGTATAATATTGTGGACTAACATCCACCATGGTTTTTCCCCTATAGGGTTTCCATGTAAAAATCTTGGTGTTCTCTGTGTCTCTGATGTGTTGATTGTTCAAGGTTTATTATTCATTCATTAGATCTGAGATTAAGTAAATTAAGGTTTGAAATTTTTTAATATTTTGTGACAATTGATTCACCCCCCTCTCAGTTGTCTGTCCTTGTTTTTCCAACAATTGGTATCAGAGCAGGTTCCTCTAAAGAAGTTTAAAAGATTGAGGTGATCTGAGATGGCATCATACAAGAAGGAAAGCCCTAGATTTGATGGAACAAACTACTCATTGTGGAAAGCTAGGATGGAGTGTCATTTGAAGTGCATTGGTGAACCTTTCTGGAAAATTACAAAGAATGCTTATGTTATTCCTCAGAATGGTCCTTCCACTGCCAATGAAGTTAAAGAGGCTAAGAATAATTTCCAGGATATGGAAGCCTTGCTGAGTGCTCTAATAGATTCGGAAATGACAAAATTGTTAGGTCTAAAGATAGCTCATAAGATGTGGAAAAAGTTGAAAACTTTGTAGTGTGGGTGCTGCCACAATAATGGGTTACACTTTTTGGGGCATCCTAATTTTTGCCTGAAATTACATATTTTTAGAAAATACAATGATTTAAGACTTTAAAGGTTCTATTTAAATTATTTTAATTAAAGGGGGATTGATCAAACCCCCTTAGATCAAACCTCCTTGGATAGAACCTTGTTAGATTTAAACCATACCTATAATCGAGTCTCCTATACACCTATCAAAATGCTAATAAAAAACCACTTTTGATTTAACTTTTGGGTAATCAAATGAATTCATTTAAAATTTATGTTTTGTAAGAATGTAGCCCTTATTATAAGCTTCCCAAAAAGTATAATTTTAAATTTGTTTAGTTTGATTATTATATTTATTTTTTTATTTCTTGTGAATGTAGGATTTTCAATGAACATCAAGTTCTTTGTGTCACACATACGAAAAAATAGAAAAATAGAGAAAAAAAATTCTAAAAAATACATGTGCACTAGGTATTGATGTCCTTATTCCAACAAAAAAAGAATAAGTTAATTCAAATGAATACAAATTACTCTGACTTGGAAAATTAATTTTAAAAAAATTATGTAACAAAAAATTATGAAAAAATATCCATGCACTAGATATTAGTGTGAAAAAATTGTATCATGTCTATTAAAAAAGTTATGTGGTCCGAAGTAAACATCACATTTTAAAAATGTTGATTAGTAGAAAACATAAGTTATTAAAAATTACATAAAATGATTCACAAAAAAAAAAAATTAAATTAAATTAAATATAATTAGAATCTACACAAAAGATCTAACAAATAACTAGTTTTATTCATCTTCAAATTCTTAATGGTTTAGCTACTATAGGTGTAAGAAAGTAAATATCTTGTGAAAAATCCTGATTTTAATGTCAAGTTTGGCCAAAAACTGTAACCCATTATTGTGGGATCGCCATTCAAGTATGAAGGAGATGTTCATGTGAAGATGGCTAAGCTACAGAGTTTGAAAGGAAAGTATGAAAATTTGAAGATGGGTGAAGATGAAAATATCTCTTCTTTTATGCAGAAAGTAAATGAAATAGTGATGGGTATTAGATGTGCTAGTGGAGCTCTGGAAGAAGAAGAAATTGTGGCTAAGGTGCTTACATCATTCCCTACCTCCTACAAACAAAAGGATCATTCTATTGAAGAATTTAAATCATTGACTAATGTGACAAGAGATACATTGATTGGTAAACTTGTTGCCTTTGAGTTAAGCAAATTTGGTGTTATGTTCCTAAGATTGAAACTACATTTAAGGCTACTATATCTGGAAGAGACAAGCAAAGATTTGATCCGGGAGAGAGTTCTAGAAAGACATTCAAGTATGAGGAAGAAATGAAACTACTTGAAGAAGAAGAAAAAGAACTAGAAGAATTGGAAGCACTGATTGTGAAGATAGAAGGTAGAGGACAAGGTAAGTATAAAGGAAAGCTTCCTATCAAATGTTTTTCTTGCAGTGAAATTGGTCATTTTGCATCAAGATGTCCTAAAAGAGTCCCTAGATCTAAGCCTTACAAATCTAGATTCCAAAAGAAATGTTACTTTGCTGAAGAAGGAGTGACTGATGATGAGTCTAACAAAGATAATGGAAATGAAGATGGTTGGGTCTTCATTGCTATCAAGGAGAATAGTCCTAAGGCTACTGAATCTGCTAAAATTGAGAAAGCTCTTGCAACTCGAATTGAAGAAAAAGATGAGTGGGTCATTGACAGTGGATGCTCACATCATATGATTGGTGACAAAAGCAAATTTGTAAGTCTAGAGAAGTATGACGATGGAGTTGTGAGATTTGGTGATAACAATGCTTATGTGATTCATGGTAGAGGATCTATTTGTCTTGGTGGTAAGCATAAAATTGATTATGTTCTTTATGTTGAAGGATTGAAGCATAATTTGTTAAGTGTTGGACAGATGGTGGATAAGGGTTATGATCTACAATTCAAAGATAGAAGATGCAAGATATTTGGAAACTCTAAAAATGTAATTGCTTCCAGTAAACTGAAAAAAGGTAATATTTTTCATTTGAATGTTGCTAGTGAAAGTTGGTTATGGTATAGAAGGTTGTGTCATGTGAACTTTGATAATATTGTAAAAATTAGCTCCTCTCAAGTAGTAAGGATCTGCCTAAGCTGGTAAAGCCTGCTAGCACAATTTGTAAAGAGTGTCAGATGGGAAAACAAACTAGAGTTTCTTTTCAGACGAAACAACATAATTCAAATGGATTACTAGAGCTTGTGCATACTAATCTATGTGTTCCCTCTAGAGTCAAAAGTCTTCATGGTGAAAGGTAATTTATGTTGATTATTGATTATTACTCTAGAATGATATGGGTTGCTTTCTTAAGAGAAAAATGTGAAGCATTAGAAAATTTCAAAAGTTTCAAGGTTATCGCAAAGAATGCAAAAGGTCTGAAAATCAAATGCTTAAGGTCAGATAGAGGTGGTGAGTTCACCTCCAAGGAGTTTAATTCTTTTTGTGATGAGCATGGAATCAGAAGACAGTTTTCTGCTCCTCGAACCCCTCAACAAAATGGTGTTGCAGAAAGGAAGAATAGAACAATTTTGGATGTTGCTAGAACAATGATGATTGAAGGAAATGTGTCTAAAATGTATTGGAGTGAAGCTGTAAGAATTGTTTTTGAACCGAGAAAATGTGAATGGTAATACTGGTAAGACTCCTTTTGAACTATGGTTTGGTTATAAGCCTACTATTAAATACTTCAAGGTCTTTGGAAGTAAATGCTACATCAAGAGAGATGATGATATAGACAAGTTTGAAGCAAGAAGTGATGAAGGAATATTTCTAGGTTACTCCACTAGAAGCAAGGCCTACCGGTGCTATAATAGAAGACTGAGAAAAATGGTTGAGAGTGCAAATGTCAGAGTTGATGAAGATTCTGCTAAATCATCCAGATATTGTGGATATGACTCAAATGAAAATAATACAAACCAAGGGAAGAATGTTTAGACACATAATCAACTTCAAATTGTGCCATATGTTCCATATGTTCCAGTGGTTCTGGTAAATCAAGTTAGTCAGGAAGCAAAGACAAGTGCAAGTGCAGAAGAAAGAGCAGAAGAATCAGAAGTTCGAGAGAATCCTAAAAATCCAAGGTATTGAAAGCTAAATCATTCTGAAAATCAAATTATAGGAGACAAAAATAAAGGTGTGCAAACTAGAAGAAAGACTGTAGAAGAGTATTGTTTGATTTCCAAGATTGAGCCAAAATATGTACATGAAGCTTGTAATGATGAACATTGGATGGAAGCTATGAAGGAAGAATTAATGCAAATTGAAAAGAACAATACATGGATTCTTGTTCCCAGACCAAAAGACAAAAATGTGATTGGTACTAAATGGGTCTTTCGGAATAAGCTGAATGAACAAGATGAAGTAGTCAGGAATAAAGCAAGACTGGTATGTAAAGGGTATTCTCAGTGGAAGGTATTGATTTTGATGAAACCTTTGCCCCTGTTGCCAGAATTGAAGCTGTAAGGTTATTTCTTGCTTATGCTGCATATAAGAACTACAATGTCTATCAAATGGATGTGAAGTCTGCTTTTCTAAATGGTGAATTAGAAGAAGTTTACATTGAACAACCAGATGGATTTCAATTGACTGATGAGGAAGACATTGTTTTCCAATTGAAGAAAGCTATATATGGACTTAACCAAGCCCCCAGAGCATGGTATGCTAGATTGGACAAATACTTACTAAAGCTTGGATTCAATAAAGGTATTGCTAACAACAACTTGTATTTCAAATTGGATCGTGATAAAGAATTGATTATTGAAGTCTTTGTTGATGACATTATTTTTGGTGGAAATGATAATCTATGTATGAAGTTTGCTGATGAAATGAAGAATGAATTTGAGATGAGTATGATTGGTGAGATGAAGTTCTTTCTGGGATTACAAGTTACTTAGTTAAACAAGGGGGTATTCATATCTTAGTCCAAATATGTGAGAGATATGTTGAAGAAGATTGGTATGGAAGACTCAAAACCTGTTGGTACTCCCATGGTAACCGGATGTAAGTTGACATGGAATGATGATTCTCCCAAGGAAAATCAAACAAGGTATGGATCAATTATTGGTGAACTACTCTAATTAACCCAAACTAGACTAGACATTATGAATGTTATTTGTATGGTTGCTAGATTTCAGGTTGATCCAAAAGAATCCCATGTGACTGTTGTAAAGAGAATTTTTAGATATTTGAAAGGAACGGTTGATTTTGGGCTTTGGTACCCTAAGGATGATGATCTTACATTAAATGCATATACTGATGCAGATTGGGAAGGAGATGTAGATGACAGGAAGAGTACAAGTGGCGGTACTTTCTTCCTAGGGAAGAAGTTGGTGTCATGGTTGAGTAAAAAGCAAAATTCCATTTCTCTATCTACTGCTGAGGCAGAGTATATTGTTGCTACAAACAATTGTACTCAAGTGATGTGGATGAAACAAATGCTGAAAGATATCAAAGTAGTATATGATGAACCCATTTCCATATACTGTGATAACTCAAGTGCTATAAATATTTCAAAGAATCTGGTGCTACACTCTAAGACCAAGCATATATCAATCAAGTTCCACTTTCTGATGGAGAAAGTGAGTGAGAAAGAAGTCAGATTGGAGTATGTTCCCACGAAAGAGAAAATTGCAGATATTTTCACTAAGCCATTGCCGAAGGATACTTTTGAGTATCTCATAGGGATGCTAGGGGTAATTACCCCTCTTGATATGAATTACGATGCATTAATTTGAATCAATATGTGCATTTCATGATCATATTCTAATCTAGATTGATGTTTTTGTGGCTACTACTTAGGGGGAGTAGTCAGATGTGCAGATATGTGGTTCAGAGCTAGCATGTGGGAAGATAATGTTTATCTTTTCCATTGATGTCAAAGGGGGAGAAGTGTAATGTGAAAAACTGTTGCTTATCTAGAGAAGTTCATGAAGAAGAGGCCAAGGAAGAAGAGTCAAAAGAGTGTTGATTATGATTTGGGTTGATGGTGTTTTTCACATCATGTGTTGGCATCAATGCCAAAGAGGGATATTTTTGGATGTTGTAGTTGTGTTGCTGATATGTGGTTGTCATTGATGTCAACACTATTAGCATTTGGTGTATCAGAAGCTGTATATGTCAAGGATATTGAGAAAAATGTTAAAAAGAGTGTTCCAAGTTCTTTGTGGAATGTGAAGGTCGTGAAGGTGTCTTGTTTTGTACATTGAAGATAAGTTGGTGTGGATTAAATTTTTTCCTACTGAGTATATCTAGTTCCTCCACCAGAAGTTTCAGAGGTCTGCATGAAGATCTGATTGTGTAGTGAATAGTTGTGTTCTGATAGTATTTTTGTGTGTTTTGTCAATGTTCCTGAATGGAGTTTGTATGTTTTTGGAGCTGCAGATGTTTCTCTAGATTAGTTCTTGTTGTTTTTGGATGCTTCTAAATCATTCTCTATCTTTGTGGAACATCCACATTGATTTGTGTGTTCGTGGTCAAATATTTTTCTCTGTATGTTCGGTTTTTCATGTTCTTGGCCAACATGATAGTAGTAGCGTGTTGTGGATTTTTGAGGTGGAATTAATTGAAATATTTTTGTGTTGGAGTTGTTAATTTGGGTCTCCAATATGTTGTGGCCAACCTTGGTGGATTCGCATTGCAAATCTATTTGTGATTTGGCCGACTTTCAAAATATATTTTATATTTTCTAGCCGACTAAGTTGTTGATGAAATCTCATGTTGTGCATATATAAGAGCGATTGTTTGAGAAAAGTTGGTGTGTGCATTTAGATCAAATGTATGCCAGAGAAAGTGAAAATGTGCAAATAGTGTTCCTTGTATACACCTAAAAATGGTCATCACCTTTAATTAATTAAATACTAGCTATTTGATTAATATTTCAACTACGTATAAATAAATGCTCAATTTATTTATATTGTTCACCCTTCTCTAATTCTCCAAAATCTAAAACACTTTCTTCTAAATTAATTAAATAAACAAGGTTCCCTAAAAAAAAATTATTTAATCAAACTTCACTAAATCAAATTAGGAATTAGAGAACATTTCTACAACTTTTTGTGTGCCACCTCATCAAGGTCACATGAAAATAAATAACTCTAATTTTTAATTAGAATTATCCTCAACTCATTTCAAAAAAGCACATGGCTCATTTCCTCCCACACTTCCAACAATTTTGGAGCACATGACTTATTCTTCCCACACTTCCACTAATCAAAAAGCACGTGATTTATTCTTCCCACACTTCCACCAATTTTGGAAGCACATGGTCTTCTCTTCCCACACTTGAATCTTCCATCCAAATGGCATGTTGCCCATTGGTCAAGAGATTCTTCCACACACATGGCATGTTGTCTTTGGTCAAGGGGACAACATCCTAATTCTCTTCATCTTCACCATCCATTCTTCTTATTCGATCTAGACCGTTGATTATTGCCACCTCACTATATGCTTGGAAAAGGTTATAAATACAACCCTTGGGCCTTGTATTTTATATCCACATTTTGAAGTAGAGTTATTATGCAGGTTTATCATTGGATCTTGGAGCATTCTTGGAGTCTTATAGCTAGTTTTCATATCATGTTTTGCATCATGTTTACATCTTAGATTAACGTATTGCATCATAGTTGCATTTTATCATCCATCTTGCATCATCGTTGCATTTTAGATTAGTTCATTTTAGGTTTGAATTTTAGCATATGGACTATCATGCATAGAATCATATAGATCACTACCATAGTATCCACCTCAACTTGTTCATTTATCATCAACATCATCCTTCACTCATCATAGCCTTCATCATCATTGTTTGCACATAGTTTCATGTAGGCATTAGATTAGCTTGCATGTTGAGTACTAATCTCGTTTCTTAAGTGTCATTCTAATAGCCTTTGTGCACATAGAAATCTAAGGGCCAAAAAGGTTAAAAAGAAACATTTAAGAATAGAGGACAATGAGACGTTCTTAGAATATTTATCTTTATTGCAAATTAGAATAGTTTACTTTGCTTTGAATCTTTCAATATAAATCATTTCATTAAGGTTTGTGTTGATACTAAATTTCCACATTTCACATACACACAAAATGGCACCCACCGTGGGGCCTTGCCCCGTTTATCACACTAACATGCTTGAAAATTTATGTTCATAGGATTGAAAGTGAGCCTCTTGGAGCCTCTTGGAGCGTTTTGGAAGCCTTTTGTACCCATTTTGGAGCCTCTTGGAACCTCTTACACCTGTTTTGGTGCCTTTGGTCTCTATTCTAGCGCCTTTGGTCTCTGTTCTGGTGCCTTTGGTCTCTATTCTGGCACCTTTGGTCTCTATTTTGGCACCTTTTGCACCATTTTGGGTTGCTCTATCTCTATTCCGGCACCTTTTGTCTCTGTTCTGGCGCCTTTTGTCTCTGTTCTGGCGCCTTTGGTCTCTGTTTTGGCGCCTTTTGTCTCTGTTTTGGCACCTTTTGTCTCTGTTTTGGAGCCTTTTGTAGTTTCCAAGGGTTAATACTTTGTGTTGTTGACTTGCAGGTTTCCCAAAAATGCTTGTCAAAGACACTCTTAGCAAACTACTGACATATTGCAGAGGCTGGAAGTGATTTACATGTTTCCTTTTGGTTAAATTAGGAACATAGCTTGATTAAAAGGTTAATGAACACCATGTTTCCTTTTGTTTAAGTTAGGAACATAGCTTAATTAATGGGTTGATGAACACCATGTTTTTCGTGTGTGATGGATGGTAGGCATATGCTCTCCCCTTAACTAGGTGATCAAAAAGCTAGACCCATTCACTTTTTATGTACGAGTGTGAGTGGAGTATATGGCATGTGTTCTCTCTTTATTCGTGTGGAATAAAGATTGATTGAACTACACGTATACTTTCTTGCTTTTGTTTATCTTAGAATGCCTACCTTGTGGGAAAATGTACTCACCCAAGGGAATGACCCAACAGATAACACGCTAAATCCAAGTGCATTTCCAGCTGGTATATAAGTGAGGATACTGAAACAAAGGCCAGTATCACATGATTAGTTCCAACAAGAAAGGAAGAATTGTTCTCTCACTGCATGGATCAATCCCTATGAACGGAAAGTCCTTACTAAAACCCTTGTTGTAGTTTTTCCAAATCGTTTATCTATTCTTTGGTGCAACAATGGTCATTGTGAAGGCATCCACATTCTCACAATTCTTAGTAGAGATGGAAAGTATGCCATGGGAGATTCATGGGTATTGGTGCTTGGCTGCCCCAAGAAGTGAGTGTCATGGAGGGGAGCTACTGGGGTCAAGCATCTAGTCATCCACTAAGAAAAAGTGTGGTTGGGGTAAAACTCGTGTGGAATCCAAAAGAATGTAGTCTTTCACAACCTTAGGAGTGTACATTGCTTGATGTGTCTTTATCAAAGTGTTTTCAAAACAAACAAAACATCACGTATTGAAAGTGAAAACCCTAATTCAGCATTTTAACTCCACAAAAATTGAGAAACACCTACATCGTTGCATAGCTTATAAAATTCTACCCCATTTTTTAAAAAAAGCTCTGAAAAAGACCTTTGTATGATCAAGATATATCCATTTTCAAGAAACTTTCAAAAAAACCAAGTCTGAACCTATTCTAGTGCCTCTTGTCTCTGTTCTAGTGCCTTTTGCAAAACACAAAATAGTGACCCAGGTTCATCTTTTGTCCAACAATCAGTCTCATCTTTGGAATCCTCAGAAGTGTTCAATTGTTCCTTAGGAAAAATAGAGTCTAAACATGCATGTTACCCAATGATTTCATGAAAGATCAAGATTCAAAAACCAAAGTCCATACCTCTTAGTCCAAAAGAACATCAAAGACGGTTATCAACACTTTACAAATTTAGAGAGAGGTTGACCTTTAATTTCTACAAAAGAGCTTGCAAGAACAATCCCACATTATACATGTTTTACTATTGTCAAAATCCACAACTTTTCCAAAGATTTGAGTACCTCGTTTAGGAAGAACATTTACCGCCGGTTTCATAGTTTGAACCAAAACTTTGAAATTGTTTCATGTCCAAGATCATTCCTTAGGTACCTTAAAATTCTAAAATTGTTCAAATTGACCTCTACAAGTGCAATTTTTCAACCTAAACCAAGATCTAACATCACAAAGTACCAATATCATCAGATTTATCACACCTTTGATTATTAGGCCTAGTTTCATCATCAGAATTTATCATCCTCTCATCACAAAATGAAGCTAAATAGACAAATCCAACTTAGTCTCATTAGAATTTGTCATTCTATTTGGCTTAGTTGTAATCCTTGGTACTTTTCCAAAATCTAGATCAAAGTTTAGTCTAAACTATAACACTTGTATGCCTGTTCAAACAAGGTTACAAAAACAAAATCTCAAGGAAAAAGGACTTGAAAATCACAACATTGAAGAGCCAAACATTGAAATTTTGACCATTGAAACTTCAATCATTGAGACTCAAAACATTGAAACTCAAAACAGTGAAACTCAAACATCCATGGCTGACACAGATGAGGATCAATTGAATGCTTTAGCTCATCAAATAAAGAACCTTCAACAAAAAATCTAGGATATGCAAAGGGAAACAACCACAAAAGGATATTTGTTGTTGGGCATCTATTCTTATCCATCTGTTAGAAATATGGACATGACACCTTCTCCACCAACAACTACATCCTCCAAGTTCAATTTATTTGATTTTTTGCAAAAATTCAATAAGCCCAAATCAAAGTCTTCAAACACAAAGGATATTGAACAATCATACTATGTCATGCATCTATCTCCATCTCCCATAAGTCAAAATAAATCTCACGATTCTTTCACCCAAGTTAACGATTCCATCCAACCACCTTCTTCTATCATATATTTTGTATCCAATGATTCATGTCAATCTCTCAATCCAAACCATGCTATTATAGACTCCTCTACACCTCAAGATCAAAGCATTCTTTCCACTTCATCCGACGATACCGAAATTCCACAAGTTCTTCAAATATTTGACCAAGACTCCATCTCTCAAGAATTCTATGATGATCCCCTCCTTTCACTTTTCATCCACAATGATTCCTTTCCATCTCAAGAGAAAAATATTCTTCCAAGTCCTCCTTCCACCACATCTAATGAATCCATACCATCTCAAGATTCCATTGCATCCCAAGGGCATGATAATTCTTCAATCCTTTCTAATGATGTCCTATCACCCGATGATCAAGATATGTTTTCTACAAAATCTCATGATTCCCTTCCTCATCAAGATCAAGATATTCTTTCGTCTAAGGATATCCCTTCATTTCATGAGGATGTTCATCCTTCTCAAGATCAAGATATGCCTTTCACACCACTACATGATAATTCCACACCTAATAAAGAGCAAGCTACTCCATCTCCTATGCCTCGTGATCCTCTTCCAAGTCAAGATCAAAACACCCCATCATCCCCATGTCAAGATCCTATCACACCTATACTAGCCATCCATGAACCCCACACCTACAAATTGGGATCCTCCATCTTCATCCGTTTTGGTTTACTTCCAACACCTATCCTTTCATCCATATCATATCCTCCCCAAAATGGACTTGCATCATGTTTCACAAATAATACATATCCCATTGGTAAACGAATGTGTCAAAGTATGAACTACAAAGGCAAAGGATTAGGCCTTCATGAACAAGGTATCCTAGAACCCCTTTTTTTCCAACAAAACCCATATTACCATGGCCTTGGTTATACACCTAAGTGTCCTAGTCCATCAAACCTACCATCTATCTTAGGTCCTCGTCCTAATCCACCAAACCTACCATCTAACCTAGGTCCTCATCCTAATCCATCAAACCTACCATCTATCCTAGTTCCTCATCCTAATCCACTAAACCTTCCATCTATCCTAGGTCCTCATCCTATTTCATCAAACCTTCCCTCTATCCTAGGTCCATATCATATTCCTCAAGAACAACAAAGGCACACATCCTTGATTCCCTTTCAAAATTCTAACTTCAATAACTCATCCATAATACCTCCATACCATTCATCTCAATCCACCCCTCCCATTGCTCTTGGAAGCAATTTGGGTGCCAAATGTCAAAATCTTCCATATCAAAATCCACATGTATCAAAGGATCAACATGTCTCCTCGAAGAGACGTGCAAAAATAAAAGAAAAATAAAAAAGGCATCAAAGGCCCATCAAAGCAAAATGAAAAATTTCCAGGACCACAAAGGTCCATAAATCAAAAGGAAATTTCAAAAGGCCACAAAGGCCCATCAAAGAAAAAGGAAAAATTCATAAGACCACAAAGGTCCATAAAGAAAAAAGAAAAATCTCAAAGGCCACAAGGGCCCACAAAGAAAATATCAAATTCAAAAGTCATGTGGATTCCAAAAAGTCTCATAGAAGCAATAAAATCTAAATTGGAATCCAAATTTGCTAATCCAAAAGCTTCCTCCACTCTTCCATCCAAAAACCTATCACCTTCCAAATCCATTTTTCCTCCATCACTCCACCATCCTTCAAGGTGTGTGCCAATGTTGACCTTGCAATACTTTCCATCTATCCATCAACAAGCCTTTCCACCTCCTCTCCATTATCCAACATTCATCCCCCACTATTCTCCATTAATTTAAACCTTTGGATAAGTCCTTGGTTCTTCTATCATACCTTTGATAGGCCAACATTTATGAGTCTAATCCCCATTTCCATGGTTTTTTAAATGGATATTTGGTCATGAAACTTGATGCTTAAGTCCTTTCATCTTCCTATCATGCATATATTATCCTCCACATTTCCCACCTTGATCTCGATAAGGTTGAGGATCTTCTTGAACATCATATTGTTGGAAATTGTGCCTCAACTTGTTGGCTTGTATTTTTGTTCAATTCTTCATTATCGGCCGATCGTTGGAGTTCCTAAGTTTGTAACCTTGTCGCGGAGTTTGGAAATTTCATTATTTCCTAACTAACCGACTTCCTTTGTTGTCCTGGCATCGGTGATTTCTAGAACTTTCTAACTAGCTGTGGAAGTTGTAAGTTTTTGTTTTCTCTGGTTGAGCGACAAGCTGACGGATGTGGGGACCACTTGGAATTCTGGGAGACTTGTTGAGAATATTGTAGATTCCCAACTTGATTCTCCGAAATTGCACAAGCAATGAACGCGTGTCATGGTGGAGACCACAAGGAATGACCAACAATTCAGTGTGATGGTCAAATGCGGTGTACGAGTAAGTTGGTAATAAAAGGACTAACTCGAGGATACCTAAAGTCTTCAGGATTTTATTTATAAACTAATGACTACTAATATTTTGCATCAATGTGGGATATTTCCAATGGATGTTTCTCTCGCCGATAGGCTGGTTCATTCGGTATGACTCTTGCTGATGGACAGTTGGTTTTCCTGTGATATCGGGGAGACTTGATATGTTATTGGTTTGACTTCTTAGAGTGTTTTCAATACCTTTGGTCTTGTCGATAGCTATGTGTTCGGGAAGTTTGGCATCAGGGACACATGGTCTGGTGTCTCACCAACATGCGATTCAGTTTGAACGTTTTGAATGAACAACTATCTGGTGTGGTCTTCTTTGAACCAATGAGTGAAGCGGAATGTGAACCGTTGGAAGTTGAACAGTTGTGACCATTCTTGTGTGGAAGATCAACAGACCATGAATAGAATGAGATGTACTCTGTAACAGATGACAATGATTTGTTTGGGTAATGGAGATTTATGTTCGATACTGAACACGGATTGGTCTGAGAGCATTGTGAGATTAATGTTTTGTATAAGATTCATCAATGAATGTTGTTGCAGTAAAATTGATATCATAAAGTGAAGTTTGTAATCTGTATGTAATTTTGTTTACTGTAATAGAAAGAGGCTTTTCTTGGTGTGGTGGGTTTTTCTCCCATAAGGGTTTTTCCACGTAAATCTAGTGTCCAATTGTGTATGTGTTCATTTCTCTTTTCTATTAATTCTTTTCATGTGTATCTTATTGGACTGTAATTAAAAAATTTAAAGTCACCTCTACATTCTTCCCTGAGGTTTTGACATTAGGAGAGTTTTTTCCGCACCTAAGCTTTCCCTACAAGTGGTATTAGAGCCTGGCTAGTTGTGTTATCCTTGTGGGTATGTTAGGTTTTTTGAGTCAATTATGTTCAATGGGAGTCTTGTAGAAGTCTGGTAATTTGAATTACAGATTAAGATGGCAAGCACATCAGGAAAGATTGAAATTGAGAAATTCAATGGCAACAATTTTGAGTTGTGGAAACTTAAAATGGAAGATCTGTTAGTTGACCATAATCTTTGGCTTGCTGTGTCTGGAACAAAACCTACAGGCATGAAGCAAGAGTATTGGGACCTCACAGATCAAAAATCAAAGGGGATGATAAGGCTCTATTTAGCAGACTCTATTCTTCTAAATGTTCATGAAGAAAAGACTGCATCTTCTTTGTGGAAAAGACTGTGAGCTATTTATCAAGGCAAGTCCTTGGTGAATAAGTTGTTCTTGAGAAAGAAGTTGTACTCTTTGAAAATGTAGGAAGGAGCGCCTATTGTTGATCATTTGAATGCTTTCAACATGTTGATTGCTCAGTTAGCATTTGTGGGTGTGAAGATTGATGAAGAAGATCATTGTATGTTATTGTTATGTTCTTTGCCGGATTCTTGGGATCACTTGGCGATGGCTATTGGGAGTACGACATCCACTTTTAAGATGGAAGATGTTGTTGCTTCTTTTTTATCAAAAGAGATGAGAAGAAAATCTTCTAAGATGGAGAAGGAGGCTCTTGTTGTTAGAGGCAGATTGAAAGAAAAAGGCAAGAAGAAGGACAAGAAGTCCAAATCGAAATCAAAAGGGAGATCAAAGTCTCCTGGCAAGAAGTCCAAGGTGAAGTGCTAGAATTGTGGGCAACCTGGTCATGTCCGAAAGGATTGCAAAGAGGAGAAAAAGAAGAAGAAGAAGTATTCTTCCAACAATGATTCTTCTCAGAGTGATGCAGACGCTTTCATTGCAGCCTTGGCTACGCAAGCATCAGATGATGTCTGGCTGATTGATTTTGGAGCATCTTTCCACATGATGTCTCATAGAGACTGGTTCACTAAGTATGAAAAATACGATGGTGGAAGGGTGTATTTGGCAAGCAATTCATTTCTAGAAATAATTGGTCATGGAAGAATCAGAATTCAGTTCCCTGATGGAAGAGTGAAGGGAATCAATGATGTAATGCATATACCAGGTCTGGCTCAAAATTTAATTTATGTTAGTAAGCTGAATGATGTTGGAGTGCAAGTCACGTTCTCTGGAAATGGCTGCAAAATGACTAGAGGATCAATGGTGCTAACTAGGGTTGCTCGTATTGGTACCTTGTATAAGTTGGATGCATTTGTTGTGCAATGCAATAGTGTCTCTGTAAAGTCACAAAAGGCTACTCATGGAGAAAAGGAGGAAAAAGTTCCTGATAGTGCAAACTCTATGGAAGTTAAACTTCTAGCAGAAAATACTATGCTCTGGCATCAAAACCTGGTTGAAGGGCTTGATGATTGTAACCTCAAATTCGATTTTTGTGAACATTGTATATATGGTAAACAACACCGTGTTTCATTTTACTCCAGTCCTCACAAATCTTCTAGTTTACTTGATTACATACATTCTGATGTTTTTGGTCCAATAAATGTTCCTTCTTTGTCTAAATCAAGATATTATGTATTGTTCATTGATGATTATTCAAGAAGGGCATTTGTTTATTTTTTGAAAAGTAAATCAGAAGTGTTCAGTCATTTTAAGGAATTCAAAAACCTTGTGGAAAATTAGACTAGAAGAAAAATAAAATGTTTAAGGACTGACAATGGTGGTGAGTTTTGTTCTGATGAGTTCGAAAGGTATTGTAAAGATCATGGGATTAAAAGACATAAAACTACACCCTACACTCCACAACAAAATGGAGTTGCTGAAAGGTTCAACAGGACAATGATGCAAAGAGCACAAAGTATGATAAGCAGTGTTGGCTTGGAGGAGAAGTTTTTGGCTGAGGCAGTTGCAACAGCATGTTATTTAATAAACTGTTCTCTAAATTCCGCTCTTGTTGAGAAAACACCTTTGGAAGCATGGTCTGAAAAGAAGCCCTCCTTGAGACACATTTGTTTCTTTGGCTATGAGGCATATGCATATGTGCCAAATGAAAAAAGGTCTAAATTGGAAAACAAGGTTGTTAAATGTATTTTTATTGGTTATAGTGCTAGCATAAAAGGATACAAGCTTTGGAATCTTGATACGGAGAAGGTTCTATACAGCAGAAGTGTTATTTTTCGTGAGCTGAAGCCTTCTACCTTGGATCTGCAGTCAAAGACAAAATCAGAAGATAAAAAAGGATGTAGTTGAAATTCCTCCGACACCAGATAAAGAGGAATTGAAAATTAAAAATGTACCTGAAACTAAGGAGAGCTCAAGTAGTTCTAAGAGTTTTGAAGAAGAAGAAAAACCTCAGCCTCAAATCATGAGGAGGTCAACATGTGAAAGAAAGCAACCTGATAGGTATGGGTTTTCTTTGTTAGATTCGACTTGTTCCTATGCTTTAATTTCTAGCACTGATGAGCCTAGGACTGTGAAAGAGTCATTTAGAATGTCTGATTCAAACTCTTGGTTGGAAGCCATGAATGAAGAGATGGCATCATTAGAAAAGAATGATACTTGGAGTTTGGTGCCCTTGCCTGAAGGCAAAAAATTTTGTTACCTAGAAATGGGTATTTAAAAAGAAAATAGGTCTGGATGGAAGTGTGGAAAATTATAAGGCGAGGTTGGTTGCGAAGGGGTATTCCTAGGTAGAGGGAATTGATTATGGAGAAATTTGTTCTCTTGTAGCTAAGCTGACGTCTATCAGATTTCTTTTGTCACTTGCAGTAGCGTATGACTTAGAGATTGAAAAAATGGATGTGAAGACAACATTTCTTCATGGTGACCTTGAAGAAGAAATTTATATGTCCCCGCCTGAGCACTTTGTGGAGAAAGGTATAGAAAATCTGGTTTGCAAGTTGAAAAAATCTCTGTATGGATTAAAACAATCTCCTATAATGTGGTACCAAAAGTTTGACACGTTTGTTTTGTCATTGGGATTTGTAAGATCGAAATATGATCACTGTGTGTACTACAAAGCTGAAAATGATCAAGTTCTTATTATTGTGCTCTATGTTGATGATATGTTGTTCATAGGAAATAGTAAGTTAATGATTTTTGATCTAAAATCCCAGTTGTCTGCAAAGTTCGAAATGAAAGATCTTGGTGCAGCCAGGTATATTTTGTGAATGGAAATAACCAGGGATAGGAAGAGTAGAAAACTTTGGCTCAATCAGAGTAAGTATATTAATATTGTTATGGAGAGATTTCGTATGACTGAGTGCAAGCAGCTAGTTGTTCCAGTTTTGCAGGGAACGAAGCTATCTATTGAAGACTGTCCAAAATCTCCTATTGAGATGGAGGACATGACCAGAGTGCCTTATGCTAGTGCGTTAGCAGTTTAATGTATGCAATGGTTTTACAACAGACATTGCCCAAGTAGTGGGAGTACTTAGTCATTTTATGGAAAATCCCGGAAGGACACATTGGGATGTTGTGAAGAGAGTGTTCGATATTTGAAGGGCACTTCAATATGCTTTGTGTTACCATGGAAATTTGGTTGAATCACGAGGACTCTCAAAGATTCAAGGCTATGTGGATTCTGATTGGGCTGGGACATTGAGCTAAGATCCACCAGTGGATATATTTTCATGATGAATGGTGTAGTTAGTTGGATGAGTAAGCGGCAGGTTGTAGTCGCTTTGTCCACTACAGAGGTAGAATATATGGCAGCAAAACATGTTTGTAAAGAAGCAATCTGGTTAACACGTTTTTGTTCTAACATTGGGTTTGATGCAGGGATAATTACAATTTACTATGACAGTCAGAGTGCTATTTTTTTGGCAAAAAATCCTACTTTCCATGCCAAGACGAAACATATTGATGTGCAGTATCATTTTGTATGAGATATGGTGGAGGATGGAAAGGTCTCTTTAGAAAAAGTGGATACTCTGGAAAATGTTGCAGATGCATTGACGAAACCAGTGAGCATAGACAAGTTCAGGTGGTGTTCCAGTTTGATGGGCCTTGGAGCCCATGACCTTCATTAACTTTGAGTTTGAAGGAAGCTAGTAAGTCTTCGTCAAGTGGGAGATTGTTGGAAATTGTGCCTCAACTTGTTGGCTTGTATTTTTGTTCAAGTCTTCATTATTGGCCGATCGTTGGAGTTCCTAAGTTTGTAACCTTGTTGCGGAGTTTGGAAGTTTCATTATTTCTTGATTGACCGACTTCCTTTGTTGTCACAGCATCGGTGATTTCTGGAACTTTCTAACCAGTTGTGGAAGTTGTAATTTTGTGTTTTCTCTGGTTGAGCGACAAGCTGACGGATGTGGGGACCACTTGGAATTCTGGGAGACTTATTGAGAATATTGTAGATTCCCAACTTGATTCTTTGGAATTGCACAAGCAGTGAACGCGTGTCATGGTGGAGACCACAAGGAATGACCAACAGTTTGGTGCGATGGTCAAATGAGGTGTACAAGTTGGTAATAAAAGGACTAACTTGTGGATACCTAAAGTCTTCGGACTTTTATTTATAAACTAATGACTACTAATATTCCGCGTCAATGTGGGATATTTCCAATGGATGTTTCTCTCACCGACAGGCTGGTTCATTCAGTATGACTCTTGCCAATGGTGGTGACTCTTGCCGATGGATAGTTGGTTTTC
Organism: Sequoia sempervirens; assembly: GCA_007258455.2. NCBI lineage: Eukaryota > Viridiplantae > Streptophyta > Pinopsida > Cupressales > Cupressaceae > Sequoia > Sequoia sempervirens. The sequence goes on along the minus strand of VDFB02086081.1, from coordinate 57,955,077 downwards.
CTATGATATCGGGGAGACTTGATATGTTATCGGTCTGACTTCTTAGAGTGTTGTCGATACCTTTGGTCTTGCCGATAGCTATGTGTTCAGGCATTTTGGCATCGGGGAGACACGGTCTGGTATCTCACCGACATGCGATTCAGTTTGAACATTTTGATCGAACGACTGTCTAATGTGGTTTGCTTTGAACCAATGAGCGAAGCAGAATGTGAACCGTTGGAAGTTGAACAGTTGCGACCGTTCCTATGTGGAAGATCAACAGACCATGAACAGAATGAGATATACTCTGTAACGGATGACAATGATTTGTTCGGGTAATGGAGATTTTTGTTCGATACTGAACATAGATTGATCTGAGTGGGTTCATTGTATGCGTCTAAGAGCATTGTGAGATTAATGTTTTGTACAAGACTGATCAGTGAATGTTGTTGCTCTAAAATTGACATCAAATAGTGAAGTTTGTACTCTGTATGTAATTTTGTTTACTGTAATAGAAAGAGGCTTTTCTTGGTGTGGTGGGTTTTTCTCCCGTAAGGGTTTTCCCACGTAAATCTGGTGTCCAATTGTGTATGTGTTCATTTCTCTTTTCTATTAATTATTTTCACGTGTATCTTATTGGACTGTAATTAAAAAATTTAAAGTCACCTTTGCATTCTTCCCTAAGGTTTTGACGTTAGGAGATTTTTTTCTGAACCTAAGCTTTCCTTACACATATATCTTATCCTATACGCTCTATCCATATCTTTCATACCATATCCTTCGCCTTATCCATATTCCATCATTCTTACTAGATACATCCTTCTTCTCATCCTTGGTCTTGATGAGGAATAGGGGAAAAATACTTGGGCCTTGTGTCTGTATCTTATCTAGTTGATCTTGATCATCCCATTCATTATCCTTATCCTTTCATTCTTCCATTCCATATCTCCTAGCTTATCAAAATCCATGTCATCATGTCCCTTTGCAACCTTGAATCTCATCATGCAAATCATATTTGAGCCTACTTGTAAAACATTATCCAATCCTCATATATTTTGTCAAATCAATCAACAATCATCAATCTTATCGTACTTAGAGGAAATCAATGATCCTAAGTACTCATCATCATCATCCCTTATGGAATCAATCATTTTTGGCATCTTAATCAATCAACCATTATCATCTTTCGACAAGAGATATGTTGCTTGTGTGACATGTTTTGCAGTGAATCTTTCATTTTGATCTATCATTTATCCATGGTTGCATTACCTCTTTTGTGGGGAATATTGTTCTTTCAAACAGTCATATCATATCAAAACATTAGAAATAATCCTGAATTGCCTTGGTGAAAACCTGGCAATAGGCGCTATTTGCGATAGGTTAGTTTTTCCATCTATTTAAGCATGTCGATCGTTCACTTTTTATGTCCATCTTCCTATCCTTTGCAAAGCATCATGTACATATCCTAGCATCGCGGTCATGTCTCACCATAGACTGGGGAAAAATCTTGAACTTACTGGGGGAAACAAACTTTGAGCTTGAACCAATAGACAAACAGCAGGAAGACAAACACAACAAAAACAATGATCATAACAAAACCTAACATTGAACATCAATCACCATCAGAAATGCATCAAACATCCATATCATATCAAAAAAACCAAAAACAAGTCAAAATTCAGTGAAAATTTTAAAAACAGAGTCGTCTTGTCAAACTATGTCGTCTATGAGCTTAAACGTAGGCAAGGCTAATCTTTGATCAGCCCTCGAGACACCCTAGGTCAAGTCCTTTAGCGGTTCATTGTAATTAGTTGTCGTCTCTCGTTTGTTCATATCTTGGTCCAATAAATTTGTTGAGTTAGTCAAACTACGTGGTCTATGCATGTATAATGTAGGCAAGGCTAATCTTTGATCAGCCCCTAAGGCCCCTAGGATAGGTCTTTAGCTTAGGTTCTTGGTCAAAATCTCATAAAATACCTAAAAATTAGAAAATCAAAAAATCCCAAAAACATCATAAAATCAAATCAAAAGGATGATGCTCTTCTAAATCATGGGTTTATCACATTAAACACAAATGTTCAATTGTTGTACTTTGATTTTTGTTATCATATCTCTGGAGCCCCTCGATGATGTATCGAAGTAGAGGAGCCAGGAAGGAGTATGATTTTTCTTTGTTTGTTGTATGTGAGTTGATCATTACTATTGTGCAAATTGTCACGAGACGTGCACTACAAAGTATCACTGATGACATTCTGAATTTGCATAGGAAAACGGTTAACTCTTGTCTGTTTACGCAAGCAATGCTCAGGTCATCTAAGTTTAATTATACTTAGATTCTTGTGTTAACTTGCACTATCAAACGTCATGGAAGTAGTACTCGGGTCATCATGGTGTAAATATACCATTGATTCTCGTACTCACTTTCAACATTTTAAAGGCCCAATGATGATAAAAAGCCCGACAAATCAGTTGTTACGAATGAAAAATTTTGTATACAAGATATGCATGTTTAGAGTAGATTGCATCCATGGTAGTTTTCATTTGTATCTATAAGGTTTCCAAAGCTGCAACAATTTCACAATGAGGTTATCTCTCTTATCAATGGATTGAGTAAACTTGACATTAAACAAAAACACATCTTTTTCATATAGTTTCATATCAGTTGCATCATCATTTGCATACATTAGAAAACATTACAATAGCATTCATTCATTCATACATCATATCATAATATTTGCATCAGAAAACACAAAACAACATCCGTTGCATCTCATTTACATAATAAAAATCATTTCATATAGCAGCATTAGGGAAGTGGTTCACTAAGCTTAAATGAGTGAGTCTCTCTAGATTTCTAAAAGAATTGGGAAATATGTCAAGTTTTGTGAAGCTCAATTTAACAAAGAATCAACTGACAACAACATTCACACAACTCTTGGAAGATGGATAGATTCACTCATTTAAGCTTAAGACCCTAGAGCACAATCATTTGCATAATCATTTACATCACATAATCATAATTCATCATTATAAAGCATCACACATCATTTGCATCACATCCATACATAATCAATATAAACATCACATTTCATCACATATCATTATTGCATAATCAAATCCATTTCACATAGTATAAAACATCATTTTGCATAAATCCATAAACCATATAGAATCATCCATCATTGCATTATCATATCATATCATCATTGCATCCATAACATATCATATCATCATCATGTAGAACACCACATAGCATCACAATTTAGAAATCAAATGCATCCATCATAATCATCATCATCATCATCATCATCATCATCATTCATAAATCATCATAGACTCATAACACATCAGTTTCATCATCATTTGCATCCATAGCATATCATAACATCAGGCTCATTATCATGAACATGGGAATTAAATGCATCATAGACATCTATCATCATATCAACACATAGATCATAATCATCATTGCATATCATATAACCTCAAAAATCATAATGTCAAAGTGTACGAAGATATCCAAAAGTATGATGAGAGGTACATCATCAAAAATGGAAGACATAATCATTGTCTCAACTGAATCAGTGTATACATCAGGTCTCGATACATCATCAAGTCTCAGTACATTAATCAATCCCATACTGGGGGATATCAATCAATCAGAGAAGTCAAACCACATCACCCAATCAAATCTAAATCTGCCTACACCAGATGCAGAAATCCTCCTATGATCATAACATATTGCAAATCAGCAATCTTATCAATCAATTCAACCTCGCCTATCATGAGGTTCATCAATAAAATTATTATTGATCCTCACCTATCATGAGGTCAATCATCAATCTATCTTTCAACCTCACCTATCATGAGGTTCATCAATCAATCCAACCTCGCCTATCATGAGGTTCATCAATCAATTCAACCTTGCCTATCATGAGGTTCATCAATTGATCCAACCTCACCTATCATGAGGTTCATCAATCAATGCACCTTTCGTATCATGAGGTTCATCAATCAATGCATCTCGCCTATTATGAGGTTCATCAATTGATCCAACCTCGCCTATCATGAGGTTCATCAATCAATGCACCTCACCTATAATGAGGTTCATCAATCAATGCACCTCGCCTATCATGAGGTTCATCAATCAATTCAACCTTTCCTATCATGAGGTTCATCAATCAAACTATCATTGATCCTCGCCTATCATGAGGTCAATCATCAATCTATCTTTGATCCTTTCCTATCATGAGGACAATCATCAACATCCTATCATTGATCCTCACCTATCATGAGGACAATCATCATCATCCTATCATTGATCCTCACCTATCATGATGTCAATCATCAGCTATCACATCAACATCATCAAATCAATTGGCTGAATGTGATCATCAAACATCAAACACAAGGAGGCAACATAAGGCATCAATTAATCAATTAATCAATCTGACAAGCTCAATCTTCTTTTTCAGGAGATAAATTATTTTTGCATCATCATCACATCATTGCAAAATCATCAAATCATCGACAAATCATCAAAAAATTCAAAAAATTCAAAGAAGTCCTAAAACTTCAAATTAATTCACCAATTTATCTCCCAAGGGGGCATATATCCGTCAGTACCTGAAAATCGACGTCTGGGGCATCAAAAACTTTTTTGAGCATCGGTATTAAATTTTTCTTTGAAGCAACATGTAAACACATTACTTCAAAGAGGGGAAAAATGTATACCTAAAAATGGTCATCACCTTTAATTAATTAAATACTAGCTATTGGATTAATATTTCAACTACGTATAAATAAATGCTCAATTTATTTATATTGTTCACCCTTCTCTAATTCTCCAAAATCTAAAACACTTTCTTCTAAATTAATTAAATAAACAAGGTTCCCTAAACTTGTTTTTTAATTAAACTTCACTAAATCCAATTAGGAATTAGAGCACATTTCTACAACTTTTTGTGTGCCACCTCATCAAGGTCACATGAAAATAAATAACTCTAATTTTTAATTAGAATTATCCTCATCTCATTTCAAAAAAGCACATGGCTCATTTCCTCCCACACTTCCAAAAAATTTGGAGCACATGACTTATTCTTCTCACACTTCCACTAATCAAAAAGCACATGATTTCTTCTTCCCACACTTCCACCAATTTTGGAAGCATATGCTCTTCTCTTCCCACACTTGAATCTTCCATCCAAATGGCATGTTTCCCATTGGTCAAGATATTCTTCCACACACATGGCATGTTGTCTTTGGTCAAGGGGACAACATCCTAATTCTCTTCATCTTCACCATCCATTCTTCTTATCTGATCTGGATCGTTGATTATTTCCACCTCACTATATGCTTGGAAAAGGTTATAAATACAACCCTTGGGCCTTGTATTTTATATCCACATTTTGAAGTAGAGTTATTATGCATGTTTATCATTGGAGATTGGAGTATTCTTGGGGTCTCATAGCTAGTTTTCATATCATTTTTTGCATCATGTTTACATCTTAGATTAACATATTGCATCATAGTTGCATTTTATCATCCATCTTGTATCATATTTGCATTTTAGATTAGTTCATTTTAGGTTTGCATTTTAGCATATGGAGTATCATGCATAGAATCATATAGATCAATACCATAGTATCCACCTCCACTTGTTCATTTATCATCAACATCATCCTTCACTCATCATAGCCTTTATCATCATTGTTTGCATATAGTTTCATTTAGGCATTATATTAGATTGCATGTTGAGTACTAATCTCATTTCTTAAGTATCATTCTAATAGCCTTTGTGCACATAGAAATCTGAGGGCCAAAAAGGTTAAAAAGAATCATTTAAGAATAGAGGACAATGAGACGTTCTTGGAAGATTTATCTTTATTGAAAATTAGAATAGTTTACTTTGCTTTGAATATTTCAATATAAATTGTTTCATTAAGGTTTGTGTTGATACTAAATTTCCACATTTCACACACACACATTCATATCATTCGATTGCGGAGTAGAGTGAGAAGAACTGAAGAAGGTTTTTCCGTGCTTAATTGGAACTGTAATCAGGCTTGTGTAGAGGCTATTCTTTCATTTCATATCTTGTGGATCTAATCCATATTGTTGTATTGTTGGGCAGTGAGCCCTCTTATATTTGAGAAGTGAGCTCTAGGCAGTGTTCCTAAATGCATGTGCATTCCCATTATTTTATCATTATACTTTTAACAAGGTATAATATTGTGGACTAACATCCACCATGGTTTTTCTCCTAACAGGGTTTCCACATAAAAATCTCGGTGTTCTCTGTGTCTATGATGTGTTGATTGTTCATGGTTTATTATTCATTCATTAGATCTAAGATTAAGTAAAGTAAGGTTTGAAAAGTTTTAATATTTTGTGACAATTGATTCACCCCCCCTCTCAATTGTCTATCCTTATTTTTCCAACAGTTGTATCCATCTGATCTTTCCATGTCTTGAGATATTTTACCTCATCATATGTGTGTTGAATATCAGGTAACATTACCATATCTGCCTCATCAAACTTTGACTTCAATTCTCTTATTTTTCACCTCCAAAGGAGCAGCATACCCTTGAAACCTCTGTTCTTTAATCTCATTCAAAAATATGTATGTTGGGAAAATATTTGTATATTTATCCTTCTAATGTGAAGCCCCAAATGTCATGAGTTTCACATTATCAAATCTAGGGATCCATCTATACATTATTGGAGTAGCCAAATCCTTATCCCTCTAGGACAACTTTATTGCTTGCAACATCAAAGAATAATTTGAATGGACATTATTTAATTTAACCTAAATATTTCCACTCATGTGTTCCAAAACTATATAAACAATCTTTGATTTATTCTCATACATTGTATCTTGAACCTGTGCAAAAAATTTCTTATACACATCAATTTGCAAAAATAATTGCTCCTTGGTGGGCTCATTTGATGGGGATGCACCTGATGTTCTTGGATCCTCAACTGCTAGTGGCTCTTGGCCCAAATTGTATGGCATTATTTCCAAGAATTTTTCTAGTGGAGGAGATTGAGGATGTGCTATTGGAGAAGTGGGTGCAACATGACTTGAGCTAGATGGGCCTTGATTCCTCAATGTTTCCATTTGTTGCTTGTACAGTCCTAGCTTTATTTCCAATTCAGCTACCCTTTGCTGACTCTTATTGTACACATCAACAAGTTCATTATATTTACCCATGTATAAGTATTTTTCAGTAGTGAGACTCTCCATTGTTTTTTATTAAGGAACAAACAGGTTTTAAAGGGGTCCCAAAACCCTTAACAATTAGATAGTGAAGGTTAGAACATTAACAGAGCACAAAAAAAAACAAAAAGCTCCCCACTAAGAAGAAAACACTAGAAACTAGGGAAGCATAGCCAAAAAACTGACAAAAAACCACAAAACAACCAGCCCCTAGACCAGGTTCCTGAGGATCTCTGTCACTTCCTGCTCCAACCTGTTCATATTAAGTGAAGACTTCTTGATCTCCTAGATGTTTACTAAAGCTTGGTTTGCCTTCCTTTTCAAATTTGCTTTGGTCCTTTTACTCAACCCCCCACTATCTGGTTTCCCTTCCTCTTTATCCAAATCAAGAAACACAACACTCTTTACCTGATGGGATTTTTCTAGGTTCTCCACCATGGTATTCATGGTCTGTGCAGTGGATTTTAAAATCTTATGGTTCATAACCAACACTTTGTGGAGAGAGTTTTTGATGTTCCTCAGCTGCTCCTCCATATCCACCTGCTTGCCATCATGATTTCTTTTAAAATCCTGTAATTCATCCACCATTTTCTTGAGGCACTCAACCATATACTTCTTATCTTCCTCAATCCATAAGTCAGTAGCCCAACCACTACCACTGCCTTTGTTATTATCATCAACTTTCTCCATTTTACTATTCATGGATCTCTGGTTCAACTTAATCTCCTTAATTTCAAAGAACACCCATCTCATTAACCTAAAATTATCCACCGCCCCATTGCGGGCTATAGCAAGAACATCAGTGGGAAATTCCTATTCCTCCTTAAAATAATGATCCCCTGCCTTGAGGTCCATAGGGAAACAGGGTCTCTCTTCTCTATCGGTCGTAGGATGGCTGCAATACTCAGACAACGAAACCAACTGTGAATCCTCATCATTCACATCATAGGATGGGTCCTCTGACACCTTTCTCTTACCCTTCTTCTAAGGAGAATCCCTAGATTTTCCTTTTTCCTTGTCAGCAACCCTATCCTTAGACGACAATGTCTGGTGTGGCAAAGTTGGCATTGCTTTAAAATGATCATAAATATGGACAAGAAATCCTTCATGAAGAATAGAGTACCTGGTAGGGTTCTATCTATGGCTTTTCAAACTGGCATTGATACCCGAAGACTCTGGTATAATGACCATCCAAAGTGACGTACTCCATCAGCACATTCAAAACCCTCCTCTAGTGTGAGACAATTATGTCTGAATCATAGTAACTTCTAGAAGTCCTTCATAACTCCTCCCTCTCAGCGTCCGACTTAGGAAATTTGTTGACCGCTTCATCAAATTGCTTCCTATCCCTATATAATTTGATACCCTCTGTCGAGAGGCCCGTAACCTCAGCAATTAACTATTCATTGATGATCACTTGTCTACCAAACAAGTTTAACTCACCATCCTTCCAATCTTTCACAAAAACTATAGTAACCTTTGAGTCCCAGCCATGGAGTTTCTCAATGAAGACAGTAATGCCACCATTATCCAACTTCTTCCAGAGCTTCGGATTGCTCCTTAACTATGCACTGCTTATCGGCTCCACCCTATAACTTGCGTCACCCATCATATTGCCAGAAAGAATAGAATAGTCCAAAACCTTGCAGAAAAAAGCTCCTAAAATGCCCAGAAAGCGTGTGAAACTAATCACATGCAAACGGGAGATAAATTAATTACTCCTTAACCAACTAGAAATAATCATTAACTCGCAGTCCCAAGACTGCAGGGGAGGACACTCAGCCATCATTCAATGGAATGGGAAATTGCACCTTCCCATGAACACGGTCATACATCATCAGGACCTTAACGTCAGCCTCCAACTCATCATGCCCCTGCCACATCATATTTTTCTAAGCTTTGACACCTTTGTTGGCGAAGAAATCTGCCACCGTATTTATTTCCCGATAAGCATGCGAGATATAACTTTTCTCAAAATTATTAATAATCTCCTTAGAAAGGTCTATCCAATTCTGTATAGACCATGAAGGTTTCTGACGGCCCTTTAGGCATTGTATTATACTATTCGAATCCCCTTCAATCCACGCATTTTTAAACTTCAATTGGCTAGCCAACTTCAAGGTATGAAAAACACTAAAGGCTTCGACAACATGGTTGGTCTGAGTGCCTAAAGGGACCACCACATCCGCAATAAAGCAACCATTCTCATCCCTTATCACTCCTCCACTCCCGGCAAGCCCAGGATTTCCCTTGGCCGCGCCATCAAAGTTGATTTTAACCCAAGCAGGGGGAGGGAGACTCCAGAATATGCCATCTCTAGGATCCTTGGTAATTTTGGACATATTGAACATATCCACATTAATTTTCTAGGCTCCCACCATTCTACATTCATACTCCTACATTCTGACCTTACCTTTACCTTTATACCTGTTATTAAGCAAATTAAAGTTTTCAACCACTACTCTAGTTATCTTACCATAGACCACTTCCTCTGAGAGAGCCACATCCCTGAATATTTTGTTATTGTGTTCTTTCCAGATACCCCAGGCAAGGTGAGGAAAGATGTAGTTCTAGAGCAAATTCAGCACCCAATTTTTTGAGAGGGCCTTCCATTGATTACAAAAATCCACAATAGTTCCAAGGAAAACCCAACTAAGATCCTACATTCGCAGAATCCTACACCATATGGCATAAGCAAAAGAACAAAGGAGAAACAGATGTGAGGAAGTATCAACCTCAGCACAACACAAATAACACCTATTAGGAAAAGAGAACCCCCTCTTATAAAGATTATCATTGGTCAACTGTTTGTTCTAAAGGAGAATCCAAACAAACAAATTGACTTTCAAAGTGAGGTTGTGTACCCACACCTTAGCCCAGACAGGGTCGTGGAGGAAAGAGTAACAGGATGCCACTGTAGAAGAGACATAGTAGATTCCAGAGGAAGACAACTTCCAGACCATAGTGTCCTCTCGCCCCTGTGAACTAAGCCTAATCGAATTAAGAAGGGCCTACAGAGGTTGGAGATCTTGACTAATTGAAGAAATCTCAACCCACTGATTATTCCTCTAATAATCCCCGACCAAACAACCAAACTTGGATTTTCTAGTCCTCCATATGATTTCCATAGGCCGAATATTGCAAAGACACTCATTACCAATCCACTTATCTTCCCAGAACTGGATTTTCTTACCATCACCCACCTTCCAACAAGCTTCTTTACCATCCAGGTCCCTGGCTTTAATGGTATTATTCCATAGACAAGAACCAATGGGAAGGTTCTGAGAGTTGAGAAAATATTGAAAGGAATCAACCTCCCGCAAGTATTTTCTACGCCAAATATTATTCCATTCACGAGTATTCGCAAAAGTTCTCCAAACCTGCTTCACAAGAAGGGATTTATTAAACACTCTAATATTCCTCAAGCCTTGGCCTCCAAACTTCCTAGGTTTTCACACACTCTCCCAAGCCACCAATAGAATCCTCTTCTTCTCCTCAACCCCCAACCAAAGAAAATGTTTCTGGATCTTTTCAATAATATCAGCAAACTTAGCAGGGATCTTAAACAAACTAAGGTGAGACTCTCCATTGTTGCCTTAGTGAATTTAGCAATGTTTATTGTCATGTCAGCTACTTCCAATGTTGGAGTATCAAAAACTCTCCTTATAATCAATTTCCCACTGAATTCAGCTAGTTTTTCAACTCTTGGCTTCCTAGAACCCACAGACAATGACCAAATGGCCAAGGCATCCCATTCCTCACTAAATGTTGACCCTTGAAGTGCCAATTTGGCCTCTTCCTCATTTTGAAACAAGGGCCTTTCAGACCTCCTTATTGTATCCATCACAACTACATCAGCAATATCCCATTCAAGTAGCAATAAAACACCACTTTTCTACACAAGTTCCCTACCTTCATCAGCCATGATACCTTGAATTCCTTCCTCATTGCCTTCCTTACATTTTCTTGAATAATGCTCTCAGGAAGTTATGGATATAGACTCCTCTCTTTTGCCACATTCTCTACATATTCTGGAGCCTTTTCTCTCCACACAAAATATTTGAATGCTTTAGTTTCAATAAAAGAATCATCTTCCATGAATGCCTTGCAGGCTTCCTACCTCAAGTCATCTACATTATTCAAACCACTTATATCAGCCTTTCCCAGTCTAAGGCTGCTTTCTGCAATACTTGATGCAACCTCCCTTGGGGAAGAAGGTATTCCTTGTTGCATCTCTTCAAGGGTAACCAAGATGTCATTTTCATCTATTTCGGGGTAATCTACTACCCCTCTCACCTCAATCCTTTACTTTTTGGCTGGTGGTTTCTCTGATGGAGAAGGACCTCTTGGAGGTGAATCAAGGTCAATTATAGCAGGGAAAGCTTTCCTAGAAGGTGATGGCACTGACCCTATAGGAGAAGTTTCCCTTGACCCCTCTAATGTAGTAGTGGTTGGTAGTGTTTGCTACTTCTTTACTGTCTCCTTCTTCCTGGAGTATACTTTGACCTTTGGTGATGGTTGATAAGAGGTTCTCTCTTCCAATACTTTTGCTAGTTCTTCTTCCATAGCCATTGCTTTCCCTTTATCTATTATTGTGCATTCCTCTTTCAAAATTCCCACTACATTCTCAAAATTATCCATCACATACATGACTCTGTTCAATTCACCCTTAATGTTGGGCAGAGGGTCATAGTTTGGATCTTCCCTTATAGCTTTGTCCATCATTTTATTAAAAGTGAGGTACATTGCTTTCCTTTCCTCCTGTGTTTGAAAATCAAAAACATTCTTGATTACATCCTTGGGATAATAGAAGTTGTGAACAAAAGAAACACCTCTATTCTTTTCCTTCAAGGCAACAATGAAGCCCTCAGGATCATGGTTCCTTGGGTGCACTATTCTCAATCCATAAGGTGCTAGGACCTGCCCCAATTCTTTCAATCCTCCCTTTTCCATGAAAAAATCTGCAAACACTATTCACTTAGGGAAGAATGAGCCCTTCTTCAATGTCTCAAGCAAGTGTACCATTTGAGCTACTCATAGTTGCCTCATAATCTCAAGGAATCTAATCCTCAATGGCACATCTCTTGGCAATGCATGTGGATTCATATTTGTACCATATACCCTGAAAATGGTTGTGTTAGGGTATGGAATGATGTCCCCCCAATTGTCGTTCAAATTTAGATCAGACCTCCTTTCCATGGGCCTCAAAAAATCATGTATCTCTTTAGGGATCCTTGGTGGATCACGAATCAGAAACCTCCTCAGTTTTGAAGCAAAAACATTGTGGAACATCACATAGTCAAATTTTAAATCATCTTTATCAATAATTTGAGTCCAACATTGGATAGGCAACTCAATATCACCTTCCTTCTTCCTCAATGTCATGTATGTACCAAAATTCTTCTATCCCTTATATAGGAACATATGCATTAGGAGAGAATACCACCAAAACTTCACCGAATCCTTTCCTGCATTTAATGTAATCAAACCTTGATGAATTTTTCTGCCAAGTATGTGGCATAGTCATAAACTACATTGTAAGTTGGGTGTTGCAAATGTGTTTCCATATACATGTGTAACTCCTTGGCATGGTGGTTGGTGGATCATAACCAATGATTTGGCACAAAGAATAGACCATCCTATTGAAGTAATTAGAAAAATTCTTCATAGGGAAAGGCTCCAGTTCATCTTTTCCAATCCTTATCTATTTTCTTGACTTCCCGATCCTAGTACTTGCAATGTGTATGGGTAACATTGTTGTCTTGAACAAAACCTTAGTATTCTCATATTCTTTTCTGAAAACATTGAAATCAATGGGGATCATATCCTTATTCCATTCATGCAACTGGAATATTTCTGCAATCTCCTCTCTGGTTATCTTGAGCATTTCAACACCATCAAATTCCCTGACCACTCTAGAAAGAGGATCATACCTTGCAGAAATATCCTTTGACAAGTCAACATCCATGTACACATTCGGCACAACCAACTTTCCCATATCTAGCCTCCAAGTGTTGTAAATACGGACTCCATAGTTTCTATTCCCAAACTAGTTTTGGAATAGTTGCCATCCACTGTATGGTAATTCAGCATCCTTAATGAAATGATGCTTTTCCAATAACCCCTCTTTAATGGTAGGGCCATAAAACAAATCTCTTCCCTCGGCCTTTTTTCTAGTTGAGGGTTTCAATTGGTCAATAATGTCTTGGGCTAGAGGTCTAGATGCAGTTTCAGAACCGTAAACTTGTGCTTTGGGCGCCATTGGTAAAAGGTGGGTTCAAACTAATCTAGGGTTTCGACACATAGAGGCTCAAAAGCTATCTTTTCTATTCAAGACCTATGGCACGGCTCAAAGGTATAATTTTAATGGGTTTGACAGAAATTCACAACTCATGTGCAATTTCAAACCACTATAAAGCAACTAAAAAGCATGCAGACTAATTCAACTAAAAGACAAAGTGAGTATTTACCCTAATTCAAGATAATTTGGATAAAGCACAGAGAATGGTGTTTGTTTTACTTACGGATTTTTTGCTTGAAGGAAACCCTAATTTTGACCGCATTGAACTCTAAAATGCTCTTCTCAATCTCCTAGATGCTTCAAACTCGTTTGCAATATTTAATTATGCAAAAAACCAATCTTTTATGTGCATTTAGGTCAAAATTGGGTAGCTCTGAATGTCTTTTCCACCATTACTACTCGCTTACATGAAGCATAATGGCTCTCATGTTCACATGTTTGATTTTGAATATCACTCGTCGATCTCCTGGTGAGATGGTACTTTGGATGACTCATA
>VDFB02086081.1:57834363-57940982 GCA_007258455.2 Sequoia sempervirens | reverse complement strand
TTTTATGATTTGAAAATTAATCTTAGGGTTATTGGGCCTCCTGGTCATGATAGTGAGGTACTTTTTGGCCTAAAATGCTCCAAAAATTATAGCTACCTTATAGATCTATCAATCACCCTCAAACTTCAAACCCTTATACATTTGGCCTCACATGCTCAATTTGAACAAAACAAAGGGAGAAAATGAATTTCTAGAACACCCTAAACTCAGTGATGAGTTTAGATTTACACCAAAAATATCCAAAATAAACCTATAATACAAATACACAAAGAGGAAACCCTCAAATCTAGTATTTCCATCAAGTTTTTCTAACTCTCTAGATCATCATTTGATGCAAGAGAAGAACATACTCAACTTTTCAAGATCTACCAATATTTTCAACCTAGATCTCTCAATTAAGAAATAATAAGCAATCCAACAAGCTCTTATACCGTGTAAGTGTTGGTATAGAATGCTCTATACAATGTAATATTTAGCTGAAGATTGTAGCCACCCAAGATCTAAGAACTTCTATGAAAGCACAAGATAGATCAACTATGAGAGAATAATTCTATCCTATCAAAGGATGTAAATGATAGATTACAATGACTTGCTATTACAAAGAGAACCCCTTGGTTATTGTAGACATGGAAAATGTACCGACACACTTGATCCTGGTTACTAACATCATTTCGTCCTGAATCATCTTCTTTGCTTGTCATCACCTTTCATCCCTTAATTAAATAAATCAATTTTATCTTGATTAAGTCATTCTCTTCCTGTTAATTAAATTAATCAATCTGATTTAATTAACCCTATGTCTCTATTTAATCAAACAATTCATTTTATTTGATTAAATCTCTAAAGTCATCTTATTAAATTAAAATAAATTAAACCTCATTTGATTTAATCTACAAAATCTCATATTTAATTAAATAAATCAAAATATTTTATTTAATTAAATCTAAGAGAATCAATTGAGAGCTTGATTTCCCGGGGGCTCAAGTGATGGAAATGATTATTGCCGAAGATGGGGATGAAATTGATGATGGCTAAGATTGGCTCTGGCGTTGTTTATTTGTATCTTTTGGGTTCCCTGGGGCTTTGTCCCTTTGCTTTGATGTAATTCTTTGATTCTGGTCTTCAATAAAGTTTTTACCCCTTGTTTATAAAAAAAAATCTAAATCATATTCCTCTCAACTTTGATTTAAATCAATCCAAAAATCTAAATCAAATGGTCACATCAACTAATCTCCTATTAAATTAATCCAATCTTGATTAATTTAATCCTAATCACCTAAATCCTCTAGATTTTGCCACTTGCACATGGAAATACATTTAATTGATTTATTAAAACTTTACTTTCTTTCAACATGGCATCTTTAGGGGAATATTCCTCCAAGTTTGAAAATCTCTCTAAGTGGTTTGTCCTTCCAACAAAGCATTTATCTCCTCTTACATGTCCTTGTGCATTGAGCCAAGTGGCATTTAATTCATTCTTTTCTCCCTCCAACATGTCATTTCATGAATTTCAAAATCCACCTAATATCATTTATTGGCACATTGGCCAAAATGTGTTCAACCTTTAACCTCTGACATGTTGACAAGTGGCATTTGGCCATTGGTTAGAAATTAGTCCCACATTCATCCATTTTTCTTCATTCTTCAACATTCTCATCTATAAATAAGAGGCTTTCATTCTCATTTGGTATCCACAATTTAGAGAAAAGTTACTATCTTCACATTGAGAGCTAATTTTATCCATCTTCATAGCATTTGTCATCATCTTAGCTAGGTTATTGCAGATTTCACCAAGGAGCTCATTAACAAGTGGATCAATCTTCATCAAATCATCACAAAGCTTGCAAAGGAGTTGGGAAAGGGCCAATTTTCACATCAAATTGGCACCAATTCCCCCATGGGATTGAGAGTTTGCATGTTTAAATAGGATTCCATTACTCTTTTTGTTCATTTCTTCAATTTCTTTCCTATTTGAGCATTGTAGATGAATTCCATGGGGAATCTTAGTTCTAACTTGCATTTGGATCTAATATTGTGTTTGTTTGCTATGTTTGTGCAGGTCTAGGATTGGGGTTCACAATTATATAAGCCAAGGTGAGATATAGAATTATATAATATTATGACACATGTCTTAATATTATGACTTGAGACAAAGTGATAACTATCCTATGTGTACCCTAGGAAAACTTAAGTAACTAGTGTGAATAGGACCCATGTGATGAACTAGCTAGGTAAAATACCTCTTTCAAACCAACACTGATCTATCCAACTTAAAAATTACAATCCATAAAGGATTTGAGGAACTACTAAACCCTTTCATAAAACTTCAATCCCTAGATTTTAGTGAAAATTACTTAGAGAAGTGGTAAGAATAAATATGGATTTAGAAAAAGAGAGAATGATAAAAGAATAGAACTTGCAAGAGAGTATTGAGAATCTAGTTGAAAAGCATATTGATAACTTGTTAGGTAACCTATCCATGAATACAATTTACATTATTAGTGAAGAATGGGAAACTCCTATATTAAAAAACAAAATGTCGTTAACTAATGAAAGAATGCCTTCTAAATTAAAAGGGTCACATGAATAGGTAAACCCCCCAAACTAGGATCCATCCCCCATTCAAAATAATACAAGACGAGTATTTTAGGAAGGAATATATAATGATTCAACTTGAACAAGAGAGAACAAGTGACAATATTTCATAAGAGATTTTGAAGAGATAACTATGATTTCTTTGTTAACAAGTTAGCAAGGGACAAATGAAGGAAAATGAGATTAGTGAAGAGAAGGAGTTACACTAAGAAATTAATGAAAGAAAGAATTCAAAAGGATCCTAGACCAAAAGAACATAGTTCATTATAAAATAGAAAAGAAAATTCTCATAGTCCCAATAAATATAGAGAGAAATCATAAAATATGGGACCAAACATGTAGTTACTGAACTTTGGGAAATATACTATTGAAGCCTCAGAACACATCTTTGGACAAGAATTAATTTAGAGAAGAAAGGCAACCAAAAGTGACCAATACAAACTCTATGAGTTTTTAGGGACCTTGAGGAATGATCCCCTTAAGTGGTATATAAAAAATACCCACAACATGATAAGAAATGGCAAGAAATAAAAAGATAAATTTTATCTTTGGGTCCCCTAAGATTCCATCATAGAGCATTAGAAAAATGAGAGAAATGGTATAGGAAGAAGGGGAAATAGTAAAAAATTGATCAAAGATCTAAGGAAGTGGTAAGGAAAATAGAAGAACCTTTAAGAGAGAAATATAAAATTGAATGGTTTGTATTTAGACTATTACAAGATATCAAACTGCTCTAGATGGAGGAAAATTTAATGCATATTAAAGTGTAGTTCAATTAGCATGCATAATAGAGGCACAAACTTGGAGAATAAAGAATAAAGAAATAAAGAATGCAGCATTAGAAAGGGTGAAATTGGAGTTAGAACAATTAAACATCAAGCAATATATATTGGCTAAGGGTGAGAGTAGTTTAATAACACCATCTATACAAACAAAAAAAAATTGTTGTACCTATTTTATAGAAGAAATTTACCTGTGAAAAAGATGTCCATTATTTAAAGGACAAACAAAGGCAATAACACTTAAAGTCAATCTACAATTAGCCCCTAGAAATCTAAAAAGTATCTACTATAGAATTTGTGATGAGTGAGATGACCATGAGAAAAATGATTGCCCTTCCCTATTATTCAAGCTAAGGGATATAAGGAACATGAACCTTGGTGCAACCACCACTGTGAAGATAAAACCCTTGTCCATAAAGGAATTAATTAGAGCTAAAGGATTTATACAAAGATCTTTCCATGAATATGGTTATCAACAACTAGCTTGGAGGGATCAACATAATATTCATGTAACACAATTTACCTCATCACAAAATATAATTGAACAAACTATAGTCAATTATCCTTCAAATGACAATAGAGGATATCATAATAACTATAAAGGAGGTCATTAAAAAGGAAGATGTGGGGGACAATAGAGAAGAGACAATACCATCTACTTTAGGTGTGGACAATTGAGAAATCACACTAATGAAAACTAAGAAGAAAAGATGAAAAGTTATGGTTTTTGTGGTGACTATAGTCATGATTTATTCACTTGCACCAAATCATATTAATATTCAATAATGTGTCGCTATAAACAAAGAGAAATTTTTTTTTCTAGTGCTAACACAATAAAAGGTATAAAAATTATAATAAAATTACCCATACAAGATGCTCAAGGGGCTAGAAGATGTGATAAAAATTGAGGCAAAAGAACAAATTTAATGAAATCAATCACAAATGATAGGAGAATGATTAAATAAGAAATGTCTAGAGAAAAAGGACTAATAAAATAAGTTTTTACAAATTATAAATAAAATAAAATAAAGTTGTAGTAATAACTATAGGGGGCATAAAACGATCTAAAGCAAGCGTCGAGCGGGAAACAGTCTGATGTAGGCGTTTTAAATTTTTCTAAGGGCGTGGGTGTAGGGGAGGCCGACGACGATGAGGATCCTGATTGGAGATTGCAGTTTGATGGTTGTGTGGTGGGTGTTCCTTGGGGAATGCTTTCTTCTGTCCCTAGCGATCTCTTTGGTGTTGTTGACCTACTGCTTGTGGTGGCTATAGATTTATGCAGAGATGGGGTGTTGTGTGCCCTTCGGGCCTAGGCTGTCTTTGGCCCAGGTGTCCTTTTGCTTCCTTCCACAAAGTTTGTGATTATTTTGCTACACTATGAGACCCCTCCCTTTGCTGCTATGTGGGAGTTCTCTACTTGTTTGAGGGCAATCATTGACTTCTCCCTATTTGGATTCAATGCTCTGTTTTGGTTTGGAGGCCTGTTGGTCTGGTGGTTCTTTGTTGGAGCCTCTCCTAGACCGAGTTGTCTTGTGGCTTTGGTTCTTGGGGGCTTTTTGGACTATTCATACCTTTTTTTTGGTCTTGTGGAGCTCTATTTCCTCAGGGTTTGTTGGGTTGCCTTTGTTCTAGGGTGACTTTGGTGTTGAGGTATGCTAATTCGTTGTCTCTACATTTTCTAAATTGGGTTACGGAAGTTGCTATTTGTCTTTTGGTGATGTGGGTGTCCACGCTTGGCACTGCTTTGTTTCACCTTGGTTATGTGGTCTAGATGGCTTGGGGATCTTCTTTTTTTCTTTGGGTTATGAAAGTTTTTCATGACTTTGTTTGTTGCAGATTTCCCTACTGCAGTGGAGGTGGTTTCTCAAACTCTTTTGGGGTTTGGTTATGGTTTGGATCTTTGCTTGTGGTTGTGGATGGCAGTTGGCTTGGTTGTTTCCTGAGGTGGTTGTGTTGTTGGGCCTAAAGTTTTGTGTGGCCTCCTCTTGTTTACTTCAGGGGAGACGGGGGTTTATGGCTTGTGTGGTGCAGTTTGGTCAATGCTAGTGGTTTTGTATTGCTAGTCCCCTACTACAATTATGTTCAATGGGGGTTGGCTTTGGTGCACCTTTGGAAGTCTTGTTGTTTCATGCAACCCAGGTGGGTTTGTGGTTAGTTAGTACGACTGCTGCTTGTTCGGTTTTCACTTTCTTCCTATTTCCTCATTTTGTGACTTCTATTGAGGTGGAGTCATATCCTGTTGAGGTGGAGTTTGTAGATTTGGTTGAAAGTTGTGATCTTCTTTGAATGGAACCCTTTTTGGCTATTCCTATGGAGGTGGAGCTATCTCTTATTGAGGTAGAGATTGATTTGGCTAGAGGGGGTTGGTGGTACTACTATGGGCCTTTGGTTGTCTTATGCTCTACTTTGTTGGTGTACTCTTCTTTTGAGGTGAAGAGTCTTGGGTGGTTTTGGGTGCCTTTGCTGCTTGGTTCTTTTCCCCCTTATAGTCTCCTATTGAGGTGGGGTCAGTTTTTGGTGTTGGGAACTTGGTTTCAGGGATAACTTTAAGAAATGCCCCCCTCAGCGAAGGTGTAAAATCCTAGCGAATCTTGTATACTTCCCAATAAGAATATTAATTTTATTGGTGAATTTTTTTCGTTTTTCGGGGGAAAAAAATCTCAATTGGCGAATCTTTTCTAATCGTTAGAAGTCTCTGGAAAATCCTAGTGAATTGATTTTTTTTTTAATCCAATAAAATATTTTCATTGGCGATTAAAACCTATTTTCAAACCAATAAAATATTTCCATTGGCGAATAAACCTGTTTTTAAAATAGAAAAAATATTTTTGTTGGCGACTAAAACTTTTCTTCAAACCAAAAAAAATAAGTCATTGGCGAATTAAGTCTATTTTCAAATGAATAAAAATAAATTGGTGAATTAAACATAATTTCAAACTAATAAAAAAAATTCAATGGCAAAATTCAGTTGGCGAAAATATCAAATTTTGGATCGTTCGATGAATTTTCGATGGAAGGATGTAGTTGCATTCTGGAAGCAAATCTATGAAGCACTAGACTTGCGAATTGAAACCTCTGGAATAACACTAAAACCGTTAGATTTATAGAAATCAATGGTTGAGATTTTATTACTTATTAAATCACTTAAAGTCATGACAACCAAAATAATATTTTATTGTTGATTGGTTACCAGCAGTTGAAGGTCGCTTAAGTTATGACTTAAGCCTTTAGAGTCATCATGGTGACTGGCCCCTCAAACTAGGTGAACGATGGTGACTTAAGCCTTTGAGAAATGAACGATTGAGATAGGGTGACGTGGGTCAACCTTGACCGCTCCCCGCCAGCCTGTGGGGGACCCACCTACATCTCTCGTCCCTCAATGGGGAGGCGAGAAAGTGCCACGTGGAACGATCAGAACCGTTGAAGGAACTATAGCAAGGTGCAAAATATTAAGAAAATATTAAGGAACTAGTGTTAAAGCCTGCCTACTAAAGGAGCCTTTTAAGCACATGTTTTTTTTATAGTTAAATAGCTGCTATATGGGGCAACACCCTGTATTAATCAAAAAGAGTTTTTACATTCCTCGGATGGGATCAAACACTTGGCCACTCACCTTTAAGTCTACGTTTTTGGCTTTCGTTGACTTCTGAATTGAGAACCTCATAATTGAACAAAATGTGTAAGAATAAATGACAGTTTTGATTGTATTTATATCAATCCATGTTTGGCAAATTCCACGGGATTTTGAAATGGTATATTAAAAATTTGGCGAATCCCGCATGCTTATACAACAATACGTTGTAATTTTTAAGGCGAAATGTGTCCTCAAATGTAAATATGTTTTAATGTTATTGGTGAAATAGGTCCTCACAAGCAACTATTTATAAATTTTAATTGGCGAAATGGGTCTTCACAAGCAACTATTTGTAAATTTTAATTGGCGAAATGGGTCTTCACAAGCAACTATTTTTAAATTTTAATTGGCGAAATGGGTCCTGATACAATATAGTTTTAATAGTATTGGCGAATATGTAGGTGTTTTATTACATGCTTACGAGATTCCAGGCGAAAATATTAATCGGTCCATTTCAAACGCGTAGTTTGTTATGATGAATTTGTTGCTTAAATATGCCTCATAAAAAAAATCATTAGCGAATGGACATGCATTGGACTGATAATTTGTAAATTATGGGCAATTTGGGCACCCTGTTGGGTGTGATTAATTCACCAATTTTGACTTGTATGATTTCTAGAATTCGCCAATTGGCAAAGATTCACCACTAAAGTTTTCCCTGCTTGGTTTGCTTCTGGTGGTTTACTGTTTAGTTCCTTTTGGCTCTTGGCCTTTGATGTTTCCTTGCCTTTGACTCAGGACTACTATTGGTCTTGAGTGTTTTGTCGCTCTTGGTTATCTAGTGACCAAGAGCTAGTTGTGTTTCTGCTGTGTTACGGTGGTGCTTCCAATGGTTGTCTTTGACTTTGGACTGATGTTGGTTCTGAGTGTTATGTCACCTGGTTTGGTGACCAGGTGTTGTTTTTTTGTTTGTTGGAAAATTTTGTGACTTTGTTGTTTGGAAGTGTCCTTTTCTTAGCTCTGTAAAAGGTTCTTGGTCCTTATAAAACCTTGCTTACCTTATAAAAAACTAGAGGAGACATTGACATTGGAAAAGAAAGAATACAAAAATATGGGACTAAAGAAGAGGAAGATGAAGAAATACACTATTTCTTGACAAGCACAAAGCATGATTAAATATCCAAATATACAAAAAGGATAATTTGACAATAAAAATGAACTAATGATCACTACAAATCGTGTTCTTTAAGAAAGAGAAGTTTAGCTATTGAAAGAAATGGCAAGCTTTATGGAAGAAGAAAAATTTATATAAAAATTAAGGTAATTCTCAAAATATTAGAACAAAGTAAGAAGCCTAGTTTCCAAACCTCAAACTAGGAGTGTGAAAAAAATACCAAGAAGATGGAATAAGAAACCAATTCTAATAGAATTGTGAGTAAATAACACATTTTAAAAATGTATTAGCTGATCTCATCCAACATATGTCAAAATTCTACCTAAAAGATTCTAGGAAATTTAGAAGATCAACACTATATGACACCCTGTACAACATTTCTCTTGTAGATGGTATTGTTATCAGTAAAATTGGTACTTGGAGAAATGTAGAAGTTAACTTAATGGGAATTAAGAAGAAAGTAGACTTTGAAGTGATAGAGATGAAATAACCATTTGATACCTTCAAAATTATCTTAAAATTAGAATGGTTTGTAAATTATAATGAGACAATAGACTCTTGCAAGGAAAAAATATCATTCTTTGAAAATGAAAAATTAATACATATGCCTTTATACATGGATATAAGTATTCAATACATAGAAGAGATAACACAAGAAGAGAGTGAAGAAGAAGTCTTGAAGGCCCTTCATTAATTAAGAATACCAACCAAATATACCATGCATATTGGCAAAGATGTTATAGAAGATACATAACTAATTTAGAAAGATAAATTATATTGGTTAGCAATAATGACAATACTAGTAGAGAAGATATAATCCCTTCAAGATATTGTAATATGTAGTGTGATAAGGTAGTGGTATACCATGCATATTGGAAAATATGTTATAGAAGATACATAACTAATTTAGAAAGATAAATTATATTGGTTAGCAATAATGACAATGCTAGTAGAGAAGATATAATCCCTTCAAGATATTGTAATATGTAGAGTAGATAATGACAATAGCTTTTGGAGAAGAGAATAGAAGGATATAATCCCTTCAAGATATTGTAATATGTAGTGTGATAAGGTGGTGGTATACTCATAAACCTAATATCCACACTTGAAAAACATTCACAATTCTTATAAAACCTAGGTATTTACAAAAGGAAGGAGACTAGAAACTTAGTTGAAAATACTACATCTGTAACAAGCCCAATGTTTAACCCAAAGAATTTACCTATGTTTTAACCCACATGTGAATAATATATGCTTGCAAAATATATCAATAAACTTTTTCTTTTCAATTTCAATAATAAGATGCACATTTGAAATAATCCCATTTCAAACTTCTCATTGCATTTACAAAATAAACCTTACAAAATCCCAAGTAACAATTTCATATTCCATAATTCCATTTCAATGATAACATTTTCCATATTTATAATTTCTCAATAAAGATATAGATACATGAATACATACATAGCTTCCATGAAATTTAATGAAATAAAGATACAAATGGTCTAGATGTCCTTGCTGCCATACATCCTCAAATTTTGGTCGCCAACTGTATGAGGGAGAGCATCACTCAAGCACTTTTTTGTCAAACACGGACTTACTGTGGTCCCTCGCACATCTACCTAACTAGTAAGATGGCCCTACCCTTCAACTAAGAGATTGGTTTGGTAACCTCATAATACTGGCCTTCTTGAGCATGGTGTTGTGTCCTACATACCTAGAGCTACCATACAAATTGGCTACAACCTACATGTATGACATTCCTTGCCTAGTATGCAAACCCGGATCATAGTGAACCGACAGTGTAAAAAATGGCTACTTACACTACTTTGGCCAAAGAATTCAACACCCATTACTTCGAGTGTAGGTCGTACGTTCACCCACCCCTTAGCTCAATTTGGTGTTTGACCATTCATATACACTTTTCAAATCATAACATACATTCACCAAGTTAACCATACATGCACACATACTAAGTGACTGACTAAGTTACTCCCTTTCCATGGATTATCCTAATCCCAGGAACAACCAAGTTAACCACCCATGTTCAAACTGACATTTCCATTAAAGTACTTCAAGACAATAACATATCTCATATTTCACAATCCATACAACATACATATGGTCTTGACAATCTAAGCATAATTCCAATAGCAACATAACCACACAAATTCCAACATATAGTGTATATGTATATGTCATTCAAAAAGGGTTTCCCCAAAACAAGACTCTACCAAGAATCATGCAAGCTTATCCAAAATAATAAATAATCTAAGTTCATACAAGCAAGCTCAACATGCATATAAATCATCCTTTCCTCAAACAATTGCATTCATTGACAAATATCATTTCAACATAAAAATAATCAAGTAATAAAATCAACATGCTTGGTATTATAGCTCCAAATGTAAATACTGCTTCTCAAGCTCAACTTCCACAATCACACTTGTTGCTCCTTCTAGGCTCTGCCTATCTCCAATTCTAGCCTCTCACAAAACTCTAAACTAATACAAATCCACAAAACAAACTCTCTTTCTCACTAAAGAACTCAAAAACACACTTGTACAAAAAACTACAACATAATTACAAATGAACAAGAATAAATTAGAATGAATGAGTGAATAAAAGGTAGAGGAGTTGCCTCTATTTATACTAAAAACTGAAAAACTCAATGCTACAAACAAGCTCACAAAACTGCCACCTTTTCTCCTCCCATCTCCACCACTTCAACAACAAACTAATTCTCCTTCTAAAATGCATCGACTCAGCCACCAAGAATAAAATGTGGCTACTTTAAACTCTTAATATGAAAAACATATACAATCCATATATTCTGAGCTTCTCAAATGAGGATGAGTCACCTCTTTCAAGTGACAACAATGCCTCTTTTTACTCAGTCAAATACATAAATGCAAACCTATAGGTTTCCTAATTTCTTAAGCAAGTCGACTACCTTCTTAAACTTCAGCCATCTCTGGCTTGACAAAGTCATTATTCTCATATTTAGTTGTGCATTGGTTTTTAGACTTCTATTTGCTTCATTCCACCTATTATGGCGTTGCATACTTTACACATTAGCATGTTGTACGTGGGTTATTATTTTGCAGCTACTTTAACATATTGCCTTGCTTCATTATAGCCCAGCTCATGCGCTTTACAAACTTCAGAAAATATTATTCACTTTGCACATAGTATACTATATAGTTATGCGCTTTGGCATTAAACTCCCTTTCATGCACGCATTATATGTGTTGCACAATGCTAACATAATACTGGCTTTTATTCAAGTTGTTCTTCATTATAAGGCTCGCGTCATATATGCGCCCAAGTTTACTTTATAAACATTTCAAAATGTAAACATTATATCAATATATATATTGTATTATTATTAACATATATATATTATTTCTGGTGGTTCCCAGTCCAAGGGAGATAATGAGCTTAATGGTCAATATTTTGTGGTAGATGGTCGCAAGGAGGAGGAGTTGATAATTTTGGGGATAAGGAAGCTAAGGAAATGACGCAAAGGGCATCTAGACGAATTGCAAAGCTAAAAAAACAAGTTGTGAAAGGCGTTTCGAAGGGTACCAAAGACCAGGGTAAGGAGAAGGGTGTTGTGGATACTACTATTGAAATCAACGACTCCCCTATTCGACAGTCGCCCAGTGTGGAGCTTTCAAGTGGGAAGTCTATGCATGAGAAGGGGGGGTAAATCTGAGTCCTGGAAAGCCAAAGCCTCTAAAGGTGAATCCTCTCTCTAAGGATTTCTCTTACTTAAATGATGACAATACTTCAGTGTTCAAGCTTTTGGATATGGCTCGTTTGGGGGCTACATTCACGTTTAAGCTTACCAAGTGGATATGACAAGAATTTAATAGGGTGAATATCAAAATTAGGGGTCTAAAAGAGAATATGCAAAACATGCCGAAGGGTTCTTCCTTGGATATTTTGATTGAAAGACTAGTGGAATTAGAGTGCTCCTTTACGGATTTTAAGACCTTGTGTGAGAATCGCCTCTTTGAAATGGAGGCAAAGACTAATGAAACTAATGTGGACATCAAGAAGTTATTACAAGTTAGCCACAGTTCAGTCAAGAACAGTGTTGAGTCTCTGGAGGTCCTCTTTCATAAGATAAGTCAATTAAGGGAAGATCAACTTTGCTTTGCAGAGTTGATGGAGAAGGACCGGTCTTCAAAGGGGAAGGGAAAGAAGGTTGGAAAAGATGAGGCAAAAGGCCCATGTACTAGAACCAGGGGTAACTTGAGGAAGACCTTTGAAGAGGAGAAGAAAGAACTGATGGAAATGGTTGAACTACATAGTAACCAGGAGATTGAGGTGGCTAACACCTTAAAGAATATGAGATAGTGTCTCTTTCTGTGTTGTCTGTTTTTGTTTCTTTGTTGTTGGGTTTCTATTTTTTGGTTGTTGGTTTGCTGCTGGCTGCTGTTGATGCTTCAATGTTTTTATCTCTGAGCAACTTTTCATCTTTTATATTGTAAAGGGTTTGGGTCTCTTCAAAACTTGTTTTTCCCTTATAATCAAAACATATATATATATATACACATTTATTAAATCATTATTTGCCAATCACATATATATACATATACTAATGATTATATATTTATATATACATATATTAATATCTATGTATTTAATATATTCACATACATATATATTAATATATATATATATAAATTATATACATATATTGTTATCTTAACATCCATAATAAACACATATATCTCTATATTCATCAATTGGTACATATATACAAAATGTATATATATATGTCATATATGTCCATTGATATTCTCATGCATATGGTATATACATGAGTATGCGTAAATACGTCTACCTATGTATATGCATGCATGTATATATTCATAGGTATGAGTTATCGTAAACATGTACATATATACATATATACATATATACATTCTATTTATATACTCATCAATTAATATATAAATATGAATACACAAAGAAGAACTTACACTTAACACCAAGACTTAATCACATATTCCCAATCAAGAACAATCAAGGACTTAAAACCAAACCAATACAAATCATCCCCAAACTATGACTGAAGGTTACTTACCATTTCCCGAACTAACTTGACTCAATTGGACCAAACTAGGATGTGAGTGTGTGTAAGCTCAAATAGGCTCATTAAGGGTTACCAAACCAAGTTATTCTCCTAAGTGATACTCCCCCTCTCTTCTGGAGGCTTGATTCTTTTCCTGCATCCAACTTAGTGCATCACAATGCTAGTTAGCCGATAACATTACATTCACATGCATCAAATATCATTTTGCATTATCAAAGAATTGAAAGCATTCATATTACATTGCACATTCATCATCACATTTTCCATCCAGAATATACAAAACATAATTTGTATTAAAGAATTTTAACTCATCAAAGTAACAGTAAATAGGTAATAACATAATGGGGTGTAACAACATCAAGATAGGACCTAAGGTCCAATTACAAGAATTCATTAGGGGATGGAGAATATGAGGGAATATGATGAAAGGCTATATATTTAAATTTTCTACTAGACATTATCACCCAACCAATAAAAGAGAGGAGAAACTAGAAGTTGGGCCACAATACAAAGTGTCTTGTATTTTTTTTGCATTTTATAGTTATGATAAAATTATTCATAATACACTATGAAATATGAAAGACCTAATTTTATATCTCATAGAAACAATTATCAACAAGTTAATCATACCATATCAACAAAGGAGAAAGATGTTTGGAACTTAATAGAATTGATGAATAAGGAGGAAATATCACTATTTAAATATTATGCACTCTAGAGCTCTAGGAAGACTACATAACCTAAACAAGAAGATCCTCAAAAATTAAAATGTAGAAGTAAAGGAAGGAGAAAGGGAGATAGCCACCAAGAATGAGATAAAAAATAAATCCTTCAATAATCCATTAAGAAATAGAGAAGAAAACATAGCTTCAAAAGGAAGCCCCAAATTAGAAAAACTTGGAGATTATTGGGATGGAATGCAAGTTATGCAAGTAGCATAAGTATTAAAAGAATATGAAGACCTATTTCCTTAAAATTTAAATGACCTAAAAGGTATCAAATAAAAAGTAGGAATAATGAAAATATAGCTAAAGGAAGGAGTGAAACTATAAAGGAAGATACTATATGATTAAACCAAATGCATAAACAAGAGTTAAAATTGAAATAGATAAAGTGCTCTAGGATGAGGTATTATCAAACCTATGGAAGAAGCCAAATGAATAAGCTCCATGGTAGTTCAACATAATAAAATTAGGGAGATAAGAGTATGTGTTATTTTTGGGGAGGCAAACAATGCTTTCATCTATGACCCTTTTCCAACTACTTTTATAGATGAAATACTAGAATGAGTAGCAAGAAGGGAGATCTACTCATTCACAAACAAATTCTCAAGATATCACCAAATAAAAATATAGGAAGAAGACCTACCAAAAACCACATTTTCAACTAAAGGGGATCATTCATGTATGCTATGATTCCATTTGGTTTGAATAATTCCCTTGTACTGTTCAACAAAATCACGATAAATATATTTAAGAAATTTATCCATGAATTTTTGGAATTTTACTTGGATGATTGGACAATATATGGATCAGTTAAGGATCATTTTCAAGTATTGAGAATTATGTTAAAATGATGTTGAATCTTGCAAATTTCACTAAGTTTGAAGAAATTTATATTTTTGGCACTTTTTGCAGGGACTCTACTAGGCTACATAATATACAAATAAGGTTTGATGGTTGATTAACTAAAAATAACCATAATCTCAAACCTACCAACTCTAAAGATAATAACAAAAGTAATTTTTTTTGGATACACTAGTTATCATAGAAAATTCTTTAAGGGATATGTGGTTAATACATGGACCGATAGAAGAAATTTTGGAGAAAATATAAACAAAACCTTTTAGTGGACAAAATAGTACCATGAAGCATTTGATATATTAGGAAAGAAGATTACAAAAGAATCAATTCTAGTTTTTCTAGATTGGAATATTCCTTTCCATGTACATGTGGATGCATCATGCATCATAATAGTAGTACAAAAAATAGGAAATAAAGATCATCTAATTGCTTATGCTAGCCAAGAACTATCATAGGAAAAAAAATAATTACACTACCACACGGAGAGGCACTGGCTATGGTTTATTCACTATAAAAGTTTATAACTATCACCTAGCCACACCATCTATATTATTTATCAACCATGATCCACTTAAATATTTGATGAATAGACCACTAATCCAATGGGAGAATCTATACACTTAACTACAAGGGATTTATAAATACATTCTACCCTAAAGTAAAATAATCTTCTACATATTTTTGATACAAAAATTTATCAAATCCAGTAGGATAGAGCCATAATGTCTCGAAGAAAATGTATCATTTCAAAGAGGGGATGATGTTAGTAGGAGAAGCTGACAATAGAGTAACATATACCCACTGCAAGAGATTGCACCGATTTCTAAGCCAAAAGGCAAAGAGACACACTATTTACTTATATTTGGGTATAAGTAAAGGTTCCACAAAGATGAAGGATGAGTAAGGAATGAATCAAAGAGTTGAGGTAGATGCAAGGGAGATGTATAGGAAAGTAATTATATGTAATAGCTAGGTGCTAAAGTAGATGTAAATATGGATGTAAGTAAGGTTTGTAGTTGAGGTTGTGCCATATTAATGTAATATCCAATTGATAACAAATATATATGATGTTGTAGATCGGTTTGTATCATATATGATGTGATTTAATGTATGTTATGGTTGATAGTAACTTTAAATTATTATTTGTATATGTTCTTTCCTACCACAAACTCTTGTAACCTATTGCACTTACTCTGATTCTCTTCTTATCTCTTATACAAGGGTATAAATACAACACTCCAAGTTCTAGGTGTAGAATCTTTGGTCTATTCCTCTTACTCATCAACTATAAATGATGAATAATTCGATGCTACCATTCATGTGTTGGTTGAATTCTAGCTTCCAATGGTCCTCATGCCTACTCTAGGCCACCCATTTAGAATTTTCTATGGGATTTTGACTTGTTTCACATGCCATATTAATGAAATCTGTCTCTTAGTCAAATTATTATAGGATTCAAAAACCAAATAAAATGTTATAAATATTAGTTCATTTACTAGAACAATAGTTGATCATTTCCACATTTCCACATGACTACAAGCATTGAGCATCTTCTATGGTTTCAAATCTTACAAGTCCAATCACCTGTTGAGTAACTCATTTTATAAATTATAAAGAGGTAGCTAATGTGTAGTAGATATTTATAATTAAATGTCTCCTTGTTCATTTTTAGATCTTTAGGAAAACTCTTAAGTGATGAATTATAATGACATTCTAGCCTAGGGTTTTCTCTCACCATATTTGTGGGTGTGATTATAATATAGATTTGATGAATGTCACAGTATTTTAATTCATTGCACTTGTAATAGTCATTTCTATATCACACATAGTTTTTTGGAGTTTGAAGAGGGATTATAAAGTATGCTCAATTTTTGATATCATATATATTTTGTTATCTCTATGTATTGCTTATTTTGATAATCTATTAATTTGTAACTATAGACACTAAAAATTGTCCTAAATAATAATCTTATTATTTAATTAACCTCATTCCTCTAAGTTCATATTTCTTCTTATCCATATAATTAAATAATTTTAATTATTTAATTATTCTAACTATTCTCTAAGGTTAATTAAACAATTTTAATTGTTTAATTAATTGACCACTTTTTAGATAATTATCTTTAATTGTTTAATCTCTAATATTCTTCATAATTAAATAAATATGTTTATTTATTTAACTAACTATTTTCTAAATTCTTCTATAGTTAAATAAATTTATTTATTTAATTAATTATCCATGTGGGTGCAAATGAATAAATGATTTTTATTTATTTATTACACTTATTTTTTTCTTCAATTTTTTCATTTTTTTAATCATCAGTTAACTCTTCTTCATATTAGAAACTCAACCTTCTCTCCTTAACTAACTCCACTTCATCTTAGAAATTTCATCTCCATCCACCAGTCAACTCAATCTTCAAAATAGAAACTTTATGTGCACAATTATCTATTAATCAAATTAAATAATTCATTATTATCTCTTCATGCTTCAAAATAGAAAATTTCTATTCATAGTTGAGTTGACTCTATTGATTTTTCAGTTATCTCAAGTCTTCATCCTTATCTTCATCTCTTATTTTATTTTTCCTCGAAAAGTCTAAAAATAAGATCATTTCTTCATTATTTGGGGATCTCACATTTTTATGCAAATTAACTGTGTCAAAATCTATTATCAATCAAATCAATCATCAATCATATTGTCATGTTGCTGAGATTTAGCATCCACATCCAAAGATGAAGCAACATCACATCACATCTTTTTGAGGTTTACAGTGGGATCGATAAAGTAGAATTAAAATTTGATTTCTTTATTTATGTTTTCATGTTATTTTAATTTCTTATTTTCTGATTTCAATGCATACATTTTGGTGAACTGGACATAAACACTAACCTTTATTGCCTAACCTTGTTGTTTGTGAGTTTCTGGTGTTTTCTATCTTGTAGGTTGCAAGTACTTTCAAGAGGTTTTAAAAATCAACATTTTTAGGAGCTTCTTGAGGAGAAAAAGGCATCATGGTTGTGTTTGGAAGGGTCGTGGGATGAATTTTCATATATAATAGTCCATATTTTGGTGTCGAATAACATTTTAAGCTTAAAAAATGCATTTTTCAGTCACTTTCTTTTAATCCGTACATTTGTACGGATTTTTAATTTTGGATTGTTAATTTATTGCTGTATGTCTTAAAATTTTGTTTTAAATTAATTTTCTTTCATTTGTTGTTTAGAAAATTAATTAACAAAGATTTAATCACTTGGTTGAATTGACTATTCTTCCTTTTCACAATTTTCAAAAATACCAATCTGCAGTAAAATAGATGTAACTTTTAAACCAATAATCAAATTCTCAAGTTTTTGCAGGTGCTAGAAAGATGGTTCTGATATACATGTTGTGAATTAGGTAATTTATTCAAATCATAAATAAAAAATTAGGTATATTCAGTCAAAGTGAAGGTTTCAATTTCAAAATTCAAACAAGCACATACACAAACTTGCTTTTTTGATTTTTTTTTCTTTAAATTTCATAATAATTCTAATGGTTTGTTTGGTTTTCACTAATCATTTTTGCAGCTTGAGGTGAAACATTAGGAGAAAATTATTGTAAAAGTAGTACTAACAAGTGGGTTTTGCATATTTTTGAATAGTTTAGGAATCCACACTTATTTTGGTGCTTTAAGATGAATTCACATTTCAAATTGGTGCACTAAAATTGAACAAAACAACTTGAACATTTACATTTGGTGCTTTAAAATAAACTTATTTTCCCTTGGTGCACTAAAATTGAACAATACAACTTTAACACTTTGATTTGGTGCATTAAAATTTACCTACAATATTGACATTTCAATTTGGTGCATCTAAAATGAACCCTACAATCTTCACATTTCATTTTGGTGTTTAAAATTGATCCTACAATCTTCATTTTCCCTTGGTGCATTAAAATTGAACAACACAACTTGCACATTTTAATTATGGCTTAACAATTTACAACTTGCATATTTCAATTGGTGCTTTAAAATTGAACCACACATTTCAATCATTGGTGCAATTAAAAAGAATTGTTTTCCGCAACTAGAAAGTTATCAGTGTGTATTCTCTTCTCTCACATGCTTGCATGATCTTGAGAATTAGAAACACCAATTTTTCCTTTTCTTATTAGTGCCTTGCTTGTTTTGTATGTCTTTTCAAACATTTTCTATGAAGGATTAAAATGAACAATTCATATTTTGATTTGGTTAATTAAAGTACAAGTGTCTTTTAATCCTTAAAGAGTGTGTGTGTATTCTCTTCTCTCACGCGCTTGCATGATGTTGAGAATCAAAAACACCACTTTTTCCTTTTTTGTTTTAGGGGGCTTGTCTATGGATTTCATCACCCTAGAGGACAACCTCAACTCCAGTGTTTTGGTGGAGTATAAATAGTGGGGGGTGAATCGAAAGACACGCCTCTTGGAAGTTGTGATTTTATCATTTGGGCTAAGCCCCCAAGAAATTTATACCTTGGGGAAGTGAAGGAGAAGGGTGGGTTACCCTCTTCTACTAGCTGTTTGGCTTTCTTGCACTTTCAAATTCACGGATTAGGTCTCACATGCCCTTGTAGCATATAGAGGAGTCCACCAACTTATCAAATCAAACAATCCCATTTTTCATCCAAATCTAAGTTTATAACCATGTATTCAATTTACCTTGAGATTTTTTGTAGTCAAGTTGAATACAATATGCTTCGTTAATACCAATCACGCATGATCCCTAGTCAACCATCCATCTACCCCTCATACCAACAAACCCCAACATTCCAACTTACTTACCAACAAACCATAAGAGCTAATCATCCACCTATCTATCCTCAATATCAAGAACCAATTAACACAATCTATACCATTGATCCCCAACAAACATCCATTAGTCATCCTTATCCTAACATTGACAAGGGAAACCAATCTTCCATCCAAAGTCTTCCTCAACACCAAACCATATCACAAATTCCTTTCTCCCACGCATATCCTACATTTTCACCCCCTTCACCAGATAAAGAAAGTAATATAGCCTCCACCTCCTCTCAAAATCCTTCATCCACTATGCCATTGCAATCCCCTCTATCCCCCATCCAGAAATATATTCAATAGAAATGCATTTATAAATGATCTCCAAGGACTACTAGCAAAGAGTCTTATGAAAATCCAATATAAAACAAAGTTAGGTGATTCCATCACATTCCTAATCCTACACCATCCAACCATATTCCACCATCATGCCCTCCATCACCTATCAAGCTAACTCAAGAGCTTCATATCCAAAACTCGGATTCCATTCAAGAAAATCCTATCATTTTCCAAAATCACATTCCATTGCCTAAACCATTAGATCTATGTCAAGAGATAAGTCCAAATCATGATGATATAAAATCCAAGATAAATCAAGATCAAGCTGTCCAAGAATCACCTCTAGATGATCATGACATCTATGATAATCCAATCCTTGATCATGATGCTATCCTTGAGTTTATCAAAGAATCCCCTCTAGATGATCATGATATCCAAGTTAAGCCAATCTTTGATCAAGATCTCATTCCTAATCATGACATACAAGATGAGCCTATCTTTGATCAAGATCCTACCTATGGTCAAGACATCCAAAATGATCCTCTCATCGACCTTTATCCCATCCATGATCAAAAACTTGAAGTTGATTTGATCCAAACTCCAACCACTTCCATTTCCCAAGATGAGACCCTTGCCTCCCTTAGACACATAGATAATCAAACAATTGATATGAATCATAACAAACAAGAAGATACAAAAAATTCCATGGATCAAACTGACATCCCAAATAATCAAGAAGAAACAAGCATGAAAAATGATAAAGCTAAAATATCCTATCAACTAGGATCATCTACTTTTTTCAAATCAAATTTTCTTGCAGAAGAGAAAATACCAAGCAATGGTTTTCAGCTAAATAATGATGGGTTAGCATCTTGTTTCCAAAACAACAAATACCCCATTGCAAACTAAATCTGTCAGAGCATGCAATATCAAGGAAGAGGACTAGGCCTAAATGAGTAAGGAATTATAGAACCAATACAATTTCTTGAAAATCCTAGACATCAAGGTCTTGGATATTCTTCACTTGAAAAATAGAATAATGTTAGTGATTCCTCCACGATATTAGGGGAAACTTTATCCAATACAAACATCAAAA
This sequence comes from Sequoia sempervirens, assembly GCA_007258455.2. NCBI lineage: Eukaryota > Viridiplantae > Streptophyta > Pinopsida > Cupressales > Cupressaceae > Sequoia > Sequoia sempervirens. The sequence goes on along the minus strand of VDFB02086081.1, from coordinate 57,919,970 downwards.
TGGGGACCATGAGTAGTCCTTACCATAAGGTTGCTGCCAACAATCCTTTTGTCCCCACCATAAACCATAATTCCCAATTCATTAAACCTACCAATTAGAACCAACAAAAAGAAAATTCCTACAAATACAAAGTCAAAAATAAAATATCAAAGGATATTGAATCAAGAAAAAATTAAAGTGGACAAATGAAGTTAAAATGGATCCCAAAGGGTAGAAGGAAAATAGATATATGAAAACCGCTCCAATGTCGCACTCTGCTATGCCACTCATAGTTCTTGCACCCTTTGGCATTCCTTTCAACGGCAAGCAAGGCAATATCAGGGCATCGTTCGTAGGAGAAAGGGCTTGAGGAGTGTAGGCAATTAAGACGGGCTTGGAGCATGGGCATGGAAACCTCCCACGACACCATGTTCAACGACATTTTGAGGGGTTAGGGCACATTGTGTCTAGTGATAGGGGTCCTCAATTGGACTCACAACATGTTGTCGCTACTGTAAATGATGCCCTTGCTAAACATTGCCCACACTTCCCTATTTTCCCTTCTTCAAAAATGCTGAAAGTTTTCTTGGATAATTTGGCTTTGGATAGGGAGGCCTTTCTGTCTGATCATGCACTAATCTATCAGAGTATGAAAACTTGGCCGAAACTTTGCGATTTGCATACTTGGGTCTCAGAAGAATGGAATGAATTCATGGAAGGAGAGATCAAAATTTACCCCTGTGCAAAGGGGTTCTTCATTTTAGAGTTTGACTCACAAGAAGACAAGGAGTTGGTCCTTGAAACTAGTCCATGGCTCTACCAAGGATATTTTTTGTGCATCCCTGGTTTCCCGATTTCGATCCATGTACATAAATTTTCACTTCTGCATTTTTATGGGTAAGACTACTATATCTTCCCATTCAGTTCTAGGAACTACATTGCTTAAGGGCCATTGGAAATAGCCTTGGAAGGTATCACTGCTCTTCTGAGGAAACTATCAACTATCAAAATTCTACATGTGCTCGTATCTATGTTGAAATGGATTTTTCCAATGGTCTCCTTGTGAAGATTTCATTGAAGGTGGCTAATAGGCGCATGAGGCAACCGATCAATATTACAAAAATATTTCTTTCAAATGTAGGAAATACTTCTCAATGGAACACTTCTCATCCCAATGTCATTTTCATCACGATTTCGGGAACCTAAACTTAAGTAAATCAACTCATGGTGGATTAGGGTTGAAGCCTAACATTATACCATTCCTCCCAATCCACCTAAGGATTCCATTCATCCTTCAATTTCACCAAAGGAAAGCAAGCCTTCATCATCTCTCCCTTCTGAGAAGCGAACTTCAGTCTTGCCTGCAAAGGATACAACTTCTACAATTCTCTCTAAGGGTAGGGAAGCATCCATGATATTAGCGGAAACTAGCATTGGATCGCCCCTACCCCCTGAAACAAAACAAGAATGGACAAAGGTGAAGCAAAGGAAAACATAATAAACAAACTAAAAGCATCTGATGACTTTAAGATCTTCTAAGAAAGTAGTAAATCTAGATATGTAATATGCTATGTAATCGGTGCCATTTTAAAATTTAAGTCTGGAATATGTAATTTGGTGCTTTAAAGTAATAGAAAGAGTGCTATCCTCTTTGAGAGCAATTTTCCTAAAAAAATAGGATCCTAAAGAAAAATTGATCAAGCAAAGAAAATATTCCAAATCCAATATCTAATCAAAATGTGGAGCCACAAGAAAAGAGGTTTCCCAGATATAACAAATGTCCACCTCCTTCAAAATGGTCATCACACAAAGCATATAAAAGTGTTGGTTCCAAACATTATCCCAATCAAAAATCCAAACTCCATCATCCATCACCTCATGTTTGGAAAATGAAAATTCCTACATTTAAACTACCAAATACATCTACCATCATCCATCATAATCCAACATATGGCTTGAAGTCTAAAAAACCTACTTCACAAATCCGTCATATCCTGGCAGCAACTCTTTATCTTAAGGACTCTCATGGTACTCTATCAAAATGTGTGTATTTTGATAAGGCCAACCCTACTATCAAAAAGGATCACAATGACATCCATCAATTGTACACAAGTGCCATGATCTTGACAAGGAAACTCCTACATAGAGGTCACTATTGGCATATCATGACACCAACATCTACATCGGCATGATCAAAGGATTCATAACAATTAGTGATCATCTAAACATCAAGGCCATCTAGAAAATAAAAAAAATAGCAAAGAGAAAAAATCATCCAATAGTGAAAACCATTCTTATGGCACTTTAGATAAGTACCATGATGAAAACCTGGTAAATAGGCATCATGTGTAAGATCAAATATCTATGTGGACCATTACACTTGGGGGAAAGTTGTCTCATCTTCCATACCTTTTTCATGATATTTCCATTCATCTACCCAATCCATATCCTTTCCATCCATCTTCCCTACCCACCTTGATCTTGATAAGGACTAGGGCACAAACATAAATCATTCTTTAGAAAAATCTTGATATGTCAATCCTTTATCCATGCATCATAAAATATCATGTCATTGTCTACATAACGCTATTTGAATCCATATCTTGGAGAAAATAAGTTATTCCTATGCGACATAGTCCTTGGAGATCATATCCTAAATCCTCCATCCAATAAGTCCCCATGTCTCCTATCCTTTACCAAATCAATCTGCTATCCTTCCATCCCTATCACAAGACTTGGTTTTCCCTTGTCATTGGTTTAAGGATTCTAATCCACCTAGCCAACATCCATCCACTATCCCCTCCAATCATAAGGTTAGTCCATTCAAGTGCAACAATCATAATCCATACAAACTTGCTATGCAATCTAGCACGTCATCCAAACACATACCTTGGTTTTGTTCCTAGCCTTGCTGCAAGCCTTAATCCTTTAGTCACATTGTCATCATCAGGATATGTCTTTCCCAATCCTCATGTTTTTTTGGGATGCATCCTTCCCATATCAACAATGCTATCATCATCATCATCATCAATCAATCAATTAGTTTTCATCTTGACTAGGGGCAATATCATGTATATCCTTGTATCCTTGTGCATGCTTGCTTTCTTGCTTGTGTGTATCTTTCATATGCATTTGTCATGGTCCTTATAGTATGCCATCTATAGTATACCACTCCATAAATAAACACAAGCAAACATCGAACATGGACATGTGCTTCCAAACCACCAAACAACACACTTGAAACATGTGCTTTTAATGTAAAATCTTAGAGATCGACATCAACCTAGATAACATGCAGTCAAAACAATCCTTTGCCATTGTGAACATTTCCTTATCATCCATCACTTGTCTTATATAGGATGTTTCTTTCTTGAAACCAGACACTTGTCTTATGCGAGATGTTTCCGTCCTGAAACCATACATGATCCAAATCCATCCTTTAGTCCTCGCACCTTGGCAAAATATAGTATTATTGTGTGTCTATTGATCATTGCTTGTATTTTTCTTTGGTTTATCTTTTTGATATTATGATCTTTCTTTGGATTTATCTTTTGACCCATGCTATTCCTACTCAAGGTCACCATGATCATTTCATATCATGGTGTGCTTTAACATGGCATAAATTGGGGCAAGGTTTATTGTTTCTTTGTGTTGTGTCTGATGGTTGTCTCATCACAGATCCACCAAGAGTGTCATACGCCTTGTGAGTGTTGGTCCATCCAATTGTATATTTTCTATTTTCTTGAGAGTCAGTCCATGCATTGGATACATTGTCACCTTGGTCTTCTATACCCTGGTGCATAACATCCATTGCTATATTAAATAAAGGTTGCTAATCTCAAAGTCAACATAACACATCATCATCGTCATCCCTGCATCATAATCATTTTTCTTACATCCATATTTTAATCCTTTTCATCCATCATTTTCCATCTTTCATCTAACAATTTCTTCTTCTCTTCTTTCAAGAGATCACCCATGCAATTAATGCACAAGTAATCTCTCGAGGGGGCATCAATCATCTCAATCATCTCATCTTTTCTAATTTTCCATTTCTCACATGACTAGGACATATCATCATCTTGTTTTTCTCATCTTTTCTAATTTTCCATTTCTCACTTGACTGGGGCATATCATCATCTTGTTCATCTCTTCTGATTTTTCTTCTTAGCTACTTTTCTTTTCTTTGAAACAATGTTACTTTAAACATTGCTTCAAAGAGGGGCAAAATGTAGACACTAAAAATTATCCTAATTAAATAATCTTATTATTTAATTAACCTCATTCTCTAAGTTCATATTTCTTCTTATCCATAATTAAATAATTTTAATAATTTTAATTATTTAATTATTCTAACTATTTTCTAAGGTTAATTGTTTAATTAATTGACCACTTTTTAAATAATTATATTTAATCATTTAATCTCTAGTATTCTTCATAATTAAATAAATATGTTTTTTATTTAATTAACTAATTTCTAAATTCTTTTATAGTTAAATAAATTTATTTATTTATCCATGTGGGTGCGAAAAAATAAAAGATTTTTATTTATTTATGACACTTACTTTTTTCTTCAATCTTTCCATTTCTAAATCATCAGTTAACTCTTCTTCATATTAGAAATTCAACCTTCTCTCCTTAGTTAACTCTACTTCATCTTCATCCACCAATCAACTCAATCTTCAAAATGGAAACTTTATGTGCACAATTATCTATTAATCAAATTAAACAATTCATTATTATCTCTTCATGCTTCAAAATAGAAATTTATATTTCATAGTTGAGTTGACTCTATTGATTTTTCAGTCATCTCAATTCTTCATCCTCATCCTCATCTCTTATTTGATTTCCCTTCGAAAAGTCTATAAATAAGATCATTTCTTCATTATTTGGGGATCTCACATTATGCAATTCAACTCTGTCAAAATCTATTATCAATCAAATCAATCATCAATCATATTGTCATGCTGCTAAGATTTAGCATCCACATCCAAAGATGAAGCAACATCACATCACATCTTTTTGAGGTTTGCAGTGGGATCGGTAAAGTAGAATTTAAATTTGATTTCTTTATTTATGTTTTCATGTTATTTTAATTTCTTATTTTATGATTTCAATGCATACAATAACCATATATAAGACAATGGTATTGGAAATAATGATCCTCCATGCACTTAAACATCTTCAACTAGTAGTTTATGAGTAGAAAGTTAGTTTGCGTGCATTTTTATGATTCAATGTTATTCCTAGGAAGCCATCTCTAATAAGATTCAATGATTTTTATCCTCATGCCTATTTTCTATGTTATTACTTTCTTCTTTTGCTTATAACAAATGAGAAATAGCATGACGTATATGCCTATGCTCTCTAGTACTCTGGTTTCTTTTCATTCAGTTTTCAAGTTGCAATTGTGTAGGAGTGTAGGCATAGATGTTTTCATCATCTTAATAAAGGTTATATATGTAGTAGTCTAGTCCTTAGTCTAGTGACAACCTTTGGGGCTAGGCATACACTGGATACTATTATAATTGGATACATTAGATACTATGATTAATCATATTAAGGATACCTCTAGGAATACCCTCTTGGGTCCAATTGAGTCCAAAGTGAAGGAGACATCCGCTCTCAACAATTGTCTTGTCACCACTCACTCTTTGTTCATGATTTGATCTTTCCACCATTCAAAAATGACCTTTCTAATGAGACAAAAAAATGTCTCATCTATTAGCCAAATAAAAGCATGTATTTTGCTTAATTATGAAGTTTATCAAGACTAAGCATGATGAGGAAAGTAAGAGATTTTTCAGTTGGAGCAGTCAAGATTTCATCATATCTTGAAAATTATGATCTGGGTTCTTGAGATTTTTGGATGGAAATTCGGAAACAAGAAGGCAAAAAAACCCATTAAATTGCACAAAAACTCAGTTTGTGGTTTGAGGGAAAACTTCACCAGTCCAATGCTCTGAAACTTTGCTTTCATGCTTCACCAGTTCGATGCTCCGAAACTTTGCTGCTCTGGAATTTCTAGAGCTAAGAAGGATCTAAGTGAAGGATCATTTATGAAGAGGTTGAACAATTTGGGCTTCTATGAGAAGTTAAGAGACAACAGTTGGGAGCATCTAGGGGGTAGTTCCAAGCATTAAGGTAGATTATTGGGTTGTGCAAACAAATGGAGCATATCTAGGAGACAATTTTGGGCAGTTTGAACCTTTTTGCAAGCATCTAGGAGCTGTTTTATGAGCTTTAATGATACACAAGGGAAATGCATGATTTTTTCAGCAGTCAAATGTCTTTTTGGAGCTTGTTTGGGGGCTGCAAAATATACATATTTGTTTTGGATGATCAAAGAAGATTGACTCAACAAGATGACGGAAAGACTTATCTTTTTCCCTCAACACATGTTCCTATCTTCTAGCAAGTGGTTGCACAACAATTAAGGCTCATATTTCAAATTAGTTGAAGATAAGAATTCTATAAATTCATTGTAATCTAGGAATCAAATGGAGGGGATTATAAAGACTTGTTTTGGCCTGATGAAATATGATAGTTTCTAGTTTCATTTCAAGTAATGTATTTCTAGAATTTTTAGAGTAAATTTGAATTCAAGCAAGCTTTTCATTTCCAACAAAGTGTGAAGTATTTCAGAATTTTTCAATTCATGCAAGTGTTCCTTATATTAGTTTCCTTTCATGCAACTTTCCTTTTATGCAAGTGTGCTCCAGAATAGGTTTGATTTTTGCAAGTTTGATTGTAGAATAGATTGTCAAGCAAGTTTTCTCCATTCTCTTTTGCATACAGCCATGGACACCACCTTGGATTGATAAGTTAAATGATGAGGATTACAATGAACCCATCACTTTCCCTAGCTTTGAAGTGGATTGATCCCTCTAGAAGTGTGAGCAGTAATTTTAGGACCTAATAAAATGGTGTCATTATTAGGGATGTGATATCTTGGTTCTTATTTTGAAAAATCCCATAACATATTCATTGAAGAATTTTTTAGTGCGTAAGTTGGAATCCCATCCTTATAGCAATAAAATTCCATTATTATTGAGGATATTTTAGCCTAGTTCTTATCTTGAGAATACTAGTAACATAGCATTTGAATAATTTTTTATTCCTTGGTCGATATCTTGGATATGTAAACTGATTAAGGGAAGGTTTTTCTCTTCCAAGTAGTTCAAGGGACCCCCAAGAAATTGAAGACATGACAACACAAGAGGGAAGACAATGCGTTACATGGAAGGTCAAAAATAAACTTATTTCAACTAAGCCCCTTGCTCAAAGAAATGAAGTTGGTACTTCAAGTAGAGATAGCATGCTTGATTTGAAAGATCACTTTATCATGCTTCAGATGATTCAAGTGAAGACATGATTATAAGAAATAAAAAAAAATAGTAGGCATGAGAATGGTATGTCTAGAAATGAAATAGGTTTATGTGAAGGAAATAGAAATGTATCCCATGAGGTAGATGTTCAAAATATTAACTTACCTAATCCTCCACATCTAAGAGTCATAAGAATGGTTTTACACCCTAATTCTCCTACCTCATCTCATAGAATTGACCATGAGAAATGCCCTACTTTCCTTGATGTTAACATAACCATACATTAAATAATGAATATAAAGATAGAAATTTATGAGAGGATAGATTTCATTGATCACATTAGGTAGAGACCCATAAGGAAATTCAAGCTCAAATTGAGGTACAACAAGCACAACTTGCTCAATATTCTTAACAAACAAATCTTAATCATGCATCAAATACTTATAATTAATAACTACCAAATCAATGATATGAATAACAATTCAATAATTGGGTAAATGTAAGACCCTTTTTAGAAAGGCATGGTCAAATTCCCTCTATTAAGATAACCTTTAGGGGCTAAAAGATACAAAAAAATTTATTTGTTTGGTATCTCACATTTTTCCAAATTTAAATGAAAATAAGGGGAAATATACCAAGGTTCCAAGGAAAAAATGCAATCATAGGAGAAGACAACTAGAGACACTTCATAAATGTCACAAATGAATATGAGATTGAGCATGAGGACATGATGATGAAGTTATTTGTACAATTTTCTGGAAGGAAGTGCAAAATAATGGTATATAATCCTTCCAAATAGCAACATTGATACATGGGATGATTTCATGAAAATATTTATATTATAATATGGGGATATGATATATCCCAAAATTTCCATACATGAAATCACAACCAAAAAAAGGGAATAAATGAGATAATACAATAGTAGATTCATTATGACCATGAGGAAAGTACCTCTAAATATTAGATTGAATGATTTCATGTGTGCCTAGTCCTTTACTATGATTTCTTTAATTCTAAAATTGGATATATTGCATTTGAGAAAAAAATCCACAAATTTTGAGGGAGCCATATGCTATAGCCATAAACATTGAGAGGAACAAGAGAGCATTCATAAGACATATCAAAATGGTAGATGACAATCTCTCACAACTAGGAAAAGGAAATGATAATAAATCTCATTGTTGAAGAAAAGTTAAATAGATGGATGGGTGTAGTTAAGGATCTATTATAAAAGGTGGAAAAAATGATAAGGAGTTGCCACCTCATAATTGCAACTTATTTTAATGAAGTTCAGAGATTACATAACATACCAATTACAATGATGATTGGTCTAAGAGTCCCTAACAAAATGATAGACAAATGATTCCTAGGCAAGGGAATTTCAAGAATAAAGACAAGGAAAATCAAAACCCTTTGCAAAGGGATCATGTTTTCCACGTGATCCATTTGATTGTACAGTTTGTAGTATCAAAAAGTAGAGATGGAGAATTCCTTAATGAGGAAGGTGGTATAAAATATTATGAAGATGAACTTGATCAGTTGAATAGTTTTAATTATGAATCCATGGAGAAAGATATTGAATATCTCGAACATTAGGCAACTAAATAAATCCTCAAGTATGATAATAGTGTAAATCTAAATTAGTATGAATTTCCCATTCATGATTTTGAGCACTTGAGGGAACTCGTAAGGTAAAAATACAAAGGGATTATGCCACCAATTGAAGAAATCAGATCCTTCATAGATTATTAGTAAGGCATGTTTAGAATGGGTATCAACTAAGAAACAAGCAAGTACCTACAAGAGATAAGGTTGTTGATATGCCATGTAGGGAAAATGTAGGTACTAATAGAAGAAAAAAAGTGTAGAGCATTAGACTAAGAATGACACCAATGCAAGGAAGGTGATGGAGAAAAGGAGAATTTTGATATAGTAGTAGGTATTAAGAAGACATATGTGCTTAATCCTCATATCCATGCTATACTCTCATGTGTTATAGTTGTTCCAAAGGGGATGAACCTAGACAATAAAACACAACAAACTTAGCCCCAACAAATTAAAGGATAGAGTGAAGACAAATAAAATATAAAAAGAGATAAGAGGTTAGGATATTTCTTCTTGTAGTCTTATCATGCATTTTATTCCCAATGCTATGATTTAACTATTCAACTTGATACACCTTTACCCAATTACACCATTGTTGATATGACTCAAGTCACGTGTCAAATTAGAGTTTCAATGCCAATAGCGAAACTCCTTATAATTTTTGAACATAGAGAAAGTGTTATGTCCTACTTCACTACTATAAAAGAGGCATACCAACTTACTACTATCAATGATGTAACAAATGCCAAAGAAAAAAATAAACTATTGAGGTTTACCTAAGGAATTCCCTAGTTAACATCCAAGATTCTGTTGACCCTTTCTATAATGTGTACCATCTGAAGAATCCAATAGGATATTTAATGGAGCTATTAGTTCATGGTCAATGTCTTAGACATTACTTAATATTATTAATAATGTCCTACCTGATATGTATTTTGTTTTGTGTGTTTTTTATAATTATCAAATAATGACCCTTATTGGTCATGATGAAGTATAATCAGTATAGTCCCCTCTTTGTGTCCCTTTTTGTGGTTTGCTACCATATATATTTAAATTTTCATTATGCCTTAAAGAGATAAACATCCCCAACTAGAGCCAATGTTGGGACTCAATTTGATAATGCCAAAATTTTCTAGAGTCTCATCCCATTTGTGCATCTATACCTCATTTTACCCATCAAAATAACCACCATGAAAGCACTCCAAATGGGCTCCCCTTGGTCAAATATTTGTAAGTATTGTTCTCCTTCATTCCCCATGTATCTATTATACGTTGTAACTCAAAAACCATCAAATATTCTAATCCCAAAAGTTTTTTGGTTATTTTTTGGTGTTTTGTGAGTTTGTGGAGTTTCTATGGACTACTGATCATTTCCTGCTATTCTAGTAGTCATTTCTAGTGTCAAGTCTTGCATAAAATCCCCACAAGGATTATCAAGTTATCTTCCTCCTTTCATTTTCCTTCATTTTCTTATTTTGTAGTATTTTAACATTCTTCCAATTATTTACCTCCTTTTCCTAACATCTCATCCTCCTATCCACTTCCACATGTTTTCCTAGCATATTCCCATTTCCCTACTCCGCATATTTACATAATCTTGGTGGTGGTTTGGACTTTCCTTTTTTATCCCCATGTTTGGACCTTCCTTCCTTTCTCGTATCGCTATACCCTCAATTCCTTCTCCTTTGTATAAATTTAGAGTGGAATTGGACTTATTCCTTTTCCTTTCCATTTCCTTTGACTCCCTTGTCTAGTTTCACATTATTTTTCTACACCTTCATTTCATCATTTACATCCACTTGTAGAGTTTTTTTGAACATATAGAATTTTTTCACCATGTCCACTTCCCAACTCCAATCCCTCATCAAAAATCCATACATCTCATTCTTCCCCTTTTTCCCACAATCCTCTCCTATAATTTTCTATAGATTTTCAATGGACTTCTATACTTACATTCCAATATCATGACCTGACATCCACTTCCAAATTAAAATCACACAAAGGATCCCAATTCATTTTTTCCATTTATTTCTTCTTGTGCAGAGTTAAGTTTAAATGTCAAACATCTAGTTCTCAACCTAGACATCTATTCTGATGTCCATTCCCACATATTTTCTTCACATTTCTCCATAATGCCTCCTATGGTTGTTTCACCCCTTTTGTAGAGATTCATTGAACTTTAGGACTTCCATTTCCCCATCTATTTTTGACCTTTGGTCCTAACTCAAAACCCCACATATCTTGTTCTCATATCCTATTCACTCTGAATTTCTAAATTTTTGCCAAATCACTCCCTGCACTTGTCATATCTTCCTAAAAGCACCATTAATGCTTGATTTGACTTCGACAACTACTAAATTGGTCTTTATTGCCTATAAAACCTTCTTTATCCCAAGGATGTGAATGCAAGTTAAAAATTAATGGTGGATGATGAAGAATACCATGCTACCATTAATGTGTTGATTAAGCTCTAGCTTCTAATGGTCCTTATGCTTGCTTCAGGTAACCTATTCGATAGATTTTGTGGGAGATTTACTTATTTTACATGCCAAATTAATGACATCCAACTCTTACTTATTTCACATGCCACATTAAGGATTTAGTGACCAAACATAATGCTATAAATATTAGTTCATTTTTAAGAATAATGGTTGGTCATTTCTCCATTTCATGTGATTGCAAACATTAAGCATCTTCTAGATTTTCAAATCTTACAAGTCTAGTTTCCTGTGGAGCAACTTATTTTCCAAATCACTAGCTAATATTTGGTAGAGATTTGTAATTTTTTTCATGGTTTCTTTTATATCTTCAAGAAAACTCCTAAGTGATGGATTGTGACAACATTCTAGCCTAGGGTTTTCTCTTGCCATATTTTCTAGTGTGATTGTAGTATAAATTTGACAATACCACAACATTCTAAGTCACTACAATTATAATTGTCATTTATATATTGCATATGGTTTTTTATATTTTAAAGAGGGATTATTGAGCATTCTCAATTGCTTTTTTTATCTCCATGTATTTTTTCTTCTAGTAAATTGTGACTTTGTAACCCAATATAAGGCACCAGTCTTAGAAATAATGATCGTCCATGGACTTAAAATGAAAAACATCTTTAATTAGTAGTTTAGGAGTAGGAAGTTAGTTTATGTGAATTTCATGATATAGTATTATTCTTAGAGAAACATCTCTATAAAGATTCAAGATTTTTCCTCCTTAGAGAATGAGGTCTTGCACGTTTTCATCAGCTATATAGAGGTTATATGCATAGTAGGTTAGTATTTGGTCTAGTGATAGATTTTTTTGGGGCTAGATGCATATTGAATATTTTTGTAATTTTTTCTATTTGTCTATCTTTAGTTGTGATCAATCCCATCAATGATACCTCTAGGAGTACCCTCTTAGGTCTAGCTAAGCCCAAAGTGAAGGAGGGATTATCCACTCTCATCAATTGGCCTATTATTACTCACTTTTTTTTGATGTGTTGAACTATCCACCCTTCAAGAATGACCTTTCCCTAGCCTTGAAGTGGATTGATCACTCTATAACTGTAAGTAGCAATTTCAAGAACCAACATGGATACCAATGGAAAATGATCATTGAATTAGGCCAAAGAAATAAAGAATGTGGTCAAGAATTTGTAAGTGATGGTTGAAGAGTTGATAATGAAAGTGGGCATAATTCAACTTACATGGAGTGAGGTAAGGGAAATTGTGGAAACCATTAGGAAAGGGAAGGAGACAAGTGGTTGGTGGGGAGGGGTAAGGTAGTGTAAAGATAAGGGTGGTGAAAGCATAAAGGTTAAGGGAAATCATAGTGTAGGGAATATACAAATATATGGGTGAGAAAACAAGAAGAGAAGTTCAAAATTTAGAACTAAGGTATTTATAATAAAATGAGTCGGATGTGTAGGAAAAAGAATGGTTGTGAAAGAAGTAATAATTGGTAGAAAATAAAAGGGATAAGGAAGGAATATAAATATGAAACGAGGTGGTAGTGGCATGGGGATATAAGTGTAGGTAGGATATGAGTGGGAGGGGAGTGAGATGATTAATCAAAGAGAATATATGAAGAAATGTGTGGAGGTAGAGGAAGATGTAGGAATGGGAAGGGTGGAACACTAGTGTTATAGAATGAGAAGGACAAGAAATATGAAAGAGGATTTGGGAAGTAGTTGGTGGGTTGTAGGTATGAGATTAAGGAAAAACTAAATTGAACCTCAACTCAAGTGATAAGGAAACAAATATACATAGAGGAAAAAAGATGAGACCTAACTAACACAAGGGGAAGAAGAGGGTGTTGTGGGTGGTGTCCAATGTAGAGAGGTACAAAGAGAGGAGAAAGCAAAATGTAAAGAAGAGGGGAACAATAGATTTGAAGTCAAAAGTATAGTAGAGAGAAAAAAGAGGGTTATAGAGTTGAAGGGAGGTAGTGTTGGTGAGTTTGGAGAAGGAAGAACACTCTAAGCATGATCCTCAGAGTAAATCCAAGTAGAAGGATTTTGTTGACATGTTTGATATGTTGGGTTCACCAAATTGTAATTAAAAATAAATCTAAATGTGTTACTTTTAATCACTAAAATTACGTTTATTCATCTAAAATTTAATGTGAAACATTAAAAATATATTTTAGATAAACAAAGAGAAAAGTGGAGGTTTCCATATTCATTTTAAGCTTGAAATAGAAATGACAGTATCGAGAAATAGTGTGTTTGATTCAAAGGTTACATAAGTTGCAGATGATTGAGAAAAAAAGAAGACATGGTTTTGATGTCACCAAACTATGATTCTATAACTCTATTCCTATGATACTTTGTGCTAGGATAGAATTGTGCATGACTATGTATGTTTAGATGTGATAGTGCCATTTTCGTGCTTTAGTGACTTTTGTTGTGCTCTAGTCTTTTTTGTTCCCCTTAGAGTCCTCTCTGCTCTAGTGTCCACTTGTAACTTTTGGAGCCAAATCTTGACCTACTATAGTGTAGAAAATTGTATACCTTTATAATTTCACACTAAGTTTGGGTCCCTTAATTTATTGGACTTAATTAAGCTTCTAATTTTCTAAATTATGCATTCCAAATCGTTATTTTTCCCGTTTTCCAAAAGGAGAACTGACATTTAATTAATGCATTTAATATCTTAATCATCATGGAATATGTGTGTCCTAGACTTATAGGCTAGGACCCATTCGATCATGGACGAATGGGTCCCCTTTAAGTCCTAAGACCCATTTAAAAATATGTTTTTGGTGGTATTTTAATGATTCATATTTAAATTGCAATTGTTGGCTTTTGGAATCTAATTTTTGGGAAATTAGATAAACACCTATAAATAGTCTTTTTATCATTTAAAATCTAAGGCATTATAACACACTTTATGAAGTAATCTTAAGAGAAAATATTATTGTCAAGAGCATTCAAGAGCAGATTTATCTATAATTTGTTGCAGCAATCAAGATCCTAACATCATGCTCAAGCTTATGTGTGTTCATGTCATCTTGTGAAGGCTAATATGCATTGTTGATCCTAAAGCATCCAAGCACTTCAAGTATCCAAATCCATCAAGCAAAGCAAGATCAAGTTCCTTGGTGAGATGTGTTTGTCTTCAGTCCTCTAAGGGAAGCCATAGAATGGTGGTGAGTTGTAGCAAGTATTGTTCATTCATCATTTCCTTCTCCTTTGTCATTATATCTCTATCAATGTTTAATTACCAAACTTGGGGTTTGACCAAGGAAAATCCCCATACAAAACAAATAATTCTTCCTCTTTGTGTATGTGCATATTACAGGTTGAAGGAGTAGAAAGATCTTGAAGAAGCAATTTTGCATTGTTGCATAAGTTGTCATCATTGTTGTCAAGCCACAAAAACTAAGTTGCAGACTTTATTTTTGACTTTCCGACAGTGGGACTTGTGTCAAACCAAAGCTAAGATCCAACATCAGAGGACTGCCAAAAGTTATTTTGGAGTCTTAGACTGAGATCCATTTGCCTAGGGACGAATGAGCCCCTTTGCACTCCTCAAAATAAGTTTCTAGTGATAGGTACATGTGTTTAGAACCTTCTTAGATCTGCCTGCAAAGTTTTGTAAGAGTCTCCATATTTTTCAGGAATTTGCATTTTAAGTATTAGGTCTTGTTGTTCATTTAGTTTGAGCATTTCAAATCATTTCAATTTGGTTTCAGATTTGTTCTATTGTCCTAAGGATCGAGATCCAGGTTTGATTGGCTCACCTTTGAGGTTGAAAGTCAATATTTACTCCTTGTGATCTCTTTCCTAATGAAATTTGTGGGAAAAGGCACCTATTAAGATCCCTAAAAGGGTTTTATAAAACATCATCATCACAAAACCTTTTTGAAGGGATCCCTTTTCCCTTATTTTCACCTACAACTAAAGGGGAAATGGGATGCCTAAAGGTTGTTTTTTGGGATGTACCTTAGTCAAATTCAAGATTTATTCAGTAGTTTACATATATGTTTTTGGGTGTGTGAATCTAGGTGCTTGTGGTAAGAGTGGTGTGTGTAGCAATGGTGGTCTGACATGGAGCTCTAATGGAGGTTCTTATTGATCTTTGATGTCCCAAGGCTTTAACTAATGTGTATTTACTTGGATGTGTTGATGCTCTTTTCCAAATGACTTTTAGATGCTCATTTCCATTTAAAAATTCATCTTTATGAACATTTTGGCTATTCTTAGCCATCAAAGGTGAGTTATGGTGGGTTGTGTGAATGTGGAAGTGTTTAGGTGAGAAAATAAAATTTGAATGCAAAGAATACTATATGTGTGATCTTATTTGAAAAGACATAAATACATCATGAGAGTGTCCAAAATAATGAAAAAGCAAAATAGATCTAGATTTGAATGCACACAAAAGACTAAAAGCAAACTAAAACCCCAAATAATAAAAATATCGCTAAATCAATTTACAAATAAAAACACTAAATCAAATATAAAACCAAAAAATACAAAATATATTTTTTCCTACAATATAAAAAGAAACAACCTTCAAAAATTTCCTAACAAGCAAGTTTTCATGTATGAACAACTAATTCATTTCTTCCATGTACTTGAAAAATTTACTACCACTCTCCATATGTAGGTACTAAAAGGTGAGATACATCTTGCTTGAAAACATGGTTATTATAGATAATCCACCATTCTAAATACACTCCTCCTTTTAGCCTCTTAGTAGTGTGAAACCCTAGATGGTCCATCTCATCTAAATGCACAAGGTTACCCCAAAATGAAGGCATCCCACAAAGCACCTACCCATCACCTCAAACATCTTCTTCTTTGTAGTTGTGATTGCCAACTATACAAGCAATTGATTTTTGTTTGTGTATGAGTTTTTGGTGAAGCTAAGGATTTGTGAGTTGCACACTAATATGGACTAGGCCCCGCCCATGTGGTGACCCGAATACAACTATAATCGTACAAATTCAAAAGTAACGGCCGATATACTTTACAAATTCTCCAGCCTTCATAAAATACGTGCAGAACTGAACGAAAATGAAATATAAAATAAACTCCCAAGGCGAGCTCGTCACAGTCAAGACAGCCGGTTTTAGAAGGGTAGTACATATGCCATCCAATAAGAATTTTCCACGTATAAAAGTGCAACACAAGATAATCCATGTAGGCTCGGCACGAGGACTCGGTGCCGAGGCTGAAGCATGTTGTAGCTGGAGCCAGGCTGTCAGCAACCTCGATAGTTTTTCTTAATTCCTGGCAGTGCTAAGCCAGTTTCACACCATCTTAGGCCTCGGATTACGGCCAAATCTACACCATTCTGCTCGCAGATCTATTCCAGGTGCTCTCGTCTATTTCTGTTAATCGTTTACTCGTTAAATTCTGCACATTTTTGGCTTCAATTTGATGTTTTTTAAATTGAATTCTGTTTTGTAGTCTGGACAGGGATTGTGCATTGAACTTTTTTGCTTTCTTTTTTAAATTTGGATTTGGTGGGTCTGCAGTTCAGTGGATGGTTTTAATTGGGTGTTAAAAATAACGAGGCATGAACAATCCTCAAGCAAAGGACAGCTATGAATGTGCTGTCTGTCAGCTGGGACATTTACAATCCTTTTGGTCTCTTACAGCTCTTAGACAGATAGATTTGAGGATATAGTCGGCCTGCCAAACCCCTGATAGCTGTATCCCTTAACAAAATAGAATCCCACTTTCATTTGATTTAGTTTCATTCCACCGTATGTATCTACAGATATGCATTCATAGATTGAGTAAACGTAAAAAGCATTGTTTTTAGGAAGAAAACAGAGTGGGTTTTGTAGAAAATGTTCTGCGTTTACATTTAGAGGTGTACCCATTAAGTCTTTATTGGACTATTACATGAAAGGTTGTTTCATTTTTGTAACTTGTGAAAACCCTTTGGATAGAAACCTATGTTGGAAACTCAAGATGGTAGAGAGATTCCGCTTATCATATTGATTTCAGAAGGATGAGCTTTTATTTTGGTGAGTTTGGTGTATTGGTTTTTCAACCCGTATGGCAGTGGCAAAATAGAGGGTTTCCATATT
Source organism: Sequoia sempervirens (assembly GCA_007258455.2). Taxonomy (NCBI): domain Eukaryota; kingdom Viridiplantae; phylum Streptophyta; class Pinopsida; order Cupressales; family Cupressaceae; genus Sequoia; species Sequoia sempervirens. Next base: position 57,902,526 of record VDFB02086081.1, on the reverse strand, counting down.
TGAGATTAAAGTTTTAGTTCAAAGAGGAGGAGCATACTGGACGGGAACATGTGTTAGCTGGATAGAGACCTGAGACAGTAGGGTGGGTGCAATTCATAATCACAGGAACAATGATTTAAGAGGAAAGAGATTTCAGATTGGGGTGCCTTGTATATTGATTTACTACTCTTTATAGCCTCAAGGAAATAGAGGTTCTCTGTTTTTGGATATGAGAGGAAACCCTAAGAAGGATATGAATGGGAGCCTATAGCAGGTGGAGTAGGGCTAATGCAATTCATTGTTGAGAGGGAGGCTGATTTCAGTTTTCAGACTGGGAAGTTTATTAAAGTTGTATAGTATAAATACCTTGGGTGCGGGTTCGGCATCGATGCTGGAAGAGAGCATGCGTGGAGATTGCAGTGCGGGTGATGCCCCTGACCAGCCTTGTCGCCGATGCATTCGGTGCAGTAACTCTGTCATTTATCCTCTTGTTCATAGCTGCTGGAATATGTTGCATTGCACATGTGTTGTATTTTCGATATCAGATACGTAGAGAAAGAATTAGCCACCAGCTGCAATATTTTAATGTGCCATGGATCATTCGGATAAGCCTGATTGTGTATGCAATTCTGTGGTGCGTGGGTGAAATTTTCCGTTTGCCATTGTTGAGGAGGAAAGGTTGGCTTCTGTATTCTCTGAGCCCACAATGGCAGCACAATGTGTGCAGACTCTATCTCTTGTCAAACTTAGGATTGATGGAGCCAGGCTTTTTTCTCACTTTGATATTTTTGGTGCATGGGTCGCTTCATCAAACCATAAACAGTTGGAACAGACGAACAGTTTGTTTTGTTGTTGCTTTATGCCTGCCTATTTTCATTGCACAGCTGTTTTTCGTTGTCATTAGCCCCAGTTTTGAATTCCAAAAGGGATATAGGAACGAGAAGGAAGGCTATGGAGCACGAATACCTAAGTATTTTACCAGAGCGTTTTGGACACAGGATGACATGATTTTCTGTGCTTATCCTCTCTTTAGTACTATTGTAAATGGAGTGTTTGCTTGTTTGTTCATAACTTATTTCCTGTATGTGGGAATGAGGATGATTTCTTTTGTGATAAACAAAGGACTGCAGAGAAGAGTTTATTGGTTGATTTTTACAGTGTCTGGTTTTCTTCCATTGAGAATTTTGTTCTTGGGGTTCTCCGTACTGTCGACACCTGGCAAGCCTGCCTTTGAAGCTTTGGTGTTCTTAGGGTTCATTGCACTTCTTTTCTGTGCGGCAGTGGGTGTATGGGTTCTGGTGTACTTGCCTCTATCAGATTCATTGGTAGTTAATGGGATTTCTGGTTTAAGACAAGCTAGGAATCATCAATACTCAAACATGATACCGCTGGAATCTTTCAGTCAGACACTCTCTGGATTTGTGAGTGATAATGATGATAATTCCTCCTTTGTTGCAAGCCAGAGTCTTTTGGAAGGAGCAGTGACCACAAGCATTGGAAGAGATTCGGACTCATCAACCAAAGGTAGTTCCATTTCTTTTCGCACGCTGCTGAAAGATGTACCCTCAGGACCTGTAGAAGAAGTCACACTTTTTGCTGATGCTAACAGAATGCTTGGTTCTCCTCCCGAGTCTCCACCTCTTCCAGGGCAACCAATGCTATCCTTTCATTAAAGGAGCATATAAGAGCTCATACAAGTGAAAAAGTTTTTTTTTGTTGATGACATATGTAGCCATTTTCCCCTTTTAATTAGGCAGTCTGCAATGTGAATCTTCTTGATGTCCACTGCTGGCAATTGTGCTATGGCATATGATGTGAGTTCTCTTGTAGACTGGAGAATGTTAGATTACTCTTGCTGAAACTTTGTAGATTATCATTATGGATGGCAGTGGCCATCAAATGAAACGGTAGAGCCGTGTATGATAACTATTACCACTTCCTATCGTTTACTTTAAATTTATTTAGGTAGTGGGACTCATTTTGCTTGAATTTTGAGTTGTTTTATTCGATTTCCTTTCATTCTTTCTTTTCCACAAGCAGTGGCGCATATTCAAATGAAATTTTTTATGCTTTTTGTGCTGCTACTGCATATGCATCTTGGCACCATTTAGTTTCATCAAGTTGTATAATTCATGGTAAGTGTTCAGAATTTCTATGTTGACTTATTTGCTGATATATTTTCTGCTGCAAAAGATCACTTTTATATACTATGCTTCCTTCTCTTCCTTTTTTGGAACTACTATTATGCAAATTGGATTATCCCTTTTAACTGGTAGAAATTTAGAATTATAGCTTAAGCTGCTCTTCTTAACTTCTTGAAGCTGATGGTAATGATCCAAATTAGTTCTGTATTTTTTTATGCAAAAATGTCCGTTGTATACCATTTTAATATTTTGTAGGCTGCAAAAAGTGGCCCTTGATGTATTGGGGCATGTTTCAAAGCATTTCAATTAGTGGTTGCATATTTGTGTACGAGTGAATATGCAAGATGTTGACCAATTGTCACCTACATGTAATTCCTAGCAGTAATGCATGGTACTGTTTACACATTGTAATCTGTTTAATATTTTGTTCTTTTCTGTAAGAACTATGTTACATTTGCACCTTTGAATTTGGAGATTACACATTTTAATTAGTCAAGGGTTTTTGTTGTTGTAGGTTACAAGATCACGTTTCTCTACTTGCATTTTAGCTCTTGTTAGGAATTGAGAATAACATATAACTAACAACTTTTAAAGAAAGGAAGTTATATCTTTGATGTTAAGTTGATTGCAATCTTTTTTCTCATGTTCTTATTCGGTGATTCTTAAATGCGTTAGTTTTCTTGCATGACTCTGTTAAATCTATACTAAACACAACATAATATTATTGGACCTTATGGTGCATATCAAATAATGCTTTTTATCAAGGGTCTTGAAGATGTTATTGTTTTATTTCTATCCTGTGGATAATAATTTTTTTGCTTATAATGAGTAAAAAGTTCTGCTTTTAAGTGCTTTTTGGGAGCATGGTTGCATAATGGGGAGCATGATTGGACCTTTTTTTGTGTTTTAAATTTTAAAACAGAGATAGCTGTTATATTTTAATAATGATTATCCTAGCCATGCCTGTGACTTATATTGACAAACAAAAGACTTGTGTAAAGCATAATGGAAATGGGAGAGGGAAATTTGTGTTTAAATGAACTTGGCTTCTGTGTGTTTGTGTGTCCAAATAAGCCGCTCTCTCTCTCTCTCTCTTCTAAGTTATAGTCTACATTAGATGATGCAAATTGACTAGATATTTTTTTGTTTTTATGAAACTGTTTCCTCAACTTTCTGTTACTTGTAGTAGCATTACTCTTGACAAAATCACAATTAATCTTGTGGCTGCCACATTTTCCATGCTTCCAGAATTTTTTCTGAGTATTTCAAAAAGTTCAGAGCACTGTTAGGGTTAGAGCATTCTAATTATTATTTTTTTAACTTAAATTTAAATTGTGAGGAGGGTTTGGGTACAGAAAAACAAAGGGCCGAATTTTAAAGAGGAGGCTGTGTCAGCCCTTCGTTTTTCACATAAATTCTCTAATTTATAGAAGTAAATTAGTTTTTTTTAATCCTATGCATTTTTTAGTGATTGGCATTTTTTAATGTAAATGTTTATTTTATCTCTATGCATTATATTTGACATGAAATAACAAAATCAGTTTTTCCCCTCTATTTTTATGAGTACTACATTATTATTTAGTTTCCTGATATTTTACTGTTTAAAACCTGGTTAGTTGAATTCCTTTTGTACATCTGCCTCGCCGTGTCAGTGTGTGTCAAACGGAATGCAACTATATTTTTACTTGTCAATTGTACATTTTGAATCCCCTGTCCAGTAAACCCATAAAATAATGTTTTGGTTTCTATAAAAGCCTTTGCGCTTCTGCACATTTTCCAGCCGAACGAAGTGAAAACAATAACTTTCCCCACAAAATAATGTCAACTTATTTTGTTTGTTTGGGAAATTCCTGGAAGATCTATAAATTCTAAATAGGTCGAACTTTTCCCCTCTCCCAATGTATATTAAAAGGACATGTTCATCTTGTAAGTTTGATTTCGGATTATAGTTTTCCTCTTAATAAAGGTAAAAAGGCCGTTTTATGTGATAACTGACCCTGGTTTAGTGGCAGAAACTTACATTCTAATTATCAGTTGAAAAGGTTTTGTGGGGTTCATTCATGACACATAGACATCATCTTCCTAATTTTGAGGAAAAAGTGTGGGTTGCCTAAAGAGCCCATAAAGTTTGCAAAGCCTTGCCATATATGGTAATAACATCTTTGAAGCTCAGGATTTGTTTCTTCTTTGTAACAAGTATAACAGCATATTATATGTTTTTATCTTCAGAGGCAGGTTAGAAATTGAGCACAGATATTTTATACCATGAATCCTTCAAGGCATTAGAACACAGCCTTATTATATGGTTTGGATGGATGATCTAACCCAACAGCTGCTTGTTTTCCTTATTTATATAATGCACCCTATCTCATTTAGAACTTTTCTTATTTAGAGGGTTTGGGAAGCCTATCTCAGGTTCACATTGTAACTTAATTATAAGAGAAACATAAATATTATTGAGTACTTGATCATTTCTTCCATATTAAGTTTGCTTGTTTCGGAAATTCCTGGAAGATGTATAAAATCTAAATTGGTCAAATTTTCCCTTCTCTGAAATTAATGTTAAAATGCATTCATTATCTTGTAGGTTTGATTTTAAATTATACTTCTGCACTAAACATTTGCAATACCGCCTTTAAATATGATGACTGCCTCTGGTTTAATGGCAGAAACTTTGATTCTAATTACTGCTGAAAATGTTTTGTAGGGTTCATTGATGAGATATAGACCATCATATACCTATTTTTGATAAAAAATATGGGTGGTTTAAAGAATTCATCAAGTTCACAAGCCTTGCATTAATTATAATTTATGGTAATAACAGCTTTGAAGTTCAGGGATTGTTTCTTCTTTGTAACAAAGTATAACAGGGTATTATATGTTTTTATCTTCACAATTAGGTTAAAGAATGACCATAGATGATTTCATACCTTGCGTCCTAGAAGACATTAGAATAAAGCCTATATCATAGTTTAGAATCCATATGGATGTCTTAACACACCAGCTACTTGTGTGCCTCTTTGTACGTTCATCATATTTATCTTATTTAGAGAGTTTGGGAAGCCTATTTCAGGCTCACATTGTAATTTAATTGGTAAATCATAATACAAGTCTATTTTCTCTTTAAAGTTTAATGAATTAATTTGTTTTAAATATTTCAGAATTCAGACTATTGGAGTATTTCTGTTGCATAGTTATATGATGGGATTAAACACATGTAGTGAGAAATCACCAGGGGCTTTTACACTGGAGAAAATGTTTACAGCCCTGCGAGCTCTAGTCATACCATCATCTCAAGTATTGGCAGATCCTTGACCCTCACCATCAGTATGAAAAACCAGATTCCCTAGTTAGGGGATGTAAATTAGTTTCTTTGCTCTTGTTAGATAAGGGATTACAGATTCTAGTAGCATTTAATTTGGCCGGTAGGTCAATATAAGATGAACTACCTTGTTGGCCATTTGTCATCATGCAAACTCCTGGCCTGGTTTTCAAACTCTTGGCATAGCTTTGGGGAGATGAAATGATTCATTCATGTCTTTGTGTATCTTTTTTGGCCCTTGGGTCTTGAGCACCGAGCTTAGAGTCATCTTCCAGAGCAGCTTGAAGTCATGTGTATTTAGTTCTTGGAAATTTGTTTCTGTTGGCTGCAGTGATAATTTTGCTGCCGTGGACTAATTTTGGTGTTTACTTGATCTTGCCGGGGGTTGTGAAAATTTTATTGCAAATGGCAAATTTTTAGGTGGTGACAAAATTGGAGTGTAATGTGCTGGTGATTTGCAGAAGGAGCAGGGTTTGAAGGCGGAGGAGCTCAATGGTTTTCAAAACCCTGCGCACAACAATGATTATGTTAAAACCACCAAAGAGTTTGTTGATATTGAACTGCAGTAATTCGTTGAGCAGCTATGCTATGAACTTCTGAACTTTTCGTTCTGTCAAAATATTTAATATTGTTGTCACTGTGCTGTGGGTTTTGTTGAGTGTTTTGTTTTTGTTGTTGGGTTTTCTTCTTGTTCTGAAAATTGATATGCAGATGCATTTTTTTTAACTGCAATGATGATTTCATATCTTTTTTTCCTTTTCAATCCAGGAGTGTTTCTCTTTATGTGCACAATTTTTCTGGTCAAGTGTATGGACACTGTTCAATTAGGTGTAATAAGTTTGGTACTTTTAGCTTTAATGAAGTTGAAATACAGATGGTTTTTTCTTCAAATTTAATTGTAATTGCTATAATGTGTACAATTTGTCTTTAAGCATATGGATACTCTTCAATTGCACGTAACCACTGCAAGTTTGACAGTTTTAATTTTTCTGAACTTAAACTTCTGAGGTTATTTTCTGAAGCAGCGTTTTAAGTTATTCTGTACTAAGTTTAAGACCGTTTTGCACACAAATAGACTCTTTAGTGTTTGGATGCGCTTCAATTAGGTATAGTGACTGAATATGGCACTTTCAACTTTTCTGAATGTTGAAATGCAAGGTTTCTGCATTCAAATTGTACCGTATTTGCAATTTTATAACTCCTTGTTTTATTTTACTCGAGCAAAGCTTTATTGTCAATTGATTTTCGTTTGTTGCTTTATTGAAAATTAAGTTTAATTGTGGAAATGGAAAGGTTTCTCCGTTAAAATATTTTGTTTTCTTTTCCCTTTAATTCAGTGGTTCTGTAGTCTGTATGCGCAGATTTTGGCTCCTAAGAGCATGGACACAAACATATTGTCCTCTTGACTTAAGCAGACGAAGATATCTATAAAGCTTGCGTAGTTTAGGTTGAATGTCGACTACCTACTCTAGGATGGGAAGAAACAGACTTTAGTAGCGTGAAGAATGATGAAGATAAAGAGAAGTATACTTTAATCAGCCTAACATATTATTATTATTTTATTACGAGTCTGTCCTTACACTGCCCTACTGACTTGAACATAGGAAGATATCTGTAAAAGCTCGCCTGGTCTAGGTTGAATGTTCACCCATCCCTAATCGAGGATGGGTGGAAGCAAACGTTAGTCGTGGAAAAAATGACGAGGTTAAACTGTTTTCAGCCCTATATATTATTTTACAGGAGTCTCTTCTCAAGTATTATACTATTATGAGTTTTTCCTAAAGTGATGGGTAGAAACTACCGAACGAACTAAGATCAAGGACTGCCAATACACAATGGTTGAATCGGTCTAAAATATTAATGTCTTTTTCTGCTATTTTTTTAATATTGAGATTTTTTTTTGTTACATGTTTTGTGTATACTCTGTGTTTATAGCTTTGAATTCTCTATTCTTTTCATTTTTCAAATCTACCTGCTTATTCTCTTTTTATAATACTACTTCGATGTTGAAATGTATTCTATAAATTGAGAAATTTAACAGCCTTCCATATTTGTATTCAAGTTCAAAATAATTCCTTTGGCGGACAAATTTTCAGTGACAATTTTGCTTCAAGCTTGTAAGTAAATTGTGCTACAATGCATGTTCATTCACAGGGGAAATTGATATATTTTTTATTCCCATTTTTGTGAAGATGCTGCATGCATTTCCTGTGTCGATTTTCAAACACATGTAAACATGCAATTTTTGAATTCTTTTGTTTTCTACTTCTTTTTAATGTATACTTAGTAAACAGAAGTGCATGCACCAAAGTAAGCGTTTATTCCAGGTATGAACAAAGTGAAGCAAATGCCCTATCCTTACAAAATTGTTAAAAATAAATCTTTTGGAGATTACTGCGATTGCTGTAAAATCCCAATATCTATTACAATCATTTATACTTGCATTTTTCCAAACCCCCTACATTATAAACGTATTCTGCAGGCAAGGGGCAAACCCGGGAAGAACCTGCTGGGTCCCAAAGAAAAAAGTGATATTCTATCCCTGTTTGCACTAAAATATAATACCATTTTGATTTATATTTAATATTTCACGATTGACATGAATTGTCAATCATCAGATGCGTTCTCAATTCTGGATTTAATTTGGTATGCATTACTCAAATTGTATTTAACAGTAAAACGCCTGCAATTTATTCTTTAATCATATCTTCGTGGAGAGTTGAGGGAGCCTGCGTAGCAGCATACTACAAACTATTTTCCTCTAATCAAAACAAGTGGCGTATTCTTACATTTCAGTCTATCGCAGAACTCAAATCCATGAGTCATATCGTACTGGTTCCTCTGTAAGAAATTGAAGCACGTTGCATTATTGTACGTGAGGGAGGGAAATCCTATCAGATAGGTTTTCTGGAGTGTACTTTTGGAAGTCATGGAAAGTCCCATCTTGTACCTGAAAGTTAATGGAATTTTTGATAGTCGGACGATAGAAGTATTACATTTTTTATTTGGACGCGATTCGGTTCTTAATCAGCTATATAGAGGCACTGTAGCCCATAATTCAATAAATCACGGCCCTTCATTTAGGAATGGGGATATGTGATGTATGGGCAACTTTTGCTGAAGTTCAGGCAAAAACAAGCTTGTTGCATTCTGGTGGTCTCTTTGTGGCGTCGTCTTGAAAGTCTTACAGTGAGTGGGATTTTTTTGTGCTTCCCTTCTCTCACCATGTAACCTCTAGTTGGAAGTAGGCATTGACACTGAGAGGAATGTTCTACCAGGCTATCTTGCTAAGTTTCAAAGCCATAGCACCTTCATATAACTGCTAGAAGAATATTGAACAAGATGAAACATGTTACAAGTCTTTGCTTCCTTGTTTTCCCTATACCTATAGGAAAACTTACCAAATATGAGTGAGGCTTGGAGTGTTTAAATTGGAGAATTGTGTTAGGTAATGATTAGAGTCAAACTTGCAAATATACAGAAGGACTAATTTCTGAAATAAACTAAGAATCTTGCCTTGAAATAAGACAATAAAAACCACGCTCTCTAGTGACTTTCACTTGTAAGCATGAAACTCAAAGGGGAAAACATGAGTGCCAACCTTTGCTCCATATCGAAAATTGAACAATAGAGACTACCACACATTCCTTTGGCCCCGAAACATGAAAACCAATGCATAAAAGTCAAAATGAAACTTTAAAACCCTTCACATTCCAATTGATATCTTGCCTATGAAGAATTTGCCACACAAGGGGTGATTGTGTGTTTGCCATAGTATTTGACAAGTTTGCTACACATGGAAAGTGATGAATTTGTTAATCTAGAAAACTCATAGGTTAGGATTTCTTCCCTAGGTTACTCAAGATCATCTTGTTGAAATCTAATTAACATACAAGTTCCTTGTGCTTTAAAAATGACAAAACATAGTATCCTTTGTGAAGGTACACCTATAATTGCTTTTTGACAAAATTGGAAAAATAATTGATCTTTTATAATGACTTGGATTCACTTTTAGATCATACCTACCCAATTGGAAGGCTTTTGGTCCTTAAAGGCTTGAAGAACCATTAGGTAAGGGAATTTCTTACCTATATTTGCTTTTGGATTCCATTTAGTATTGGTAGAAATTGCTCTTTTAATCAAACCAACCATGTTTGGGAACCCCCTTATGTGATGGCCTCTACTCTTTTTGGAAAACTACACAATGTTCTAGTTCATCCAAGACACATGGAGCAAGATCATCAATTGAAAAGTAAAAGCATTTCTTCATTCTCATCCAATTGGAAGGGCTCAAACAAATGGAGGTTCTCAATGTTAACCATTGGGTATATCTTTATATAAGGTGATAAATCAAGCTAAACTGGATTCTTATCAACTCGCTCTAAAATTATGAAGGGTTAGGTTTCAACTTACATGCTTGACCTTGGAGTCTATCCTTTTCTAAATAGAACTAAGCTTTGTCATCCACCTTGAATTTGTGTAGTGCAATGCTAATTATGCCTAAGTTTCTTCTTATCCCAAGTCTCTTTCAACTTCTCTTTCACCTAAAGATGGATTTACTAGATACACTCAATGAGCTATCTAGCCATTGCAACTTTTGAATCAACATTTTCTTCACGTTCTCGTGCTTGCCTTGCAACAACGTCAAGTAGGCTTGGAAGCAAATATCCAAAATATGTTTAAAAAAGAGACAAAATTGTTGAAGAGTGTATAACTTAACTATAGAAGTGTTGAATGTCTAAAGGACTTTCATCCCATGCCTTTGGGTGCTTTTGATTATAACTGTGTAGCAACTAAACCCAAGTCCTAATAGTCACATTAGTTTGCTCATTTGTTCGTAGATGAGAAGTGGTGGAACTTTTCAATTAGGGGTTCATTTTTTCCCATAAGATGTGTCAAAATTTCCTAGAAAACCTTCAATCCTTGTTTGATATGATACTCTTAGGTAAATCAAAATGTACCCTAACATTTGAGAAAAAACAAATGAACATCTTTACTTGTGGTGTTTTCTTGCATGGAATTAATATACATCTTGCTAAATCTATTAACCATCATAAATAAATAGATGTGCCCTTTCTTTGACATGAAAAAATTGCCTACAAAATCCATTGATAAACTTTTCCATGGATGAGATAACAGTGGTAGTTGTTGATACAATCCTAATTTTTGGCTCACTTACGCTACACAACTTGCAATGTTAAACAAAATATGAACATGATATTGCATAGATGGCCAACAAACACACCTTCGCACATTAAGATGGTCTTTATGACCTTGATGTGACCAATCACTTTGGTGGTATGAGCCTCCCTCAAAAAGATTAATCTTCTCTCCTTTGGAGCACATGACTTGCCTAACTTGAAGAGCATCTGTCTCACAAGTCTCGGTAAAGTTGTCTGCAAGAGGGAGAGCATCACCCGAGTGCTTTACCTCCAACCACAAACTAACGATCCCTCGCTCACCTTCCAACTAGAAGTGGCCCTACCCTTCACGAAGAGCATAAACAAAGAAAACCAACAAATAAATGCCATATGAGTCCTAGTGTTGTGTCCTACATAACCAATCAACCATACAACTTTAGACAACTTCTAACTAAGTATGATCAATCTGATTGGATTATGCAATATGGAACATTGTGAACTGACTAATGCAAGTAGAGACTTTTGCATTACTTTGGCCAAAGTTATGAAAAAAAACAAACACTTCCATAGGAAATGTAGTCATGAGTTCCCACACCTCTAACTTGACTTGGACATGACCTTTCACCTAAGGTTTTAATACATGGTTGACTTATTTGACTGCTTGTCTAATTTTTCATAAGGATTTAAGATTAAAAATGGGTAACTTTCTATGGTCGGTAAACGACTAAGGTCATGGAAACATTTCCTTGACAATGAACATCCATATTGCGTTCTTGCAATATCTCAGTCCCTGGCTACTGCCACTTCTTCATAAGTTTTTGCATTTATTTCCAAGAGTGAAAAACTCTTATTTTCATATATAATACTTTTTAAAATTCTTTTACAAGTTATAGTATTTTCAAATAATGACACTGACTCGAGACACCTTGTCTTTCTCATGAGTTCTTGTTTACTCGAAACACAAGTAAAATAAAAGTTTATTCACTAATAACAAAATAGCTTCTTCAATAATTTTGATTTCTCTATGTTTTCCTCTTTGTTTTTTTGTACAAGAACAAATTTTATATTGTTGATAAATGTACAATATATTACCAGATTCTTTTATAAGAATAAACACATATTTATGGTATTTAAATCTTTCGACAACTCTGAATATTAATTTGATTTCTTTTAGTCAACATATCAGAATAAGCTTCAAGTTTATTATGCAAATTTATAAATATATAATATAGAATATTCTTTGCATACTCTATATATATACATATATATTTGAAATGAAGAAAAAGTGAAACCCTAGGGATACTCTCACCCTAGGATTTCAATGGTTTTGGAGAAAAATTTCCCAACATTTCATTTAAGATTGAGGTAGTGGGGGTTTGATGGATTTGGATGAGGTATAAGAATGACTTACAATGTGAAAGGTGAGTCAACCTCATTAGGCTAATGATGCAAATAATTATTTTAATGCAAAAACAATAATTCTAGAAAGTCAAACAAATTTAGACTTCGAAAATGGACCGAATAGAGTTTTGTGCACCTGTGGTGCGAATCTAGGGCTAAAAATGGAGGGCTAAGTCGCCTAGGGAAACAATGTCCTTTTGATTGAAATTTAGATTTGATTTCGTAGTCCTCTGGAGCCAGATTAGAGATTTCTTTCCCTAGTTGTCACATTGTCAGATCTTTGTTGGGTGCTGAGATAACTAAGTTTTCATATGTTGTCAAGGTGTAGGATTTGAATGCAATAAATGAATAATTGACCTTCAAAATTCTCCCAATCTTCCTTAGATCTAAAACCTACACATTCAAAGAGAGAGGAAGGGTTGTGTCATATAGGGGCTTGCCTCAGTGATGGTTGCAATTAAACTTCAACTCTAAAACTTTCTTTGTTGGATTTATTTCAGTTGCAAGATAACCTTAAAACGACAATAAAATGATAGATGCACAACTACATTGATCAGCAAGATAAAAATTCCAATCCAAAAATATGTTCTGTGATTTATTGCAGCCTTCAAAATAAATTTACATAGCAATAAAAGGATGTTTGCACAACAAATGAATTGCTAAAACCCATCCCACGTCCTTGTTAAAAAAAAGACAAAGCGAACCCACAACAAATAGTATTTAATTTGCAAAGAAATGTGGAGTAACTTGAAACTACAGGCAGATATTACAAAGGAGGGAACTTCCAAAGCTAGAGCAGCCTCCCAACATTTCAAGTGATGAAACCAACTTGTTTCAAAAAGACCAATTACATCATAAACTCTTTTCCATTGGAATTATGTAGCTTCCAACGCTTTTTCAATCATATACAACAATAAATAAATTGGATACACAACAATTAAAATTTTGCTCAACAATGCTAAGTTTGGCTGGAGACTAAAAAAAAGCCACATAGCAAAATCTTCTTCAATGCCTCACACACCCAACTTTTGCCTTTCCAAGTGCTGCTGTCTTCTTTTTCCTTCAATTCACATCAACTTGTCACTCAAACTCTCTTTTTATTGTGCTATTGTTTGATTTTAGACTGCTTATTCATTCGGTTCCTCCAAGAACCATTCCCTCATAGCAAAGACTTGGCTCGGTTGTTATCTTTCAACAAAATATGGCTTGGGCTGTTTCCAATAACCGTCCTCTATCGACAGGCACACTTCTCACAAAAACATCGATATCTTGTAACTGCCATCCTAAACTCAAATCTCCAACCAAAAACAAGCAAACAAAATAGCAACAAATAAAAGATAGAGCAAGCCAAAATTTTGAACGAAGCTCCTACATCAAGCTCCCCAGGAGACAAAAGAAACATGTGCTCCCGCACATGAGGGCATCACCCAAAAATCATTTCTTTGTTTGCGTATCTTTTGTGTCTTCCAATAGCGCTCTGGAACAATTGCCATGCGTTCAGTCTGTTTTCATTTGTTTTCTTTTTCCTTACTAAATCTCCTCCTTCAGATGTCCTTTTCATCTACAAGCCTCCAAAACTCCATCTCACGTTCATATTAAACTCTTCCCTTCAACAATTTTATGCAAATATTCAAATGCATCATTATTAAAATCATCAGAATCAACTTGCTTACCGTTTACTTTGTATGCATTCTCCTCAAGCTTCTTCCAAGTTGTTTCCGAAAGTATGTCAATCTTCTTTGTCATTGCAACAACTTCTTTATCATCAACTGCCAACTCTAGCTTTGTATCCTTCGCTATCTCGTTTATCTTCATACCTTCACTAGCAAGCTTCTCCATCCACTCCTGTTCTATCATTGAAAATTGTGCCCACAAATCTTCTGCATTTGCTGCACTTCCTTCAAATTCCATCTTTGTAACTTCTTCACCATGCACTGCTCTAACATCCACTTCTCCAATTTTACATGCTTCCTTGCGTTTCCCGATGTTCTCCTCAATGAGAACTTTCTTCACCTCTTTCGATGTCTGTTGCTCTCTTGACAACTCTCTGCTATCCAAACCTCTTTCATCTATTCATTTTAAGGCAGCCATACTCTGCCTTCTCCTTTTCTTAACAAGCATCTTCACAAGCCACTTCAATTTATTTTTCAATGGCCAACCCCAACTATTTTCTTGGCTTCTTTCCTCAAGCCACTGCTTACACTTCTCTAAATCTCTTCTAATCTCTTCCATTTCTTTATCCCACTCTAAATTCTGCTTCTTCACATTCTTTTTCATTTCACCTTTCCTCCTGAGGCTTTCTTGTATGACATACTGTTGCATCTTTGATTTTTATGCTTGGCTTCTTGATACCTCACCTAGGGCTTCTCTTGTTTCATTTGCCCAGACTTTTGGTACCCAAGTTTTTCTTTTTAACCTGTCGAAAATTCCACACACACTTATCGAAAATCCCATTCTTCCCAGACCTTTTAGGCTCTGATACCAAAAATGATGGCCGCAATTAAACTTCAACTCTAAAACTTTCTTTGTTGGATTTATTTCAGTTTTGCAAGATAACCTTAAAACGACAATAAAATGATGGATGCACAACTACATTGATTGGCAAGATAAAAATTCCAATCCAAAAAGATGTTCTTTGATTTATTGTAGCCTTCAAAATAAATTTACACAACAATAAAGGGATGTTTGCACAACAAATGAATTGCTAAAACCCATCCCACGTCCCTATTGAAAAAAAAAGACAAAGCGAACCCACAACAAATAGTATTTAATTTGCAAAGAAATGTGGAGTAACTTGAAACTACATGCAAACATTACAAAGGAGGGAACTTCCAAAGCTAGAGCAGCCTCCCAACATTTCAAGTGATGAAACCAACTTGTTTCAAAAAGACCAATTACATCATAAACTCTTTTCCATTGGAATTTTGTAGCTTCCAATGCTTTTCCAATCATATACAAAAATAAAGAAATTGGATACACAACAATTAAAATTTCCCTCACCAATGCCAAGTTTGGCTGGAGACTAAAAAAAGCCACATAGCAAAATCTTCTTCAACGCCTCACACACCCAACTTCTGCCTTTCCAAGTGTTGTTGTCTTCTCTTTCCTTCAATTCACATCAACTTGTCACTCAAACTCTCTTTTTATTATGTTGTTTGATTTTATATTGCTTATTCACTTGGTTCCTCTAAGAACCATTCCCTCACACCAAAGACTTGGCTCAATTGTTATCTTTCAATAAAATATGGCTTGGGTTGTTTCCAATAACCGTCCTCCTCTATCGATAGGCACACTTCTCACAAAAAACATCGATATCTTGTAACTGCCATCGTAAACTCAAAACTCCAACAAAAAACAAGCAAACAAAATAGCAACAAATAAAAGATAGAGCAAGCCAAAATTTTGAACGAAGCTCCTGCATCACTCAGTCAAGCCCCATGTTGGTGTTTCCACCTCCACAATGAAAATGTCAATGAAAGATAGGTAAATGAAAAATGAATGATGAATCAATAATAACTTGCAATTCACCTCTCAAAAGGGCTTCCTTGAAAGACTAAAGTCACACACATCTCCTCAAGGCTTGATTGTTGTGTGCTTGATTTTCTTGAAAACCTACAAGGGTTAGATCTCACAAACAATATGTTAACACAAACATGAACAAACTCACATACACTTTGAAATGATGTTTTGATATTGAATTGCTGTAATAAATCCGCTCTTGACTGCTCTTGACTTGCTTGATAATGCTCTTGATAATACTCTTGATCATAAATTGCTAGTTATTGCTCGTTCACGCTAGATATCTTTCAAATGATGATATGACTAGGTATTTATATGCAATTATTCTAATTTAAAAAAAAAAATCTCGATAGTCGACATTTGACATTTGAAATTCAATATTAAAATGCCACCTTTGACATATTAAATTTTGGAGGAAAAATAGGGGGACTAAGTCACCTAGGGCCAGTTGGTCCGAGCCCTATTTTGCAGGATCTAAGGTGTTGGGGATAAAATATTAATTTTTTATTGGTTTTCAACATGGGTTTTATTGATAATTGTCTAAAAGGGCTATGGAATACATAATTTAGGAAATTTTGTGTACAATTAGATCCATGCACTTAGGGAAAAATATAGTGTGAAATTCTCAAGGGTGACAATTTATGATGCTACATTTAGCCCCCACTTTAGTGAGAGTATGAACTTACACTCAGACTCATACTAAAGTAGAGAATATGTCAAGAGGGGTCTGATTGTCCAAATGTTGAAGAGATAAGATGATAATAAATCTAGGGGAAGTGCATAAGCCCCCGGGATTAAAGATCCCATGGCAAACTGACATAAGCACAAAAGAACACACATGTATGAAATTTAGCAAGACAACATACACAAACATACACAATGTCAACACAAAATACAAAGGAAGGGTATGAATACTCATGAACTGACAAGATGCGTTATACTAGGATCCAAACCCAAAGGCATTCATGACTCACAGGCTAACAAAGTCTGATATTTGCTAGGTGAATCACAAACTGAAGGCAACATGAGCTAGTGAAGTCTGATATTCAGTAGGTGAGCCCCCTAGACAAAGTAGCAAAATGAGAAACATGCAAGGACTAGTGAAGTCCAATTTTCACTTCGGTGTGAGCCATTGTCAACCATACCAAGAATTATACTCCCTAATAATTTTGATAAGGCGCTACAAAATGCTATGCCAATGCATCACTAAGTCCAACATGTGTGAACAAAGTGAAGCAAAAATGCTATGTTAATGCATCACTAAGTTCAATGCATGTGAACAAAGTGAAGCACATAATGGAATGTATGTTCCCACTTAAAGTAATTGCTAAACACCATGCTGTGAGCAATTGCTTTAAGGTAGAAAAATGATAAATGGTTGATAAAGACATGAGAGCTTATTTGGAAAGCCCTATGCTAATGATATGTTTCCAAATAAAGCTTCCTCATGATAAGGGGTTGCCCCCAAATGCAATGCCACAAACAAAAGATGAACACATAAGGGATCCACGGATTCGGGGTCAATATAATTTTTTGCTACCATAATAGAAATGAGCTCGAAAATGACATCATTCCCCAAATACTTGTGGAAAAAGGAACACAATGGAAGAATGACACAGAGAGAACAAACAAACCTTTCGGTCAACATGGAAGAGACCTAAAAGTATCAACTCCTTACATCGTCCCCAAAAGGAAAAAACAAGACAAAAAACAAAAGACAATGTTTACGACATCAAGAAGAATGAAGATACAAATAGATGAATGTCACGACAGGTTCGTTTCCTTTGTATCCTTGCCCCAACAAAGCAACAAGGGTCCTCCAAAGAAAAATCACAAATATAAAGACACATGAAGCAACACAACACAAGAGATCACATCACGTGCAAGCAAACATAAAAAAACATAAAGCAAACATAAAAGGGTACTACACATGTGAGCCGATCTAAAGCAAATCGTCCGCATCC
This sequence comes from Sequoia sempervirens, assembly GCA_007258455.2. Classification (NCBI taxonomy): domain Eukaryota; kingdom Viridiplantae; phylum Streptophyta; class Pinopsida; order Cupressales; family Cupressaceae; genus Sequoia; species Sequoia sempervirens. The sequence continues at coordinate 57,885,056 of VDFB02086081.1, read as the reverse complement.
CAATCTTGCTCATCATATATGGAAAGTGGACAACTAGTCAAAGGGACTACAACAAGTGCTAAATTAGGAGCAACACCAGGTTCAACATGTGGTGTATCACTCTCATCTGGAGGATAAAAATGATTTCCCCCATCTAAATCCATAGAATTTGAAAACAACAAAGATAGTTCATGATGCACTTGCTCATCAATTTTAGCATTTTCATCCTCATCATCCAACTTTATCACCATGGGAGGTTTAATGACAATGTCTGTTGTATGTTCTTGTTTCAGTTTTTATTTTGGTTGGGATGTGCAAGGTTTAGTTTCATGTTTTGGTGAAAATTGTAATTCATCTTGATTTGTTTGCCGTTAGTGAATAAATTGGCCACTTGAAACTAATTGAAAAATATGACTCTAATTCATCTTTAAAGCACTGGAGTTAATCACTAACAGTTCTGGAAATATCACAATTGCATTTGCGAATTTCCTCTGAATTGAAGAGGTACAACTCTCTCGTGTGATTTGATTAACTATAAGGTAGCTTTTAACTAGAAAGCAATAAGGTGACATACGCTAGTTCATAAATGTGACACTAACACAAATAGGAGAAAAAAAAGCAACAAACTATCAACACAAAGATTGAAAATACTTATGACTGTTACACCATGAAAAATGAGACTATGCTGCAATAAATGGATGCCATAAAGTATATCTTGCAAAGAAAATATGACTCTATTACACGCACAACACAAAGATCAATACGCTAAACATCACATTAAATTCATAATTCAAAGATTACAAATCATCACAGTATAAATCAATATCCAGTTCCTTCTCGAAATACAACAAAGTGTATCTCTGGAGATTGGACCCTGAATCCTTCTCCTTCATCCTATATATAGTGAACCAATTCCCACCAAAACGGTTACCAAACCGTTACTAAATTTGGCGATGCTTCTTGCTCCTCTACCATCTTCTTGGAAATGACTAGAAGAATATGATTAGCCGAAATGATTAGTCTGACAAATAAAAGGGCATCAGATAAGAAAACTGATATTGTTTTCACCAACGACCACCAAATGACTTATCTCATAGCCATACAATTAATGAAGCCTTAAGGAAACACCATATGGTTGCATGTGTCTATTGTCCAACTAGTAATGCGATTGAAAAATGGTTCAAATCAACCATTAATTCAAATTGAGCTATCCTCCCATTAAATCTAAGAAATATTGTGCAAATGTCTAGCCGTCCATCTATAAATTCAATCAGTGTCACCGCACTTCACCATTCGAAAGCATCCAACATGGTGAGCGCTCAGAGTGACAGTGTTTATGTAAATGATTTCATTATTCTGGAGGAGATCGAGTGTAGTCTATTGTTTAGGAATTTGTCTTATCAACTAAAGGAAGTCTTTGTGATACAGAGTGAGGTGGAAGATGAAGTGCTTTGTAGTATCTTGGGTGAAGCATTTCTAAGCCAGACACATGTGCATAATGCTACCATGCTGAAGCGTTTTGTGTACATGATCATCAGGACCTCTGGTCGCCATGAATGGGGCATGAGAGCATCTGAACGTTTGGTGAGGCCTGAATTCCATCACTGTGTCAATGTAGCTATCGCTGGACTCAATCACTATCCTTAGAGCGGGTTGGTTAGTGACGCCATTTGTATTGTGTCAGCTCTTCAAAACGAGGCTGTGGAGGAAGCAATTACTCTTCTCCGTACGGGAATAGTGAGGAATGACATGGGGATCTTCACCTTGTTTTTGGAATCACATGACAACCTGCTATCCCTTGCTCAAATTGAACACCTCCAAATTGTGATTGAGGGAATTTGAGTCTTGATGTTTTCCCTATGTGCTTGAACAAGAATGTCTCTTTTTTCTTCTTTTTGTTATTGATATCAACTTTTACAGTAGAATCGACCAATTTTGTAATGCCAATGCAATGTATATACATATATATGAATAAAAATAATATTTTGATATTTCTGTGTTCTTGTATGCATGGCTTCATTTATTCTTGTTCATATAAAATCTTATGACATCAATTTCTTTTCCTGCACAATGCACTAGTTTTGTAACTCTATGTTCACTATTATTCCATTAATTTATTGAAACATGTATCTAGGCGGTGGAGCAGGTAGTTCATATAACTTAGGAAAACATCACTTAGGTTTCAAATATCTGAAGGAATATCGCCCATAGGCATAACTTGTGAGACAAGCTACCGGGAGACCTTGACAAGTGACAAATCATTGTACATATCGCTTATGATGTGCACAGATGTCTTTAAAAGAGTGGTAGGTTATGATGAAGTCATAAAACATTGCCTAGACCTAAAGAATAACAATGGAAGTGGTAAAGTAGAAGGTCACTTGAACTAGCAAAAATCCCGCCTAAGTTCAAGATGTACAATGAAACACCACCTAGCCATACACTCGTCTAAAATTTGACTATCAAGGGAAGGGGTATCAAATTTAAGGGTAAACATTTGCATAGGTGTTTGGTTCTCAAGTAATGTTTTATTGTTTTCACCCGCTGATGAGCAATAGCACGACGTCTATGCCTACACTCTTTAGCATTTCTATTTCTTCTTGTTCGATTTTCAATTTGTGAAGGTGTAAGAGTGGGTTTCTCAACTATTGGTCTCTTTTCTTCCCTTAGGGGAGGAACTGAAGGGACCATCGGGGGTTGGGAAATTGTTGTCTCCTCAGGTTTATACACTTGTTTTTCCTTCGGAGGCAAAAAGGGAGTCATGGGATTGTTTCTTGGTCTTTTGTATGATATGGGCAGAGGAAATGCAACATATTTACCTTGTTTACTTGGGACAATGTTTGCATTAGACATGGGTTCATCCACAACTTGTGTGGTGGAAGGAATAATCATAGTCTTATCATTTTCAAGAATATTGCTAAGGGATAACTCTGTTATGCGCTTTGCCTTAAATTCTTGATGACTTCAAAAAGAAGTCTTCATGAGGCTTGACAAGTTCCATAGGTTGAGGCCAAAAATAGTCCAATGAAAAGTTTCCACGGGAAGACAAAGGATTAAACCCACTATGATGCACTGTGTATATTTGATTTTCAAATGGGAACTTTATACACTTGTGGATAACCGACAGTACAACATTCATGGAGTGTATCCATGGATAACCTATCTTCACATAGAATTGGTATGATGTTGGGATGATAGATAATGATACATCTAGTTCCTTTGGTCCAAATTTAAGAGGTAGAGTGATCAAACCTATCATAAGGAAAACAAAACCATCATAAGTTTTCAACCGTGCTTTCGATTGTTCATAATAATTTTGATAAAGCTCATGCACATATAAATAATTCCTCAATGATCACATTCTCTAATCACACAAGATAAATGAGTATCCCTTGTGTAGGTTTATCATTGATACACCCAACAATATAGAGAGGACCATGGGTGCATGTATAGATACATCAATATGTGTGAAAGCAATGTCGAGTAACAAAGTGGTTTGGCCCTTACGAGGTTGAACATCTATTGTATTTATCATATTATTTAGATCACCCTCATCATCATTCTTATCATCGTTCTTATCATCACAAGCTTGCACAAAGTTGGATGTATGATTTGGCATGGGATTTGTGAAAATTTGCAAATTTTGATTTGGTGGGGCAACAAACTTGTTGTCTTTATCATTAACATCGACCAACTGGATGTGATTAAAATCGATGAGTTCTTGCACTTGATGTTTAAGAAACATGCATCATTTCGTATCATGTCCACATGTAGGATGATATTGAAAAAATGCCTTTGGGTTGAAAGTTGGAGATAAAGGCTTTCTTGTATCCATAGGTCTAATTGGAGGTAATTGGATTAAGTTTTTGCTCAAAATTTGTAACATGATCGAATGGAGGGAGTCATGCAATTGGGAAAATTTTCTATCTTGAGCAAGTTAAATTGATAGGGAGTTGAACTTATGGATGCGACTTGTGGCTCAATGTGGTTGGTTGTTTGAGGTGTGCTTATCTTGATAAAGTTCTTGTTTTGATTCTTGAATGGTTGATAGTTGTTTTGAGGTATGGATTTAGATTGCTCAATAGGAGACGATGAAGATGATTCTTCATACTAACTAACCAAATTTTGATAATCATGAAGAGCCATACATAAGTGTGTAAAGGATGGATATTTCATTAACAAGATCTTATCCCTAATTCCAGGTTGAATATTTCCTATGAACACTCTTTGAATATTAGCATCAAGAAGAGTGTAATTGAATTGTGAGTATAGTAACTGATATCATCCTATGAAGTCTGTTACTTTTTCTTTTTTTCCTTTTTTGCATCACACTAAATTAGTTAATGTAATTTGAGGACCAATGTTCGTTTGGAAGTGTTGGAGGAATGCATCAACAAGTTCATTAAATAAATGTATTGAGTTATTTGGCAATGAGAAAAACCATTCCAAGGCCATGTATTTCAATGACTTAGGAAAAAGTTTAGCTAGGAGCTTATCTTCAAAGATGAAGTCACTACACAATGTCGTTTAAGTCGATATATGACTATTAGGATCCCCTTTTCCATTGTATTTCTCAAACTAGAGAATCTCTATATTTTGTGGCATGGGTGTTTTCAAGATATCAAGTGACAATGGGATCCTTTTAACATATTGTTGTGGTTTTCCATTTTTGAGCTTGATTCAATGTGGATATTTGTTGTTGAAGTGAGTTTATGTTTTTCAATAGTTGGTTTATGACAGAAGCATTGTTTGACATGTTTTGAGAATGTGGTGAATATGGTGGTATTTGTGTAAGTGCTTGGTGGACTACTATGTTGCAAATTTATAAGAGGTGACGAATATTGAGGTGTCACATGTGATGTCATGAAACTATAAGGGTTCCCATTGGAAAGTCCTAATCTTGGAGTTATGCCATTGATTTGTTGTATTGTTGAAGCTACAATTGGCAATGGAATGTAGGAATAGAGGTTATAGTTGTGGGGAGGGAGATTTGGATTCCTCCTTGGATTTGAGTGTATCCTAATGCTTGAGCATAAATAGCCATTATAGGGATATTAGCATCAACTATATGGGATATACTACACAAAGCCTCTAATCCTTGAGTATCATTGATCAATTTACTTAAATTGTCCACTATAGGCACCATTTGTCTTGAGCACTAAGGATTTAGTGCTTGAATAGTCTTGCAATCCCTCTAAGTCTTTGTCTAATTGTTTCAATTTGAATTCAGAAACATGGGAAACAATAGTCTCAACATCCATAAAGGTGCTCGTTTATGAAGTTGTCATGGGTATGGTATGATTAGGGATTGAGTTCAAAATGGGTTGGGTATCCACAATACCTTGCATGAAAGAGTTGGAGGACTTAGGATGCACAACACATGTAACAACAACATGGGATTCCATAAGTATGCAACTACGTCTCACTGAAGTATTGGAAATATGACTCCAGGACATGAAGCTCATGCAAGTTTCAAAACAATAGGTGTGCCCACTATGAAAACTAAATTTTCAAACAGTCACAGTAAAACACATAGAAGCAAACAAAAAACACAAAAAATAGAGTTCTGATAAAAATTTGATCCAAAAATAGATGGACCAAGTCACTCAAGGTGACTATGTCCTACATAGGTTGCTACATATTTCAAAGTTTGATTGTCTATTATATTGTTTAAGATTCTTAGGTTTGTGTGTGTACAGGTCTGACAATAAATTGTTTTCCAAAATTTGCCCAATTTATGATTATGCAATTCAAAGTGCAAGTGTGCAACAATTTGCAAAATGTTCAAGCAATAAATGAAAATTGTAAATACAATTTCCAGATCTAAGATGCAATAATCGACTGATTCTAATATACCAAAATCTAAAAATGATGATGTTAATGCCTTTTTGAAACAAAACAATGCAATTTTTCACTTTTTTGAGCTATATGCAAGATGCCTAAATGAATACAATTGACTATGTCCTACATAGGTTGGTACATATTTCAAAGTTTGATTGTTTGTTATATTGTTTAAGATTCTCAGGTCTGTGTGTGTACAGGTTTGACAATAAATTGTTTTCCAAAATTTTCCCAATTTATGATTATACAACTCAAAATGCAAGTGTGCAACAATTCGCAAAATGTTCAAGCAATAAATGACAATTTTAAATGCAATTTCTAGATCTAAGATGCAACAATCGACTGATTCTAATATGCCAAAATCTGAAAATGATGATGTTAATGCCTTTTTGAAACAAAAAAATGAATTTTTTCACTTTTTTGAGCTATATGCAAGATGCCTAAATGAATGCAATGAATGCTTTTAGATTTGATTTCAGATTTAAATGACTTGATGCAAATTTTTAAATACAATTGGAATATAGATCTGACCTATAATGCAATATTATATGTAATTTTTTAAATTTTTATGCCTTTTATGATGCAAAAATGAATGCCTAAATGGACAATGCAAAATAATGCAATGCTAAACCTAGATCTAGGATGAATTTCAAAAGGTTTATAATGCAGACACGTTGGGTTCACCAAAATGAAATGAAGAAAAAGTGAAACCCTAGGGATACTCTTACCCTAGGATTTCAATGGTTTTAGGGGAACTTTGTCTAACATTTCATTTAATATTGTTTTAATGGATTTGGACAAGGTATAAGACTGACTTACGACTAGGCTTAAGTATCACACTAAGCTCTGACTTGGTCAAAATCGTTCCCTTCTCCGTTATCCGCTCACCTGCCTGCTACTGTTATGCCGTTTATAGTGGTCACATCAAACTTTTTATCCCCAAATCCGATTACCTAATTCCTTTTTTGGACGCTTCACGTACATTGCATAAAAAATAGGTGTTAAAATATAAGGGAGAGAAATAGGTAGCGGTAAAATTTTATTTTTATTAATTGTAATATAGCGGTAAAATCTTATTTTTATTAATTGTAATATATTATTTTTATTTTTATTTTTTAATATTTAAATTTTATGTTTATTTTTACTGTAATGTTATACTTGTTTAAAAATATGAAAATATAAATTTATTAAATAATGTTTTATTTTAAAATTGGATATTAAATAATTTTTAAATTTTTAAATTGTTATATATTATTTTTAAAGCTAAATATATTAATATAATATATTTTTCTTAAATTTATGGGTTAATTAATTTTGTAATTGATATATTTTATTTTTTTATTATATCTTAATGTGAGTTCTAATTGTAAACTTAATTTTAACTCAAGATCTGGGTTAGAATTAGGTTGCGTGAGGATTAGAGATATGTTTAGAGATATCTTTTTGAAGCATCTATTAGACTTATATGTGAGAAATTGATTTAAAATAGACACCTGGCAAGAAAAATCTCTTTGTATTTTTTATATAGATTTTTAAGGGATATATGCTATTATTTCCATTCAGTGTTAAAAGAAAGAGGAGTCTAACACGATCTTTTTTCCCTACGGTATGCCACTACCATTCCATTCATGATGTAATCTCTTAACATACCACAATATTTTTTTTTAATTTTTAATAAATTATAGCCTACCTCAACCTCTCTAAAATTATTTAGATGAAACTATTCATTTTAAACATGTAGATAAAATTAACTATTTTTTGTATCCTTTTCATTATTTTTTGTCTTTTGAATTCATTGCATGTAAAATCAAATTATTTTTTCCTTATAATTTTTTTATTGTTTAATAGTTTATTTGGGAAAGAAAGCACAAATAAGAATGATTCAATCCCCATCATATTTAGATATTTATTAAAATTTATCACATCTTTTTATATGAATTTAAAAATTAGACTATTTCCATTTTTATTTCTTAATATTTCATCGATACTTACACATCTTAAGTCATACAAGATGTACCAAACGTTTTAATTAAATATATTTTCATGTGCTTTATAATATTGTGAAAGAAATTTATTTGATAAAAAAAAAAAAAATATTTGATAACAAATAAATGAGTAGGAAACCATTATTTAAATTTTATAAAATCATGAGATGTTAGCATGTCACATGAATGCCCATGCATAACATTGGCTTATGAGAGATAAAACTCAAAATCTAAAAATTTAGTAAAGTAAAAAGTCAAACCTAAGCCAAAATGATCCCTATTTTTTTGTGGGAATGGACACTAAGAGAAGGATAATTAATAGTTTCAAAATTATAAGGTATAATTTTTTTTATATTACAAGTTAGGGTTTGGCCTTGATTTAAGACATATATCTAGAAATTTAAACAATAGGTAGCTAGGCAATCAATTCAATTTTTATTTTAGAATAAGGATATGCTTTCCTTATTGAAGGAATTAAATATAATTATGGGAGATCTAATTTTACAATAGCAAGGGGTCTCATTTTGAAAAGTAATATTATGATCTTATGCCCATGTTAGATCCCTACTAAATTTAATTTAAATATTTTTTTGGGTAGTGTGATAATTTTAAATTAAAAATTTGATATTTTTGAAAGTGGTGAGAGTGATAAATAGTGAGATGAAGGTGAAAATGGTAACATCAAGTCATCAAATTTACACATTTACAAGTGTTATCAAGTGTTCCAAAAGTTGAATGTCACATCCCTTTTTTTGATTAATGAAAATCATCATTCAAACAATAGTGAAAGGTAAAGAAAGTTGAGTTTCAAAGTTATGAAAAATAGAAATAAAAAGCGGTATATATTTAGAGTGTTCTTTCTCATATTAACTATATTTTGTTTAAGTAATCCTTGGTTTCAAGTTGATACCATGCCACTTTTTTGATATTAGAGGAAACTTATTTACCACCCTTGTAAATGGATTTACTTGGTTATTTTTAGTTTATGTAGATTGTTTTAGTTCTTAAAATATTTTCACAATATTTTAAAGTGTGTGAAAATATATTTAATTAAAAAATTGGTACATCCTATTTTGTATGGTTTAAGATGTGTAAGCATCAATTAAATATGAATATTGTGAAATAAAAATGAAAATAGTCTAGTTTTTAAATTCATATAAAAAGTTTTGATAAATTTTAATAAATGTCTAAATATTATGGGAATTGAATCATTCATATTTGTGCTTTCTTTTAAAAAACAAACCATAAATAATGAAAAAATTATAGGGAAAAAACATTTTGATTGTATATAAAGAATTCAAAAGACAAAAACAAAATGAAATGGATGAAAAAAGTAGTTAATTTCATATGCATACTTAAAATGAATAGTTTTATCTAAATGGTTTTACAAAGGAAATTGAGCTAAACTATAATTTATTAGCAAGTAAAAAGTATTATTGTGGTATGGTAAGAGATTACATCATGAATTAAATGATAGTGGCTTACCGTAGGGAAAAACTTATACATCTTTGCAAAAAATAATTAGACAAGATCTTGTTGGGCTCCTCTTTCTTTTCACACTAAATGAAAATAATAGCATATCTCTCTTAAAAATCTATATAAAAAACACAAAGAGCTATTATGCTTGCAATGTGCCCATTTTAAATCAATTTTTCACATATAAGTCTAATAGATGCCTAAAAAGGATATCTTTAAACATATTTTATATACATTTTTAAAAGACATATATGCTACGTATTAGAATTAAAACTAGGATTACAATTCGAATTCAAATTAAGATATAATAAGTTGATAGTGTCATGGTGTGATGGTTAACTCGTTGTGTTGATATTTTTGCCATCAAGATGTAAAATCAATTGGGGTATAATTATTAGAGGATTTATATTGGGATGAGATCCCCCATTTTTTACCCCAGGAATTCATAGCTCTAAGTCAAAACTATATAACCCTTCTTTAAAAAAAAATTAAGATATAATAAAAAAAAACTCAATTGCAAAATTAATTAACCCACTAAATTTTTAAAAATATATATTATTAATCTCATTTATTTTTTAAAATAATATATAACAACTTAAAAAAATGAAAATGTATTTAATATTCAATTTTAAAAATAAAATATTTTTTAATAAATTTATATTTTTTATATTTTTTAACAAGTATAAAATTATAGTAAAAATAAATATAAAATATAAATATTAAATAATAATAATAATAATAATAATAATAATAATAATAATAATAATAATAATAATAATAATAATAATAAAAAATTACAATTAATAAAAATAAAATTTTATCGCTACCTATTTCTCTCCCTTACATTTTAACACCTATTTTTTGTGCAATGTACGTGAAGCGTCCAAAGAAGGAAGTAGGTAATGGGACTCAGGGATAAAAAGTTGTTCAAAAACAAAAGTTTGATGTGACAGCTATAAATGGCATTATAGCAGCAGGCAGGTGAGCGGATGACAAAACAGAGAAGGGAAAGACTTTTGACCAGGTTAGAGCTTAGTGTGTGATACTTAAGCCTGGCCCTGACTTACAACTTGAAAGGTGAGTCAACTTGCCCTTGACCAAACTTGGAATAGGTTTTGGAATAAAATGCAATGATTTAACTAGGCTAATGATGCAAATAACTATTCTGATGCAAAAATAGTAATTTTGGAAAGACATAGATAAATTCAAACTTTGGAACGGACTGAGCAAAATTTTGTGCACTTGTGGTTTGAATCTAGAGTTGAAAATGGAGGACTAAGTTGCCCAGGGCGACAATGTCCTTTTGACTAAAACTTAGATCTAATTTTGCAATTCTCTGGAGCTAAATCAAAGCTTTCTTTCCTTAGTTGTTGCACTATCGGATCTTCGTCGGGTGTTGAGCTAACTGAGTTTCCATATGTTGTCAAGGTGTAGGATTTGAATGCAATAATGAATAATTGACCTTCAAACTTCTCCCAATCTTCCTCATATATGAAACCTGCACATTTTGTTGGAACTTGAAAATCCCTACCATTTTTTGCAAAATTTTAGGTTCCCATGATGAAAAGTTTGATTTCAGCACTTAGAAGTACAGTTGGAAAATCTGCTCAAATGACCCACTTTGAAAAGTCACAAAATGAATCCAATGCAATCTCATGCAAAACCACCTTGCAAACATGTTCGCCTACCATATGAAAGTATGTCCACTTGATTTCAACTTCCCATGACCTGGTTTGACAAAGTTTTGAAACACCAAGTTGGAGGGTTCATAAATGGTTTGTTGGCCGCACAATGTTAAAACTGCCAAAAAGGTCAACTTTGGAAGACAATATTAAGCAAGTGAAATACCGTCATGAAAAACCAATTGGTGTCTTGAATTTTCCCTATGTTAATCTACATTCATGCCAATTTTTAGGGTCCCATCATCTCATTCGGTATTTTTTCAAAACCAAAACCAAATGAGTTTTACCTAGTTTAATGACTGCATTTCTAGAACAGTTGTAGAGGGGTCAAGTTTGAATTTGATATCTTGTGAATGAAGAAGGTTGATGAAAAACCATTTTTCACACATGTTCATGGGACCTAAATGAACCAGTTTTCCAAGTTGCAGCTTCCCAAAATTAGATTTGGTATTTTTTCAAGAAGGCAAGTTGGAGAGTTTCAATTGAGTTTGACAGTGGTAGTTTTTGGGAAATGCTAAATAAGCAACTTTGAGCATTAAAAATTTTCAATCCTAATGATTTCATGTAAGTCCTTTGAAAACCATGCTCTCCTATCATAACTTAACATGTCGGTGCATTTTCATGCTGCCGGGAGAAGTTTTGATCAATTTTCCAAGGCAATTCTGGAAGCTACTTAACTTGTTCTAATCACAGTGCAAGATGATAGAAAGAAAATTCTAATCACCACCCACTCAAGTTTTGAATGCATCTTAGACTTTGATAGACTAACTGCAAGATATGGGGTATCATGAAATTTGATTAGTTGGGGTTGTGCTCTGAAGGATTGTCAAAAAGAGACCTTTTGAAAAAGTGATTAAATTGAATGTCATCAACAATTGGAACCAGTGGCATACATCAATATCAAGTCTCTACGTGACATCTGCTAGTATAGTCATAGAGGAAAACTCTATCAAGGGGAAGCAAAGGCATGGAGCTCTTACAATTGGAAGAATTCCTATAATGCTTAGAAGCATCTGTTGCGTGCTTACAAGCAAGAATGAGGCTAAACTTGCAAAACTAGGTGAATATCTTGATCCAAAAGGATATTTTATTATTAGGGGAACAAAGAAGGTCATTCTAATTTAGGAGCAATTCTCAATGAACCAAATAATAATTGATGTAGTGGCAATGTTATAGCATCTGTAACTTGCAACACATATGAGAGGAAAAGTAGGACAAATGTTGTTGTAAAGCATAATATAATGTATTTTAAAGCATAACACCCTCTCAAAGATGATACCATTATGATTTTTTTAAAAGTAATGGGCATGGAAAGTAATCAAGAAATTGCACAGATGATTGGAAGGGATCTAAGATTCGTAGGCCTACTATCCTCATCATTGTAGGAGTATGCTTCTCATGGTTTCCATTTGTTGGATCTCAATGACACGTGTTTCAACTTGACCACCTGTCCTTTTCAGTCCAACAACATACTTCTTGAGCCAAGGCCAACTGGGTACAATGTAGCCATGTGCTTTTGTTTTTTTTCTTGTTCTAGCTTGACGTTGGACTGCAATTGTAAAGTTATTATCTATTTCATCCAGTTTGTCTTTGTTACTTGCACATGAAACAAATATATTAAAGAAATCATATTCTTCTTCTTCATACTTGACTTCTTCATCCACCTCATGTTGTTTTCCATACATTCTGTTCTCTTCATTATTCTCCAAAATCTTTTGCTTCATCTCAATCTTACTCAGCAATTCATTTTTAGTTTGAAATTTCTCATCCATTCTTCCATTCTCCTTAACATCAACATTCTCAACTCTCGGTTCTTCCCTTGAGAACCATGCTATCTTCTTATCCTCCATTACTCTCTTCTCTCTTTGGACTATCCTTGAGTCCTCTATAGCTTCTTTTTCTATCTCTTCTTCTTCCTAAACATCACCCACTTCAACATCAATGTCACTATTACTTTCATTAGTTTGAGCAAATTCAAAAGAAATTTCTTCCATTTCTTGTTCAACTGCCTTTTCAAACAACATGTTATCAAAACTTATTACCTCATCTATTACCTCATTTGTCTTTGCTTCATACTGTTGTACAACTGTCTTCTCACTTAACAACAAGCTTTCAAGTCCTATGCACCCACCCTTCAAGGTGGTTAATTCATATTTCATCCCATCTTTTCTCAACTCATGTGTTGTTTTTCTTGTTATACTTTTCTGCACTATTATAATGCCACAACCTTCCAAACACAATGTGAAATACATCCAAATGTATAATATCACAAACTATTTCATCTTTATAACTGCCTATATGAAACTCAACTTTGCATTGCTCACTTACAGTTACCTGGTTACCTATCTGAAGCCAAGTCACTGAATAGGGTGTGGGGTGTTGTATTATTTTAAAACCCAATTTATCTACCATATATTCATAAAAAATATTATCCATGCAGATATTTGAGATCACAACTTGACAACATTTACCTTTAAACTTGTAGGTAGTTCGGAATAAGCTTTCCTTTTGCATCTTTCTTTCTTTCTTGGCTTTCATTTCTTCTTCTTGTATGATCTTTTCCATTTCTTCCTCTTGTAGCTTCTTTTCCACTTTGAACAATTTATTTTAATAATGATGATGCCCTTTTCCCATCTTTCTTCTTATTAAGAGCCATCCTGAAATATCAAATCTCACTAAGCCACATTAGCCAAAATAAAAGATCATTTCCCAAAGATCTTCTAGCTCTGATACCAATTTTATGTAGAGTAGGGGTGTACAATCTCTTATCATAGATAATCAACCACTTACAAGTGCCTTTGTTCATCAAATTGTGGGTTTTCCTTCACAAACCCTCATTTTGCTAGTAACCTTTCAAAAAGGCATTTTTGGACATAACTCTTCAACCAGAATTGATCTACATGAATTTTTTTTTGTTCCAGATACCCATTTGGCCATTATTTGACATATATCAAAATAAAGGTAGGTTTATTTGTACAAAATTCATAAAAAATTGATTGTCCTCCTTTTGACTAGGCCTAATTAGGTCACTAGGTATGACAACCATGAGGTTTTGGTACAAAAAAATGATTGAACTACATAAAAATTCAAGTCCTAATTATTTATAGACCATGGTAGGCCTTTCCAACATGACACAACATTCATCCAACCCAAACACATGAGATTAAATGAGGGTTTCAATAGATAGTCAACATCTAAGGGATTTTTATGACTATTTTGAGAATTTGGGAAAGTGAACTGGTGAAGAGATCTCCTTCCCATGTGCACTTCATGATCTTAAAATTTGTGGGGTTGTTGTAGAAATAAATACAAAATTTTCTTCCAAATTTTATCCCTTTTCATTGGATAAAACAAGAGTTATGCCATTTTCTATGTGACTGCAAACCCTAGTAAATCTTTCAGGTAGTTTTTACAAAAACGCTCGTAACCTACTCAAACTTAGATGAAATTTAACCAAACCAAAACCAAATGAAAGGTAAATCAAATATATTTCCAACCATACCACGTGTAGGTCATACAAATTCCGTACAAATCTGTAGCATGTGAAAGAATAAGAATGCTACAAAAAACACAAAAAATTTACTCCAAATTGATTCCAATTTTCATTCCAATCTTTTCCCATCCTTCCAAACCTTTGGATTCATGTTTAAAACATGTATTTATGATTCTCCAAGAATTTTACAACTACCAACCACCCACAACTAACTTTCTAATCAAAGTTGTAACCTTAATGCACTTTTGACAACTTTCACAATGATAACTTTTACACCTTTTTGGCAAATGTTTACAATTTTTGACCAATGGACCTATAACATTCCAAAATGGATCAAAATGATCCCAAATAGTCATAAATGAAATTATTAGACCAAACACATCAAAACAAAATATAAAACCAAAATTTGACCAAATTTGACCATATGGCCTGAAGGTGCCCCTACACCAGATTTTTACACAATACATTGGAAATAAATGAATACCATGAGGTTAGAGCTGAGTTGAGTAAGATCTACATGAATCTCAACCCAATCTATAATTTGTAGTATCAAGTGGTAATACTTTATCCCCAAACAATGGAATGCTACTAGAAAATTGAGTGTATCTCCAACACATGTTGCAACCAGTTGAAAAGTATGCAAAGATTTGCTCTATCAATACTCTTGTTGGTGAAAATAGGAGACACAATGACGCAAAGCAAGTGATAGTCACAAGAAAAAAGTGTTCTTGAAAGGAAGGAAACAGTCCCTTAATCTGTGAACATTTTGAAGGCTTTTATCAAAATTCGGTTAGATTGTTTTGCTGTATCAGGGCGAAATATAAGCCAACTTGCAGGATGAGAGACACATGGATTTAATACAATGAAATATTTAGTTTAGAAAGTTAAAGCAATGATTGAGATTGGTATATGTAATCTCACTATGAAGAACTCAAATCATTGCACAAATTTTTAGCTTGCCTTGTCTTTGAAGGATATTTTGATTGATTCAACTGGTACTTCTCCTCCATCAAGGTATAGACCATTATTTACTTTATCAACAAAATATGCTTTGGGATTCAATGTGCTGAGGTTTTGGCTAGAACATGGTAGTGGGTTTTATTGCATCTCATGTCATTAGAAGCAACTTTCCTGAAAATCCAATGTAGACAAAGTGATGTGTGTGATTCGCTTATGCTAGGATGCTCAAAAACATGCTGTGCATAACTCTTCACTGGCTACTACAGATCAAATGGATTCCACCTGGAGCGAAGACTCTACTATATACCATTTGAAGATTTGCGAAGGCATTATCTTTTGATCCGCTTTATCACTAAGATACAAACTCCATGTAACGATACTTAATGATCAATTCTTCTAGAGTATGTTTAGTGGGAATCTATCAATGGTAAAATAAAATAGGTTTATGAAAATAATGGGCGCATATTGATTGTAAGATGAGTGGGAATGCTACCATACAAAGAAATGGATCAATGACTCCAGGCACCTTTCTTATTCTGCAAACAGTCAAAAGATAAACCCTAAAACCATACTAAGCTGTGGCAAAGGTTATCAAAGAGAAATACATATGTCAGAGTGAGTTCACTAAAATTCTCTTCGATAGATAACAAAGGGAAATTTTTATTGGAGAGACTCCTCCATATTAGAGTGAATATGCCCCAAGTCTCTTCGATATCTCAAAAATAGGAATGGAGTATATCTAACAAATTTGTTGAGGAGAGTAATAGATAGTGACATGAGTTATTATGAAGTCTCTCTGATAAAAGGTTTGCATAAACATCATCATAGAAATTGCAATGTCTCGGGAAGAATGATTTTGACAAGAGTAAAATGCAGTCCCTTCCATAGGCACTATTTAATTTGGGAAAATGTAATATTTTCATGTGAGATGTTTTTATCAAAAGGTAAAACATTAAAAAAAGGGATTTAATATGAAATTACCAGCAAGTGATGGAATAATGTAGCCCTGGGGAAAATTATTCACAGAAGCATAAAATATTAATCATGGCATGACGCAAAGTACAAATGTAAAATATTCACTAAAGAAGTGAAATATTTTTCACCCAAGGAATTAAGATGTAAAGGTGGAATGGGAAAGTGGGTAATTATTTTTATGTGAAAGACATATTTATTGGGTGAGAATACAAGTGCTAGAGACAATAAATCAAGATTAATTTTCACGAGGAGACAATGAAGTTGAAATTAAAGTATTTTAATTTGTTGAAGATAATTAATTGAATGAAGAGCTACAACAAACAGATGTGCAAAGAGTCATAACCCTAAAAATGCAATGTATATATGTAAAATAAAATCATCAATCATTAGAAATTAGAAAGTAGGTCAGATCATCATCAGTAGTAGTAGATAGGTTCATCCATTAGTATATCGTATTCCACTCATCCATTTTCACATTCCAAAGATTTTTGCTATTAATGTATATCTTTTGAAGCAATATAATGGAGAAGACTATTCATAATCAGTGATTTACTTCAAGTGTTCAACTATTGTGTTAATATTCATTCTTATATGTTGTGTAGTGTCCAAAGTGGTTTTCCTTAATTATTCAAATTTATACAATTTGTTAAGACACATTTGCTATTACTGTGTTCTTTTCTTGATTGAGTTCTGGATAGAGTGAATTAAATTCCTTTCAAGTAACTCATTTTAATTGGTTCCTACTAGGGATTAAAATACTTTTAAATTGATTGCTCTGATTGGTTTCCCTTAAGTTAAGAATTAAAAATCCTTCCATAATATCACAATAATTTGGGAGAATAACATTGGGATTCGTAAAGAAGAGTATAGTAACTGACAAACCTACATGTTTGTACAAGGTGAAAACATCAAAAGTGCCCAATAAGTTAGAGTTACGATGAGAAGTACGTCAACCTATCTTACATATCTGTCTCCATCATCATCCACCTCTCGACTCTATTTGCCCAATAGGATTATGCACTAGTCATACTTAGAAAATTTTATACAAACTTTACTCATACACTTGATTCTCAAAACATTGATAGTAGGAACTAGTTATTAACCTAGCAACTATTTCACATCCACATGCCATTGCGAATAGATTTCCCAAGTCAGAGATTATATTTAAGCCTTTAAATTTTCCTTATCATTTAGGTACACCTACCTAGGTTTAGCAGAGCCTAAAGAGCAGGGGGTTATCAACATATTTGCCCCGTTCGTTAGCCAAAAATGTACTAAGAGATTGACACCCTCTTAAGGTTCAAAACCTACATTTTTGAGACCTAACAGATTGGCAACTCTGTTGGGGAACAACTGGTTAACAGATCTACACCCTACAACAAGTCACCATAGAGTCATTTAAAACTATTACATTGTATAAGACATCAAAAGACTCCACTGGGAACAAATCTAGAAAGATTACATAAAATTTTCTCACTTTTTGTAAAATTGAGTGACGACTCTGTTAAAAACTTGATGAAGAATACACAAACATCTTCGAATTGCAACATTTCCAGTCATAAATAGAAGTCAAAAGTTGAAGTATGTATAACAATTATTCCTTGCCCTATACATATTATGGTGCAATTGAGAATTTTGGCAATGGAGGTAATGCACATCATTTACAGTAGGAGATTTATGCACCACAAGCCTCAACTCAAATAAATGCTTACCCTATCCCTCCTCGAAAAAGATTAATGAGCTACCAAAATCATGAATACCCATATGTCGAGCATTATCAATATCAATCCTCTCACCAAAATAGTCAGCAATGTCAACCATGTCCACAAAGAACATTATATGTCTTAGATATTGAAAAACCATTTAACTTCAATAATATCCAAGGTTACCTGAATCGTTATCCCTTTGAACTCATAAATCATATCCCTAAATTTTATGGGAAGGAGCATGAATCAACTTATAAGCATGTACAACAGTTTTAGGATTTCATTGAGGACTTTCAAATTTATCCAGAAGATGTCATTATGAGATGATTTGCAAGATCTTTGAGGGATGATATAGGGGAATAGTTTAAGAGCTTACCCAGGAAAAGTATATCTTCATGGAAAGATCTCGAAAGGATATTCCTGGGCCAATATGATGAAAATTATGAAAATTATGCACAACCTTTAGAGCCTCAGGCTACTCCAATAAACAATGCGATGACATGGGATACCACTACTGTCTCAACCCACCCACCTCACCACATCCAACCTCAAAATCACCATCAAAAAATGTGTTTACATATTCAAGAAAGAAGCAAAAGTATTTTGGATGCCTTTCTTGACATAAGGAGACATAAAGGAGAATCTAGGCACTCTTTGTTAAAAAAAATGGCAGATATTTATAGGAAAATACCTATTAATTTCCTACCTAGTAGGTCTAAGTTCATTGAGCAGTTCATGAGAGTATATGAGCCTAATTTAATTTATTGGCCTGAATCATGGAAACTAGTTACTTTTGACCAAATAGATGAATGCATTGCTATCATAGCTAAGAAAAGGTATGAGGATGGTGATATCATTGATGAGTATAGAGTTGCTGATAAAATGATGCAACCAATAGAGGAAACATGTACAAGTGAAGATTGCAATGAATTTTTTTCAGATTTGAATGAAGATGAAATTATGGAAGACCAAGCATACACCTTGGATCAGGATTGCAATATTGAAGATGTTGCTGAAAACACACTGCTAGAGGAATATAACAACCATGATTCAAATGATGCAGAGGTGTAGCCATGTATGCATTGTCATAGCATTGACAACAATAAATTAGAAGTTGAAATAAAAGAAGATTGTATGCCCTACAACAATGAAGAAGGAAATGACTGTGATCAGTTCATAGAGGATGGGTATGGAAGTGAAAATAATTTTTATGAAAGGCTGCATGATGAGGATGAAGATATAGAAATTCACTCTTCAATATCATATTGTGACTGTAAGAACAATGCATGTTATGAAGAATCCATTGAAAATCTATATTTTGATGAAAATCATGTGGATTTGCAATTAAGTGGTTCTTGCAACTCTTATGGAGATCAAGAGGAGGAAGCAATGGAAAATATGATAGAAGAAGCAAGTCCATTTGATAATTAACAAATAACACCTCCAGCCACGGTTGAGTCCCATGATGACACAATTGATGAAGAATAATTTTGTACACCTGAAAAATGGTTTTCAAAACTTTTCAAACCCATTGTATGATGAAAAGATAGAAGAAGATCAAATGACATTTTTCCAAGGTGTACTAGAACACAAATTTCATGTGTATCCAAATCCACTTTATGATGAGGATGAAGTATTTTTTGATAATCAGGATGGTGTATCAATTTGCGAAGAAAATTAATATAAAATCAATGCATTTGAATTACCATTTTTTGATGATGAAAAAAGTGAAGAATACATCAACAATGAGATGGATGAAGAGGCATGTTCACTTAGCAGTGAAAAAATTTCAGATTTGCTGACAATGGATTAGCAGAGATATACACATGGGAAGGATTTGGAAGTTTCATGTTCAACATGTATTTTCTTTGATAGTTAAAGCACTTTGTGTGGCAATAATGAAAAAACTCTTGAAGCTAATCAAGATTCTATGTCTATCTTTGTTCAAGAGGACATAAGTAGATCTGAATTGGAGATCTTTGAGAAAGATATTGGTTTGCATATCAAGGATGTTGAATGTTCAACATTGATTAATTTAAGTGTGCATAATGATGACTTTATGGATCAAGAATTTGCAATTGGTGACATAGAGGAAATAGAAAATGTTTCAAATTTGATTGTCTCAAAAGATGTTGATGTGGCAAATTTCTCAGACCCATGTGAGAAGCATTCAAAGGATGGAGTGAGCAACATGAATGAGTCTAATTGTTTTCCTTCCCATACACCTGGAACTCCTTTTTTCAGTTTGCATCAATGGCCATGTGATGATTCTAGATTTTCTATGCAGGCTTATGATAAAGAGATCAATGAGTATTCTCATTTTTCAGATCAACTAGGAGGTCAATTTACAATACATGATAGTGAGCAAAATAATGAAAAATGTTGCATTGAAAGTGAATACTCTTTGTATGGAAAGAGCGTATCACATGATGACCAAAAGTTTCAGATAATACCTAATTGTGAACTGTTGAATGGTAAAAGAGATATGGACAAAGCTGAACATAGCATTGTTTGAAAGTTTCCAATGACAGTGGATGTAATAGGGCATATTGCATGAATATTTTTAAGAGAAATCCATTGAAATCATATCAAAATAAGGTATATGATAGAGGACAATAAGGGCCTTTCTTTTTGGGTTGCCTTGAGCCATCAGTTGTGGTGTGATTTTACAAATCATACAATTCAAAGCAGAGATAAAATTTGACTTTGCTGCCCAATGGGCAAGGCATTCAGTTTGCTCTCCTAGAGACCTAGATTCTTGCTATGCCCACAAGGGGAATACATCCCCAGAAAGAGCCTCTATTGGAACCTTAAAATTCCTACCATTTTTTGCAAAAGTTTATGATTCCATGATGAAAAGTTTGATTTCAACACTCATAAGTATAGTTGGAAAATATGCTCAAATGGCCCACTTTGAAAAGTCACAAATGAAGCTAGTGCAATATCATGCAAAAAAACCTTGCAAACATGTTCTAATACCATGTATGAAAGTATGTCCACCTGATTTTAGCTTCCCATGACCTAATTTGACATAGTTTTGAAACACCAAGTTGAAGGGTTCATAAACGGTTTGTTGGCTGCACAATGTTAAAACTGCCAAAAGGGTCAACTTTGGAAGACAATATTAAGCAACTAAAATATTGTCATGACAAACCAATTAGTGTCCTAAATTTTCCCTATGTTAATCTACATTCATGCCAATTTTTAGGGTCCCAACATCTCATTCGGTATTTTTCAAAACCAAAACCAAATGGATTTTACCCAGTTTGATGACTGCATTTCCAGAACAATTGTAGATGGGTCAAGTTTGACTTTGATATCTTGTGAATGAAGAAGGTCGATGAGAAAAAAATTTGCACACGCATTCATGGGACCTAAATGAACTAGTTTCCCAAGCTACAGCTTCTCAAAATCAGATTTGGTATTTTTTCAAGAAGGCAAGTTGGAGAGTTTTAGTTGAGTTTGATAGTGGTAGTTTTCAGGAAATGCTAAATAAGCAACTTTGAGCATTAAATCTTTTCAATCCTGATTATTTCATGCAAATAATTTTGAAAAACATGCTTTCCTATCATAACTTAACATGTTGGTGCATTTTCATGCTTCCAGGAGAAGTTTTGATCAATTTTCCATGGCGATTTTGGAAGCTACTTGACTTGTTTTGATCACAGTGCAAGATGATAGAAAGCAAATTTTAATCACTACCCACTCAAGTTTCGAATGCATCTCGAAATTTGATAGAATAATTGTAAGAGATGGGGTATCATGAAATCTGATCAGTTGGGGTTGTGCTCTGAAGGATTTTCAAAAAGATACCTTTTGACAAAGTGATTAAATTGAATGTCATTAACAATTGGAACCAGTGACATACATCAATATCAAGTCTCTAGGTGACATCTTCTAGTATAGTCATAGAGGAAAAATCTATCAAGGGGAAGCAAAGGAATGGATCTCTTACAATTGGAAGAATTCCTATAATGCTTAGAAGTAGTTGTTGCATGCTTATAGGCAAGAATGAGGTTGAACTTGCAAAACTAGGTGAATATCTTGATCCAAAATGCTATTTTATTATTAGGGGAACAAAGAAGGTCATTCTAATTTAGGAGCAATTCTCAATAAACCAAATAATAATTGATGTAGTGGCAATGTTATAACATCTGTCACTTGCAACACATATGAGAGGAAATGTAGGACAAACATTGTTGTAAAGCCTAAGATAATATATGTGCGAACCCCAACCTTGGTACCTGCAAAACAAGAGTAAACGAGTTAGACAAGTGATTGCAAGCCAAAACAAGGATTCCCCATGAAATCTATTTACAACTTCAAACTAGAAAAAAAAATAACAAAGAACACCATGAAAATGATAAAACAAAGATTAAATCCTAATTAGATGTGCAAACTCATGATCCCATGGGGGATTTGGTGCCAATTTGATGTGAAAATTGGCCCTTTCCCAATTCCTATGATGCAAGCTTGATGTGTTGAAGATGGTTGATCCACTTTGTTGGTGAAGAATGAGAACTCCAAGCCAAAAATCTGCAAAACCTAGCTATGACTCAATGATAATGGATGAAATTCAAGAAATATTTGAGCATGGTAACTTTTCCTAGATTGTGGATGATGAAATGAGGATATGAGTTCTTTATTTATAGAATTCCAAGATGGATGAATGTCCAAATTTGAGCAATGTGGGACTAACATTCAACCAATGGCAAGTTGCCACTTGTCAAGCTATGAATGGATGAAGGATGTGCAAGATTTGGGGTTTGTGCCAATAAATGCATAATTTTGAATTTCAAATTTGTTGAAATGACATGTAAGAGGGAAGGGAAAATGCAATAAATGCCACTTGGCTCAAGGAAAAGGACATGTAAGATGAATTTATTGCCTTGTTGGATGTACATGTTGACTTGGAATTTTGAATTCAAATTGAGAGAATATTCCAAAAGATGCCTTGTGAGGAAAATAGAGATTTAATAAATGAATTAAATCTATTTTCATGTGCAACTTGCATTATCTAGAGGATGGGACATGAGATGAGATTAAATTAATCAAGGGTTAATTAATTTAATGAGAGAGGTTAGATGATGTGACCTATTTGACTCAGAATTATGGATTTATTTAAATCAAATAAGAGAGGAATATGACCAGAGATTTAATTAAATAAGGATTTTGATTTATTTAAAAAAGAGATGGTGTTAGATTAAATCAAATAAGGTTTTAATTTATTTAATTTAATGGACAGACTTTAGAGATTTAATCAAATAAATTGATTATTTAATTAAATAGAGATAATTAGATCAGATGGATTGATTTAATTAACAAAAAAGACTGACTTGATTAGATAAAATGATTTATTTATTCAAGAGTGGAATATTGATGAATTTAATCAGATAGGGGGATTTGTTTAAATGGTTAGACCGAGGGATGATTCAGGAAGAAACGATGTTAGTAAGTCAGGATCAGATGCACAATGTTAATCAATATATTTTACGTGTCTACAATATATTTTAAAGCATAATACCCTCTCGAAGATGATACCATTATGATTGTTTTAAAAGCAATGGGCATGGAAAGTAATCAAGAAATTGCACAAATTATTGGAAGGGATTCTAGATTCGCATGCCTACTGTCCTCATCATTGTAGGAGTATGCTTCTCGTGGGATTTTTAAATAATACATTGGAAATAAATGAATACCATGAGGTTAGAGTTGAGTTGAGTAATCTCAACATGAAGTTTGACCCAATCTATAATTTGCGGTATCAAGTGGTAATACTTTATCCCCAAATAGTGGAATGCTACCATAAAACTGGGTGTATCTCCAACAAATGTTGCAACCAATTGAAAAGTATGCAAATATTTGTTCTATGGATACTCTTGTTGGTGAAAATAGGATACATAATGGTGCAACACAAGTTTTAGTCACAAGCAACAAGTTCTCTCGAAAGGAAGGAAACAATACCTTAATCTGCGAACATTTTAAAGGATTTTATCAAAATCTGGTTAGATTCTTTTGCTGTATCAGGGCAAAATATAAGCCAACTTGCAAGATGAGAGACACATGGCTTTCATACAATGAAATATTTAGTTTAGAAACTCAAAGCAATGATTGAGATTGGTATATATGTAATCCCATTGTGAAGAACTCGAATCATTGCACAAATTTTCAACTTTCCTTGTCTCTGAAGGATATTTTGATTAATTCAACTGGTGCTTCTCCTCCATCAAGGCATAAACCATTATTTACTTTATTAACAAACTATGCTTTGGGATTTGATGTGTTGAGGTTTCAGCCAGAACTTGGTAGTGATTTTTATTGCATCTTGTGTCATTGGAAGAAACTTGCCTGAAGATCTGATGTAGATGAAGTGCTGTGTGGGATTTTCTTATGCTAGGATGCTTAAAAACCTATTGTACATAACTCTCCACTGGCTACTATAGATGAAATGGAGTCCACCCAGAGTGAAGACTCTATTATATACCATTTGAAGATCTGCAAAGGCATTATATTTTGATCCACTTCATCACTGAGATACAAACTCCATGTAACGATACTTAATGATGAATTTTTCTAGAGGATGTTTGGGGGGAATCTATGAATGGTACAATGAAATAGGTATCTATAAATAATGGGTGCATATTTATTGTATGATGAGTGGGAATTCTACCATACGAAGAAATGGATCAATGACTCCAGGCGCCTTTCTTATTCCGCAAACAATCAAGAGATAAACTTTAAAAACATACTGAGTTGCGATAAAGGTTATAGAAGAGAAATACATGTATTAGAGTGAGATTACTAAAAGTCTCTTCGATAGATAACAAAGGAAAATTTTTATCGGAGAGACTCCTCCATATTAGAGTGAATATGCCCAAAGTCTTTTTGATATCCCAGAAATAGGAATGGAGTGTATCTGAATAATTTTTCGAGGAGAAAAATGCATATTTACATGATTTGTTATGAAGTATCTCTGATAAAAGGTTTACATAAACATCATCAAAGAAATTGCAATGTATCGGGAAGAATGATTTTGGCAAGAGTAAAATGCAGTCCCTTCCATAGGCACTATTTAATTTGGGAAAATATAATTGTAGCATAAAAAAATGTATCTTTGGATATTTTCACGCTTATTTGGGTCTTTCTTATGGATGTTGGCCTATTTTTTCCTATATTTAATGTTGTATTGTGGTCAACACATTCACATTAGGTCTTGGACCCTTGTGAATCAATAAGATCTTTATGATTTCTTGTAAAAGTGTTGTAACACATTTTCACACTTTTCTAGGACCTTTTTAATATAATTCACTTAAATAACCTCTTTTTATCACTTACCAAGCCTTATTTCAAAGTGTTGTAAAGTGTTGTAACAAAATTTCATGCTTTTCTAGGCTTTCCATCAATAATTTGACCCTTTCTTATGCTTAAATGACCCCTTTATACACTTACAGGCACTACTTAAGTGTATTTTTGAGAATAATCCCATTAAACATCATTTAATACACTTTAATTTTTGACACCCACTTAAATTGATCAAGTGGGACTAAGTTTCCACTAGGGGCAACTTAGTCCCATTTGGCTCAAAAATCAAAATTATTTCAAAATTCTGCCGTGATATTATTTTCTAAACCTTGAGGTTGGCCTGTGATGTGGTATTTTCAGGAAATTTTCTATAATCATGTATAAATATAGGGTTTTTCTCTCTCATTCTCATCCTCCTAATCCTCCTCAATTTTCCTAATCATTCAAGCAATCATTAAGCATTCACTTAAGCATTCTAGGCATTTTGAAGCATACATCCATTGGAGGTTCTACTTGCATATCTTTAGATTTCTACTTCAAGGGTTTGGTGAGTTGTAGAATTGCATGTTGTTCATTCATCAATCTCTTTTCATTTCATTTTATTTTCAAGGGTTTAATTACCAAACTGGGGTTTGACCAAGGCAAACCCCTATTCACTAACCCTTAACATTTTTCTCCCTCTTTGCATGTGTGTATTGCAGGTCTTGTATGTAGATTTGTTAAAGAGCAAGGTGTGAAATGTTGTCAACAAATCATCAAAGTCATTCAAAGTCAAAAAATCCCTAAAAGAAGCTTGGAGATCATCTACAGGTCATATTTTGCAGTTTCAGATCCAGAAACATGTCAAGAACAAAAGTGCAGATTGAAGACTACAAATTCCTATCCTGAATTTCCTGAGATTTAGAAGTAGACTAACTCACCATCAGTGGTGAATTAGTACCACTACCAAGCTTGAAAAGTGTGTTGCAATTTTGGATACCCTTTTGGCTGAAACCTATTCCAACGGAATTTCCTCGAAACAAGACTAAGTCACCCAACTTGGCGTAAGTGTCCCAGTGAGCTTCAACAATGAATTATGCAGGATTCCAAAGCTCCTTTGCATCACTTTCCAGCTTCCAGGTGCGCCTCTCCAATCTCATTAGGTTTTGTTACAATTTACTTGCATGTTTAGTTCATTTTGCATATCACAATGTGTTTTCAAAAAAGTGTATTTCATTAGTTTTGCATTAATAATCCATCTCTTTTATCAGTTATTTGCGTTTAGGACATTCTATTCAGACATATTTCAGTCATATTTTCACTAGTCTTGAGTGAGCCAACTAAGTTTTTGGGACACATCTCTCCTTTTAGGTGCAAAACCCTAGAAGTGTAAGATAACCCTATCCCCAAAAATTTACGGCTCAATAATATTTTCATGTGATATTTTTCAAAAGGTAAAACATTAAAAAAAGGGATTTAATATGAAATTACCAACAAGTGATGGAATAATATAGCCTTGGGGAAAATTATTCACAGGAAGCATAAAATATTAATCACAACATGATGTAAAGTACAAATGTAAAATATTTTCACTAAAGAAGTGAAATATTTTTCAGCCAAGGAATTAAGAAGATGTAAAGGTGGAATGGCAAAGTGGGTAATTATTTTTACGTGAAATACATATTTATTGGGTGAGAATGCAAGTGTTGGAGACAATAAATCAAGATTAATTTTCACATGGAGACAATGAAGTTGAAATTAAAGTATTTTAATTTGCCGAAGATAATTAATTGAATGAAGAGCTGTAGCGAACAAATGTGAGAAGAGTCATAACCCTAAAAATGAAATGTATATATGTAAAATGAAATCATCAATCATTAGAAATTAGAAAGTAGGTTAGATAATCATCAGTAGTAGTAGATAAGTTCATCCATTAGTATATCGTATAAGTTCATCAGTAGTAGTAGATAAGTTCTACTATTAATGTATATCTTTTGAAGTAATATAACAGAGAAGACTATTCATAATCGGTGATTTACTTCCATTGTTCAACTGTTGTGTTAATATTCATTCCTATATGTTGTGTTGTCTCTAAAGTGATTTTTCTTAATTATTCAAATTTATACAATTTGTCAGGACACATCTGCTATTGCTGTGTGATTTTCTTGATTGGGTTTTGGCTAGAGTGAATTAAGTTCCTTTCAAGTAACTCATTTTAATTGGTTCTTTCCATGGATTAAAATCCTTTTAAATTGATTTCTCTGATTGGTTTCCCTCAAGTTAAGAATTAAAATCCTTTCATAATATCAAAGTAATTTGAGAGAATAACATTGTGATTCGTAAAGAAGAGTATAGTAATTGACAAACCTACAAGTTTGTATAAGGTGTAAACATCCAAAGTGCCCAACAACTTAGAGTTAAGCTAAGAAGTAGATCCACCTATCTTACATATCTGTCTCCATCATCATCCACCTCTCGACTCCATTCGCCCAATAGGATTAGGCACTAGTCATACTTAGAACATTTTATACAAACTTTACTCATACACTTGATTCTCAAAACATCGACAGTAGGAACTTGTTATTAGCCTAGCATCTATTTCACGTCCACGTGCCATTGTGAATAGATTTCCCAAGTTAGAGATTATATTTAAGCCTTTAAATCTACCTTATCATTTAGGTACACCCACCTAGGTTTAGCAAAGCCTAAAGATTAGGGGGTTATCAATCATATTCGCCCCGTTCATTAGCCAAAAACGTACTAAGAGATTGGCACCCTCTTAAGGTTCAAAACTTGCATTTTTGAGACCTAACAGATTGGTGACTCCGCTGGGGAACAATTTAGTAGATATACACCTTGAAACAAGTTAGCGTAGAGTCAATTAAAACTATTACATTGTAGAAGACATCAAAATACTTCACTAGGAACAAATCTAGAAAGATTGTGAACTTTTCTCACTTTTCATAAAAGTGAGTGGAAAATCTATTAAAAAATTGATGAAGAATACACAAACATCTTCGAACTGCAACATTTCTAGTCATAAATCAAAAGTAGAAGTATGTATAGCAATTATTCTTTCCCTATACACATTATGGTGCAATTGATAATTTTGGCAATAGAGGTAATGCACATCATTCACAATAGGAAATTTATGCACCACAAGCCTCAACTCAAATAAATGCTTACCCTATCCCTCCTCGAAAAAGATTAATGAGCTACCAAAATCATGAATACCCATATGCTGAGCATTATCAATATCAAGCCCCTCACCAAAATAGTCAGCAATATCAACCATGTCCACAAAGAACATTATATGTCTCAGACATTGATAAACCATTTAACTTCAATAATATACAAGGTTGTACCCAAATTTTTGTCCCTTTGAACTCAAAAATCATATCCTTAAATTTTATGGGAAGGAGCATGAATCAACTTATAAGCATGTACAATAATTTCGGGATTTCATTAAGGACTTTCAAATTTATCCAGAAGATGTCATTATGAGATGCTTTACAAGATATTTGAGGGATGATATAGGGGAATGGTTTAAGAGCTTATCAAGCAAAGTATATCTTCATGGAAAGATCTCGAAAGGATATTCCTGGGCCAATATGATGACAATTATGAAAATTATACACAAACTTTAGAGCCTCAGCCTACTCCAACTAACAATGTAATGACATGTGATACCACTGTTGTCTCAACCCACCCACCTCACCACATACAACCTCATAATCATCATCAAAAAATGTGTGTACATATTCAAGAAAGAAGCAAAAGTCTTTTGGATGCCTTTCTTGACATAAGGAGACATAAAGGAGAATCTGGGTGCTCTTTGTTCAATAGAATGACAGATATTTATAGGCAAATACTTATTAATTTCCTGCCTAGTAGGTCTAAGTTCATTGAGCAGATCATGAGAGTATATGGGCCTAATTAAATGTATTGGCCTGAATCATGGAAACCAGTTGCTTTTGACCAAATAGATGAATGGATTGCTATCATAGATAAGAAAAGGTATGAGGATGGTGATATCACTGATGAGTATGGAGAGGTTGATCAAATGATGCAGTCAATAGAGGAAACATGTACAAGTGAAGATTGCAATGAAGTTCTTTTAGATTAGAATGGAGATGAAATTATGGAAAACCAATCATACACCTTGGATCGGGATTGCAATATTGAAGATGTTGCTGAAAACACACTGTTGGAGGAATATATCAGCCATGATTCAGATGATGCGGAGGTGCAACCATGTATGCATTGTCATAGCATTGACAACAATAAATTAGAAGCTGAAATAAAAGAAGATTGTATGCCCTATAACAATGAAGAAGGCAATGAATGTGATCAGTCCATAGAGGATTGGTATGCAAGTGAAAATAATTTCTATGATAGCCTGCATGATGAGGATGAAGATATAGAAGTTCACTCTTGCATATCATATTGTGACTATGGGAACATTACATGTTATGAACAATCCATTGAAAATCTAGATTTTGATGACAATCATGTGGATTTGCAATTAAGTGGTTCTTGCATCTCTTATGGAGATCAAGAGGAAGAAGTAATGGAAAATATGATAGAAGAAGCAAGTCCATTTGACAGTGAACAAATAACACCTCCAGCCATAGTTGAGTACCATGATGACACAATTGATGAAGAAGAAGTTTGTACACCTGAATATTGTTTTCAAAAATTTTCAAACCCATTGTATGATGAAAAGATAGAAGAAGATCAGATGACATTTTTCCAAGGTGTGCCAAAACACGAATTTCATGTATATCCAAATCCACTTTATGATGATGATGAAGTATTTTCTGATAATCAGGATGGTGTATCAATTGGTGAAGCAAATGAATATAAAATCAATGTATCTGAATTACCATTTTTTTATGATGAAAAAAGTGAAGAATACATCAACAATGAGATGGATGAAGATGCATGTTCACCCAACAGTGAAAAAATTTCAAATTTGCTGACAATGGATTATTAGAGATATACACATGGGAATGATTTGGAAGTTTCATGTCCAACATGTATTTGCTTTGATAGTGAAAACACTTTGTGTGACAATGATGAGAAAACTCTTGAAGCTGATCAAGATTCTATGTCTATCCATGTTCAAGAGGACATATATAAATCCAAATCAGAGGTCTTTGAGAAAGATATTGGTTTGCATATCAAGGATGTTGAATGTTCAACATTGATTAATTTAAGTGTGCATAATGATGACTATATGGATCACAATTTTTCAATTGGTGACATAGAAGAAATAGAAAATGTTTTAGATATGATTGTCTCAGAAGATGTTGATGTGGCAGATTTCTTAGACCCATGTAAGAAGCATTCAAAGGATGGAGCGAGCAACATGAATGAGTCTAATTGTTTTCCTTCCCATACACCTGAAACTACTTTTTTCAGTTTGCATCAATGGTCATGTGATGATTCCAAATTTTCTATGTAGAATTATGATGAAGAGATCAATGAGTATTCTAATTTTTCAGATTAGCTAGGAGGTCAATTTACAATACATGACAGTGAGCAAAATAATGAAAAATGTTGCATTGAAAGTGAATAATCTTTTTATGGCAAGAGCGTATCACATGATGATGGAAAGTTTTAGATAATACCTTATTATGAACTGTTGAATGGTAAAAGAGATATGGACAAAGCTGAACATAGTATTGTTTTGAAAGTTTCCAATGACAGTGGAAGTAATAGGGTAGATTGCATGAATATTTTCAAGAGAAATCTGATGAAATCATATCAAAATAAGGTATATGACAGAGGAAAATAAGGGCCATACATCCACAGACAGAGCCACAATTGGAACCTAAAAATCCCTACCATTTTTTACAAAATTTTAGGTTCCCATGATGAAAAGTTTGATTTCAGCACTCAGAAGTATAGTTGGAAAATATGCTCAAATGACCCACTTTGAAAAGTCACAAAATGAAGCCAGTGCAATCTCATGCAAAAACACCTTGAAAAAATGTTTTTCTACCACGTGAAAGTATTCCCACCTGATTTTAGCTTGCCATGACCTTATTTGACATAGTTTTGAAACACCGAGTTGAAGGGTTCAAAAACGGTTTGTTGGCTGCACAATGTTAAAACTACCAAAAGGGTCAACTTTGGAAGACAATATTAAGCAACTGAAAGAACGTCATGAAAAACCAATTGGTGTCCTAAATTTTCCCTATGTTAATCTACATTCATGCCAATTTTTAGGGTCCCAACATCCCATTCGGTATTTTTCAAAACCAAAACCAAATGGATTTTACCCAGTTTGATGATTGCATTTCCAGAACAGTTGCAGAAGGGTCAAGTTTGACTTTGATATCTTGTGAATGAAGAAGGTTGATGAATTTTTTTTTTGCACACGTGTTCATGGGACCTAAATGAACCAGTTTTCCAAGTTTCAGCTTCCCAAAATTAGATTTGGTATTTTTTCAAGAAGGAAAGTTGGAGAGTTTTAGTTGAGTTTGACAGTGGCAGTTTTCAGGAAATGCTAAATAAGCAACTTTGAGCATTAAAATTTTTCAATCCTGATTATTTCATGCAAATCCTTTTGACAACCATGTTCTCCTATCATAACTTAACATGTCGATGCATTTTCATGTTGCTGGGAGAAGTTTTGATGAGTTTTCCATGGCGATTCTGGAAGCTACTTGACTTGTTCTAATCACAGTGCAAGATGATAGAAAGCAAATTCTAATCACTACCCAATCAATTTTTGAATGCATCTCAGATTTTGATAGACTAACTACAAGAGATGGGGTATTATGAAATATGATAAGTTGGGGTTGTGCTTTGAAGGATTGTCAAAAAGAGACCTTTTGACAAAGTGATTAAATTTAATGTCATCAACAATTAGAACCAATGGAATACATCAATATCAAGTCTCTAGGTGACATCTGCTAGTATAGTCATAGAGGAGAAATCTATCAAGGGGAAGCAAAGGCATGGAGCTCTTACAATTGGAAGAATGCTTATAATGCTTAGAAGTAGTTGTTGCATGCTTAGAGGCAAGAATGAGGTTGAACTTGCAAAACTAGGTGAATATCTTGATCCAAAAGGCTATTTTATTATTAGGGGAACAAAGAAGGTCATTTTAATTTAGGAGCAATTCTCAATGAACCAAATCATAATTGATGTAGTGGAAATGTTATAGCATTTGTAACTTGCAACACATATGAGAGGAAAATTAGGATAAACGTTGTTGTAAAGCCCAAGATAATATATTTTATTTAGCATAACACCCTCTCGAAGATGATACCATTATGATTGTCTTAAAAACAATTGGTATAGAAAGTAATCAAGAAATTGCACAAATGACAAGAAGGGATCCTAGATTTGCAGGCCTATTGTCCTCATCATTGTAGGAGTATGCTTCTCATGGGATTTTTACACAATATGTGTTGGAAAGAAATGAATACCATGAGGTTAGAGCTGAGTTGAGTAAGTTCTACATGAAGCTCGACCCAATCTATAATTTGTGGTATCAAGTGGTAATAATTTATCCCCAAATAGTGGAATGCTACCAGAAAACTGAGTGTATCTCCAACAAATGTTGCAACCAATTGAAAAGTATGGAAAGATTTGTTCTATCGATACTCTTGTTGGTGAAAATAGGAGACACAATGGCATAGTTCAAGTGTCAACAAGTGCTCTTGAAAGGAAGGAAACAATCCCTTAATCTATGAAAATTTTGAAGAATTTTATCAAAATCCAGTTAGATTCTTATGCTGTATTAGGGAAAAATATAAGACAACTTGTAGGATGAGAGACACGTGGCTTTCATACAATGAAAGATTTAGTTAGAAAGTGAAAGCAATGATTGAGATTGGTATATGTAATCTCACTATGAAGAACTCAAATCATTGCACAAATTTTTAGCTTGCCTTGTCTTTGAAGGATATTTTGATTGATTCAAATGGTGCTTCTCCTCCATCAAGGCACAATCCATTATTTACTTTATCAACATACTATGCTTTGGGATTCAATGTGTTGAGGTTTTGGCTAGAAATTCATAGTGGGTTTTATTGCATCTCATGTCATTGGAAGCAACTTTCCTGAAAATCCGATGTAGACAAAGTGATGTGTGGGGTTTTCTTATGCTAGGATGCTCAAAACTTGTTGTACATAACTCTCTGTTAGCTACTATAGATGAAATGGATTCCACCCGGAGTGAAGACTCTACTATATACCATTTGAAGATCTGTGAAGGCATTATGTTTTGATCCAATTCATCACCGAGATACAAACTCCATGTAATCATACTTAATGATTGGTTCTTCTGGATGATGTTTGGGGGGAATCTATCAATGGAACAATGAAATAGGTATCTGCAAATAATGGGCACATATTGATTGTATGATGAGTGGGAATGCTACCATAGGAAAAAATGGATCAATGACTCCAAGCGCCTTTCTTATTCTGCAAACAGTTAAGAGATAAACCCTAAAACCATACTGAGCTGTGACAAAGGTTATTGAAGAGAAATACCTGTATGGGAGTGAGATCACTAAAAGTCTCTTCGACAAATAATAAAGGAAAAACTTTATCAGAGAGACTCCTCCATATCAGAGTGCATATGCCCCACGTCTCTTCGATATCTTAGAAATAGGAATGGAGTATACTTTAAGAATTTTTCGAGGAGAGAAATGCATATTGACATGAATTATTATGAAGTCTCTTCAATAAAAGGTTTGCGCAAACACCATCAGAGAAATTGCAATGTATATAGGGACAAATAATTTTGACAAGAGTAAAATGCAGTCCCTTCCATAGGCACTATTTAATTTGGGAAAATGTTATGTTTTCATGTGAGATGTTTTTATCAAAAGGTAAAACATTAAATTACTAGCAAGCAATGGAATGATGTAGCCCTGGGGAAAATTATTCATGAGAAGCATAAAATATTAATCATGACATGATGTAAAGTACAAATGTAAAATATTTTTACTAAAGAAGTGAAATATTTTTCAGCCAAGGAATTAAGATGTAAAGGTGGAATGCCAAAGCGGGTAATTATTTTTATGTGAAAGACATATTTATTGGGTGAGAATGCAAGTTTTGGAGACAAATCAAGATTAATTTTCATAAGGGGTTAATGAATTTTAAATTACAATATTTTAATTTGCCAAAGATAATGAATTGAATGAAGAGCTGCAACGATCGGATGTGCGAAGAGTCATAACCCTTAAAATGCAATGTATATATGTGAAATGAAATCATCAACCATTAGAAATTAGAAATTAGGTTAGATCATCATCAGTAGTACTAGATAGGTTCATCCATTAGTATATCGTATTCCACTCATCCATTTTCACATTTCAAATATTTTTGCTATTAATGTATATCTTTTGAAGCAATATAATGGAGAAGATTGTTCATGATCAGTGATTTACTTCTAGTGTTCAAATGTTGTGTTAATATTCATTCTTATATGCTACTCTGCTGTCTCCAAAGTGGTTTTCCTTAATTATTCAAATTTATACAATTTGTCAGGACACATTTGTTGTTGTTGTGTGATTTTCTTGATTGGGTTCTAGCTAGAGTGAATTAAATTCCTTTCAAGTAATTCATTTTAATTGGTTCCTTCCAGGGATTAAAATCCTTTTAAATTGATTTCTCTGATTGGTTTCCCTCAAGTTAAGAATTAAAAATCCTTTCATAATATCACAGTAATTTGGGAGAATAACATTGGGATTCGTAAAGAAGAGTATAGTAACTGACAAACCTACATGTTTGTACAAGGTGCAAACATACAAAGTTCCCAACAAGTTAGAGTTAAGTTGAGAAGTAGATCCACCTATCTTACATATCTGTCTTCATCATCATCCACCTCTTGACTCCATTTTCATAATAGGATTAGGTACTAGTCAAACTTACAACATTTTATACAAACTTTACTCATACACTTGATTCTGAAAACATAGATAGTAGGAACTAGTTATTAGCCTAGCATCTATTTCATGTCCACATGCCATTGTGAATAGATTTCCCAAGTTAGAGATTATATTTAAGCCTTTAAATCTGCCTTATCATTCAGGTACACTCGCCTAGGTTTAGCAGAGCCTAAAGAGCAGGGGGTTATCAATCATATTCATCCTGTTCATTAGCCAAAAATATACTAAGAGATTGGCACCCTCTTAAGGTTCAAAACTTGCATTTTTGAGACCTAACACATTCAAAGAGAGAGAAATGGTTGTGCCATATAGGGGCTTGCCTTAGTCAAACCCCATGTTGATGTTTCCACCTCCACAATGGTAATGTTAAGGAAAGATAGCTAAATGACAAATGAATGCCGAATCAACAATAACCTACAATTCACCACTCAAAAATGGCTTCCGTGAAGGACTAAAGTCATGCACATCTCCTCAAGGCTTGATTTTCTTGAATACCTATAGGGTTAGATCTCATAAATAATATGATAATACAAATATGAACAAAATCACATACACTTTGAAATGATGCTTTGATATTGAATTGCTACAATAAATCTGCTCTTGTCTGCTCTTGACTTGCTTGATAATGCTCTTGATAATGCTCTTGATCATAAATTGCTAGTTATTGCTTGTTCGTGCTTAGATATCTTTCAAATGATGAAATAACTAGGTATGTATATGCGATTATTCTAATTTTTGAAAAAATAAATCACGATAGCCAATATTTGACATTTGAAATCCAAATAATAAAATGGAACATCTGACATATTAAATTTTTTAGGAAAAAAGGGGTAATAAGTTGCCTATGGTGACTATGTCCGAGCCTTATTTTGTGGGATCTAAGGTGTTGAGGATAAAATATTAAATTTTTGCATTAGTTTCAACATGGGTTTTATTGATAATTTTCCAAAAGGGCTACAGAATACATAATTTAGGAAATTAGGTGTACAATTAGGTCCATACACTTAGGGGGGAGAAAAACATAGTGTGAAATTGTTAAGGGCGACAATTTACGACACTACAATATCTATATATATCTCCATATATGTATGCACATATATATCAGACTGCATATTTATTTTCTTGAGTAAATAAAATAATTTATTCAACTTACCATAGTAGGGTAATAAGACTCTTCTCTGTTGCCATATACAGTTCTAATAGAGAAATTAAATAATTTCATGAACAATTTTGTAAGAATCAAACTATTTTATCTCTATTCTTTCAAAAATAATCAATATATAAACTCATATAAACTTCTCAAATATGAAACTTCATCTATATAATATCAAAAATAAAAGAATGGAAATAGATTATGTGATTCATTCCTACAACAATACTTTATTTCTACACTTTCATATGTTTAATGCACAACTACAACCCTCCTATCGAGCTTCTCCAAGTAAACATAGTGGGCTATAGTCTGAAACTTTACTCTTGAATAATTTCCTCTGTATAATGCACAACTATCAATACTCTATATCTCAAGATAAAAATATTCAAAAACTACTTGCATAAGTTGTATCTATTCACCTATGTTCACAACAATACCTCTCTTCAAAAACATGTGACTCCTCTTTTCTTCCTTCCTGTCTAGATGATAAAAATCAAATAAGAATGAATAATAATCATCCTCATGCTCTCTTACTCATGACCAAATCTCCATAACCACTTCTAAAAATAACATAATTGAAACTTAAAGGAACACCTCCATTATGCCTTATCGAATGTATTGATATCATAATTTAAAGATAGGAATATAGCCCATGATGGATGCTTTAGAATCCACATGAGGTTTAAAATAGTTTTATTTTATTTACTTTCCATTACATGCATTTATTAGCATGTTTAAATGCTTCAAAAAGCCATGGCTCCTTTAACAAGACGTTGGAATTTATGGTAATAGTATAATAAATTATATATTATATATATATGTGTATATTCTTATTTATATATTTATTCATATTTCATATATTATATATATATTGTTGCAAGTATGCTACTAATGTTGTCATAATTTGGGAGATTGTTGTCAAGAGATTGTTGTGAAGGTGTTATGGTGTTGTCATCAAGTGTTTTCATTGATTTCTTGATGAATAAGAGTTGTAGTTGTAGTAAGTTCACTTGGTTTCCAAGTGCTTTTGAGATAATTTGAATAAAAGAGATTACATTGTGATAGAGTAGTGTTCAGTGTTGTGCTCCACATTTCTTCTTGGTTGAAGATATGCTAGTGTGGCTTGGATATGTTAACTAGAGGTGTTCAGAGGTGCTATATCCAAATTTGCAGGTTCTGGATCATACGATAGTGAAAGTTGTGTTCACTAGTGCATGTGTGCCTATGAAGAAGGTTGTCTAGGAGAAATGAGATTACTCTGCATTTCTCCACATTGAATTTTCTTGTCTTGTGGATTTGGGGACATGCTTATAATGTATGTATCTACTTTCCTTTAAGGTTTCAAGTGTTGAGGTGTTTTGTGAAGTTGGTTAGTGAGTTACATGTCTGTGCTAGTGTGTTTGGTTGCACAAAATAATGGTGTTCTCAATCTCAAGTGGTTGTGGTAAAGTTACAAAATATTTTGATGATGCTGGAATATTTTGAGATGTTGTATGGATATTGAGGAGTGGTGTTATGTGGTCCATGAAGTATTATTCAGACCTGGTTAAGCATGAACTTAATTGTTAAGGGCATTAATATAGGTTTGGCTAACCTGACATGTTAGTGATAATTGTATGAGTGGTGTGTTGTTTGTGGAAGCTCTGCAAAGTGTGTCGATGTAGATTTTGGTCTTATTTAACCTATGGTGTGGTTTTCCTTCACTTTTTTCCACTGTGGAAATGTTTGGTGCTGACCTATTTTGTAATTATATGTTTGAGGTGCATATTCGACCTTAGAGAATGTTTTCAAGGTTGTGGATGGTATATAAGCAAGGTAAATCATTGGAGATGGGTGTGGATCTACAGAAGGTGTGTGAAAGATGTGAATTTGATTAAGTGTGGTGATTTGAGTGTGAGCTTAATGCTTATGACTCCGAAGTAATGAGGAGAAGGGTCTACATTTCTAGTGTACCTAAAGTTACTGAAGGTAGTGAGTTGGAGGTTGCAGATGGTTCAGAGTTGTTGTGGTGGATCCTCTTGTTGCTCTGAGATGGATTTATTTTTGTAATAGTTCCTTTCTTTCTTATTTCTAATTTGATAATGAGCCATTGACAGTGAGCCCCTCTTTCTTTTGGGCAGTGAGCCCTCCAACAGTGAGCCTATTGTATTCAGTGTTGCTATTACTTTATGTTGTGAGCAAATCCTCACCATGGTTTTTCCCTTCTTGGGTTTTCCATGTAAATATAGTGTTCTATTGTGCATGGTGTTTTTATGTGTTGCTGTTTCACTTGTTTAATTTCATGCTAAATCTAATTAAGGGCTTAAGGAATAATAAGGATATGAATGTTAATGAGGGTTTTGGTGTTTTAATGTATAAATAATTCACCCCCCTCTCAGTTGTCCTGTGCATCTAAAAAATGGTATCAGAGCAATGTTCCTTGGAAGAAGCTTAACTACTTGAGGAAGATCCAAATGGTGCATAGGAAGGAGGCTCCCTTGTTTGATGGGATTTATGCATTTTGGAAAACTAGGATGGAAGGTTTCCTTGTTTCCCCAGAGTTTGGAGTTTGGAAGTCAATTGAAGATGGATATACCATGCCCACTAATGGTTTGACAACTAATGAAGAGATCAAGGCATATGAGAACAATGTAAAAGAAAGGAATGCTCTATTATGTGGTCTTGCTGATTTAAAAATTGTGAAGGTTATGGGCTACAAATCTAGAAAATAAAATTGGAAGAAGCTAGAAAGTATCTATGAAGGAGATGATAAGGTCAAGCAAGCAAAGATGCATAATTTGAAGAATAAGTTTGAAACCCTAAGGATGTCATAAGATGAAGATATTGCAAGAAACATGCATAGAGTGGATGAAGTTGTCAATTCCATCAATGGCCTTGGTGGAAAACAAGAAGATGAGGTGGTAAAGAAGGTATTAATAAATCTTCCTAAACCTTATAGTTCTAAAGTTTCTACTATTGAGGAAGCTCAGGATTTAGATCATTATTCTAGAGATCAGTTGTTTGGTGCTTTAACCACTTTTGAATTGAAAGAGTTTGGTTAAAATGATTCAAGAAAAGAGATTGGTTTTAAATCTAGTAAAATAGAGAAGGTTGATCGATCATATCCAAATGATCTTGATGAGATAGAAGCAAATTTTGTTAGGATATTAAAAAAGGGGTTTGGAAAATATAGAGGTAGGTTACCTTCAAATGTTTCAATTGTGGAAAGATAGGTCATTATGATTCAAGATGTCCAACCAAAGTTTCAAATAAAAAATATAAGGATAATAAAGGTAAATCTATCAAGAGAAGTTATTATGTTAAAGAAGATGCGAGCACATCTACTGATGAATTTGACTATTCAAATGATGAAAATGATGAATTCTTGTTCATGGCTTTGAATGTTGGAAATAGTTCTACTGAATCTAAAAGATGTATGAAGGAAATTTCTCCAAAAATAGGTTACAATATCAAAGGAACTATGGTGGCTTCTTTTCATGTTAGAGATGAGGAAAATCATTAGATAATTGAAAACCAATGCTCAAATCATATGACAGGTGATAAGAGTAAGTTTTTTAAACTTGAGAAGTTTGAAGGTGGTCTTGTCAAACGATACAAACCACTATAATTAGCATATGTTCCATTCAAACATGATTTCTTGTAAAATAATTGTTCATCTACTCTTTTGCGTAGAATTCTTGAATTAAAATCTCTTGCTAATCTAGATCAAATTTTTACCATATATTCCTATAAAATATCAATAATATGTAAAGCTATGCATATATTCTTAAAAAAACTATAATGATTAGAAAATTTAATGTGGACTCTACAACAACAATTTGTACATGTGTGATTTATTTTGACATTTTTTTTTCATTTCAAATACATTTGAATAACTTTTATTTGAGGGTACATCTCTACAAATTTGGAGAAAAAATGTGTTTGTTGATGTAATTACATTTTGTGTGACATTACTATCTTTAGTGTATGAGATTGAATTGACACTTTCATGTGCATTGATTAGATTTCTTATAATAGTTTTTCACTATTTGTATTTTATGTTCTTAGGTCAAATATTTTCATTAAAGGTCCAAACTTAAGATTTCTCATCATTTCAACAAACAATTGACATATTAATGTTTTATTTAAGTTTTCAAACATTATTTTCAATATTTTATTTATATTTCTTCTACAAGAATGTCCAAGAATATTATCAACCATTGGTTTTAGAATGTTCTCATCAATTTGAATTAAAAACTTAATTTTTCTATGCAATTTTTTGGGAGATGTTCTCAATGGTAAACTTGCTTCATTACATATATTTGTTTCATTAATTAAATTTTGTTTATCTTCAATATTTGGTATGTTTATTATTTTTTGAATATGATAATCAATTGGTATAACATCACCATTGATTGTTTCATTATTTATTAATTTAATTGGTGATTGAATAATTAGTTCAATATCATGTACTAAGATGGTAAAGAGGATGTACCTTTAACTCTAAAATTTGATTTCTTTATTGCATCAATGGAGTTTAAATTTTTCTCTTTCATGCTTTGAATGGATGCTTCATAATCTAATTAAATTGGAAAAGATGATAAATATTCATCTATGGAGTTCAAATTTTCAATTTCATGAAGTTGTCTCATTCGTTTTATTTTCTTCACATTCTTGACTTCACAGTCCTCAAATTTGTAATTATTTGGTCATTTCTTTGGCTTGATGTTGAGTTTTATATCAATAATGAACAAGATATGGAGATTAGTTGAATCAATGTATGATAAAAAATCTAACAACAACTAAAAAGAAATATAATGTACAATGAAAACCACCAACACACCACCACAAGATCACATCAAACACCTACAAATATGTATATGAACATTAAGGCACCTAAATTCACAATATGAGAAATAGGAAATTTTTTTAGTATAAACACACCAAAAAGAGCATCACCAACATGAATATGAATTCCATAAAGAGAAAAAACATCACAAAGACAATTTCTTATATGACATTGAAGTTGTGTAGAAAGTGAACATGATTTTAAATCATGTATATTATTGATAAATAGTGTCTACATAATTACTTATCATATTATTACCCCCAAATGTAAAAAAGAGTGATAAAAAATTATTGAAAGGCTTCCTTAAACATTTTTGAAGTCATGATAGCTAGGGGATTCCAACTTCACAACTTTGATAAGTTGTTACAACTTTAAATGTAATATACAAAAAGTTACATTGGATAGCTTCTGACTTAGGTATAGAATAACATCCCCTTTAGGGTTAAACATATATTTATAAAATTATTAGGATTATGAATATAATTTTTTCACACACAATTCAACTAGCTCTAGCATAAGATGTACTCACTTGGGAACGCTTGAGTGAGTTGAAATGTCTAAACACACTTAGGGTGAAATGGGATAGATAGAAGAGGGCTAGATGAATTTTTGTTGTTGTTGCTATGTTGAAGGTATAATTTTAAACCTTTCAGGGTTTGGAGGAGACTTTGAGGTTTTGAATGTTGTCAAGAGTAGGTTAACCATATGAGGTCTATGTTGGGATTACCAAGATTAGAAATAAAGAACCAATATATGCTTCCAAAATTTATGAGAAAAATAAGCCTAATGATATTATCAAATATTTAATTGAAGTTTGTACAAAGTAGCCTAGCATATATAGGAAAGATAGTGGAGGTAGGACAGTGGGACACAACAATTGACTACCTCTCCAAAAGTACAAAATTTGTGAGCTAACTAAACATGTGTGTGAGTAATTGACAAGTATGTATGCACTAGATGTCTCAAAAAGTGAGGAAATATGTCTCAACCATATGAGGTTAGAAAAAAATCTAAAAGTCCTTAAGTGAATACTTAAGAAATGTGAGTAGGTCAACTTAGAAAGTGAGATTAACTAACTAGTTATATAATGATCCTTTTTAAATTAACACACCATTAAATGCAACATAGAGAGTAATGCATACAATGATGATGATGGTTCCAAAATACTAACTATGTTAGGTACCCATGTACAATGCAATCTCTCATAAAAAGAAGAAAAGGAGAAAATCTAGTGGGAATAAAACCCCTCTCCAAAAAAAAGCTAAAAGAAAAAAATGTACAATAAATGTTTCCCCCATAGGAGAGAAAAGAGAGACTATGTAGCCCCCCAAAGATGATAACTTATATGAATGCTACTCAAATTATCCATGTGATGTCCTACTAGAAAGAATCTCCAAATGTTCTCTATGAAGCATCTTTGAACTTTGATGTAGCAACATGTGATTGTGGATGAGATAAACTATCCACACTAGATGCAAGAGAATGAACCTATGAGAAATAATTAATAGGAGAAAAGTGGGAGAATGTGTAAACATAAAAGAAATTATCAACCTCACCAATTGCAACAACCTCTTTGCTCTGTGAATCTCAAATAGTTATTGAAGTGAATGTGAACTCAACTATCTTCCTTGAATCTATGAGCTAATATATGGAAAGAAGATTGTTGTCCAATTCAGAAACAAAAAAGAAATGTGTGATGTATCGATTACCTATCTCAACATTTCCTTTCCCATTTAAACAATCATATAAGAGTTGTTAGCTATAAAATGTTGGATGAATTTGTAGGGTATATTGATTGGAAAAATTTCAAGGAGACTTGTGATGGGAAGCTCCAATGCCAAGAATCCATTGATCTATCTTAGAGACTATAGATTCCATAATTTCTTTTCCCTTAGATTTTTTGTTTGCCTTAAAGATGCTAGAGTCGATGAAGACTCTATGATGGATTTAGGAACCCCATGTTGATCAAGAAAATGTGTGAGGTGGTTAATATTTTTATTCATACATTTATGTTCATTATGCCCATATTTCTTGCAAAAGACACAATTCAATTTTTCTTGGTTTTCCCTTGATTTGAATTTTTTTTAGTTTGATTGTTGGAGTTCTTGTCATCCTTATTTTTCTTAACCTTATATTTTTCCTCTTTTCTGTTTGAAGCCTTATGTTTCTATTTTTTTGCAATGAGGGCTTGGGATTTATAATACTTCAAGGTGTCCATCTAGATTAACTTATCTTGTTCCCTTATCAAGTCTACAATGAAGTTATTAGAGATGAATTTTTCCATGTGTATCCAAGAGCTTTTTTGGCAGAATAGAAGGTAGAGACAAAAATAGAGTACTCAAGACTTAAT
Source organism: Sequoia sempervirens (assembly GCA_007258455.2). Taxonomy (NCBI): domain Eukaryota; kingdom Viridiplantae; phylum Streptophyta; class Pinopsida; order Cupressales; family Cupressaceae; genus Sequoia; species Sequoia sempervirens. The sequence continues at coordinate 57,841,430 of VDFB02086081.1, read as the reverse complement.
TTGAAACGTATGGAAATGATGAGCTGATCCTCCTCCATCCCAAATTATTTGAGTTGCAACCTTAATGCTATAAATTTTGTGAGATAGTCTTTCAAAGTGTCAAAATTGCTTGGACTCAAACTTATCGGTTCATTTTCTAGTTCATGACTTCTTAGTTCATTAACCTTTCAAAAGAGTTTTTCCAAGGCTAGCCAAACTTCGTTGGATGTTTTCAAGGACTCTACATAGAATACAAGTTTTGGAGATAGATTAAGACACATAATCGAAAGGCTTGACCATATTTATTAAACCATTTTTCCTTAGCTTTTGCAGCTTTGGGTTATTTTTCTATACCCATAGCTACACTATATAACCCTTGATTCTCTAGCATTGGGGAAATGGCCATTTTCCATTCATGATAATTGAAGGGTGTGAGTGGATTAATGGGTTTATTTGACTCCATGATTAGTATATTTAGTTGCAAAATTTCAATGTGCAAAATTAAAGTGCTAAAGGGAAATGTGGAAGTGTTCAAGACACAACTTGAATGAAAGTGTTCAAAGACACACCTCAAGAAACCCTTGATTCAATGTTGATCCACCCCCCAAATTTAACACTTTATAACTTAGTGGATAGATGTGTCCAATTTTGGAATGAAAAATGTCACTTTATATCAATAGTGCAAAATCATTTCCAATGGATTAGAATTGAAAAATTATTCTCTTTCACAAAAAAATAACACTCAATTTTGAGTTGCCAATCAAAAGATACATTATTTTTACTATGTGCCTATTTTGATTTAAAAAAAAAGAGAGTAAAAATATGTTAAAACAACATGATTTTATAAATCATCTCAACACTACTTTGTTGACTATAGAACCAACTTCCTGTTGACTATTTACACTTGAAAAAATAACTAACCCTTTCAAGATATTGCAAAAAGAAAGATACCTCTTTAGATGCTTGATGGTTACAATGACAAATTGGCATAAAACACTACCCTTGAATGCTGACTAACAATTTTGAAATGTTAATAGTTATGTTACAATGCTAACATCATGGTTTAAACCAATGGGATAAATAAGGGGGTTTGCAGCTCCATGTAGTCACCAACAAAGCATGAATGAATGAATGGGATTTTAATGACCAACTATTCATTGACCAAGTCTTGTAGCTATTGGAACTTGTGTGAGCCACGTACAAGTGTTTGAACCTTATGCTATTACAACTTCATCCAAAAAATATTTGAAGGATTTAGAGTGTTTGGATGTTGGGAGGAATGTAGGTCATTGAGTCATGTTGACAGATGGAGTGCCTATTGAGAAACCCTCTCTGCTTATTCTCCTTTGTATGTGTGTTTGTGAAGGTGTGTTATGAGAACTAACCTTCTACTTGTCTGCAAACTAAGAAAACATAGAATAGAGTGCTCCTGTAGTTTCTTTGATAAACCATTACATGTTGGATGATGATGCTACTGGGGTATCAAATGATGTTTTGAAAATGATTGTTCAAACTTTCTATTATATAAAGATTCGTTGGAATGATGATAGGTTAATGATAATCGATTTCCACAATTCATGAAGATTATTGTTAAATGTTTGTGGTTTAGATTGTGTCAGTTGGCCTGGCTTAAACATCACACTAACAACTTAGGTGGCTATGGGTCCCTCTTTAACTTAGCCAACATTAACCTTTGCAATTAGCATTTGTTGTGTGCGTGCCTTGGTTAATTCTTTTTCCATTGTCATTTCCACTGTTTACGAAAATGCTGTGCATGTGAACTAGGTGCTTGGCAGCTTGTCACGTATGTTGTTGGCATTTTTTATTTTCAAAAAGCAGCTCAAGATTATAAGATATTAAAATGGAAATTAATATATAAAAAATAATATAATATTAAAGTGGAGAATAATATAATATTAGCTATTTTAATAATCAATACAAGTGTTAAGTTTAAATGTTAATCAAATATAAAAATTATAATTAAATAATAATGTATTTATTGATTTGGCAATGTGAAGTAAATGAAATAATTATATTTAAAAAATATAAGTAAAGATATTAAGTAAAGGAAAAAAAAATAATTATGACTATAGTTCAGTGATTTTCAGAGCAAAAAAATAATAATAAAGTAACTTTAAACATGTAAAACTAAAATATTTCTTTTTTATATAGATAAAAAAATAAAAATGTAAATAAAATAATTATTAAATAAATAAAATTGTTTTTTAGATAAAAATAAAGTGAACAATACATATAAAATAAAATTAGAATAACTAAAGATTATATTTTTGGAAATCCTCTAGATAATGTATTTAAGATATATATACTAACTATTTGTCATTTTTGTGAATTTAGTTTTATTATTTATTATTTATACTTTAAAATTGATTATTTCCTTAGATGACAATAGAGATATTTAATAAAAATTAAAAATAAAGAAAAGTAAGTAGATATCAAATTTTAAAACTAGCTTATAATTCTTCAAATATCAATTTTAAAATTTTAAAATTAAATATGGTTATATTTGAAAAAATGTTAAACTCTGCTTATTATTTAGCAATCAAATAATTAATCAAACAAAATAAAAAATAAAATTTGAAAAAATAGATAATGATTTTATGAAATGAAAAAAAAAGTAGAAATTAAAATTATTAAAAATAATGATTTTATGAAATGAAAAAATAAGTAGAAATTAAAATTAGAGAGAGAGAGAGAGAGAGAGAGAGAGAGAGAGAGAGAGAGAGAGAGAGAGAGAGAGAGAGAGAGAGAGAGAGAGAGAGAGAGAGAGAGAGAGAGAGAGAGAGAGAGAGAGAGAGAGAGAGAGAGAGAGAGAGAGAGAGAGAGAGAGAGAGAGAGAGAGAGAGAGAGATTTTAAACAAGAGACATATTGGGTAAGTTTCTTAAATGAGTTGTTAATTTAAATTGCATTTGGAATTGAAGCCAAATAGCAATAGATATGCAATTATATATTGTAAAGTTAAATACCAATTCATTTAGGAAAAATAGGAAAGTGTAAGGTAACATAAAACATTGGAGAGTTACATAAGAAGAAATAATATTAGGAAAGATGTATCTTTCTCCATTAGCAATTAGAGTTGACTCTTTAGAAGAAATGTCAATATAGGGTCCATTAAGTTACTTTCAAAGGAGAATATTTGTCCTTATTATAAAATGGAGTCCATTTTAATTTTATCTTTCCAATTTAATATTATTAAATAAACTAAAATGGTAAAATCTAGAAAATAAACAATAAGAAATAGAAATTTTATGTAAATAGAAATTTTATGTTTTAACCAGGTTGTCCCTAACTTTAACAAAATTAATTAATTTAAATTTTCTAAAAAATGAAAGTTGAGAGTTCAATATTTAAAAACCTTATTATTATGCTTTGCCTATTAATACAATTATTATTATGCATTTCCTATTAATTTCATAATAGCATGCTTTTAAAAAGAACCACACTATCTGCATACAAATGAATTTTTTTGTGATATTTGAAACTTTGATATTGACTATATCCCCTTTAAGATTTTAGAGTTCAATAAGATAATTAGTGGGTTACTTGTTTTGAATTTCACTTGGTGTTAGTATTATAAATACCCTTATAAAAGGTAAAAGGGTATGGGTATGTTTTTACATTATTATTAAAAAGATAATGAATTGGTGTACGATAAGGTTACCTCATAGAAGCACCTCTTACATGATTTTTTTTATTTACCTTATTGTAAATGGAAATAACATTTCCATAGGATTCATCTTATAAGATAGTCAAAGGAAATGCATGTACAATTAGGCATGAATCAACTTAGATTGATTCAATATTCAATTATGGGGTAATTTTTTAAAAAATATTAAATGCTAATCTAAGAAAGTAAATGTGAGGGATATGACACTTTACTATAGAAAAATGATAAAGGATGGTTCATTTATGGTGTTGATTTTGATGTGTCTAGTTATTGAAGCTAGTTCCTCTCCATCTATACTTTTCCTTGAAATCAAAATAACTATTGAATTTTTTTGGGTGAAATTTGGTAATCTAGATATTTTCTACTAGCACAAGTTTGTCTTGTGAGCTATGGATTTTATTTGGTGAATTTCACTAATTTTGTTTTTGAATCAAGCCTCAAATATTGCTTCTTTTTGATTATTAAGGGTAGTTGGTGTTTAAAAAATATCTTGGATAAATTGTTAGATCACAAGGGTCTTGTTCATGTAGGATGACCCAAGTTTCAAAGGTCAACTTTATAGTCATTAAATTGATGGATGATAACACTCATTATCCATGCAGATCCTTTAGAATGATGTGATGTGGAATTATATTCTTTTAAATGTTTCAATTAAAAATTTCCTAATATTCTATTTCTCTTAAATTCAAATGATACATGAATTCACATTAAATTCTTTTGAATACAAGAAAATAGCAATAAATCACACAAAACTTGCATGGAGTCAACTCATGACACTAATAAAATGGGAAAGAGATAAAATTTTGAATTTAGGGGTAAATTTGTGGATGCAAGAGCAATATGAAAAATATGATACTCACTCTAAAATTTGAAAATTAAATTCACTTTGTCCTAATTTTTGTCAATTCTCATTTAATTTTGGGTCTATTTTGAGGGAATGTCTTAGTGCAATTAAATAGTGACATGTGAGACACTCTTACCATAAATTTGACTCATTCTCTAAAACCTATTTTCACTCATTTAATCTTTTCCTTCATACATTTACACAAATTTTATTTATCCCTACCCTAGATATACCTATTTCCACATATATGCCTCATTATTACCCATTATTCCTAAACATGCATCCTCTACTTTAATCCACTGTTTCTATTACCTAGGTCAATTATGCAATGCATGAGAGTGATTTTGCATGGTGTGGATCCAAAATTCAAAAATGGTTAACTCACATTTTTTTGCACTAACTCTTGAGAGTTGACTAGGTACATGTTTGTGTGACAATTTATTATATCTTGATATTTAAAGACATAATTATTTTCCAATGTTTAAAATGATAATACAACTACTATTTCCAAGGGTTTTCCTAGTACAACTTTTCCCTAATGATTTGCTAGTCTCGTAAAGGTATTTAAAAAAAATTGTTAGTCCTTAATGATTAATGCAAAGTGGAAAGTCTACAAATGAGAGAGAAAAAGTGTGAAATCAATAGGATGAAATTTGCATGTTGTAGAATATATCTATATGTCATGGAATTGATCTAAAAGTGTGAAGTAGACCCATAATGAGCTCCAAGTATGTATAGAATGTCATACAATGAACACAACTAGATTGTCTCTATTTTGTACCAAGATGATAATGTTCATGCCACATTAGATTATATTCATTTAAATTAAATCAAGATAATTTATATTGAGTTAAATTTGTATTTCATATTGTTATCCTAGATGAATATTAGGGAAATGATATTTGTCCTTCACACAACTATAATAATTTTTTAAAGTTATCTAATTCTCAAGTGTTGTATGTTAGGTTACACTTTTTGATTTTTCCTAAATGGATTAGTATTTAACCTTACAATATATAATTATATATCTATTGCTATTTCATTTCATAATTCATGCTTCAATTCTAAATGCAATTTAAATTAGTAACTCATTTAAACAACTTGACACAATATATCTCCTATTTAAATTTTCTTATTTTTACTTAAAATATTATATAGTTTTATAAATTCTTAAACTAGTTGCATGTATGTATACATACAACTACTTTTTTAAAAAATCATTTTTTTAACAATTTCAATTGTTAATTTTTTTTTTTTTTCATAAAAATCATATAAATCTATTTTTGTTTGGTTGATTATTTGATTGCTAAATAAACAACATTTAATTCCCAAATTCACATTTGGGGAAACTTTTTAATTCTTTGAAGCAATGCGCAAAACACATCACTTCAAAGAGGAGCAAAATGTATACACCTAAAAATGGTCACATTATAATAAGTCTGGTAATTAATTAAATACAAGTTATTTAATTAAATCTCTAATTTAATCTACATATAAATAAATTTAATTAATTATTTATATTGTTCATTTTCTAATTCTTCTATCTTAATTAAATAAGTTTAATTACTTATTTAATTTAATCACTTTTTCCAATTCTTCTTAATTAATTAAATAAGTTCTATAATTTATTTAATTTAATTATCACATTGCTTTATTTTGAATAAAGTAGATATTCTTCTTTTTCCAAAGTCATAAAATCATCTTTAAATCTTCTAAAAAGCCATCTCACATTTAATTAAATATTTTAAATATTTAATTAGAAACTTCTTATCCATATTCAACACATAATTAAATATTTTTCAATATTTAATTAGAAGCTTCCAAATCCACGTCACATGAAATTAAATAATTTTATTATTTAATTGTTGAATTATCTTCAACCACCAAAACTAACTCATAACTAAACTTGACAAATGGAAAATTTCCTCTATTTTTGAGTGAAATGTTTTTGTGGGAAGGAAACATCTTCCTTCTTTTTCTCTAGCTTCCATCTTTCTCTCCAACTTCTCCACCTCTCACCGTTCATCTTACTAGACTCAATATCAATCGTTGATCTTTGCCAACTAAGCTTTTTCCTTCAAAAATCTATAAATAAGACCTCTTAGCTCTTTGAAAATACTGGAATTGTTTGCATAGCATGAGCATTATAGTTGAATAATCAAGCATTTTAGCATCTTAATATCCTAGATTTCATAATCATAGCACATCTTAGCATAAATAATCATGGTAGAATAGCTTGCATAATCTATTCTTAGTTTCATTATCATAGTTTCATTATCTCAACATCATATCATAGTTTCATTATCTCATATCATTTAGCATAGGAACTTAGTTTCTTGCACTTTTGCATATCATCTCATTCTCTATGATGTCATTCTATTGAGCTTTTTCTTATACAATATGAGAGCAAGCAACTTAAAACGAATCCCTAGAGATATAGGACGATGGAATGGTTTTGAAGAATCTGCTTGGTTTGAAGTTTATTTAATTTTAAATTAGATTCTTTGATATAATGTTTCATTAAGGTGTTATTGAGTTTAATAGTTGACATTATTTCA